>JAMJFZ010002601.1:17382500-17982500 GCA_026225945.1 Cricetomys ansorgei
ATGTGTTAGTATGTGTCTGCATGTGTGTGTGTATGTGTGTGTATATGTGTGTGTGTGTAAAAGAGTTTTTTTTTTTTAATTAAACCCTCCCCTTACTGTTCTCATTTATAACTATTTCCAACTCCATTTCATTGCAGAGCATTGTACCCCACACCACCATCAAGGGCATTCATGAACTATTTGTGCCGGAAAACAAAATTGATCAAGTCCGAGCTGAGGCTGAGACCCTGCCATCATTATCAATTACCAAGGTAAGACAAAACAGACTGGCCACAGGGACTCAGGGTTAGTATCCAACCTTAGAAACTATTACATGATTCTTCTTTAAAACTACCTTTATTTTGTCTCCCTCCTTCTCCCCCTCCCCCCTCTCTCAATCTAGAGAGAGAGAGAGAGAGAGAGAGAGATAGGTACAAAGACAGAGACAGAGGCTGCATGAGTGCCGTCAGAGGACAACTTGTAGTAGTCCATTTTCTGCTTCCTTCCACATGTTCAAGGATAGAACTCAAGTTGCTGGGCTTGGTGGCAGCACTTTTACCCACGGAGCCATCTTTCACACCCTACGATTCCTCTTAAACATAAGAAACATATACTAAAGTTGAGTCTATGAAGATGTTCCCCACCCCCCTCACCTCCTCTCTATGCAAATTTCTCACAAAGGCCAGGTAGAGAAGCTGACTGGGAAAGCAGCAGCCATATTTGCATAGGACAATTTGCATAGCTCCCTCCCCTCCTCTGTCATTTGTGCTGAAATAGAGGCAGGTGCCAGGGATTGCTAGCAGTGGCTGAGAAAGTCCGTCCTGAATGCGAATGCTTTCTGGGCAACTGTGAAGGAAGTGGAGAAAACAAAGACAAAACAAACAGACAAGAAAGCAACCCCGATCTAAAACAATAGAGCTTTTCTGCTGTGTATCTGCTGGTTCGTTGATACGTGCAAGTTCTTGAAGCCTGAGAAAATGATACTGGTCCTGTCTGGATGCTACTCCAGACACAAAGTTATCACCGTGAAGAATACACTCTTGTGGCTGGAACTGACTGCCACCTCTGCAAACAGACAGCCACCACAGGCAAGAACAGAATAACCAATGGGTCAAAGATGAGTCTTTTGGGAAAGTTTATAATTACAATCAGCCCTGTGGCCACAAGGAGCTATGTGTATATCCTCTTGAATAAAACTGTCATCAACAAATACGTCCTCAGAGATCCATATCTGAAATACAGAGCCATATTGGGAGTGTGTGAAGAATATAAGAGACAGGATGAGCAAGAACAAGTAGTTCTTCCAGAAGCTTCAGGCTTTTCTTGTTTGGAGAGTCCAACCTGGGGAAAGAGGGAGGCAGCTTCAGTTGCGTTGATTTCACTAGCTGGAGGAGATGCGATGTAACCTACTCATAGTGTCTTTATGGATTAGTCTTATTTGTACATACAAGATGATCAAGTCTCTCTTGCTATCTTTTTAGTATTCATTAGAAATTTGGAGATTTTATGACACAGGTTAATAGGGTACTTGCTTCAGCTGATACGTACCTCACAAATGACTTATGAACAGAGCCCCTTGATTCTGTAAAAATGAACCCAAGCACCTCAGTGCCCTAGACAGATGAGTAAGCACATCAATGCGATGTGGTACGATAGTGTCCACAGCAAAATGGTCTGAACGGCAGAGACTAATGTGTGATTCTTCGGGTCACAGGGTCGACAGGAATGGTTTCGCAGCAGTGACCCGTGTGCTGAATTTTAAAGGATGGATATAGCTTTGCAGGTGGCAAGAGGATGGGTGGAACATAGCCCTCATCCTCTCACCGAATGAAAGTACCTATATGTTTCGACTACATTTTGGCTTGTAGTATTGGAAAATTGGTCCCAATTGGGGAGGGAAAAGAGGTGCAAGTCCCTTCATGAGTCCCAGGAGCCAGAGATTGGAAAGTTTTCATACCATGATAATCATGTTGGCTTTTTTACTTTAGAGCCAGTGGTTTGCTCAGTTCAGTCAAATGATCGGTATGGACATCTAAAGAAAAAAACAATCAAACCAACATTTTGTGATGGTTGTGGGGGGGAAGAAGCCAATGAATTTTTAATTCTGTTGAACAGTATGGGATCAGTTACAACTGAAAATATTTAAATAATCTCAATTTGGGATCATGTGATCACTCTTTTATAGGAAAGTTCTAGACTGACACATTGTTGACCTTTGAACCGGAAGTCCATAGAGCATGTGGGAATACTTAACACATAGAAGGTTCTTCCCTCATCCTCCTGCCAGATGAATAAGGGAGACTTACCCTGAGGCCAGATGCCTGAGAAAGGGAAGTGACGGGCACATTCCCGGGTTTTCTGTTTTCCAGCTGGATCTGCAGTGGGTGCAAGTTCTGAGCGAAGGCTGGGCCACACCCCTCAAAGGCTTTATGCGGGAGAAGGAATACTTGCAAAGCATACACTTCGACACTCTGCTGGATGGTAAGTTCTATGTTCTCTTCCTGCTTATCATTAAGGAAAAAAAAAAAAAAACCTGCCGTACAAGTTTGCACGTGGACAGGACTGTTAACTTCTGGTTCGCAGATCCTATCGCGACAATATTTACATTGTTTATAGTGTGTCCGTTCTACTGTGTCTGTTCCCGTTTTTAGGATTTTTTTTTCATTCTGAAAGGATTTATTATTTAAAACTAAATTGCTGAGAAAGGAAAGCTTTACTTGTACACGAAGCCAAGAGAAGATGAGAGCTCTGAGCTTCCAATGTTCTTTGCTAGGTCTGGTGTTCAGAAGCACCATTTGGGAGCAGCCAGGAGCAGTGTATCATAGGTTACTGGCTCACGGGGACCTCCTTTCTTCCGTATCGCTCCTATCACAAGGCGTCATGGTGCCCGCTTTCCTTAGTGTCTGCTGAGATGCCAATGCTCAAACCCTCACAGGACATATATGAGGATGGCTTCCAACCATCCTGACAAGGGAATGTGATGGTAACTTTCAGGCCACGGGCTGATGGCTTCTGGAAAGGTGATCTGGTTCAGGTCGGAAGCAATTGCTATTCAGGAAAACTCCAGGTTGTTCTCTAAGAATTCCCTTCCTGGAGCCCCTTGAGGTCCTCAGATGAGGGTTCTCTATTTCAAGACCATGGAGGGATGGCTGCTAGCTGTGGGAGAGACGCTAATCGCACTGAACGTATAATCCTGGCCAAGGCGTAAGGCATATTACAAAGAAAAGACCAAATCAGATGTCCAGTCTCCGGGAAGATGCTCTGGGGCTTATGCTGCTGCCCAAGGAATGTCCTAGAAACAGAATTCTAAGACTGAGTAGAACTCACCTTCATTTCTCTGCTGTAACAGGCATGCCCCACAACCCGAAGCCTTTGTTTCTCAGATTAAGTAACAGTCCAAAAGCACACTTTTTACACCTAGCTTGCTGTAACAGAGACTGTTTCGTTTGATTTTTATAAAATCCTTGCGAAATTATCTACTTCTCGGCTGAGGAAACTGAGCTCAGGACAAATGACTTGCTCACGTTCATACTGTATAAGGCCCCAAGACCAGAGTCAAGACTCCAGTATGGTGCTCCTTCTACGCCAGGCTGCTCTCCTGATGTTCTTCCCAGAGAGCTCTAGGTGGTCAGGATTCCTAAACAAGGGAATATGGCATCTATCTTGATATCTTAATTTTGACACGTGCTGAACACAGCTGCATGGTGGATAATGTTGTTGGACTCAGCAGCCAGCCGCACCCAAGAGATTGACTGTGAGTAAGCATCCAGGCTGGAGATGTGGCCAAGGGAACCACACCAAATGAGGAAGTTTCGTTCCAAAGAGTACCTTGTCCAAGACTTTCCTGAGTGGTAGTCTGGGCTGCTGGGATTCAAAGTCAACAGAAGCAAAGGGTCCTTAGCCTGAGATTTAGGACTTCACAGAGGAGGGGAAAATCATGTTTTGAGAAAGGAGTAAAAGAAAATGTTCCTGGGTTGAGTTCAAGGCTTTTGCTAGAAACTTAAGAGAATCTGTGACCCCCAAAGATTAAGAATTCAAGATCTAGATAGTCTGTCTGGGTGATTTAGGCAACAGCTCTCTGCTTTCTCTCACATGATCTGTTTCTTTTTCTCTCTGTCTCCTTTAGGCCTCCTTTAGGCCCCCAGCCTGATAACTTTTCCATTCCTTATGGAGTCCACTAGCTCCAAGCCCCTGCCTGCTTATGCAATCTCAGTTCTTCAAAAACCTATACCCACGTGTTGGTAGGAATCCGTGGGGTGCTCCTTCTCTCTCCACATCAGGCCCAAGTGTTTGTAGGAATCCCTGGGTTGCTCCCTGTGTCTCCACATCAGGCCCAGTGTTTGTAGGAATCCCTGGGTTGCTCCCTGTGTCTCCACATCAGGCCCAAGTGTTGGTAGGAATCCCTGGGGTGCTCCCTGTGTCTCCACATCAGGCCCAAGTGTTTGTAGGAATCCCCAGAGTGTTCCCTGTGTCTCCACATCAGGCCCAGAGCTACATGCTACTTGCTCTGTGGATCTCTGTAGCCACAGTCACTCAGACATTGAAGTTCTTAGCACCAGTGTCTGTGACTAAGAGCATATCTGCTTCCTCTGTGTTAACCTCGGATGAGGACTCCCTAAGAAGATGCTTACCCCTTACATAAATACTCCTGTAATCCACATGGATTGCTTTATCCCAAGGCTCCAGCGTGACAATGTTGGTAAGGATTCAAGACTGGGTGTTTGTGCAGTTTCCATAGCCCCACGAAGGCCATTCTGGGACTTTCTATGAGAATCACTTTATTCTTACAGGCATTCTCTGTTGGCTGAGACTCTAAAACTATTCTACAACTAGAGTCCATTGGGCACTTATTCAGCCCAGGATTCAAAGATCTGTACAGCCCCTGAAGCCTCCTTAGCTCCAGTAAATTAACTGATGAGACCACTGGAGGCTGGAGAGATGGCTTAGCAGTTAAGAGCACAGGCTGCTCCTCCAGAGAATCCAAGTCCATTTCCTAGCACCCTCATGGCAGCTCACAACTATCTGTAACTGCAGTTCCAGGGAATTGGATGCCCTCGTCTGGACTTAGGCACTGCACACGTGGTGCACATGCATGCCGGACAAGACACTTACACACATAAACTAAAATAAAAAATTTAATTAAATTTAAAAAAAATAGAGGAATAGACCTGAAATTAGAGCTATTTTGAAGGATGAAGCAGGGCGGGGCCATAAGTTCAAGGACAACTTAGTAAGACCCAACCTCAAAATAAAAAGGGAAAACAGGGACAGGGACATAGTTCCATGGTAGTGCACTTGTCCAACTAGTGTGGGCAAGGCCCTGGGTTCAATTCTTAGTACTGGAAGAAAGAAGATATCAGGTGCATCATATTCTCTGTGTCTCGATTTAGTTTTGGCCAACTAGCAGTACAATGTAATAGTGGGTAAAAGTTTGAGCTGTGAAGCCAAACTGGCTGGATTTGTCTGTCAGTGATTAGCTGTGAAGCTGCCAAATTACCTCAACTCACTGGGCTTAAATCCCTCGTCTGTATGATGGCGACAATAATTACAGTGCCTATAGTGAAGTTCCACACGTTAGCTAGTAACACAAACAAAACCTTACTGCGGACAGTTAAGAGGGCTTGGAAACTTGAAGTAGCTTATCCAGAGTCCTATCAGCTTGAGTCAGCCCAGATAAGACCAGTTGCTAGCAATTGCTCATTACTGAGCATGCACATGCCAGGCTTCCTCTGGCTGCTGTGGACAGAGAGGTCCCGAAGAAAGAGCGATCTCCCAGGGCAGTCAGGACAGCTTCTCTGATCCTGATGGTGGAGGCATCTTCTCACCATGTCACACGAAGCCAAAGACCTCTCAATCTCCCAGGCTGAGGCATCTGGGGGAGGCTGTTGAGCCCTCTAAACCTCCCATTCCATGGTCTCCTTGAAGTACCTAGTGTGATGACTTTTGGACTGAGAAGACAGTTAAGGTACAGAAAGTTTATATTTACAAGTATGGGAAGGTGTGGCAAGGTATCATTCGTATAGCTTCTACTTCGTCTTAGACAGTTCATGGAGGTTCAGTCACCACTGACACCGACACCGAAATGCTTTGCCTAGCCGCAGCCACCATCGAACCGTAAATCTCTTGATTACTTAACAATCTGCAAGTGATAGATTTCATTCTCACGTGTCTCCTATAAAGTACTTTGTTAGTTTTAATTTTCTGAAAGGTTCACCTTTTACCCTGAGCCAAAACATACTTCAGTCTATTCAGTACAATACCAAAACCAGACAACTCCCCCAAAGCAACCATTTGTCCATGTTTATGGTATCTGTGAGTTACTACTTTCACATCGATGTCTTCTGTCACTTTATCTCTCACTGGAAATCTAGTTTCAGGGGTCACAGACTCTCCTAGCATAAACGTCACAGAGTTGACCAATAGCTGCTGAGTGGGATGAAGACAACTCCATTATTTAAAGTCTTCATCAGCTGCCCTTCCAAGGCAGTGATGAGGGCCCCCATATACACAGCCAGTGCCTGCTAAGTGCCCATGACTAGAGTTCGATGTAGGGTACCCCATTTAACCCACATGAAGATGTTTAGTGTTGGCCGGGCTGTGGTGGCGCATGCCTTTAATCCCAGCACTTGGGAGGCAGAGGCAGGTGGATCTCTGAGAGTTCGAGGCCAGCCTGGTCTACAGAGTGAGTTCCAGGACAGCCAGAGTTACAACAGAGAAACCCTGTCTCAAAAACAAAACAAAATAAAAAGATGTTTAGTCTTCAGGAAGTAGTTAAGTGTTAGAAAGAGCAGAAATCTCACCTGAAGCTTGCATTCAAATCTAGATTCTGGTGACTCCAACATTTGTGCTTATTTTCCTGGGCATATTGCCAAGTCCTCTAAACATCTGGGCTTCCACATTCTAGGGCTGTTTGTGTCTACACTTTCTCCCAGAGCATGGCTCGGAAACCATTTGGCAGTATTGCTGAATGAAATTATAAGAGCGACTAGCAGGTTATAATTATTTCAAACAGATAATCATTTGAACAATGTTTTCAGAGTGCATTGACTGACATTCCAGAAAAATGGTAATCCCATGTGTTTGGTGTCATGTGCCTGTTTTTTAAAATAGCCTATGAAGATGCTGCAAATATTTGTATGTTGCACATGTGAAGTGTCATGATAAGAGTTTGTTCCTTGACATTATTACTTCAAGATTCTCGTGGTGGAGAGCTGAAAACATGTTTCTTGTGTTTGTATTTCTCTAGGCATGGTCCTCCGTGGTATGTACTTCATTTTCCAAGTAGTTAAATTATTGTAATTAGATATGTTATATTAATTTTTATAATTAAGGATATAATTTTTAAAAATCCAAATTACCAGTTGGAATTGTTCAGTTCATAATCCAACCAGTTATAGTAAAATCATACACATTGTTCTGGTTACTCAAATACAAACAACAGGAAATTTCTGGTTCCTGTGCCACTACTATTTGTAATATTGAGTTTGGCTGAATAAGCAAGTTTGTTTCTAAATTATCATTGGACATTTTGTTTCTGAGTTCTTTTAAATTTATGATCAGCACAGCCAGGCAGTGGTGGCACACGCCTTTAATCCCAGCACTCTGGAGGCAGAGGCAGGTGGATCTCTGTGAATTCAAGGCCAGCCTGGTCTACAGAGTGAGTTCTAGGACAGTCAGAGTTACAACAGAGAAACCCACAAAAAGGAAGGAAGAAAGAAAGAAAGAAAGGAAGGAAGGAAGGAAGGAAAGAAGGAAGAAAAGAAAGAAAAAAAGAAAAATTTATGATCATCTGATGACTTCTGATCTCCTTTTAGTTTCAGAAATTTGAAATTTAATTTTTCTGTCATATTTACAAAACATTTTAGTCAATGAGAAAATCCACTTTGGATTCAATTTAACATAAATGTATCTGGTTGGACTGTGTACGATCATTCCTTGTTTGTTTGCAGTGTGTGATTATGCATGGACTTAATTTTAAGCTATCATAATTGATAGTTCCAGAAGTGAAAATAAATATACACTTACCAGGACTATTAATTTTTACATTGTACCAAAATGAAGTAAAATTCCAAACATAGTTATCTATGATATCATTTTCATCATTTTTTTCCTTTTAAAAACCTAATTATGCAATAAAGTTTAATTTTATTTATTTATTATTTATTTATTTATGTATTTATTTATTTATTTATTTTGGGAAGAAAACATCTATGTAACCAATAAGCAGTTCTACAATGGGAAAGAAGGAAAGGCTTCACAATTTATTTAAAGCAAAAGAAAAATTATTTAATTAGACAGGAAATCATCTGTTGATTTTCTATGGTTAAAAACAACAATACTCGGGCTGCGGAGATGGCTCCAAAGTTAGGTGCACTGGCTGCAATTCCAGAGGTCCCTGAGTTCAATTCCCAGCACCCACATGGTGGCTCGCAACCATCTGATGCCCTCTTCTGTCATGCAGGTGAAGCAGAGAGAACACTCAGACATAAATAAATAAATCTTTAAAAAAAAACCAAAACAAAACAATACTCTTCTAAAATGAGATAAAACATAATGAAATAATCAAGGCAACTCTCAACAGAGCTAAAGCACATAAAGGGAAAGGCCAAAGGCTCAAGGGATGTTCAAAGCCACAGAGGATGCTTAGCACAGCTCAACTGTTAGATGTGTTTATATATCGAAAGCCTAGAGGGGCAGGAGAGATGGCTCAGTGGTGAAGGGCACTTGTTCTTGCAGAGGACCCGGGCTTGGTTCCAGGTTTAGTTCCATGTGGAAGCTAACGACTAGCTGTAGTTCCGGTTCCATAGAACCTGACACCCATCTCTGGCCTCCTTGGGCACCACACACACATGGTACACAGACATACATTCAGGCAAAGTGTCCATACACACAAAATAAAAATAAATAAATCTTTTTTTTTTTTTTAAGTAGAGAAGAGGCTGTAGGCGTGACTTGGTGGTTAAGAGTCTGTACTGCTCTTGCAGAGGATGGAAGTTTTATTCCCAGCACCCGCGGTGGGCAGCTCTCAACCACCTGTAACTCCAGTTCAGGGGGACAACAAGGAGGTATTCTCAGATGTGCAAACTCTGCCAGACCTCAGCAGAGGGAACCACTATCCTGGCAGGCACCATACTGGACCATGGGACCTCTGCTGAGGTCTGACAGATTGCATGTATGAGAATGCCTCCTTGTTGTCCTAGATGAGACACCTCAGCAGCATAACAACTACAAATGGTATCCAATATGGGGCCCCCTCTCATTCTCTTCCTCACTCTGAGTCTGTCCTGTTACACATGGAACCAGGGTCTCATTTTTTCATCTAAGAGGACAGCTGAGAAAGGCATATTAGTTAAAACTTTGAGCGTGCTTACAAAAACAAAAGGAAATAGGAGATAGTCTTATTATAATTTTCATACTATCTGGTGTCATTAAGAAATGAGAACCAGTTTTTTTGTACTTTTAAGCTTCCAATTGAAAAGCAACTACATCTTTTTAACCATTTTATATAAAATAAAAACTCTTCAAAATGTTCATACTTATTTTGGGAGGAGGGGAGTGAGTTTGAAACAGAGTCTCAGACAGCCCAGGCTAGCCTCAGACTCACTAGTATAGTCCAGAATGCTCCCCAAGTCCTTACCATCCTGTCTCTACCTCCCAAGTGCTGGGATTTCAGGCACAGTTACTACACCTGGCTACCGTTCATATCAAAACAACAACAATAAACCGTTAGCTGGGCATGGTGGTACAGGACTGTGTTCCCAGCACTGGGGAAGGTCTGCAGTTCAAGGTTAGTAGCCTGGGCTACAGAGACTAAAAAACAAAAGAAACAAACAAACAAACAAACCACAATATTTTAAACCCTCTTATTCACTCACAAACACATAAAAATTGTTGGAGATGTACCTCAGTGGTACCCTGCTTGCTTAGTATGAAAAAGGCCTTGTGTTAAATCTCCAGCTTCACCAAAACACACACACACACACACACACACACACACACACCTCACAGGAAACTTGTGCTACACCTGTGGGATTTTTGATCTCCATTGTGAGAGACCTCTATGCACTTGTATTTTTTGAAGTTTATTTTAAATTACTTGTCTCTCCGTGAGTATATGCACATGAGTCAAGGTGCCACAGTGGGCAGAGGCATCTGACCTCCCTGTAGCTGGAGTTATAAGCACTTGTGAGCTGCCTGATATGGGTCTTCTGCAAGAGCAGGATGTACTCTTAATTCTGAGCCATCTCTGCAGCACCCTACATTAAAATATGTGTGTGTGTGTGTACTTATCAGTGTTCTTCAGAAAAACAGAACCAATAGCGTGTGGTCGTGAGTATGTGTGTGTGTGTAGATTGTTTTTAATTGTCTCATGTGATTGTGGAACCTAGCAAGTTCAAAATCTGAAAGGTCATCCTGCAGGCTGGAGACCCAGAGAGAGAGAGATGCAGTTTCATCTTAAAGTCATTCTGCTACCTGCATCGCCTCTTCTGGGGAAATGGGTCTTTTTTCCACAGGCCTTTCATTGATTGGATGAGAACACTCATCTCCTGGAGGACGGCTTCCTTTATCCAGGACACACTGATTTGAATGTCAGTCTCATCTAAAAGTAAAATTCACCAAAACACTGAGAATATTTGCTCAAATGTCTATGGCCCCACAGCCCAGCCACATGGACTTATAAAGTTAACTGCCTGTTCCTATGTCTGTTTTTTTTTATTATTATTATTTTTTACAAGTTTTCCTTTCTCTTCTTTTGGTGAAGATGCTGACATGTTATGAAGATGTAGCTTCTCTGAACAGCTGATCTCGTATCTTCTGTGTTAGATACAGAGGAATTAGAGCAACTAGCTTCCTCTAAATTTTGTTTAAAGAGACTCAGCAGAAGTGAGATGGTCTTAGTCACTAAGGAAATTGCACAAGTTTAGTAAGTGGCTTTTCACCATTTTTCACCCTCACGTTCTTTTTAAAGATTTATTTTTTTATTATATATGTATGGGTGTTTTGCCTGCATGTGTATTTGTGCACTGCATGTATGCAATGCCTATGGATGCCAGAAAAGGGTGTCTGAGTCTCTGGAACTGGAGTGACAGCTGGTTATTAGCTGTTGAATGGGTGCTAGGAACCCAATCTGTTTCCTCTGCAATAAGTGCTCTTAGTCATGGAGCCTATCCTCAGGCCCCATGCCCATGGTTTTAATTGTAGCTGAGCTAGCAAGATAATAATGATCCTGAGATACGTGAGATTGACATCATCTTAACAACATTTGAAGACAGAGCTAGCTGCATCTGGACCATAGTGACTATCAAGGGGTTGCTTATCCGGGGTGTGAATGCTGTAAATTTTTCTCCTTTCTTTTCAGTTCAGTTATGTTAGTGATGCCCAACAGTGACACAGGCTCATTTCCAAGAATAAGCAGAGCTTCCGGTTTGGCCAGTCTTGAGTTTTGTGCCAATTTTGTTTTACTGGTTTTTAAAGTCTAAGCTTTGGGCTGGAGAAATGACTCAAAGGTGTAAGAGTATCTGCTGTTCTTCCAGAGGACCCAAGTTGAGTTCTAAACATCTATGTTAGGGGTCTCGCAACTGTCTAAAACTCTAGCCCCAGAGGATCTGAAGCCCTCTTCCAGTCTCTGAGTGCACCCATATGCATGCACATGATAGCCAGATAGATGATAGATAGATAGATAGGTAGATAGATGATAGATAGAATCTTCTAAACAACCACAACAAAAGACTACTTTTTCATAGTACACTAGTTTTAAAAAGGCAACACAGATGAGTTATTTCCATCCTGCCCTCAAAGCCAGGTCACTTACTGAGGCAACCTACCTCAGGAATCGGTCAAGAATTCCCATCACAGTCTTAGAAACACCAGAGCAGCAGCACGTCCGTGTTGAATTTGGGTCGTGATGCTCCTGGAAGAGGCTTTGGGAGGAGGACTGTGCACATATTAGCCATCCTGGAATGGTACCTCACCTCAGATCTGACACTTGTGCTCTGTGGGTCTTTCCATAGACGGAGTCATCAATATGAGTATTCCCATCGTACTACCTGCTTCTGCAGATGACAAGGCGCGGCTGGAAGGGTGCAGCAAGTTTGCCTTGATGTACGAGGGTCGGAGGGTGGCTGTGCTACAAGACCCTGAATTCTACGAGCATCGGAAAGAGGAGCGTTGTTCCCGGGTATGGGGGACAGCCACTGCAAAACACCCCCATATCAAAGTAAGTACAAAACCTTTGGAAGGACTTTTTAAAAGTGGGGGGGGGCAGGGGGGAGTTGTGAGTGGTACACTTGCACGTACAGGTATGTACGTGTTATGACCTCTGCACACTGTGTCAGAGGTCAGAGGACAACCTTAGGTGTCATTCCTCAGGTGCATGCCTTCAGCCCTCTGTTGGAGACAGGGTCGTCTTACTGGCCTGGCACTTTGCCAGACAGGCTAGATTAGCTTGCCAGAGAGCTTTGGGCAATCTTCTTGTCTCTATCTCTCACCTTGCCATCATGGAGACTATCGCCCCAACTTCATGGTTGAGTAAAGAAATGTCTTTCTGAAGCCAGGTATGGTGGTGCAAGCCTCTAAGTCCCAACACTGAGGAGGCTGAGGCAAGATCAGAGGTCAACCTCAGTTATATAGCTCGTTTGAGGCTAGGCTTGGCTACAGAAGACTCTGTTCAAATAAAGTGTTCGGGGGTATTTTTGTTTGAAAGCTGCTCTTGATCTCCAAAGTTTTTAGATCCTGTGGCTGAAGCATCCTTAGCTATATAGAACTAGTATATAACAGCCTAGCACCATGAGTGAAGGATCCAAATCACAGCTGATTCTGATCAGGTACAAAACCATAACTAGAGCTCGCAGCCCTACTCATGGTGAAAGTGCATAAGGAACACATGGAATGAACCCAACCAACCTCTGAACTCCGAGTTCATGTTCTGTAGCCAGTGAGGGGAGACAGCCAATGACATTTGCCCATAAACAAAGATCAGCACACACAGTGTCCAAATTCTGAGAAGAAAGATACTACATTTTCATCAGTGGCTGTTCTTCTGACTAGGGTCATTCAGTTCTCTCCTCCAAAAGGCAAATCAGATTCGTCAGCAACTTCTAACTGCAGTTGGTAATGAATGGAGGTAAGGTATTATGGAGTCACTGGATATAATCCATTTCCCATAAAATTCTGTAAAACTCAGTGCAAATCCATTCTTCATCCAAGACACAGGCATCAAGTGGAAGTGGTGAGAGATGCTACTAATGTAATTTGATTTCTTCAATTCCCCAGCTTGGTTAGCTTTCAAGTTCACAGGTAACACCATGAGCAGCCAAGGCCCAGAAGGCTCTCAAGGAGCTTGTGAGAGACAAAGTACACTGTCCTTCATTTCTCTTTTGACAAAAAGATGAGGTCAAAATATGTTGGACAGCTTTTCCATCCCTGTGACCTTGCAGAAAAATTACATTTTTTTTCCAGTTGTGAAATGTTACAATATAGGAAAGACATTCTCAAGGGCCAGTTAGTGGCCTTTGGAGCCTTTTTAATCTGAACAGAAGAGCTCAATGAGCAAGGACAACAGCTTTTCTATTTACTGGACACAGACCATCAGCCTTCGAGATAAACATCTCCTGTCCTTATGCACAGGCAGGTCAGAGTTATCTGAGCAGTTTTCCCAAGTCTGACAGAAGGTTTTGGAGATAGCTGCTCCAGGACCATTCCATTCTGGCCCTCAAGGACATCTCTGACCAGTTCTTTTGTGATTGTAATCACATAGGTTTGGGACCTTATCTTTCTTCTGTGGCCCAGAGAATAACGGCCAATCATTATCTCTGCTCAAAGATTTCTCTTCTTTGGGGCTAATGTCTTAACATCCACATGACTTGCACTAAGGACATAAAACTAACCTCAGATAATGCCTAGGGGAACTTGAGTGACTGTTTCTTTTCATCTTGTCTTGCGATGTATGTCACCAGTTGCTGTCAGAGTTTCTTAGAAGCCAGAGAGAGTGGGGGCTGTAGCCTGTGTCTTTGACAGTATTTTAGTGACTCTACACTACTGGCCGTTAGACCTGGGTTTCCTAAAGGTGTATTCGGCAAGAACACAACACATGAGCTTTACTGGGTAAAAGAACTCTTCATTGTGCATATTTTTAACACCCTGAAACTCACACTAATACTTTAACAGTTTTTTTTTTAAAGAACACAAAATCTAACAGTTTTATTCAGTAATTATGTAACTATGTAACCAAAGTAACTATGGCCCTTGTATTGTCAAATGGCACTGGAGATGTTTGCAGAGAATGGTCAATTGCCAAGGAAATAGCCTGCATGCACTACACAACTCCTGACCAGTCTTAGTGCTCTATTGCTGTAAAGAGACCCATGATCGTGGCGACTGTTATAAAGGAAAGTATTTAATTGCTTACAGTTCGGAGGTTTAGTCCATTGTTGTCATGGTGGGGAGCATGGCAGCACACAGGCAGATACAGTGTTGGAGAAGTTGAGAGTTCTCCATCCAGATCTAAAGGCAGCAGAAAGAGAGACACTGGGCCTGGCTTGATACACTTCCTCTAACAAGGCCACACCCACTCCAACAAGGCCACACCGCCTAATCCCCGTCAAGTAGAACTATTCCCTAATCACCAAACATTCAAATATTTGATCCTATAAGGCCCATTCTTATTCAAACCACCAAATGATCCTTCCACTCAGGAAGTCTCTTGGAGCCACAACGTATGGAACCACATGACACAATCTCAGAGTTATGGGGAACAACTAGACTACGTGGGAGGAATGCTTAGAGGAATCCTACCACATCTTACCCATGCCACTTGTCTTACCAACCAGGAATTATTTCTCATAATTCCATTGTCAAGCAAATAAAATTATTGATCACTCTCATCATTGAAAGGCAGGAATAGGGATTTTTGTAGCCCTTGACCATGAGAAGACCAGATAGACAGTAAGAGCAATGGGATCACCAGAGAAACCTTAAAATTTACTCAGATTATGCCAGTCATGGCGACTCTTGCAATTCGAGCAGCAGGGTGGAGGCCGCAAGTGTGAGCAGCCCAGGTTTAAGGTCACCATCATGGGCCACATTACCTGTGGCTACAAGATCCTGTCTCAAATAAATCCAGAGCAGGTCTCACAGATTCTGGCTTGATTGACTCAAGATTGGGGCTAAGGTTGGACCTTGGGAGTTTGAAGCTGCCCAGGATTTGCACAGGCTGTGAAGGTTGAGAACCATTTGGTTATATAATTACTGAGAGCTTTATCTAGTTGTGCCCTGAAAGTGCTTCAAAATCAGCATGTCCTGCTCTATGCTTTCTTGGCAAGTTAAGAGATGAAAAGTTTGACAAATACCATTAGAAATGTTGCAGAACAGTTAACTCAAGATGGGTCAAAAAGAAAAACAGGAGGGCTGGGGAGAAGGCTCAGCCAATATAGAGCTTGCAGCATAAGCATGGGGGAGCCTAGCCTAGTCCCCTCAGAAACCATGGAAAACACCCACGTGCAATAATTCCACTGCCAGGGAGGTAAAGACAGGCAGACCCTGGGGGCTCACTGGCCAGCCAGTCTAGCCAAATTTGCAAGCTATACCGATTCAGTGAAAAACCCTGTTTCAAAAAAAAAAAAAAAGTTGAAGAGCTATTGAAGTCCTCCAACTCTGACCTCTATCCTCCACACATATGGGCACTTGCACACATGAACATGTACAAAGACACACGCACACACATAATTCAAATAAAATAAAAATTAGTATAGTTACTATTAACTATATTATATATTTAATGCTATAAATGTTAGATATATTTAATAACTATGATTTATATATTTAATGATTATATATCTAATGACTCTATATTTAATGATTTTCCTTCTAGATGGTGATGGAAAGTGGGGATTGGCTCGTTGGCGGAGACCTACAGGTGCTGGAGAGAATAAAGTGGGATGACGGGCTGGACCAGTACCGCCTGACGCCTCTAGAGCTCAAACAGAAGTGTAAAGACATGAATGCTGGTGTGTAATCTGTACTCGGGTTCTAGTGCATCTGCCAATACTCCTTAGCGTTCTGGTAAAAAAAAAAAAAAAGAATTATATCAGGAATCAATTTTGTTTGTTTTAATGTAGGGCCCGGCATTGAATTCATTACATAGTCAATGTAACTTTGAACTCTTGATCCTACCGCTGCCCCCAAGTGTCCCCAATTACAGGCATGTGCCACCATGCCTGGCTGAATCAGCATACAAAATTTAAAAAAAGATGTTATCTTACTTTCAATGACATATATGTGTAGGGGGTGTATGCCATAAAAGTGTGGGTGCCCAAGGGGTCGGAGCCCCTGGAGATGGAGTTCTAGGAAGTTGTGAGCTGTAGGTGCTGGGAATCAAACTTGGGACCTCCGAAAGAGTAACACACATTCTGAATCTTGGAGCCATCTCTCCAGCCAACCTTTTATTTATTTTTTCCTAAATGGTGACGTCTATCGGTTTGTCTAGCTCACAGCTGTGCTACGTTCACATCCTGGAACACTGTGGCAGTTTATAACATGCAGAATCGTTCTAAAGTGCATTCATTAAGTGCAAAAAGCAAATTGCAGAACAGTGTGTATAGCACGGACACTCTGGAAAACAAGACAGTTGACAAAACCTAACCTACTTCTATGGAGGCACAAAAGCCTGGGGTGGCGTGAGGGGGCACCAGGCTGCCTGTGACAGATGCCACCTGCCTCTCGGGGAGGTGGGGTGAGGGGTGGTGGTGAACAGACAGGAAACCTTTTCATTTTCATTCTGTACATTTCGAGAGAGAAGTAATGACAGGATCACCAGTGATTTTCACTTTCTGTTTTGGGTTTTTATGTATTTCCTAAGCTGTCTGAATATAGATCAATTACATTTCAGAACCAGGGGAATAAAACACAGACTTCATGCATCTACCCCCAAGTGCAATTGTTTTCAAGATTTCTTGAAGGTGCAGCCATTTTTCATCTGTAGATCGTGGTCCCCACGCACATTTCTATGGCTGTTCATCCTCTCATGAAGAGGATCCTGCAGCAGGTACAGGAGGACCAGAGCCTGAGGTTTCAGGAAGCGAATAGACAGCCATATTTTAACTCCTGAGGCCTGCTTTCTCTTGTGTGGCTTCCTGCCTCTGCATCCCATCCTGTTCAAGCAATTGACCACTGTTGACAGTGTCGGATTAAATCCCTAACAGCCCAGACACATCCTCCCAGTATCAAAAGCTAGCAGGCTGAATGAGAGAACTAAACAATATACAGCTTCATCTTTCCCCTTCTGCACTTAGGGACAAGTGACACTGCTCACTCTGAACCTTGGCTCTTCTTTCCTAGATGCTGTATTTGCATTCCAGTTGCGCAATCCTGTCCACAATGGTCATGCTCTGCTGATGCAGGACACCCGCCGCAGGCTCCTGGAGAGGGGCTACAAGCACCCAGTCCTCCTGCTGCACCCTCTAGGGGGCTGGACCAAGGACGATGATGTGCCTCTGGACTGGAGGATGAAACAGCATGCAGCCGTACTGGAGGAAGGGGTCCTGGATCCCAAGTCAACTATTGTTGCCATCTTTCCATCTCCTATGTTATATGCTGGCCCCACAGAGGTGAGCAATTCTCTGGGCTGGGCCAAGGACTAAGAACACAGGCTAAGATTTTATTCAGAAGAGTAAATGAATTTTGGGGATCCATTCTTAATGAGCAGATTCTACAGTCTTCAAGTTACTCTTTCCCCATCTCAGCTTAATGTTTTGTATTTTGTATTTGTGAAGATGCTAGAAGCATCAAGTCTATCACAAACACAGTGCTCGGGTTGGCATGTGACTGAGGTAGGGAGATAGCACAGCTCACCCATAGGCATGTCACCATGTTGTCTTGATAAAACAGCATGTGTTGTTTTATGAAATTCTCCCACCCACTCTTAGTCCTTGGAAGCCCCATAAGCATGGCCAAGGCAACCTGAGTTTATTTGGGCTTATGGTTCCAGAGCGATGAGTCTGTCACAGAGGGGAAGCATGGCATCAAGCGGCAGGCTTAGGGGCAGGAGCAGGAAGCTAAGAATTCACATCCTTTACCACAAACATGAATCGGAGCAAACAGCAAATTGGAAGCAGATGAAGCTTTTTAAACTCAAAGCCCATCCCTAGTGACCCACTTCCTACACGTCCCCCCAAACAGCGACACCACCCTGGGACCAGGTGTTCAAATGCCTGAAACTAAGGGAGGGGGCATCCTTTCTCATTCAAACCACCATAGAGCTAACAGTTTGTTAGTTCCAATTACTCTATGTGATTCACAATGCCCCAGGAACTTCTTAGAAGAGAGAAGTATCTTTAAAAGGCAGCATTGTAACACAGTGAGCCCACCAGACTCTTGGTCTCTCAGTACCAGCTGTGCAGTGGATTTGGAGTTTGCAGAACTGTGATTGAGAGGATCTTAATTAACCCTTCCAAATGTCCCAAGCTGAGTTGAATGAATGAATTCTCTTCAGTTGTATCAGAGTTCCATACCTTTCTATAGCTCTCCTCCTATCCTTTGTATTTTGTCTGAGCTGTAAAGATGCCAAGTGTTATGCTGAACTGGACTCAACACATATATGAAAGATAGTTCATTACTGGCAGTCAGATGACTTAGAATATGTAATATCCCTTAAATTTTGATTTGTTTGAAGACAAGGAAGTATAACTCGCACAGTCCTATGTAACAGAAGTATTCCTGGGATGCTTCCTTTGTTAACAGATTCCCACACCTCATGACTTCAAAGCTCCTGTCCTTCCCAATCCAACCCAGCTTGAGAACTCGGGCTTAGGACTCACTGACATCCTTGCTACTTTTAGTTCACTGGCCTCTCTGATCACCCTGAAAGCAGAATTAAGGAATTGCCATAAAGAGGAACCTGTAGACTTGGCCCACAACCATCATGCCCCTCATGGTATTTTCCAGGTCCAGTGGCACTGCAGGTGTCGGATGATTGCAGGGGCCAATTTCTACATTGTGGGCAGGGATCCTGCAGGAATGCCTCACCCTGAGACAAAGAAAGACCTATATGAACCTACCCACGGTGGCAAGGTCTTGAGTATGGCCCCCGGCCTCACCTCAGTGGAAATCATTCCATTCCGAGTGGCTGCCTACAATAAAATTAAAAAGGCCATGGACTTTTATGATCCAGCAAGGTAGGTTTCTAGAAAAAAAATTTAATTGACTGACAATTGGCATGACGAAACAAAACTTTGACCCTCTGGAGAAGTCTCCAGTCTACAAGCCCCCAATAGGAAGACATTCCCTTAAGAGTCAAGGCCTGCTCTTGCACATGCATTTGTTGGTCCATAGATCTCTCTCTGGCCTACAGGTGGTTTACTAGTAGAGCCCTTGCCTAGCATGCACACGGCACTGGGTTTATCTCTAGCAAACCCCACAAAATGTTCTTGAGCTGGGCATAGTTACACATGCCTGTAATCAGTACAAGGCGGCCAGGGCAGGGTGATCAGAACTGCAAGGTCATCTTTGGCAATTATTAAGGTTTCAGCCAGGCTGGGCCATATGAAACTCCAAAACAGTGAAAACGTGTTCCTTTCCACACACGCGCTTTGTGTATACACTGTAAGCGCCTAGCAGTTTAAGTGAAAGGACATAAGGCAGAAAAAGATTTCAGTGAGCATCTACGGTACACTGATGTCCCATACTCGTTCACACAACATAATCTCTGGCCGCAAGATATGAAAGAGCAGGCATGCAAGAAATACTGAATAGACACCTGCCTTCATTCCTTTTGTTCCATAAGATTCTGAACTGAAGATTGAGAGAACTGCCCATTCACAGAAAAAAAAAAAAAAGATTCTAAAAACTGGTAACCCCAGCATCCCTTAAACCAGCTGTTACTTCCCTCCACTGAGTTCTCTGTTGCTGTACTGTAACAGGCATGACGAGTTTGACTTCATCTCGGGAACTCGCATGAGGAAGCTCGCCCGGGAAGGAGAAGATCCCCCAGATGGCTTCATGGCCCCCAAAGCATGGAAAGTGTTGACAGATTATTACAGATCCCTGGAGAAGATCAACTAAGCCCCTGGTTCTGGTTTCCTTCTGAAGTGGCCTTTGATGACTTTTTCTACTTTTGTGATTAGATGCTTTGTATCCAATTGTTCCCTGATGACTAATTTTAAAGTTAGTATTTTGTAATGAGATAAAAAGTTGTGCCTATAATTTAAAACCAAGTTCATTATGTATATGAAAGACACACTGGAGACTAAATCTTAGGTGAAAACAATACTGTTAAACATTCCAGAATGAAAGCACTTGTATTCTACTTTATCTCAGTAGCTATGGCCCAGATTTCTTAACAAGGTGACCATGTGTCTAGGTGACTTGCCCAAAACAGAAGCATTCTTAATTTTGCCAAGCTGGAATCCCACTGCCACTTGCCAAAATAAGCTATATGAACAGCCTCTTCTGTACAACTACAGAAAGAAATCCTTTCATCCTAAAGGAAATGTGGCTCACATTAAGATTTTGTACCTTATGACTACACCCAGCCTCACTGCCCAATGAATGAGTTGCATATGAGACTGGAAGGAATGTATGTGTGAATGTGAATTAAATCTTAAAGAGCTATGCAACTTACGTCATGAAAATGACATAATCTAATAGGAAGTTCTAATGGCCTTCTATGAAGTTAACTCCAGTTTTATGGCAGATTTCTATAGTATAGTGTGCTTTGATGAAAAGAATTTCTCCCAGGGACTAAACCATCAATAAAACACTACTTTTCCCACATTTTGCTGTGGCCATAGTTATCTTGAAGAGACACCTATTTCCAGCTGTAACCAACACTAACCTTCATATTAGACTGGGAAGTTAAACTCACAATTTATGCAAATAATATAAAATAAAATCCAAACGTCATCTCAGTGAAAAGATGATCCATACAGAAGCTTTGAGAGCTGCTGAGCACTGTGATACACAAAATAGACGTTAGCAAATACTGTGACACTGAAAGTGTCCCAGACCATCACACTCCTAAGCTAGGTCCACCTGCACTAGACAACAGAGGAGCTAGTTCTGATCCCTCAAAGCTGCTTAACGAAGCTCTCCTTGAAGATGCTCAAAAGCAACCTCTTGCAGACTTAAAAGGTTCAGGATTTCCCCAACTCTTATTAATAATGGTCAAACTTCCAGACTGTACTTGTTGTGAGACATCCTTTTTTCAAAGAGGTAATTTTTGTTATTTTATGCATGATTCATTGTTGCCAAGGAATACATAAAAGAAAAAGCATCTTTTACATACAGGTTTCTCTGGAATAGACCTCGAACTGGCAAGCAAAAACTGATTTTTTTTTTCATATTGCCAGTTTTTAAAAAAACATTAGTAAGAGCTCTTTGGAGAGTGAGTTGTATAGCATGACCACAGCAAAGCGAGTCTTTACCTGTACAGTGCCTGTGCTCACTTGTACCAGAGCCACTCACGCCTGCCTTTAAAACTATGTATCCACTGAAAACACGACAGGATTGTAGTGCCTTACCAAATGAATTTTGTGATTTTAAAGACATGGTAAGCTGTTTTTCTGCTCTCTACAGTTAGTGTCCAACTGATGCTTGTTCTTATTTCAATAAACCTCTCAGAGACCAAACAAGTCCTTTTGTCTTATAATACTGAGTATTGGCTGGGAACAATGGCTGCTGAGGGTGTCATAACAAACCACTTCAGGGCTTGAAGAGGTTGTTCACACTTAATTTGTATCATTTTCTAACTTGAACTTTGGATGTAAAATCATTTACTTGTATTTCAGAGGTGACTGGGTTGCTTAGGACCCTCTGCCCAGAATTTCACTGCAAGACAATCTAAAAATCTAAGGCGATGAAGCCAAAGCCCTTGTTCTCGTAGGAACATGTCTTATTTTCAGAGCTCCTCAGTCCTACCAACAGGCTTGAAATTGATTACATGTACGTTTCCCTCTCAGCAATCCCGACAAGCACACCAACCTTAGCAGCTGGAATTCTGTGGACATGAGGCAGTATATTTCTACAGTCATCCTCCGTGGCCTTTAGGCACAACAACTGTTTCTTCCTGAGTGCCTGATCTACTTCTAATAATGTCATGTAATTTTTTTTTTTTTTTGCCACTGATCTTCACCACAAATATTAGTAGTATAATGTCCAACTTAAAGCAGTCACTTGGTACTAGAGCTGTAGCTCAGCTGGTAGACCAAGTTGCCTTACGAAGCCCTGGGTTTGATTACCAGCACTGCATAAACTAGGCACATACTTATAATTCAAGTGTTTGGGAGGTGGAAGATCACAAGTAATGTTAGCCAGGTAGGGGCTGACACACACTTTCAATCCCAGCACTCAGGGACAGAGGCAGGTGGATCTGTGAGTGGCCAGCCTATTCTACAGAGCATGCTCCAGGACAGCCAGGGTTACACAGAGAAACCTTGTTCAGTGTTTCAATGTTTCCTTGGCTGCATAGTGAGTTTGAGAACAGCCTGGGCTACATGAGACTGTTTCAAACACACACACACACACACACACACACACACACACACACACACACACACAGTCATTTGCCACTTGTAACTCCTGTTCTCTCCCCAGATCTTACTTGGTGGCTCTTAGTATTATCAATTAGCAGGCCAAGAAATGTATACATACATTTATCAAAGTGTACATACATGTATCCAAGAGGTACTGAGAGCCATGACTTCAGGAAGAGTGAACAAATTCTGGAAAGGCATAAATAAATCACTGTCAGACCTTATATCACTATTTATCAAGTCCCAGTATTTCTTTCCAACACATCTGTCCTGCAAGAAACAAATCTCGGTACCAGGAGACCAGCATCTTCCCCCCCTCATTCTCTGCTTTTCTATTAGGGATCTGAGTCTAGAGAGCATTTACATTCTGCAAAACTGTCCTTCCCAGCAGGAAATCAGTG
This sequence comes from Cricetomys ansorgei, assembly GCA_026225945.1. Classification (NCBI taxonomy): domain Eukaryota; kingdom Metazoa; phylum Chordata; class Mammalia; order Rodentia; family Nesomyidae; genus Cricetomys; species Cricetomys ansorgei. The sequence goes on from JAMJFZ010002601.1 coordinate 17,405,404, forward strand.
AATCACACAGGCAAGGTAAGTTGGCTGTTCTAATGTCTAAAGGTTTAAGGGAACTGTGCAGCTTCTGAATGACTCAAATTCCCATTGCTTAGTAATTAGGCACGGGTTAGAGAACTGGGTGTAAAGGGATACTGAAAGAGCACCCACCGACCTCTCCCAACCCCAACATCCATGTAGTTCCTTGGTGGAGTTGCCGGGTCACACACATCACAGTTACCAACTGAAGACGGTATCCAAGTAACTCACAATATACATTCCAAAGTACTGATTTGGCTTAAACTGTAGTTTTACTTAAATTATTAAAAACAAATGGGTAACTTGCTAACATCTGAACATTTTAGCCTGGTTCTAGGGGGGGAGAACTATTTTATTATAGGGCTAGCAAGTCAGAGCGGATTAAAAATTCATGAAGCCTTTCAGAGAAAAATAAGCCCTTCAAAGGTAAACTTGGTCTTACCCTGGCAGTGCTAGTGCAGGGAGTGGATTACTAGGGTGGATCCGGTGTACTGGAGGTGTGTGCTTGCCTGACAGGGAGAGACTTTCAAGGATGAGAATAATTCAGGCAAGACTCACACTACAGTGTACTTGCTGGGGTAAATTGAATCTGGAAACACAACACCTGTAAAAACAAACTACAGCTAGGCTACCATCCCCCTCCTTTGGGTTTTGTCAAGAGTATGTCAGGAGAGGGACTAGATGCCTTGTGTACACTAAAGATGACTGGATTCCACCTTTTAGAATTAAGACCAAATGAATTCAAACCACAAACATCTGAAGGTTTACCCCAAACTCCTCCCAGCTTAAAACAAACAAGTTGAAAAGGCTGATGCATGGGTAGAGATTTAACTAAAGCCACTCAATCCCTTCTGTTATTGCTACAGCACAGGTTCTGATCAACCAGGACTAGAAGGAATGGGCAGCCATCTTCCTTTTACCCTGTCATAGGGAAGGACTTGTATTCACTGGAAAAACTGTACTTCACTCTCTACAGCTCTCTTACATTCACCAGCTACTACGAAAACTTTAACAAGTTATTTTACCTAGGGAGGGTTGGGCATGATAAATAGCACTCCACGTGAAAAGAGCTTAACAGGATCCTGAGCAGCAGTCCTGTGAGCTCCACGTGAATCCTCTCTGCATGCTTGCTACACTGCCCTTTGGTATGTCATGATCATTTGGCTATGTGTCGTTCTTGTTTGTCTGGCACTCTCCCTGTAATACTTCTTAGAATGAACTACCACTCTCCCTTCGTACTTAGTCTTAACAACTCAACAGATCCCTATATTCAATGCCAAACTATTTCAATAACCCAAGGCGTTCTCAGAGGAATGGGATATTTGAAGAGTTCATGCAGTCCACTGGAGGAATAAAAGGTCTTGAGTAATGTTTGCTAAAAATAAAATCTATTTGGAGCTCAGTATTTAGAAGGCTGGTTTTTCAGCAGAGTCCCACCCAGTTCAATTATACTATTTTTTAGATTATCTACAGTTGGTTGCTGTCAACAGAATCCTAACTAGGTAGTCTTTATAAGCTTATGACTACGGCCTAAACATGCCTGTGAACAGGCATTAATGAGACTCCGCAATTCCCTGAGTGTCTCACTCATTCTGATAAAATCTGAAATCTATGCCTCTTTAAAACAATGTGGTCTACACTATGACTGTTTCTTGGTTAGAAATTTGCATGTCAGTTACCAATTTGTTTTGGTGTTTGGTTTAAAACTGAGCATCATGCTGGGCACTGTGGCACTAGAGAAACTGAGGCAGGAGTCTCTCTTGTTTCAGGATAGCCTGGGAAACCATCTCAAAAACAAATAGCTGAGCTGTCATGGTTTACAAACCCATGTATCTTGATGGATTCCACACAGAGCACTAACATCACTGCAACTTAATACAAAGCACAAGAACTATCAAAACAGTCTCAAAGCATATTTATTTTTATTTATGTGTGTATGTGAGTGTGTGTGTATCATGTGAGAGCAGGTGCTTGCAGCAACCAGGAGAGGAAAGGGCCTTGGATTCTCTGAAGCTGGAGTTAAAATTGTGAGGGAGGGGACTGGGTGCTGGAAATTGAGTTTGGGTCCTCTGGAAGAGCAGCGAGCACTCTTAATTGCTGGGCCATCTCTCCAGTCTCCTCAAAAAAGATTTAGAATATTAGACAATCACAAAAAGCGTTCCCCCCATCAGAATTGCAGTAATGATACTCTTACCATTAATATGACAATTTAACATTCGCCAGTTAACTAGAATGTCTTTAATAACATTATGATTTCTTTTTGGTTTGATTTCATTTGCATGAGGTGATTTTTAGACACACTAGCTACACTTTTGTCAGTTCAGTTGGGAGATTGTTTTATATGGTTCAAATCCTCCTGATAGGATTCCAAGAGCTTGTTGACTTGTATACATTTTTTAAAAAGACTTATCTTTATTATTTTTAAGTGTGTCTGTGTGTGACTATGTGTGTAGGTATGTACATGTGAGTACAGGTGCCCAGAGGGCCAGAGGCACTGGATTCCCATGGAAATGGAATAAGCTGCTGTGAACAGCCCAACACGGGTGGTGGGAACTAAACTCAGGTCCTCTGCAAGAACAAACAATACCTGTTCCTAATTAGGTCATTTTTACAGCCCTTCAGACAGAATTTTCCTCTGTACACAGAGGATTCTACAGCTTCATCTGAGGTACCAATACAGCTGCAACTGTATTCAAGTAGATTATATCTTCGGCTTTTTGGAACTGTTTTCAATATTCTGATTTTAAGAGAGGCTAAAAATTTGTAATTACATGTTACCCAATTTATTTCATCCAGAAGAAAGCCATAACAATTGTCCACAAATAACCCTATTACAGTAGAAAAAAAAAAAACCTACCAATGATATGCTCCTATCATTTTTACACATGCAGCTGAGCCTCAAGACACTGTCATATTGCACCAAACCCATGAATTACATATGCTAAATCAATTCTAGTTTATTATCGTCTGTGCAGAATATTTAGATATTCCAAACTAGCTCTTAATAACATGAGTTTTGGGTTTACCAGTAGATGGGAGTGGCATTCCACAGGAAAGAAACAGTAAAAGTTGACACTAAATCGACTCAATTTTATAAACTCAACTTTAAAAGGCATGAAAACAGCATGAGATACCTATCAGGAGTCATTCAATAATATAATAAATAATAAGAAATCTCTGAGATTTCAGAGAAACATCACACAGACTACCCTTTTCATTTTAGTCCCTAGAACGCAGGCCTAGAGATGACAGAAATGGCTTACGAGACTGAGACACACTTGGGCCAACAAGATACATACATCAGTGTGTAAATAATACTGTACCAGGAGAGATACTATGTGAGCCAGACACTCTACTGAACGCCTCTCTGCTATCACATGATCCAATCCTAAAGCAGGTGCCACAGTAGCCTCGAAGAGGAAAAACAGAAACAAAGCAGTCCGTCTCAGGGCATACAGCTCATTAATGGGAAGTCTGAATTTAACCCAGGAAGTTGGATTCTACTTCTAGTAAGTACAACCCAAAGCAAATGTTTTAAAACCTAAATACCCAACTACATATGTGAAATGTCTGTCTAAAGCAGAATGAAAATTACACACAATAAAAATTACTTAAATTATAGCCAGGTGGTGGTGCACCATACTTGGGAGGCAGATCTCTGTTGAGGTCGAAGCTAGCAGGTCTACATAGTTCCAGGACAACCAAGGCTACACAAGGAAACCCTGTCTCAGAAAAAAAAAAGGTTACTTAAATCATATGAAAATAGTTTCACTTACTTTATGGCTCAATATGCCTACATGAGTCATGGTTGTTGGGATTAGTATATTTCTCTTCATCTGGTGATTAGAACCATAACAAATTCAGTACTATAATTGGATAATCTGAATTTAATAGATGAAAAGACATGAGGAAGTATACACATCACTCATTTCTGAAACATGCCATTACATTAAAATTAAATCACTATAACTCATATTAAAACAGAATTAAATATTAAATGTCTGCTATAAAAGTGTGAGATCTCAACTTTTAAGATAAAAACTGTCCAAAAATGAGTCTTATAAACAAAAAAACCCCACAATTTACAATAAGGACTAAGTGGAAAAAAAGAATCAAAAGGAAAGACCTTTTATTGTAAATTATAAAAACAGGCCATGTTTCTTGGCATCTTGTATTAGCATTCATTTCCCATCATCTTTACATCGTGCACAGCTTGCTTTTTGTTTCCCTAAGGGTTCTCCTGCAATCTATAACCACCGAAGTACAAATGGAAGAGTAAAGTGTCCAGTCGGTTCTTGTGAGACACATTACCAGAAAAATTAATCCAATAAAAACATAAACATTTAGTTTTCAAAGAAATAAAACAAATAATAAAAACAAAGCATTTCTGCCATAATTTAAACTTTCTGATGATTCAGAGGCACCTTAAGATTGTGCTGTGGCTTATCTTCTTGCTCTGTTGTATGCTGAAGTGCCTGCAACAGAATTCCTGTTACTGGAGGTTTGAAAAAGTTTTATGTGTGGTTCACATAGCATCAAGTGACTACAGATACAATTCAGGAATTTTGATGTATATTTATACACAATTTATACTATGTTGAGAAAAAAGTTAAATATAAGTTACAAAATGAGTAAGTATCTTTTTAGCACATTTAGTAATGACTATTTATAGAAACTATCATTTTGTTTGGGTGACCAAATTAAATTTGAACATAATTAAAAAACATAAAACTTTTAAATAACATTTAAGAAACAGTTATAGAACCCATACTGAGAGCCATGTACACATATTAAAGAACACTGAGGTTTCTCAAACCCATTCTTTTGAAAGGTTTTCAATCCACCTTAATGCAAATTAATGTAAAACTTAAAAAATCTATTGGGTTTATTAACAGACTGAGGTGAAATCAATGTTGATCAGTCTGCCTACTAATCAACCACTCAATGCTGACCACTGAGCAAATCATGCTTATTATTTGATTCTCCTGGCAGCCATTATAATTGAGACACATGTACGGATTCAGATGTGGCTGATTCAACCAACTGCAGACAGTAAATTTTCAACTTAAAAACGGCCAAAACAAGCGACAACTAGGAAGGGCTGAGACACTGTACCTGTCAGATCCTGCTTTAAATCCCAGTTTTGCTACAGACTATCTAGTGCTTTTGGATTCCATAGTTGGGGCTTAAAAAAAAGAGAAAAAAAAGCTTCTGTATTCAAATCTATCTACAGAATATTAAAAAAAAGTGGTTATATACATTTTGATATACACTCATACATACACACTCACATTCACACTCACTAGAAACCAGCACCTAACCACATCCCATTTCTCACTAATGACTCAACAAATCATTTATCACTTTAAGACCAGCTTAGACTCTATAAGGCTATAACAGCATATGGCTAAAAAGGTCAAACAAGCACCCACACTCAGGCTGGATTACACTGATCCTCCTCATGATTTCTGACAAGCAGTAGTAATACCATTTATATAACAGACCTTAATAACTTAGGATCTGCGTACAAAGCCACAGCATGGATCTCCCTCACTGGTGTAAGGATGAGAATGCATCCCACAAGAGATCAAGAGATCAATGAACCGTACAAATGATCTTTACTCTTAATCTAAACACACATGAGTCAAAACATTCTGAAATGCCGCATCCTTTGATTTCTTCATCTTTTCAATTGCCCGATGCAGGTCCTGCTGCTGCACAGGCCGGATTTCATCTTCATCATGACTAAAATGCAAACAAAACCATCAAATTGCCAACCATCTTAGAAAATACCTCCCTAAAATATTTTATCAAGATTAAAAAGATACATATGGTTAAAAACTAAATTTGATTTTAACCATACAAGAGTATAACAATAAAGTTTCTTTCCATTCAAGATCCCAAAGAGGATGACATCACAATGGACCCATTCTTGAAATTATCTATACAAGAGTAATGTATATATGAAAACCGCAAGACACTGTTTTAAGATTTATTTATATTTTATGTGTATTAGTGTTTGTCTGCATGTATATATGTGTACCCTGTATGTCTGGTGTCCTCGGAGGACAGAGGAGGGAAGGTATCAAACTCCCCAAAACTGGAGTTACAGACAGTAGTAGTGAGCCACCATGTGGGTGCTGGGAACCAAACCCAGGTCTTCTTCCAAGAGCAGCTAGGACTCTTAACCACTGAGCTATCTCTCCAGTCCCCATAGAAGAAGATACTTTTAAAAAGCACTGGGTAGTAAGAAGTAGCAAAGCAAAGATAGCTGTGAAAACTCAATCACTTCACACTAAGATTTAAGTGCAGCACGTCTTCATTGGAAGAGTATAAAGAACGGTAGCTTATCCAAAAAGAAGCATAACTCCAACCAGGAAATCAAGGTACTCTTGTGAAAAGAGAACCAAAACCTAGCATTCTTAGGAATATATGCATTTACATGTTTAGCCTTTTACAAGACAGAAGTAAAACTCAACATTCTTAATTTAAAAACAACTGATCAAAGTCTCCTTCACTTAATCCTGAAAGACTTCAACAAACAACAAGAAAAAGCTGGTATATTCTGCTACTTGTTAGTTCAGTCACTTGGGGAAAATGTTTCAGGGAAACAGAATGATTCAAGTCTAATAGGCAGATTTTCACACTGAGATTTTCAGGATTTCAAACTTTATTGCCTTTCATTATTAATATAATTAACTTAAAGTTTATATGCTGTTTATTTCTCCTTTTAGTCTTTTCTGTTAGAAGAAAGACCTCTGGAAGGTACATTTTTGATGATGTTAAAATATTCCCAACTTGCTGAAATAGCTGGAGTAATATGGCAGCACATAAATGGAATGCATCTCTCACCTGGGGCAGGAGGGAGCACCATGGTGGGTGACAGCCAAGTTTCTGGGAGATAAGAGTCACTTCTACACATAATGGAATTTTAAGATACAGAAACAGTCGATAGATTCTAGAGAACCCTGTTTTCCTAACAAAATGGGCAAGCCTGGGTTTCTGTGATTCGTTCTACTATTTACAAAATGAAATTTAGCATTTTTGCCCCTTAATTCTAGAACATCCCCACAGCAATGTCTCCATTTACAGAACTCCTCTTTAGGAAAATGGAATAGGGGTTGGGGAGATGGCTGAGGAGGTAAAGTGCTTGCCATGCCAGCATTAAAACTTGAGTTTGATCTCTCATTTTAAAAAAAAAAAAAAAGCTAGAAAAATGGAGGGGTCTGTAATCCCAGAACTGGGAAGGTAGTGACAGGAGGATTCCTAGGGTTTGCTGATCAGACAGTCTAGCAGAAATAGCGACTTCCGGGTTCAGTAATACCCTATTATCTCAAAAGATAAGGTGCAGAGCAACTGTGAAACACATACACTAACCTGCATGCACACATGTGGACATGTATACATATACATACACAAATACAAAAAAATGGCAATAAAAAAGGGAGGGATGAGTTGCTAATTCGTTATCTTTTTCTATAAGTAGGCTGGAATATAGCAAAACAATAATCGCCTCATCAAAAAAAGCTTGACAAATACCAGAAATTGAGTCTAAGTAGATTTACCTTTCCTCTGATGTAGAATTGACATATTCTCTGACACAGAGGAGGGCAGCATCTCGACACATTTCTTTTAGGTCACTTCCTGAAAACCCATCAGTTTCCTGGGCAACTTCTAGAAGATCTACATGTCTATCCACCTTAAATAAACATGAAACATGCTAATAATAAATATATAAAATATATAAAATTAAGCAAAAAACGTGTAAAAAAAATCACAGTATTTTAATCTGTAGACACATTGCTCTTTAAAAACTACTTCAAATGTATTGTACTTTTCGAGATATACTAACAGCAGAGAGTTTAACAATATTAGGTGAGGTTTAACATTGCAGTATCTTTGAACATACCTTCAGATGTTATATACACTGATTTCTGTGTTTATCCCAGTATTTTGTAAGATAATCATCTGGCAGCCAGAAGCCTGGCAGGATACGTTATTTCTATAGCTGAAAAGGCCTGCTCTAAATGTAAATAAAAATTGCTTTCCCTTAGCTAATTGCAAACAGAGTTGCTAATAAAGAGATGACTTGGGTACTCTACCAGGCAGGAAGTGGCATTAGGTGTGGCTTAGTCTCTACTTTTGTCCTGTATATTATTGTCCACTATAAATGTGGACAAGCTTGGACAGGTGTGGCCTGGCCCCTTTTGTGTTGGGAGGTACCCCACTACAAACGTGGACATGCCCTAGGGCCAAAGGTTTGTGAGGAGTAAAACCACTGTATCTCTTTGATCATGCAAACCAACTTCTAAGAGAGAGCAAGGAGGGCCTTTTAAAATGCTGGGACCAAGAAGTTGTTGGAGTTGGAGGACAGCTCTCTGCTGAGGTCCTTCAGGCTTAAATGTAAGCATGTCTCACTTGTCTTTATTAATATATCACCAGATTAAATTAACGGCTACAATTTAAAGCTACATTATTCTCAGGTTCCTCCTTCATTTCTTTCTAAAAATGACTTTATAAACAAAGCATCATATTTTAGGATGAGAATAAGTCATAATTCTCTACTTACATTTTCATTTTTCAGGATGAGTTTCAAAATAGCTTCTCTTTGTTTTAAAGCCTAAAACCAGAAAATTTTCTAATTAGCATTAAAAAAAAATACTGGTCAACTAGTAAAAAGTATTTTTCTGGTCAAAAGTATTTTTCTACTTTTTCCTTTGTAAATTATTAGTGATATGAAATGACAAATAGGAGTTAAAGCAAGATACCCTATGACACTCTAGGAAACGATATACCCTTAGTATTTGAGTGAGGGAGAAATTCATTAAAATAACAACATCTTTCCCACAGAGTTTCGATTTCTGACACAGGATCTGCCTAACTGGTCTGGAATTTACTATGTAGACCAGGATGTACTCAAACTTGTGGTAATTTTTCTGCCTCTATCCCATGAGAGCTGAGATTATAAGCATGGACTACTTACTATGTTTCTTAAACAGTCCTACAGTCTCATTTTTCCTTTATTAGCTTTATCAAAGGCCACCAATACAAAAAACCTTTTAGTCAATTTTTAATTGTAGCTTACCTTTGATTTTAAAAATTAGCATACAAAATAACTGTTTCATTATAGCATTTCGTACAAGACATTTCCACTAATAATTGGCGGACATGGTAATACCGGCTGGGTTCCTCCACTTCAACATAAAGCTTGTGCTCATTAATACTTAATAGAGAATTATAATGTAACTGTTAATCATTTCCCTCCAGTGATACACCATATTTTTACATCAGAGAACAGAAACTACACTTAATCTGTCTTATAGACTTACATAAAGCTGGCTGTGCTGGAGCACTCATCTGATCCCAGCACTGGGAAAGTGGAGGCAGGGGTCAGGAGTTCAAGTTATCCTCAACTATGTAGCCTGGACTACATGAGAACCTATCTAAAATATAGTAATAGTAATAATAATAGTAGTAAAAATAATAATGTTAAATAAGGAATGCCTTGCATAAAAAGACGGGTTTTAAAATTATGATGGCTAAATCCATTCTTATTAACATAGAAAAGATTTTGAATTCGTTGTAAAATCACCTGGTAGACAAAACCAAACTCTTGTTGCCACAACTCCTGTGTTGAACAGAAAGGCAGTTTGGTGTGTTACATGATCACCAATAATTACTTTCTAGTTAATAAGTATTTTGCTTGAAAAGGGATTTTAAGGTAAACTTAATAATATACTTTGATAGTGTAGCTAACACAAGAATTACCCTCTAACATGTATCAACTGAAAACGAACAATGACAGAATTTCATCTGTATGATAACAGTGTACAAATCTGTAACAAATTTGATGAAACCTGCTATAATTCATCTCGATAACACATACTGTATTCACTGACAGTTTTAGTAACTACAACTTTTTATATTGTACCCTATTTTTAAACAATGGCACATCAAAACCCTTAGCTGTCTTTAGAATTACATTTCAAAATTTAATTTAAATCTTTTTAAAAACATTTATGGGGCTGGAGAGATGGCTCAGCGATTAGGAGTACTGACTGCTTTTCTAGAGGACCTCAGTTCAATTCCCAGCAACCACGAGGTGGCTTGCAACCATCAATAATGGGATCAGATGCCCTCTTCTGGCATGCAGGTACATGCAGATAGAGCACTCATATAAACTAAGAAAAGAAATAAATAAATAAAATAAAGAGCACTTATTTTGGAGTGAAGTATATGTGGAGGTCAGATGACAACTTTCAGTAATATCTTTCCTCCCCCCAGTGTGGGTTCCAAAACTGACTTTACCTTTACACCATAAGCCATCTGCCAATCCTACAACTGAATTTTCTGATAAAAATCACTAATCTTGGTATTCACTGTCATAGAGATAAACAAATGTTCTTAATTAGTCTAATATCTTAAAGAATTCATATGTAGAGCATACAAAGTCCATCTAGACATAGTAGCAGCCTACCTTTCCAGACTCACAAACACCTGTTTTCTTTAGTGCTCTAACTGGACTACAAATCCACCCACTAACCTGCTTCCTACACTTCCCTATCTCTGCCCATTATGACAGGAAGGCTTTGCTTGTCTCATTTACATATTACATTCCTATATCCTTTGAGACCCAACAGGTTTCTGTAAATCCTATGAGGTCCATAGAATAATTAGTTTTCATTATCATTCTAGACTCTAGTAGCAGCTCTGTATACATACCTCTAAAACACATTTTACATTATTTACTCATGAGCCTGCTTCCCCTGTAACACAGTTCTTTGAGGACAAGAGTTGTCTTCCATTAACTGGAGCCCAGCAAGTGTCTGACATACATTAATGTTCAATAAGTATTAGTTATAGTAAATCCAATTTTGATTTTTCTGTATTGTTAAAAGACCTCATTGATTTATTAGGCAATTTTTAAATGGAATGATTGCATATATCCTCAGAACAACAGAGGTGTTGACTATAGCACACGGCTTATCTGAGCAATTTTACAGAGCCTACAACCTTTAGGAGCCTCACTCAATCTGCCTCAACTGAATCTGATAACTTACAGAATACAGATGTAACAAATGATTTCTAGCCAAAGATTATAATGGAGTTTGGCTAAAAATTCTAAGATCATGAATGGAATTAGAATATCTTCATTACAAAATATGAAAGGAATAACTACATAAATTCCTCTAAGTGTCTAAATATAATATGCTGGACATATGGAACACATCTACCATGAGAACTAAAGTGTTTTCTATATAAAAGCTGACAAAGTTCAGAATTGTACATTTTCTACAGAAACTATTGGAAGTTAAGAGGTTATAAAAACATACTCAAAGGTACTTCTTAACAAAAATTAATGCTAGGAAAAGTAGCCATGATGAAAGGTGTAGCAGCTCACTCCTGTAAACCACACTTTGGAAAGCAAGGCAAGAGGACTGCCATCTGTCGGAGGACAGCTGGGGCCACGAAGTGTTTCAAGTCGCAGAGCTCCTAAACTACAGAGTGAGGCTCGTCTCAAAAACCAAACAAAAGTAGTAAAGGTTAAATGGCACCCACACTTTTATCCTCATTAGCTACAGCACAGTACATTGGTTCTGGAATCATAATCCATCAGAGAAAAGCTCCAAATAACTTGCTAATAATAAATCTCGTTTGTTTTTCAGGCTACATACCCAGAAAACAATGGTCTTTTAACCTCTAGTTCCCAAATTTAATTCTGTGCTAATCCAAAACTTTAGATTTTCTGCTGTATCTCGCTAAGGTAAGCTACTAAAGTACATAGGCATTTTTGAGGTGATTATATTCCTAGAAAAGAGCAAATGCCTTAGGATAAAAATAAGAAAAAAAGAAAAGGAGCAAAAGGGGTCAGAAAGGGCACAGCCCAGTGGAGTTTCTTTTTTTTCACAAATAAATCCAATGAAACAGAACATCCTTCCTAAAAATCACAAATAAAAACCTGTTTAGAAGGCAAGTAGTTCCCTCTCCAAAATACAATTAAGACCACTTACAGGCTGGTTGATATGAAATCGTGTAGGCATTCTTCTCATTATAGCTGAGTCAAGGTCTTGAGGGCGATTGGTAGCTCCCATCACTATGACCTGAACACATAAAGACAAACAAGGCATTAAAGTTATTATCATTAGAACTTAGAAATGGCTTTGAAGCCAATCTTTTAAGAGAAATCTCATTATAACCCAGCATTACTCAAATGCTTATAGGATAAAATTGAAGTTAATCATAAAATTAAAAATAATAAAACAATTATGCATCTGAAAAGACCAGTGACACTCACTGGATGTCTAATAACTAAAATGTCCATTTTTCAGTTACAAGTGCTGTTATTGAAGAATTTTATTTTTAAGAAACACTTGTGGGCTGGAGAGATGGCTCAGCAGTTAAAAGGACTGGCTACTCTTCTAGAGGACCTGGGTTCAATTCCCAGCATGCACATGGCAGCTCACAACTGTCTGTAACTCCTATTCCAGGGGTCTGACACCCTCACACATCCATACAAGCAAAACACCAATGTTCACGGTTGTATATAAAATGAATACATCTTGGGAGTGTTAGAGGCAGGGGCCCTTCCATAATGTTATGAAAAAAACATTTCCAATGAGGATGAGGATTATGACGGCAATAGTATACAGGTGCCACTTCCACTAGATTTTATATCACCATCTCACTGTACTACCGGTTCTGTGCTTTGTTGAATTTAAATGTTGAATTTAAAATTTTTACACAATGCAACTTCAAACAAAAACTGGGAGTAAAAGCAAACATCACACTGCAGAGCAGGGGCTACAGGAGCAACTCAGCAGTAGAGTGCTTGCCTGGAGTATGTGAGGCTCTCTGATCAATCCCCAGAACTCTGAAAGAGACCAAGGACAGAAAGGGGAGGGATTAAGACTGAATTTTAAAAACAAAGGGAAAATAGTTGGTGGCCCTACCAAGTTCTGAATCTATGTCACTTATTTATAAAAGATACAGAAGTGAAAAAATTTTGAAGATTTATAGAAATAAAGACAAGGATATTCAAAACAAGAAAATTTCTTTGGGTTTTTGGAACTTGCTATGAAGACCAGGCTGGCCTCAAACTCCCAGAGATCTGGCCTCCCAAGTGCTGAGATAAAAATCATGTGCCACCACACCTGGTGAAAATATCTTAAAAACGTCAATAAGCTAATGACAGCATATGCCTGCTATTCAAAACTAATCTGTTACTATTACACAGGAATCTATTTATCTAGCATCACTTTATCTCTACCTGACAATTTTCTCAGATATAACTGTAGAATAAGTTAAAATACCCACCAGGTTTTATAGTCTATTTTGACTGTTTTTTGTTGTTGTTGTTTGTTTTTCAAGACAGGATTTCTCTGTTATAACGCTGGCTGTCCTGGAATTCACTCTGTAGACTAGGTTGGCCTTGAACTCACAGAGATTTGCCTGCCTTTGCCTGCTGAGTGCTGGAACCACATGGGATTAAAGGTATGTGCCACCAATGCCCGGGCTATTTTTACTTTTTGCATTTAATGATATTAAAAATAAATAAATAGATAGATAGATAGATAGATAGATAGATAGATAGATAAATAAATAAATAAACAAATAAATAAATAAAAATCGCGGGGCCAAATTTTGTTAATTACCCAACTCTGCCATCTAGAGGAGAAAAAATTAAGTACAAATACAAATTTAAATTGCCATTAACGCAGTTCTGTATATGGATCATGTGGTCCTAAAACAAAATCTTAATGTCCATATTCATTTTTCTTTTATTTCCTACAATTTGTTCGATTAAAATGATAATTTTTTAAATGTTTACCAAATATAAAAGAAGGATTAAAAGTGACTTAATGAGCTAATATAGAATAAGGAAAAAAAAGTACTAGGAGCTGGTCCCGGTAGCATACACTTTCAATTCCAGCTGAGTTCAAGGCCAGCCTCATCTACGTAGTGAGTTCCAGAACAACTAGGGCCACAAAGTGAGACACTGCTTAAACACTGTTTGTTTAAAACAAAACAAAAAGTATAAGGATATTTTGAGATACTGTTAAGAGGAATGGGAACCAATATTGACCAAAGCTTGATAAGAATGCAAAAATTACAAAAGGCATCATGTGTATCTAAAGCAACGTTCTAAAAAAATAAAGCAAAAACAAAAGCTTGAGAACTGAGTTATGCTAATTACATTCTGAGACAATTTCCAGGTAAACAAATAAGCCTAAAACAAAGCAGTATGGAAGATGAAGTGCTAGAAACAAAACCAAGGACTTTAACTTAGTCTAGTTTAAATGATCTACTAAATGTATATAATGATATTTATGATAAAAACAAACTACTTGTAGCTTGTTTAAAATATTAAGGAGTGGTTTTTAAGAGAACTTTTACACATGTGTTAAATAAGTTATAATGAGTTAGATAAATGAGTTAAGACTCAAATTCAGAAACAATATTAATATTTTTAGTAGTTAAGCAACAAAAATCTAAAGCATGGTTGTTAAATTTTAAGAAACTTAAAAGTATGGAATAATTTATCATTTCACATTTAAAATGAGCATATCTAAATGTACGCCTCAAGTCTTTATTGACAGAGATATTAAAAACACCACTATTTACGTCGCACTTCTCCATCAGCTGTTAGGGTGCCCAGTCGTCATGTCAGGTTCACTCTCATTTTCTGGCTTGTTTCTTTTGTGACCATATGTTTGTAAGAAAGCTACCTCAGGTCCAAACACTGCAACAGCCATTGAAAAGATAATTTGAAAGAAAAGCTAACTAGTTCACGAAAAAGAATATATGTAAAACTTTAAAATTATAAATATAAAATTTAACCCTTTTTACATAAGATTTCCCTCCTTGAACCAAATACATCGTAATGAAAACAGCAATAGCTACTTCTGGAGGGAAAAAAAAAAGGCTCTGCAAGCTAAAGTGCTGTTGCGGATCATAGGGAGCTGAGGAACGCAGAAGGAAATGGCCCTGGAGATTCCTCAGCTGCCTCTGTATCCTCTGCTTTAAAGAACTGAGCACCACACTCTGAAAAGGTATAATCTTAACATATCTTCTGTTTCATGGCCTACCTATCCAACCATTTAAACACATTAAACATCACTATTTAGAAAAATTAATTTTGGGCAGTTTATAAGGCATTGCCATTAATAAATCTTACACTTTATTTTTTTGAGCAGGGTTTCTCTGTAGTCTTAGCTGACCTGGAGCTCACTGTGTAGACAGGCTTAGCCTCTAACTCATAGAGATCCACTTGCCTCAGCCTCCTGTAGACTGGAATTACAAACATGTGCCACCATGGCCAGCTTATTTTAAGACAGGGTCTTACTATGTAGATATGACTGACCTGAACTCACTAAGTAAATCAGGCAGGCGTCAAACTAATGATTCTCTTGCTTCACCCTTTGAGTGCTGGATTACAGGCATGCACCACTGGCCTAGGCCAATCTTATACATTCATTAGAGCTGATTACTAATGGAAAATGTTTCCATAAATGTTACCCACATTTATGGTGTGATTTCTTCTTATTATACTAACTAAAGGTTGTTCCCTTCATCATAAAACTGCATTTCAAAGAAATGATGAAAAAGGAGGATAATGTGATTTCACACACACACACACACACACACACACACGAAAGAAAGTCCAAAAAAAATTCACATAAATTAATCTACAAGTCTGCAAAAGAGGATCAAGGATGAGGCCAGCAGTAAAGGCACAAAAACTAGGGAAGGAGTTGACTACACGCAGCATGGATACACACAGATGTGCACATCAGGCACTATACAGGTCAGAGAAACATGAGAAGTGGCTATATAAGGCCAGGGCTCATGAGGAAAAGGCTGAAGTGCTTGAAAACCCAGTCGGTAGAAAAAGGCCGTGGCTCTTGGGTAGCAAAGCCATGCGCAGGGCCAGTGATAGCGTTCAGCAGTTAAGGGTACTGGTCGTGAAGCCTGCCGACCTGAGTTAGAATCCTGGCACCCACACGGTAGAGAGAACCAACTCCTCCAAGTTGTCCTCTGACTGCCACATGCATGCTGAGCCATTTGCAGCCTCTCCCATACTAAATATATTTTAACTAAAACAAAAACACGTTTGTACAGGCACACAAACTTCCTGAGAGACTTCATAACATGCAGTCAAGTAACATGGATAATCTTTAATGTGCTTGTATTGAAAGAAAAATCGTAGTGGCATGTGTTTGAAATTCCTGCCCTCAGGAGTCAAAGGCAGCCTCAGGAGATAAAGTCCGAAGCCAGCCTCGATGACAGAGTTTGTCATCTTGACTTTACAGTACTTTTCTCCCTTCCACTGAATTTCTATCTAGCATTATGACATTTTAGTATTTTATTAAATATGAAGCCCTCAAAGTGAATGAGATTTTACTTGTTGTACCTATTTTTGCATTGCGATGTTGGGACTGAACTCAGAGCACGCTAGGTAAACACTGAATTGCAACACCAGTCCTTGATTTTTCCAGAGAGATCTCACCGTGTAGCTCAGGCTTGTCTGCAACTAGGCAGCACCCTGCCTCAGCTCCCTAAACACACTGGAACTACAGGCTTGTGGTACATGCCAGCCATGTATTTTTGGAGGCAGGAGCTCACCATATAACCCAGGCTAGCCATAACTTTTGAAATCTTCTTGTTCCTACTTTCCAGTGCTGAAATGCACCCAGACTATCTCTTGTGAAAGTGAAACCAACAATGATCATTAACTAAACTGTCATTTAAAATATATGTTTTTAGAATTATTTTGTGTATGAATGCTTTGCCTGAATGCATTTATGCGCACTGCTTTGCATGCCTACCGAATCCCCTGGAACTGGAGTTATGTATGGTTGTGAGTCACCACATGGGTGCTGGGAATTGAACCTGGGTCCTCTACAAGAACAGCCAGTGCTCCTAACTGCTGAGCCATCTCTCCACCTCCAATGATGTAATTTATTTTTTATGAATGGTTTATTTGAGGAAAAAGAAAAAGATTAACAGCAAGTTGAAAATATTCAGTATTATGGCAGTGAGTTTGTCAGAAGGCAGTATTTATGGGGAAAATGTTGAAGAAAAATAAATTAACTGGCTATAGTACACAATGTTCAGGTTTTGTGTGAAATGGGATCTCATCATGTTGCTCAGGTTAGCCTTAAACCCTTATGCTTTCAGTTTCAGCTTCCTGTGTAGCTAGGACTATAGGTGTGGACCAGGGGACATTGCTGGTTCTGTCAGTGGTGAGAAGTTCCTAGTCCTATAGCTGCTTGCGGGACTGAACACATAGGTGACTCCAGGGGATTGATCACAGTATTCTGTCTTACACACACTTTTACCAAAAATGATTCAAGTTCAGCTTGGCTTTTATTTGCAATATAAACAAGGTTATGGCTACTTGTGAGCAGGAGGTGGTGGTGCACGCCTTTAATCCCAGCACTCAGGAGGCAGAGGATCTCTTCAAGTTTGAGGCCAGCCTGGTCTACAGAGTGAGTTCCAGGACAGCCAGAGTCACAACAGAGAAACTCTGCCTCGAAAAAAAACAAAAAAGACAAAACCAAAAAAAAGATTAAGAAAAGTAGCTTATAGACCTTGGTGATATGAGCACTTGCTGTCCAATCTGAGGTAATGTGCTAACCAATCACAGTCACTAGGCTTCCATTATATAAGCAGCTGCATAGATGCAATAAAGCAGACACTATTTCCTGAAACCATCTCCAGAGTAGCTCATCTCCAGGCCCTTTACTGACCCATGAGCATTGCTGTCTTTTCAGGGACGTCCTGGCAACAATGACAGTTGACTATATGTACTCTGGGGTTCAAAAGTCACACAGGAGCAAGTATAACAGGGAGCGTGGGCTCCTCTAGTTATATAAACCTGGTGGACATCATTAAAACAAATGAAATGTATAAAACTTTTTTGTGTGTGTGGTTTTTTTTTTTTTGTTGCTGTTTTCAAGATAGGGTTTCTTTGTGTAGCCCTGAGTGCCCTGGAACTCACTCTGTAGACTAGGTTGACCTCGAACTCACAGAGATCCGCTGCTTCTGTCTCTTGAGTGCTGGGATTAAAGGCATGTGCCACCACCCAGCAAAAAATCATATTCTTTTGGATCCTCATCACTTAACACTAAGTGTAAAAATAATGAAGACTTTTGTACAAAAGTATAATTAGCAGGACAGTAAATTTCCTATTGATTACAAAAACTACACAAGTTTAGGGAAGATTCTGTTCAAATACCTGGCAGCTGTGATCAGTATCCAGCCCATCCCAGAGACTCATAAACTGAGCTTTCATCATTGCTGTAGCTTCATGGTCAGAACTTGAACGGTTTCGTAGAAAGGAGTCTAGAAGGAAAAAGTCCTCAATCTTAGTAACTAATGATGATTTATTTATTCATTGTATCATTTAAATTATTTAAAAACCTGGCAACTTCATAATACAAGAAAGAGGGCTGGGGATTATTTATGCTCTTTCAGGTATTATCCTGATAAAAAAACAAACCTGGTAAATACTGAGCAAATTAGAACACTATCAGTTCATAATCTTTCTATCCCCAAAATACATTCATGTCAATATACAAAAGACACACAAAACACAAAGGTTCTAATACGAGAAGCTAGACAGGCAGCAAATCCAAGTAGAGAGTCTTGGGAGAGAGCCTACCTTTCCAGTGACCTGAGCCCATATGTTCTCAATTATGCTATCATGATATTGAGAAAAGACATCTACCAATCAAGGGAGTAAACAAACTATGATCCATTTTACATCACAAAATTATACATGGCATATTAGAATATGTCTTTTGATGCTAGCAAGATTGCTCAGAGTAAAGGCTATGACTGCACAAATGTGGTGGTGTGAGTTTGACCCTGTGTAAATGTGGAAGAACCGACTCTACCAAACTGTCCTCTGACCTCCACATGCGTGCAAATGGCAAACTCACCCATAAAAATTCTTTAAAAAGAACAAATCTTTTAGTTTACTGAAGACCTAGATAAATACTAAAATTAAATCTGGTTCTCTATATGGCACCTTTAAAATGGCTTTTTAAAATGCTCACACAGGAAATATCATACCTATTTCATCTATAAATATGATGGAAGGCTGTAGCTTTATGGCAAGGGAGAAAACAGCAGCAGCCAGTTTCTGAGACTCTCCATACCACTTATCAGTCAGGGTTGAAGGCTGAAGGTTAATAAATCGACAGCCTGCTTCCTTGGCGGTAGCTTTGGCAATTAACGTTTTCCCACAGCCCGGGGGTCCATACAGAAGAACACCTGGAAATCAATGTTATTTTATTATTACCTTTAAGAAAATAAGGCTCATTAGTTTACAATGTAATCAACGCAGTATTTATTTCACACACAATAACATTTTTTCAATATTCAATTCCTCTATAAATTTTTTTAATAGTAGAAAAAGTAGTAAAAAAGAATGTATGTCAGCAAGGATAGGTATTTGGAGATTACAGTATCCTAGTACTCTTTTTCTTATGCAAAGGTCCAGATCAAGATCGTAAAAACTATTATCTTGAAGTACAAATTCATACTTCTTTGTCATTGGCTGACCAATAAAACCATCCTAATGCCTTCCCCCTTTACAAGCTAAGAGAGTACCATAGCACCTTGATAATAAACCTCCAGGTAGCAGGCAACTTCCAAACAGACTACGGCAAAAACATTTGCCATTGCTCAGACTTAATGTCTTAGCAAAAAGGACATATGTCTTTTCCCAGATAATCATAGTCTCTAAAAAGGAATTACCAGTGAGTACCAGTTTAATTTCTGAAGGATAAAGTTGTGTTATGCCCGTGTTATGCTGGGAAGTGGTGACACAGGCCGTTAATCCCTCAGGAGGGAAAGGCATGTGATCTCTGTGAGTTCGAGGCCAACCTGGTCTATACATCAAATTCCAGGATACCCAGGATACACAGAGAAAACTTGTCTCAAAAAAAACAAAAGAAAAAAAAAATTGTGCTATCCCCTGCAATCTTTACTGTCAGCAATCTGCCCCTAATATAAAATAAGACAATTAAAATTTTAACATATTAAGATTATCTTAATACACTACATACGGTCTTCAGCATTTTGGCAACCATTACTGTTTCTCAGTTAAAACGGAGCAGCATTTTTATCACTAAAACTATGGTCCTAGCTATAAATAATCTATAGACAGGCTTGGAATTATAATCCAGTCTTAAATTCAAGAGGAAAACATTTGTGAGAAATTTCCCCTTCAAAATACTTAAATATTTTTAAAGTTATTTACTTTTATTTTATGTATATATGTGTGAGGCTGTAAGATCACCTGGAACTGGAGTTACAGACAGTTGTGAGCTGCCATGTGGGTGCTGGAAATTAAACTCAGGTCCTCTGGAAGAGTAGCTAGTGCTCTTAACTGCTGAGCCATCTCTCCAGCCCCTCTCCAAATATTTTAAATGAAAATTTTGAACCTGTTTCCACAAACTTAACAATTTTTTTTTTCACTTCAAAAGCAATCTCAACTTTTCCATAAGTATACACAGATTTTCCCACTGGTCTTAATTTTTTAAGACTAAAGTTAGCCTTTAAACCAACTCAAGTTTAGGCATTGTAAACTAAGATTTTTATAAAGCTGATTTTAAAATTTAAATCTCTAAGCTGTGTCACCAGTAATTGTTAGTATCAAGCAATCTTTTCTTTTATTAAAGGAGCTTGCTATGTAGCTCAAATGGGCCTCAAACTCACCCTCCAGAGTGTGCTAAGACTGCAGGCATGTGCTACCACGCCTGGCTCTTTGTAATTTTTAAGTCATTTAGGTGCTTAAAATGTCTATTGACATGCTTTTGTGGGGTACCATGTAAAACAATAAAGAATAGTAATGTAATGTCATTTCACTTAAAGCTGAAAATACAATTAGGATCACATTTTAATGTGAAATGCAAATCTAACTAGTAAAAACTTTTACATATCTATCAATTAAATTTCAGAGGTTTTAGAATTAAGTGTTGATCCAAAAGCCCCTATATTTTAAACACTTTCAGCTACACCATCACTTGACAAATAGATACAGTACTTTAAGAATCCAATATTCTTCAAAGTATTCATTTATTACTTTGAATATTTTATCCCTGTGGTGTAGCTGTGTTACACTCTTAGCAGATTAAGATTTTCCAGTTATTTCTCTTCACAGATTACAATTAGTATTCTTAACTATGTAACTACTAATGTCTAAGAATTGAATGTGCAATGAAAGCTTTTAAGTATCATAATCTTCTGGTAGGTGGAGCTATGACAGACAAAGTTCATGTGAAGAGATGTCAATGTCTCATGTCATGACCAGGGTTACAAGCCTTACAGCAGCACACTGAGTGCGTGCTATCTTTGGAATTATCCATTACACGTCTTCCTCTCCATTCCTGTATAGATACTGTTTCACCAAGACTCGAATGGTCTCCTCACATTAGCAGTTAATCTATCATGGCTATTCAAAGCAGAACCTTTTCTGTAACTTTTTGCTCAAATGATCTCCATGGCGTTAACATGCAGGATGGGTAATAAACAAAGAGTTCTATCAACTAATATGATATACTGTGCAAACTTTTCAGGTTGCTTGAACTAATCTGATATTTCCATAACAGATACAACAAATTAAAACATGTTTTGTTTTGTTTTTTATAAAAGCTTAAAAATTCACACCCCCTTTAAAGATTAATCTTTGTACCTTTTTCCTCTAGACAATCAATCTCCCCCTCCCTGACCCCTTCTCTCTCGGATGCTGAGATTATAGGCACATACCACCAAATCCAGCTATACTTATAGAGGATCAGCTAAATGGGCATTTTTAATAAAAGCTTTACATGGTTAAGTGTTGAAAGTAACTAAAAGATGTAGGTTGAGGAATAATACATGGATAGACAAACAAATCTAGATTTGAGATAATCTTCAATAATGACAAATTTATTTCCTTAACTGGCTGGCTAGCCTAAATTTCTGCTTTACTTTTTTATAATTGCATCTAGCTCTGTAGCCCAGTCTGGCCTTGACTTCACAACTTTCCTGTCTCAGCCTCCTAAGTGCTGAGATAATAGGCCTATGTCACCATGCCCAACTCAACTTTTCTTTCTCAAAGTTATCTTGTTACGTTATTTGAATTACCTTTAACAAGGCTCTAACATAATTACCATTTGCATGAATAAAAATAGAAAGATTCCCTGGGCATGATGGCACACGCCTTTAACCCTAGCATTCAGGAGGCAGAGGCAGGCAGATCTCTGTGAGCTCCAGGCCAGCCAGGCCAGTCAGGCCAGTCAGGGCTACACAAAGAAATCCTGTCTTGAAAAAAGCAAAAAAAAAAAAATTAAAATAATAATATTAAATTAGATTTAGAGATGTAGTCAGAAGCATTCTCAGGGGCTGGAAAGATGGCTCAGTGGTTAAGAGCACTGACTGTTCTTCCAGAGTTCCTGAGTTCAAGACCAACAACCACATGGTGGCTCACAGCCATCTATACTGGGATCAGATGCCCTCCTCTGACATGCAGGTGTACATGCAGATAGAGCACTCATAAATAAAATAAATCTTTAAAAACAAAAAAACCTTTGTAAGAAGCACTCTCAACTCTAAGTGATGCTGTTTGCAAAGTGATAGCACAAATGAGGAGGCCACCTTCAACGAGCAGCATTTAATGCACAGTTCAGTATTTCCAGTCGTTCTTGCAATTGTTGTAAGAATCACTATCACCTAAAAATGGATCACTGAGAGGTAAAATAAAATCACTAGAGTTATGAACCATCAAAATGCTGGCTCTGCTTGAAAACAAAGTCAAAAAAATTGTGATTTTTGAAATTTTTTTTAGACTTAATTTGCCACATTTCAATTTACTTGGAAGTAAAGTAGCAGCATTTCAAATAAAGGGATCATTGTACAGCTGTACTAAGGAAGAAGAATTCACCAAAATTTCAGAAGCGGGAAGAATGAGTGAATATTTTAAAATTCATTGTTATCTCAGCATTCTACTGAGAATATGCTTTCATGGAAAACAGTCCCTAAAGGCAAAAAAATTTCAATGTTTTCTAGGTTCTTAATGCTTAAGCAAATACATACACTAATCATACCTTTTGGAGGCTGCAGAAGCCTGGAATTCTCAAACAAATGCTTCTTTTTGATAGGTAAGATGACTGTGTCTTTTAGATCTGTAATGACATCATCTAAACCTGCTATATCACTCCAAGTAACCTGGCAAAAGTTAAAGTCAACATGAATTTTTTACAACTTACATACATGTGCACACACATACACACACCCCTCCCAATGGTAAACCATCTTATAATTCTGATAATTACATGAATAAAAGGTTAAAGCTGTAGATAAAAATGAGTAAAGAACTGTTCACAGGAGTAACGAAATTAATAAACCTATTAATGAAAAAGCACCAAGGCTGGGAGCATTGCTCAGTAGTAGGAGAGCTTGCCTAGCATTCAAGGTCCTGTTGCTGGGTTCAATTCCAGCAACAGGTAAACAAAAAGCACAACACATGTAAACATCTGCAAGAATTGAATAAGGTAAACTCATTCCACTCATGAAAAAGAAATATTCAGCTATAAAAAAAGACCGAGAACAAATGTGCATAAATGATTTAGCACTGGCTAACCAGGGAAGAATTCACCAAGAATGTAATTACATTCATTGTAAAATACAACAGGAATTAATTTTAGAAACAAGATGTATTTCCACCAAATTGAATTTGCAATTTTTATTCATGAAAAGTAAAACCGTTGAGCTGTGGAAGACGGCTTAGTGGATAAACTACTTGCCATGTAAGCATGAGAACAGAAGTTCAGATCCCTAGAATCCACATAAAGGCAGATGGGTAGAGCAACCACCTGTGATCCCAACAGCTGGGAGGTAGAGGGCCTAGAGAAAAGCTGGCTAGCTAGACTTAGCTAGACCCACATGCTTTGGGTCCAGCAAGAGACTCTTGTCTCAATAAATAAAGCAGTGATTAATAAAAGTGATTACCACCTGATATCAACCTCTGACCTCCACAGCCATATATACACACATACCTTCAAATCCATGTTTATACACATACAAAGACATATATGCACACAAACTCACACCATATGCATACACTTAAAAAAAATAAGTAAACAAAAACTGTCAAAACTTATAAAGAATCTGAGTAAGTCATAAATAGGTATACATATTTTTGAAATAGTATTAAAAAAAACCTTCTAAACCATTAACCCCAACATTCAGAAGGCAGAGATAGGTGGATCTCTGAGTTCAGGGCAAGCCTGGTCTACAGAGTGAGTTCTACAGGTGTACAGGTTCCAGGTCAGTCAGGTCCTACACAAAGAAACCCTGTTTCCAGTGCCCACACCCCCAAAAAAAGAAGAAAAAGAAAAATCTTCAAAACTCAACTTCTAAAAATAAATGAGGGGGCCAGGCAGTGGTGGCAGATGCACTTGGGAGGCAGAGGCAGGTAGATCTCTGTGAGTTTGAGGCTAGCTTGGTCTACAGAGTGAGTTCCAAGACAGCCAGAGTTACAACAAAGAAACAAAAAAACAAGGATGGTTCAGCAATTAATAGGACTGGCTAATCTTCCAGAGGACCCAGGTTCGATTCCCAGAACCCACATGGCAGTCCAAAACAGTCTGTAACTCCAGTTCCAGGGTATCTAACTTTCTGACCCCACAGGCACTAGGCAAGCGTTGGTGTACAGAAATACATGCAGGGAAAACGCTAGTGCACATAAAAATAAATAATACATAAAAGCATAAGGGAGGTCTTGGGATACAGTTTGTGGTTAGAACTTCTAATATTTGTGAGGCTCTAAATTAAATCCCCAGCACCATACACATATCCAAAAGAAAAAAAAAGGAACAAAAACTATAAGGAACTTTAAAAAGTCAACCTAACCTTCACTCTAGCCAGCATGCTAGCACAGTTTACTCTCTTAAAACTTGGGTCTGGGGTACAAAACAGTAGACAAATATGAAGAAAAATCAGAATACTGATTGTAATTGAAACAAAATATTGTCTTTTAGAACATCGTTATAGAAACAAATTCAATTGTACACCTTACATACACACAAAATGTTGACACTTCCAATTTTAAAAAAAGGGCTTAATTCTAGGGTACATATATATGCATATACACATATTAAAAGACAGATTTTTATTTTCTAGACTTAAAGATAGAGCTATCATATTTTATTATACATATTTATACCAACATAGCATTGATGTGTTAGCTAAGTATATTCTGTATATCTGTTGCTACAGTCACAATAGTAACCTGGAATTTATAAATTATATTAATGTGATTCTCAAAATACTTACCAAGTAGGTATACAAATTTTACTATATTATCCTTGAAGATAATACACAAGGGATCTGAAACAGGGAATCATCTGCAGAGGCCCTGATTTCTTAGAAAATCTGGGACTCAGGATCCTATGATGAATCCCATTGCTGCCTACCATTAAAAAATGTAAAGAAAATGGGACTCTAGATTAAACTGTACAATCAAAGACTATCTGACTTAAAGAAGTTTCATAGCTGGGCAGTGGTGACACACATCTTTAATCTTAGCACTCAGGAGGCAGAGGCAGGTGAATCTCTGAGTTTGAGGCCAGCCTGGTCTACAGAGCTAGTTCTAGGACAGCCAGGGCTACACTAAGAAACCCTGCACACATTTCACTGTTTATGTGTGCAGAGTAAACACAACAGCTGGTCCTTGACTACTATCTAGAAACTTAATTTGGGGAAATTTCCTACCATTCCTTAATAAGAACAGTTCACTGTGTCTAAACTGCATGAACAATACTGTTTATAAGAATACCTCTTTTCCAGTAAGAGTATAGAATTCTGATACACATATGGAAAAAAAGAGTCTATTTGAACAGGCCCCAGTGAAAACACCAGATTGTCTCCAGTAATCTTTCTGGTGGAGACACTGCATGTGTAGTCACAACTTGATACAATAATGAACATGGTCTTCTGATAGCAATTGGAAAGCATTCTTAGAAAAGGGTGCCTTGCTTTCACCAGGATCTGTTCCATTCTCTTTTTCTATTGCTGCTATCTAAGTGCAATGAATCTTTGACATAGACGCTGCTCTGCCCCCCACCCCAAAAAGAGTAAAACAAGTAAGAATAAAGAGACATACATGCATGTTAAGAGGGTCTACTAGGTGAGCAGCAATACTCATTTCATATTCTGAAAGCTTCACATTTTTCACACCTATTTGCTTCATTAGTTTTTCTGCCTAGAAAGAAAAAAAAAAAACAAGCAACTTTTACTTTGCTATTTAGACACAGAGTTCAAATCAGATACAGAAGTCTGAACAGCAATGAACAAAAGACATAAGACTCTCTTCAGGGACACGCTAGGCCCCCTTGTGAATTTTGGGTTCAAAAGAGAAAAAAAATGAGGTCCACTCTACTGAAACCAAGAAAATCTAAACAGCTTTTGAGACATGAAAGCTGGGCATGGTAATCCAGAAAAAATACCAGCACCTGGGAGACTGAGGCTTGAGTCAGAGCTCAATCCTCAGTAGCATACATCTATAATCCATGGTCAAGGTAGAACAATCAGGAGTTTAAGGTCACCCTCTGATACATGAGACCAGTCTCAAAAGGGGTAGGGGTGTGTTGTGTGCATGAGAGAGAGGGGTGAGAGATGGGGAGGAGGGGAAAGGGGTAGAAGGAAGGAGAAAACGACACATTGAAGAGATCAGTTCAACTTCCTTGGCTCCCAAGAGACCGGGGGGCAGGGGTTTGTAGTTTGTATTCTTTCCTAATAGGATTATGATGACAGTTACAGGTGAGACATCAAGATAAAAGCCCAATAAAGAATACCAAAAGCTGAACAACTGAGTTTCTTTCCTTAAGTTAATAAAGTATCTGAAACAGGTATCCAACTTCCTTCAAATTATCAAGATGTCTACATATATACTTTCAAACTGTTTTGAGATGCTGTCCTTTTAGCAACAGTTAAGGGTCTAGGCAACTGATGACAATATCAATAACTTGAATGATAAACATGTTTATTCTTGAAGTAAGGCAAGCTTGAAATCTGTAAGTTTTCGCAATGCAAACCAAGTTTTCGGTTATAATTTGAAAAAAAGAGGAACATTTTCTGATTGTGCCAAACATGCCCAAAACACAATTAGATGAACTCAGAGATCTCAGGAGGTATGATTTTTTTTCTCTTATACAAAAAATAAACTGGTTTAGCATAATTAAATAATTTACCACAGAGTTGACAAGATAGCTAAGCAAGTTAAGTGCTCTTGCCACCAAGCCTGACAGCCTGAGTTCAATCCTGGAACCCACATGGTGGAAAATCTGATTCCACATATGTGCCATGGCAGTGGTACTCCTATGCATGTACAGATGTGTATGCACGCACGTGCGCGCGCACACACACAATAAATAAATAAATAAATAAATAAATAAATAAATACATAAATAAATACATAAATAAATAAATGTAAAGGTGTTAGTAATAATAATGTGCTTTGGGTGAAAAGTCAGCAAATGGAAGGGACAGGAGCTGAATTCAAGCCATCAACTCCGCAGCTTACACTCTGATCACCACACACACTTACCTTGGTTTCTCCATATAGCATGGGAGTTTGTGATCACTAGTCTTCAAATCAACACCTAACAGACCCAAATCTCAATTAAGGGAATGTTTTAGAAATGAGGTACTTTGGTAAACCGTGTTTAAAAAAAAAGTTACCACTTTTGCACTTTAATTTTCCTAACATGTTATTGATTGTGTAAGATCTTGCTGTTTGTCAGGGATGTGACTAACAGGAATTCCTATCACAAAGCACATGTTTATAAACTGACCTGGCTAGTAAGTAGAAATGTCTATTTCCTAGATTCCAAACAAATGTTATGAACAACATTGAGCAGTCACAGAATAAATCAATTCACCAACCCACTCTTAAAATCACCAATGGACAAAACAGCCTTTTCCCGACTCCTTTATCTCTTTAACATGCATACCTTCTCTTTCACTATCTATAAATAAAGCTTTTGTGTCAGCTATTAAAGGTATCAGTTTTAGCACTGGTTAAGAAATTAATTTCTTCTCTCCTGTATGTCCTGTATAAGCAAGGCTCAAAACCAGTGGGATTCAACTAGAGACATTTAACCTCCCAGGGGACATTTGGCAATGTCAAAAATACTTGTAGCTGCTACACTAGAAGGCAAGGACATGATGCTACAGCATCTAGTCAGTCAAGGGAAGGATGCTGCTATTTATTCCATAAGACACTGCCCATATCCCAAATTATCAAGCCTAAAATGTCAACAGTACCAAAACTGAGAAGCCCCAGGTTTCTATTAGCTAGTAGCCTTGAAAATATTATCGCATGTCACAACTGTCTTTTATTTTAAATAATAGCCATTATTAATATATGGAATTTCCTAAATAAAAATAGTTATATTGAGAGCCAGTAAGATGGCTCAGCAGATAATGGAGGTTACCGTGAAGCCTGAAGACTGAGGTTTGACCACCAGGACCCACATGGTAGACAGAGAGAACTGACTCTTGCAGGTTGTTCTCTCTGATCACACACACAACTAATACATTTTTAAAAGAAAAAGTTAAAAATATAGTTTATAAAAATGGAAACTATAACATCATCTACCCAATCTCTCCCTTGTAAGAGTAGTTCCAATTACAGCTTCAGGTTGTGTTGATAACAATGACAGAAAAGAAAAAAGAGGAGTTAAAGAGATGGCTCAGTCAGCAAGAGCAGTGACTGCTCTTCCAGAGGACCTAGGCTGGACTTCCAACACCCACACAGTAGCTCATAACCACTTGAACATCCAGCTCTGGGGCAAGAGATACTCACTTCAAGCCTGAGAAGTAGCTAAAGTTATTAGCTGTCAAGGTTATAGAACTAGGCAGTCATATCACTGGAGTTTAAACCCTGATTTCTCTAATATGAAAGCCGCAGTCCTAAAGAACTAACCTTTATTCTCATTTAGGAGAACAGGACATGACTGACAAACAAAAACTACCTTATAAGTACCTCCAAATGAATGTGCCTCGTGTACAAGTTATCCAACCATCTAGTTTTGACACCTTTAAGTGAGCTTCTAATTCTAGGCTGCTTAAATAGAAAAATAAAAACGCCTGGGCAAAAACCAGCTTATATACTGTCTTTTACAGCTCAATGCCAATCACATTTTCTTATCATCAGTGTTTGCCTGCTTTGTAACGTGGGCCTTGTCAAGTGGCAGTTGTCTCTGGAGAGAGAATGATGAAGGGCATACAGGGGAAGAGGGAAAATGATCCACTGTACATTTATCATCTTTTTAACTGATATACACTACTTTTTATCCTTTATATCATTTCACTGCCCTTTCATGGTTTCCTTCTTTCCCCCTCTATGTAAAGTACTATTATTTTAAAAGAAATAGGGCTTGAAATAGTTATTTTTGCCTGGGGAGGAGGAAAAACTAGAGGAAAAGGAAAAAGAGAAAAGAACTGTCATGAGGTAACACTTGCTCTCTCAGGCTATTCATCAGACTTAGAAGACTCACTGTTCTGCAGGGATAAGTTTAGAAAAGTACACGTGATACTAGAAATGAAAAGAACAGAGATGACTAAACGTAAGTCAGAAGCAAGGACATCCTCTGGTCCTCTCACTAGGTCACAGCTCAGTACTCCAATGTAAGTAGACGTAGAAGAAACATCAATAAGCAACATATTTAAAGAATTAACAAGGAGTCTAAATAATTTATTCTAGAGACACCTTCTAACATTTTTCCTCTTACGATTAGTATACTTATTTCTCTCTCCTATGATTATACTATATAATTGAGTTGGCAGCTAATGTAAAGAAAAACGTTAAGCCACTTAAAGACTAATGTCTTAGTTACTTTTCTATGGTTGTGATAAGACACCATGACCAAGGCAACTATTAAAAGAAAGCACTTTATTTGGGTTTACAGTTTGAGGGAGTTAAGTCTGGTGGCAGAGCAAAGGCATAATGGCAGGATCAGCAGAGGGCTTGCATCTTAATCCACAATCACAAGGCAGTGACATACCTCATCTAACAAAGACACACGTCCTAATCCTTCCCAAACAGTTCCACAAATGAGGACCAAGTATTCGAACATGTAAGTGTATGGGGACCATTCTCATTCAAACCACCACAGCCAGGATATAGTTCAGTAGTAGAATATCTACATAAAATAATCCATACAAACCTTTGATTTTCTTGTAATATGTGTTCCTCTTTTCCTACATCATCACAAAGTCCTAGCATTCATTCAAGTCAATTTTACCCAGTCCGTTCATTTTGCCACTCCTATTCTAGCTCTTCACTAGGACTACTATAGTGTATAAAAATTCTGGTTTCTAGCCTCTTCTAGTTCTGATTCTTCTTACATACTGTAAGGTAAATTATCCTAAAAACACTGCATTTCATATTATCCAGCTATTCAAACATATTTAATATATTTAATGGTTTGCCATTACCTATATATGTGTCTTCAACTGGTCAATTATGTATTTCCAGAGTTAACCAGGAAAATAGAGAAGAAAACAGAAAAGGAATGCAGAAAAGCCAAACCACTGGCCAAGCAAATCCCATCATGTTTTTCATTCTGATATTTAAAATTCTATTAAGTTACTATGGGATCTATCAGTTGATGATGAACTTCTAGAATGTTCTGGCTGGCCTTTTTTAAAATCAGCCTCAGTCTACTAGCCAAAAAAGAAAAGGACATAAAAAAAAAAAAAACATAGAGCTATGTTCCCTGATTTTATAAAGCAGTCCTTACCTTCCCCTATAAGTCCCACTACAGTCAACTACATAAAATCTCTTCTCCAACCTAACTAGATTACTTCATATTTCTTCTCTGGTCTTGCTATCCCTACCTACCTTATGATTCAGCTCATGTCCTTTCTATTTTCCTTTTCCTATTAACCTTTTCTATATGCGTTGTTCTAAATACTTGTGAAGTGTCAGATATTACGTTTTAATCATACCCTTCAATAAAAAAAAAGTCCCTAATAACATACAGCTTTCAAGTAAGTCTTAATTATAATGATCCATTCATATAGTATCTTCTACATGAGTATTTCAGGAGTTCCCATAAGTACAGAGAAAGAGGACAAAATCTTAGTCTAAAATCCCTGGAGCTAGAGAGATGGCTAAGCAGTCAACAATGCTTACTGCTCTTCCAGAGAACCTAAGTTGGTTCTCAGCACCCACAATGGTAGCTAACAACTGCCTGTTAACTCCGGTTCCAGGAAATCTGCCACACTCTTCTGGCTTCCATGGGAACCTATGCTCAAGTGATAACCACTTACACAAGTAATAACTCTTTTAAATAACAATACAATGAAATAAAAGCCCTGCTACCAAAATTTTTTAAAATGTTGACCTGAGAGTTAAACTGATTCCTATGATTTAAAGATGTGTGTGTGTTGGCTGTGTATGTATGTGTGTGTGTGTGTGTGTGTGTGTGTGTGTGTGTGTGTGTGTGTGAGATGAGGAGGAATTACACTGTTATATTCAAGAACATAATCAAATTAATTTCTTTTAAAAACTAACATAGCAACCTGGCATGGTAGCATATAGCTTAGCACAGCTCAACTATGCTGGCACCTTGATTTCAAACAGTAAGTATTAAAAACTGTGAGAAATGTATTTCTGTTGTTGGCAAGCTCAAAACAAAAGAAACCTACATTGATCAGACTTCAAAAAGTATTAAAATAGTGAAAATAGGCTGACAATACAAACTAGATTTCTCATCAACTATTTTGTAATCAAATTCAAAATCAAACTCACAAAACAAATCTAAGAAGCCATGAATATAAACATCTTGTCCTCAATATCAAGAAAAAGTTGAAAGACTTTTATTTTCTAAGGATGAACAGGAATCAAGCAGATATATCAATCTAGTAAAGAAATGACCATGAGAGGCAGCCAAAAACAGTAAAATCAACTTATAACCAGTGACATTTTTTATGGCAATCCCTAAGAATTTTGGGTGGTGTGCCACGTCTAAGACTGGTAGTTTATAAGTGTTTATAAATTTAAATGCCATACAAAGCAAAATGTATATTGCTACCAAAACTAATTATTTGTGTTTACTCTGCTAAAGACTTTCAACTAGATTCATTTCTATCACTTTCCTGATAAAAATATTCTAATAAAAGCATTATTTAAAAAAAAAACAAAAAACAAAAAAACTGTATTTTCATTCTGGGGTAACTCTAACCAAGCAAGTGAAAGACTTGTATGATAAAAACTTAAAGACACTGAAGAAGATATCAGAAGATGGAAGGATCTCCCATGCTCATGGACTAGCAGGTTTAATATAGTAAAAATGGCCATCCATTGGTCCAAATAGACCAAAAGCAATCTGCAGATTCAACTCAATCCTCATCAAAATTCCTAAACAATTCTTCATAGATCTTGAAAGGACAATTTTCAGCTTCATATTAAAACGCAAAAACCCAGGATAGCTAGAACTATCTGAATAATACAAGAACTGCTGGAGATATCATTATCTGAAAATTCGAATTGTACTACAGAGCTATAGTAATAAAAACAGCATGGTACTGGCACAAAAACAGACAAGTTGATCAATGGAATCAAACTGAAGACCCAGACATAAATCTACACACCAATGGATACTTGACTTTTTAATGTTAAAAAATCCAGAAATATACATTGGAAAAAAAATACAGCATCTTTCACAAATGGTGATGGTCAAACTGGATGTCTGCATGTAAAAGAATGCAAACAGACCCATATTTACCACCCTGTACAAACTCCACTCTAAATGTATCAAAGACCTCAATATAAAACCAGATACAGATACACTGAACCTGATGGAGAGAAAGTAGAGAACAGCACAGGAAAAAGACTTTCTAAACAGAACACCTATAGCACAGGCAACTAAGATCAATAATTAATAAATGGAACCTTGTGAAACTGGAAAGCTTCTGCAAGGCAAAGGACACCATCATTTGGACAATGTGACAGACTACAGAATGGTAAAAGATTTTTACCAACTACACATCTGATAGAGGGCTAATGGATATTAGCCAAAATCAATAAAGAACTCAAATTACTAGTATCAAGAAAACAAATAGCCCAATTTAAAAAATGGGGCACGGATTTAAGAGAATTCTCAACAGAGGAAACTCAAATGGCTGAGAAACAAAGAACTGTTCAATACCTTTAGTCATTAAGGAAATACAAATCAAAACTACTTTGAGATTTCATCTTATACCTATCAGAATAGCTAAGATCAATAAAACACGTGACGGCTTAGGTTGGTGAGGATGTGGAATCAAGGGAACACTCATCCATTGTTGGTGGAAATGTACAGCTACTATTAAAACCAATATTGACAGTCCCTAAGAAAGATGGGAATCAATCTACCTCAAGATCCATTTATACCACTTGGGATATACCCAAAGGATGCATCATTCTACCACAAGAACACTTGCTCAACTATGCTCATTGCTGCTCTATTCATAATAGTTAGAAATTGGAAACAACTTAGATGTCCCTCAACAGAAGAATGGATAAAAAAATGGCATATTACTCAGTCATTAAAAACAAAACAAAAAAAAATGAAATCTGTAGGTGAAAGAATGGAACTAGAAAAAAATCATCCTGAGTGAGGTATCCCAGGCCCAGAAAGACAAATATGATATATATTCACTTATATGTGGATATTACCTGTATTGTCAATGATAAGCAAGCTACTACCCATAGAACCACAGAGGTTAGGTATAGAGTAAGGTACTAGGGGGAACAAAAAGATCTTCCTTAGAAAAGGAAATAGAATAGAGATGGACGAATGGTGTGTGTTTGGGTGGGGGGGGTGCTGGGAGGATCAAGTAGGGAGGGGAGAAGGAGGAGGGAATATAGGGAAAGAAAGCTAAAATTAAGGGCCATCTGATGATTAGTACAGAAGCTGAATACAGTAGGAACTTAGTAAAATATATACATATGTGAAGGCTATCTAAATAAAATCATCAAATAATGGGGGAGACAGAACCTCCAACTAAACATCTGTAACAAATGAAGCTTTCAGTACTGGAATTAGGTTACATCTAAGGGAGTTGTTGGCTAAAGGGGTCCCATGGAAATCCCCAAACAACCCAGGCTGTTGCAAAGACTATAGATTATTCTCCACAAACTGACAGCAAGGACTTGTTGAAGGCCACACCCATACAACTCATTGAACATGGAGAGGTCAGGCTGGTGCTTACTTAGAGCCTTCACTCCTACACTCTAGAGTCTTTGGTACAGGAAAATACTCTGCACACTACCAAATGAGGAACATAAACACCAATCCAGCCACAAACCCTGTGATCTACAATGGTGTCCTTCCTGCAAAATATTCTAGGGCAATGGTGGCATAAAGCTTGTGGAAGAAACCAACCAATATCCGATTCGACTTAAGGCCCACTCCACAAAAATAGAACCCATACTCCACACTGCTTGGGGCTTGGTGACCAAGAACTTGAGACTAGATAGCCCAGAGACTTAGGGTAAAACCAAATGCTACTGCTCTAAAATAAAAATTAAAAATGTAATAAAATGACTCTTAAAAACACTGATCAGTGCCTTGCTGCCATAATCAGAGAAGTTTCCTCCTGCAGCAGATGGGAACAAATAGAGATCCACAGCCAGACATTATACAAAGAGTGAGAGACCCTGGAACACTCAGACCTAAATGGGATGTCTCCATAAAATTCCTCCCTTTAGGGCTCAGGGAACCCCATGTAAGAAAGAGCCAGAAGGGATGGAGGACAAGAAAACAAGGCCCTCTAAATCGACAGGATCACAGCTCTTATGAACTCAGAGACTGAGGCAGCACGTGCAAGGCCTGAACAGGTCTTCACCAGGTCCTCTGTATATATATTATCATAGCTTCCAGTTTAGTGTTTTTATGGGATTCCTGGGTGTGTGAACAAGTAGGTCTCTGATTCTTTTGTCTTCTCTTGGGCTCTTTTCCTTCTGTTTGCTTGTTTTGTCAAATTTCGATGTGTTAGTTTTTGTTTTATATTATTATATTTTATTTTATTATTACCCCTTAGAAGCTTGTTTGTTTTCTAATGAGACAGAAAAGTGGATCCAGACAGGAGGGGAGGTACAGAGGAACTGGGAGGAATAGAGAAAGGGAAAACTGTAATCCAGATATATGAGGGAAAAAAAAAAAATCAACTTTCAATAAAGGAAGAAAACAAGAAAAAAAAAAGCAACGCAGACAAAAAAAAAACAAAACCCCTGTATTTTCATTCATCATTTTTCACCTGACGTTTGTTTATAGAGTCAAAAAAAAAAAAAAAAAGACTTTTAGGATTGATATTAAAAAGATATACCAATACCAGTAATTTTCATATAAGCTTTGAATTCAGAATCTTAGCTTGGATAAAAATATTTGCTGATATAGGAAAAATGACCTTCACACATTCAATCATACCTGTTTCTGAGCTTCTACTTTCTGCTTTCTGGTTGGGTCAATTGCATCTACCATCCATTTGATAGTAAAGTATGTTACCGCACCAAATATTGTTAAGCGGAAAATTAAACCAACAACTTCATTCCGACTCAATGGTCGAGAAAAGGCTTCAGCATGTACCATCTTGATTGTTAACCTTAAAAAAAAAAGAGAGAAAAGTCACTAGGAAATAGCAGTATTTGTTGTAATTGGGAGAGAAAACAGACTGAACTAAGGAAAGACACTAACTTCTGGTCAAAAGAGAACATTACCATGGCTTAAGAAATGCCTCATTTGAAGGAGAACCATTTTTTAAATTTTAAGTAAACAAACACATTGAAAGCTTCCCTTAGAAACTGAAGTAGATTTAATACAAGTTTAGCTATAGAATGAATACTTATATGGCTATTATATTACTCTTAGCTTTTAAATATGTTTCAGAGAACCTGAAAACTGGAAAACAATGGTTCCTTTTTTCCTCTTTCTTTTTTTGAAACAGGGTTTCTCTGTGTAGCCCTGGCTGTCCTGGAACTCACTCTGTAGAACAAGCTAGCCTTGAACTCAAGAGATACACCTACTTTTACCTCCAGAGTGCTGGGATTCAAGTGCCAACAGTGTCCAGGGAAAACAATGATTTTAATGTTAATCTAACTGTAGAAAAGAAGGCTAACAAGAAACAGCTTTACTAATAAAGAGTAAAACTTTCTTCTATTATGTATAACAAATACCAAGAAGCTTTTTGAGAGTAAAAATCAAATCACGAACTAACTCATTTGTCTCCCATATTTATGTTTTAAATTTTTCAAAACCTGCTCAAATTTAAATAATCCACTTTAATTGATAAGTGACATTAAATTTTTTGAACTATCCTTTGCTTCCAACAACTAAATAATATGAAGCAAAAGAACTTTCAAAAATTTTGAACCAAGAAGTAACAGTGTTGGAGGACTGGAGATTTAGCTTAGCAAGTCCAAGATCCTAAGTTTGGTCCTCAGCTCAGGGCCAGGGATTATAGTATTTGCTGGGATTAAAAATCTGCAAACTATACAACTGACAAGTAACTAAAACCTAGCATCTATAAAGTACTTAAAAACTTAAAAACACACTCAATACCTAATTACTAAATGATAAATAATAGTCTAATGACTTGGACAGTTCTCAAAGGAATGACTACAAATGGGCAATAAATATTTGAAAGTGTTCAGCATTTTTAGCCACCAAGGAAATGCAAATTAAATATTCCATCTCACCTCAATCTGAATGGCTAACATCAATAAAATAAAAAAGAAATGCTAGTGAGGATGCGGGGAAACAGGAATCATATTATACAACATCAGTGGGTATGAAAGCTGCTGCAGCCAGGATAGAAGACAGTATGTAGGTAACTACACACCCAAAAATTCTAAGTCAGCATACCAGAGAGATACTTGCACAACCATTCTTTTTCGTTAAACTATTAACAATAGCCAAGATACAGGACTAGCCTAGATATCCATCAACAGACAAATGGATAGAGAAAATTTGGTACACAATGAGATTTTAGTATGCTACAAAGAAATTATCACATTTTCAGGAAAATTAATGAAAACTGGAAATCATTATAAGTAAATAAGCAGGATCACAAAGGCAAATATTGTATGTTCTCTCAGAAAACTAAATTTAAGTTGAGAAATATATACATGCCTAAATGTAGGACATGAAAGCACAGGGGAACAATGAGAGGACAGGAGAAGGTCTAACTGGAAACAAGAGAGGGTAATGGACTACATGTGACAAGAGGAGGATCTGGACAGGGTGGCTCATTCATGAGAACCCCGTACTTAGGAGCCGAGACAGATTGCTGAGTTAGAGGCCTGTCTGGAGTATACACAGTGAGTTATAGGACAGCGTGGGCTACACAGTGAGATCTTGTCTCAACAAACAATAGGTTACATAAGACCCTATCACAAACAAAAGACTACAAGAACATAGGAAAAGGAGGTAACGTGATTCCTTTTAAATATGGTACATCCCTGAGCAACTACAACAATCAGGTTTACAGTAGGAATGCACTTCAGTGTCAAAGGCAGTACCTTCACAAAATAAGCTTAGCAGGAATGATGTGACTATCATATTTTAGGAGACAGGGTATCAGTATCCAACAATGTCTCATTAAGTGCTGGCAAGTGCTGGGGGAAGGGGAAAAGAAAAAAAAACACACATACATATTAACTCATGTAGAAATAAACAAATCAGATTTAGACTACTCAGTGGTAAATGCTACGTGGATATTGCACAGGCTAACCATGTTCCCTGTATCTCTAAAATAGTTGACGTTTCCTACTACTGCTAGGTTAAAATGCTTCTCATTGGCTTTCTCTGGAACAGCTCTAACATGTGTTTATTGTTTTTAAGAAAAACCTCCCGATTCTTTCAGTCATTCAAAAGCACTGTCAGACTTGTAAAGCATTTCCAAGTCAGTGCTCATACTTCTCTGTTACTAGGAGCCACTCATATCACAATAAACAAGTAACTGAAAGCCCTCATTTTAGATAAGAAAGTTGGTCTAGCACAGTGGTTCTCAACCTTCTTAATGATTTACTACAACACTTTAATACAGTTCCTCGTGTTGTAGTGACCAATCATAAAATTATTTTCATTGCTACTCCATAGCTGTAATTGTGCTACTGTTATTAATCATAACATAAATATCTGATTTGCAGATGGTTTTAGCGACCCCTGTGAAAGGGTTGTTCAATCGCTCAAAGGAGTCATGCATGATCCACAGGTTGAGAACTGCTGGTCTAGGTTCAATAAGAACTTACCGAACATCTACAAAAAGTGCCCATTATGTTTGATATATAATTGCTAAAATGTAATTACTCAAAAATACATGGTCCATTATATTAATTACTAAAGCAAAAAATGATTTAGCCAGCAAACTATTAATTGCCTCATGTAACCAATCACAGTATGAATTAGTATCCATAGTATTATCCATTAGTATGGATTTCAAAAAACAGGAGACAGGACAGTCAACTTCTCAAAAAGGACCTGAAAATCTTATTTCCTTTGTCTTTATTCCAATAAATCTGCAAACACTGTGGATAATAACCAATAGGTGGGATAAAGACTTTATACATCTGTAAAAAGTCATGACATTCCAATAAAAAGGTTTTGTTTTTTTAAAGTTTCAGTCAGGGTGTTGGAGAGATGGCTAAATGGTTAAGAACACTGGCTGCTCTTCAAAAGGACCTGGGTTCGATTCCCAGCACCCACATGGCAACTCACAATTGTCTGTAACTCCAGTTCCAGGGGATCCAACACCCTCACACAGACATACATACAGCAAAACACTGATGCACATAAAATTTTTAAAAATAATAAATTAGATTAAAAAAAAAGGTTTCAGTCAGAGCTGGATACAGTGGCACAAACCTGTGAATCCCAGCACTCAGGATACTATAAGAAGGATTTAAGATTTAAGGCTAACCTGGGCTACATTGAAGTTCAAGTTCAAGATTAAACTACACAAAACAGCCCTCAAAAAAAAGTTCAAGTTGGTCTGTTGAAATTGCCATTTACTGGGTATGCACTGAATTACAAGGACAAATCAGGGCTGTGGGATGTTTCCAAAGCACTTTTGTTTAAAGTCATCAAGATAGTAACAATTTTCAATCATATTAAAAAAACTGCCAAGAGACAAACCCCTTGTTTATGTATATTCCTATTCCAACATTAACAGTGATACAAGGCAGATTTAAGACTACTGTATGCCTATCTTCATAAGTTACTTCAAAATCCTGAAACGAAACTGAATGGTCCTGCCTTGCAGACAGGGAATGAGAAAAATTTTGTGCAGTCTCCAAAGATGAGATGTGCACTCATCTATCATTCACATAGCATTGATATATCTGCAAAATAAGATCATATAGTTCCTTATCGTTACAAGTATACAATAAAAGCTGCAAACGTGAGAGAATGCGTTTCAATTTTGCATAAACACTTAACTTCAACAAAACCTACACACTGCTGTACACAACTAGGAAACACCGCAAAACCAGGGTAATTCATAAACTATCTTTAGGCAAATACAATTTTAAATCGTTTCATTTTAAGCTCTAGTTTCGGGGTGGAAACTCACACTACCGTATCTTGGAGCAACTTAACTAACAGTGTAACGTTTCTACTGCAGTATCTCCCTCCTTAGGCACTGCAGTGTTCTACGAAACATCTCTGAATTCAAGTCCCGGTTCTGTGGCTCTCTAGACCCTACAGACGCAGCCTGTGACAATGAATGCCTGCGAGGCTTCGCGTAGAGGACAGGTCATTATTAACATCAGCATCTTCTGTGAAAGCATGGCCAGCCCTGAACACCTCCGCCTTTGCACAAAGAGGGAGGAGCGGGGCCGGCACGAGGTGACCGGCTCATTTACAGCTGCCTTCCTACAACCCTGGTCCGGAGGTCGCCCGGAGAGCCCCGGACCCTCCAGTGACCAGGCCGCCTACAAGCGGTGTCCTTGCGAGCGGCCGAAGTCTCCCGCCAGCTCCGAGACCTGAGGGCTCGCACCGGGCCGGGCGCCAAGGCGAGGCCCCGGACGCCCTTGGAGGTTAATCCGCTGGATCCGGCGGGGCCGGGGCGGCGCTCAAGTGTGACGGGCGGGGGGTGGAGGGGCAGGTGACTGTCGGACTGGGCTCCCTAGGTGAGCGCTAGGCCCTCGGGGACCCGGAGGGATGGGGGCGGGGGGACGCACCTGGTCCGGCCCCGCAGGAACCCGCTACTCACCTAGAGGCAGGACCAGAGGCGATAGAAGCCCTAGCCCGGCCTGGCACAGGAAAGAAATGCCGCCTGGGAGAGAACGCTTCCGGTCGGAGCCCCGCCCCCACGGCACAGAGCATGCGCAATCCGCGGGAGAGCGCCGGCCGGCTCAACCCAAACGTCAGGCGTGGAGGTACACCAACTACTTTTCCCATCCTGTGCCTCAGTACCTGCTGTGCCGAGTCGTTCAGAAAGGATTGGGTGCACGTGGCGCTCCCCGAAGGCTGAGTCCAGCTTCGAGGATCAGAAATTGAATTGGGGAAGGTGCTTGACACATGAAATCCCTGTACAACTGCTCTCGAGCTGTACGCAACCCTGGCAGAAGTGCCTTCTACAGAAGGCAAAGAAATGCTTCCCTGGATGGATAAACTTGCACCACCCGCTGCAAGGCCTCGTGCTGCTGCTGCTGCTGCGCAGACGCGCATGGC
This sequence comes from Cricetomys ansorgei, assembly GCA_026225945.1. Taxonomy (NCBI): domain Eukaryota; kingdom Metazoa; phylum Chordata; class Mammalia; order Rodentia; family Nesomyidae; genus Cricetomys; species Cricetomys ansorgei. Next base: position 17,446,134 of record JAMJFZ010002601.1, read on the forward strand.
CTCCCCTCACCATCTGCCTTTCGGTTTCTAGGATGAGCTCACCGTCCTTCCCCCGTCTCTGTACTGACAGACACCTGGAGGTGGCGCCTGAGAATCCGCTGCATGCTTGAGCAGCCAGGCGGACCAGGGATGTCTGGCAGTTAGGTCAGAATAGGGCATCTGGTGACAGGTTTTGCATTTTGATGGCTTTTTTTCCTTTTACCTCTTCCTCTTGCTAGTGAGAGACGTGACTCGAAGGTCCCCAGGAACCATACCGGAAAGCCAACTCCATCCGAATACATACACTGCCAAGGAACGAGATAAGTAGACACTGCCCCTAAGTAAAACGAACGTCACTTAAGATAAAGGCAGTAGGATTATGAAGGAATAAGGCCGACTTAAGACCTCCATATATTCCTGTAGGAGGCAGTTTGTGTCGCTCTGTTGTCAGGATTATCTTTTTATGGCTAAGGAATTGTGGGGTCAAACTGAGCTTCGTACCCTATGCCTGTTTTTCCAGCGTTGGGGTGGCTAAGGAAGGACGATTGCTTTGTACCTTCGGCCACATAGCAACACACCACCTCAGCACACTGCCTCTGCACACAGTTACATTAACAAATGATGTTGTCCGTAGCTATGGGGAGACACAGTCCAGCAATTCTACCAGAGCCTAAGAAGTTCTGGTTTAAGGACTGTATTGAGATTCACTAGAAAAACACAATAGATGGAATGAATAGATATTAAAAGAGTTATGTGTTTGTTTGTAACTGTTAGATTAGTTTACCCGATACAGTTTGTGTGGTCCAACAAAGGCTGTCCTGGTAGCTGCGCACGTGGTCCTCAAAGCCAGATGCCTCAGTAGTCCCAACCTGACACCAAAAAGCTTTAAGGATTCCTGTAGAGTCACTACTAGTCTTTAGTCCACTTGAAGAATCTGGAATCTTCTATCAGTGAAAGATACCAGACGCCGCAATATCAATAGTGGCAGTGGCAGAAACGGAGTAGATTAATTCACCAGCATACACGAAGGCAAGCAAGCAAACAGCAAATCCCTGGGACTTCCTTATATTTGCAGTTGGGAATCATGCTGGTTTATTATACGTGTGCTTGTAGGTTCTCCTCTAAGATCCCTGACCTCACTAGCCCTGGATAGCTTGCTAGGTTTCTAGTACAAGACATGATTCCTTCTTGTTAAGAGGGGGCCTTGAATCCGATTAGACTTGATTGGTTGCCACCAAGATATGAATGGCACCACTGTACCCTTAAGGTTATCATGCCATAGTGGTCATTTTGTAGTTCATAGCATCCTAGCTGGGTAAGACTATTGTTTGCTTCATTCCCTTGGAAGTTTGCATAACACCTTCTGGTATCTCCTAAGTTTCAGTTCAGTTCCAGCTTGGATCTTCTGGGTGTCTTGGGTGCATAGTGTCTACAGCAATAGGGACTTAATCTTAAACTTCTAGGAGGCAACCAAAAACACCCTATAATGCTTTGGGAGTCTGGGGGCTTCTTATGCCTGATATTGACATCTTTGTTGAATATTCTGTGAGTCTTGGTAGAGCATTATCAGCCCAGTTAGGAGAGCTTTATTTGGACTATACATAGACTTATATGTAATAAGTGTAATTTTAGATATATACATATATATATAAAATATACATACATACACATATATAATATATATGTATATGTATATATAGTACATATATGTATATGTGTGTATATATAGTATAATTCCTTATGACTTTTTCAGACATCCTTACTGTTATTTTATCTTCTTCCCCCTCTTTCTGTAATGACCTCCCTCCCTAATTAAAGCCTACCCTCCCTTGGTCCTCTTTTTACTTCACTGTCTTCTGTAGTTACTTCAAGTTATATTCAGGTTATATACTCACGTCTGAAGATTTGTAGTTAGGAGCCACAGATGAGAGGAGCATCAGACATTTGTCAGAGTCTTCACTCGATATGCTCTTTTCCAGTTCCATCTATTTACCCTGCAGATTTCATTTTCTTACAGTTAGATAGTATTCCGTAGTGTACCACATTTTCATTACCCATTCATCAGTTGAAGGTCATTGAGGTTGTTTCTATTCCCTAGCTATTGTGAATAGAACAGCAATGAACACGGCTAAGCAAGCATCTGTGGGATAAGATATCAAGTCCTTTGGGTATATGCCAAGAAGAGGTATAGATGGGTCATATGGTGGATTTATTTCTAGCTTTCTTGGGGGAGGGGGGATCTCCACATTTAATTCCAGAGTGGCTGCACCGGTTTGTAATATCACTAATAGTAAATGAGGGTTCCTTTTTCCTTAGATCTTCTGTATAATTTGTCGTTTTGTTGATCTTTGCCATTCTGACTGGAGTAAGATGAAAACTCAAAGTTGTTTTGATTTGGATTATCCTAATTGCTAGACATAGTGGACAGTTTGAGATATTTTAGCCACATTTCCTTTTTCTGTTTTGAGAACTCTCTATTTAGATCCAAGCCCATTATTTTTTAAATGGGTTTTTTTTTTTTTTTTTTTAGGTTTGTGTATTTGCGATGAGGTTTCTCTGTGTAGCCCTGGCTGTCCTCGCACTTTTCCTGTAGACCAGGCTGGCCTCGAATTCAGAGATATGCCTGCCTTAAAGACATATTCCATCACTGCCCTGAAGTTTTTGTAGTTCATGATATATTCTGGATATTAATCCTCTGTCAGATGCATAGCTGGCGAAGATATCTTCCCATTCCGTGGGCTTCTTCTTCACTTAATGATTGTGTGCAGAAGCTCTTTAGTTTTAGGAAGTTCCACTTATCAACTGTTCACCTTAATTCTGGGCAAAGAGTCCTGTTCAGGATGTCCTTTCCTACAGTTGTCTCCTGTAGGAAACTGCTATGTTTTCTTCTAGTAGTTTCAATGTTTCAGGCTTCATAATTAGGTCTTTGATCCATTTGGAGTTAATTTTTGTTCAAAGTGATAGATACGTGACTAATTTTATTCTTCTATATAGAGACATCAAGTTTTCCCAGCACAGTTTGTTGAAACTGCTATCTTTTCTCTGGTATATGTCTTTTGCATCTTTGTCAAACATTAGATAGCTGTAGTTATATGTACTCATGTTTGAGTCTTGGGTTTGGTTTCATTGTTCTACATATCTGTTTTTGCGCCAGTATCAGTTTTTATTACTAAGGCTCTGTAATATATCTTGAGGTCTGGATTGATAATCCTTCCAGAATTGTTGTTTTTGCTCAGGATTGTTTTGGCTATCCAGGATCTTTTGCAGTTCCATATGAATTTTAGAATAGTTTCTATTTCTATGAAGAATGAAATGGGGATTTTTTTTTTTTAATTGGGATTGCATTGAATCTGTAAATGGCTTTTAACAGAATGGTCGTTTTCACAATATTAATTCAACCAATCCATGAGAGCCTTCGAATGTGTTTCCACTTAACCAGTGTCTTTCTCAATCTCTCTCTTCAGTAGTTTAAAGTGTTCATTGCAGAGGTCTTTTCCTCCTTAGATTTATTCCTAGGTATTTTATTTTCTTTGAGCTATTGTAAATAGGAGTGTGTCCATGATCTCTTTTCTTGTGTGATGGTTATTAGTATATAGAAAAGCTGTTGATTTTCGTGAGCGTATTCTGTATCCTACCACTTTGTTGAAACTGTCATTTGTGAAAGTTTTTTGGTAGAATGTGTGGAGTTCTCATATGTATAATATTTCATCGGCAAATAGGAATAGTTTGACTTCTTTCTCTTTTGTATCCTCTTAATTTCCTTTTCTTGCCTTATTGCTCTAGGTAGTACTTAGAGCACAATACTGAAAAGGAATGGTGAGTGGGCAGTCCTGTCTCAGTGCTGATTTCAGTGGGATTGCTTCAAGATTTTCTCCTTGATGTTGGCTGAGGATTTGTCATACATAACCTTTATGTTAAGGTATGTTCTCCCTAGCACCACTCTCTTTAGGACTTTTATCATGAAGCCATGTTGGATTTTTGTCAAAGACCCTTTCTTCATCTATTGAGATGATATTGTGAGTTATTGTCTTTAAGCTCATTTATGTGATTAATTACATTTATTGACTTGTATATGGTGAACCATCCCTGCATCTCTGGGATAAAGCCAATTCGGTCACGGTGAATAATCTTTTTGGTTGTTTGTATTTTATTGAGTTTTTTTGACTCTATGTTCATCAGGCATATTTGCCTGTAGTTTTATTTTTTGGCGTGTCTTTACTTGATTTTGAGTATTACAACAATAGTACTGGCTTCATAAAAGGAGTTTGGGAGTACTCCTTCTGTTTATTTTCTTTAAAAAATTAATTTAAGGATTGGTAATAGATCTGCTTCGAAAAACTGGTAGAATTCTTCCGTGAATCCATCTGGGCCTGGACTTTTTAAGTTAGAAGGCCTTTTTATTACTCCTTATAGTCCCTTCATCTGTTCTGGGTTTATTTAGATTACTGATCTCTTCTTGATTTAATTTTGGTAGTTTAAGTGAATCTAGAAAGTTTTCCATTTCTTTTAGATATTTCCAACCTGATAGAATACAGGTTTTAAAACTATTTCCGTACAGTATTCTGAATCTTTGTTTCCCTAATCCTTTCTGGGCCCTCTTTTTCCTTTCTTTGGGTAGGTGGGCCAAGGATATGTTGATCTTGTTCTCCAAGAACCAGCTCTTACGTTCATTGATTTCTTGTATTGTTTTCTTTGTTTCTACTTCATTATTTATTTATTTATTTTTGCTCTGATTTTTATTGTTTCTTGCCACTGACTGTGTCTGGATTTTGTTTGTTCTTGTTTCCCCAAATTTTTGAGTTGTATCATTAAGTCATTTATTTATGGTCTTCCTGATTTTTTTTTTTAGTATAGTTCTAAGAAAAACTATAAATTTCCGTCATTGGACAGATATTAATTAATTAATGTGTCTCAGAAATTTTGTTTTGTGTTCTAATTTCCATTTATTCCCAGGAATATTTTTCTTTCTTTCTTCATTCCTTCTTTGAGCGATTCGTCTTTGTTTAATCTCCATGAGTTTGTGAACTTACTAGAAATATGTTTGTTGTTGATTTTAAGGTTTATTGCATCATGGTGGGACAGGATATATGGAGTTATTGAAATCTTCCTGAATCTGTAATGATTTGTTTAGTATCCCAGAATGTAGTCTGTTTTAGAAAGGTCTCCATGGGCTGCTGAGCTGAATGTATATTCTTTGGTGTTTGGGTGAAATATTCTCTAGATATCTGCTAAGTCTATTTGATGTATGATTTCATTTAATTCTGATGATCCTATATTTACTTTTTGTCCACTTGATCTGTCTATTGGAGAAAGTGGGTATTGTGCTTAGAATGAAAATGGCCCCCATAGACTCACAGGGAGTGTCATTATTAGGAGGTATGGTCTAGTTGGAGGAAGTGTGGCCTTATTGCAGGAAGTGTGTCATGAGGGTTAGCTTTGAGGTTTCAAATGCTCAAGCCAGCCTAGTGTGTCTCTCTCCTCCTGCTGCCTGCCAATCCAGATGTAAACTCTCAGCTCCCTCTCTAGCACCATGTCTGCCTGCCTGCAGCCATACTTCCTGCCATGTTGACAATGGACTAAACCTCTGAACTGTAAGCCAGTCCCACTTAAGTGCTTTCCTTGTAAGACTCGCCGTGATCATGGGGTCTCCTCACAGCAATGACAGTGGGGTATTGAAAACATCTACTGTGGTGGTTTGAATGAGTATAGCCCCTATAGCAGTGGTCCTATACCTTCCTAATGCTGTGACCTTTTAACATAGTTTCTCATCTTGTGGTGACCCCTCCAACAATAAAATCATTTTTGTTGCTACTTCATAACTGTAATTTTGCAACTGTTATGAATCGTAATGTGAATATCTGTTACGCAGATGGTCTTGGGCAACCCTGTGAAAGAGTTGTTCAACCACCAAAGGGGTTGCAAACCACAGGTTGAGAACTGCTGCCCTATAGGCTCATATATATATACTTTGTCACCAGGGAGTGGAACTGTTTGAGAAGGATTGGAAGGATTAAGAGGTGTGGTCTTGTTGGAGTAGTTATAGCCTTGTTGGAGGAAGTACGTCCCTGAAGGTTGGCTTTGAGCTTTAAAAACCCCATGCCAGGACCAGTGTCTCTCTCTGTGCTTGCTGCTTATGATCAGGATGTAGCTCTCAGCTACTGCTCCAGCACCATGCCTGCCTGTGTCCTACCATGATGATCATGGATTAATCTTATCAAACTATAAGCAAGCTCTCAATTAAATATTTTCTTTTATAAGAGTTGGTTTGATCATGGTGTCTCTTCTTAGCAATAGAACAGTAACTAAGATACCTAATATTAGAGTAGGATGGTGTTTATCTGCATCTTTAATTCTTGTAGTCCACTCATGACATTGGGTGCACCAATGTTTGGTGTATATATGTTTGGTATAACAATCTTTTGTTTTCTTGGTTAACTGTTCCACTGATTAGAATGAAGTGTCATTCTTTGTCTCATCTGATTAGTTTTAATCTGAAATTTGTTTTATTATATGTTAGGATAGTAATTCATGTTTCTGGTTCCATTTGATTAGAGCACTTTTTTCCATCCTTTCGTTTTAGAGTTGTGCCTATCTTTAAAACTGAGTTTCTTGCCAGATGGTGGTAGAGCACACCTTTAATCCCAGCACTCAGGAGGCAGAGGCAGGCAGATCTCTGTGAGTTCAAGGCCAGCCTTGTCTACAGAGTGAGTTCCAGGACAGCCAGAGTTACAACAGAGAAACCCTGATTCAGAAAATAGAAAGAAAAGAAAAAGGAAAAGAAAAGAGAAAATATTATCCTCTCTCTGCATAAGTAGGGGAATGTTTTGAATATATGATGACCAAAATACAATTCAGGCATGGATCTGTTATTGAAGTCTCTTTTCTACCAGAGTTAGCTCTTGCTCTGCTGCGGCAGTTAAGTGTCTTGGACTATCTAGGTTCAATTCTCTTTGTAATGTTTGAAAAAAATTACTGAACTCTTCCATAGTTAATCCAGTTGTGGGTCTTACCCAGTTGATATCTCTCAATAATTAGAAATCATTAAGAGTTTACAACTGATCTCTTCTGATCTATATCTTTTGTGGCTGTAATTTTTGTTGACTTATCTTATAATCTAAAAAGTTAATAAAATCTCCTCTCTATATTTTCTCAGAAGCAACGTGTAACCCCAAGCAGGGTAAAATTCTTTTTCTTTCATCAAATATTTTTTCTAAAGTATCTGTGTCAGAATCAGCCAACAAAATATCATCCATATAGTGGTAAATAATAGATTAGCAAAATTGTTTTCAAATTAGTCCTAACAGTTGTTGCACAAAATATTGACATAAAGTTGGACTGTTTAACATTCCCTGGGAAAGGAGTTTCCACTGATACCTTTTTACAGGTTGAGCTGTGTAGAGGAACATTTAATCATTTAATCTGGCAGCATGGCTGCTATAGGGTAGAAAGAATGTTAGTATACATGTTTAATTCCAGTATTCAGAAGGCAGTGGTAGCACACACCTTTAATCCCCATGACAAAGACAACTAGAAGCAGCAGAGAAAGCAGAGACAGGAAGCAGAGCTCAGAAGGAGTCAGTGTTAGACAAGAAGTGATATCTGAGATGAATCAGCGTGAAGAGCAGGAAAAGTGACAAAACAGAGGAGTTAGCAGGGTGAGTCAGAATGAAGACATGCCTGACTCTCACAATATAAAAGCAGGCCCTCAGCTCAGAGAGGCAGCCTGAGGCAGAGACACAGAAGCAGTTCAGCAGAAGAAGAGTGAGTTTGGGAGAAAGAGTCAGCTAACAGTGAGGGTCAGTTTGAAGTCAAGAAGAGCAGATCAGTCAGAGATGTTATAGGAGTCAAAGTCAGAGAGTCAGAAGAGTTCAGTCAGAAACAGTCAACTGGCTCAGAAGGCCAGTTTGAACCAGTAGCTTGGAGAAGAGTTTGAGCCAGAACAGAACATGAGTTGAATTAGCCAACCAGAAGAGTAAGTTGAGTTCAGTATAGCTGAGTTCAGAAGGAGCTAGTCAGAGTGAATCACTCAGCAGTAAATCTCTGATGTTGAAATGTTCTAGGTTTAGGTTTGAGAATTAAAATGTATGCAGACTAAAGCCCTTTAAGAACCAGGAATTAAATTAAACAAAGAATAGACTGCCTTTTGCCCTGTATTCATTAGAAAGAAAAAAAATTTGGAAAGTGGAGAATGTTAATTGATTTAAGGGCTGTGAACCTAGATAATTCAGCCTATGGGTCCATTAAAGTCTGGGATTCCTTTACCTTCTTTATTACCTAAGCCTTGGCATTGGATAGTGATTGATTTAAGACTGTTGTTGTTTAACTATCCCCTTGCAAGAGCAGGATAAGGAAAAATTTACTTTCACAGTGCCTACCTATACAGAAGAGTTCTATGAGCTAGTAGACCTCCTATATTCTAAGTCTTTAACTGCTCCTCTGCCAGTTGTTCAAGTGCCTGTTGCTTTTTTCTTTTTTTAAGGGTCACTGTTGTATCTGTAAGGGTTTGCTTGTTAACCATTTTAAGGGTAGGGCAGTTGGTATAGTTTTGGCAGTAGCCCCCTTTATAAATTTGGAAACCCAATACCTGTTGTGTCTGGCTTTTGGACAATCTGTACAGCCTGTTCACCCCCCTTATTAAGAGCATCGTCTCTTTGAGACCTTATTTTATATCTCTGGGATTGAAGGGACATTAATCTGAGTTCCCCATTGTTGCAATAAATTTTTCCTTATAAATTTGTAGATATGCCAGCCACTTTCCTGTTTGCCATGCTGGTCCCACACATTTAATCCATTTTACACTTTGTTTTATTTGGGATAATGTCCTAATACCTATAAAATTTGAGATTACTTCCTAAAGGGGCCAATTTGAATTCCATGACTCTTGGGAAATTATTGTTATGTCTGCACCTGTGTCCACCAACTCTTCTATTTCAATGCCATTTATTTGCATTTTTTATTTTGGTCTTTAATCATTAATGACAGCCTACCAGAACACTCATTTTCAAGTGCTTCCAAACCCACCTACTCTTTCTTAAGGAGCTGCTTTTCTTTTGACATGGAGAAACAATAACAGCTGTATGATCCTATCCTCTGTGTTAAGCCCCATGTCTCTTGTTACATAGGCCATGATTTTAATTTCTTCTTTGAAATCTTTATAATTCTGGGATGCACAATGAATCCCTCCAATGTCAAACTACTCTTTCCTAGAATCATTCTTACTGTCCCTGGGGGCAGTCCTTAAGCTTCAGTAGCAATTTTATTGCATTGAATGGTTGGGGATAGTGTAAGCTGTCTGTGTACAGCTAAATCTAGTGTGGCATTTCCTTAAGTAGCATGCATCAGATCTCAATATCGAGTTTGGGTTTCTCGGTCTGAATGTTACCCCAGTGCTGACAGGACATAGGTGACTTGTTTTTATTCCTGGGGTCTAAGCTTGGCCAACTGTCAAATTTCTCGACATCAAGGAATTCTTCTGTGTATCTTTTTTGGATCTATACTCATTCACCCAATGTTGACCCTTGCTACACTTCCTACATACCCTTGGAAACCTGTTCCTTTTTTCTGACTGATATTTAAAAAAAAACATTGCCTTTAGAAGTGACTTTGTCACAATCTCTTTGCAAGTGTCCGTGTCTTCTGCAGTTAAAGCTATTTTGGCCCTCTAAATTTGGCTATTTGTCCTATTACAGCAGCCATGTATATATTTGAACCAATATCTATGGTAGCTCTGATTCATCAGTGCAGAATTGCTTTTAATGACTGTAAAGCTTTTTTACACTCCGTGTTAGCATTTTCGAAAACCAAGGTCTCAACCAACACCTGTCTCGCTTCAGGGTCTGAGATGACTCTGTTTACAACTGATGATAATTTTTGCAAAAAGTCCATGAAGGCCTCACTTGAGCCTCCTGTGATTTTTGTGAATGAGGTAGACTTATTTTCCTGGTTCCTCTACTTTCTCTCAAGCTCATAAAACACTAAACAACATTATTCTATGGTCACATAATCAACCTGAATCTTTTCTTGTAATTCAACATACCAATCCTCACCAAAGATCCAATCTCGGGTTATATTTAATTCCCCTAGCCTTATCCATGCTGTTTCATACACCCTGCTTCTTCTCTACACCTGGTTAAACACTGAAGCCAAGGACCCGCCTCTAGAACAGCAGATGCTAACCTTTTCCAATAGTATGGGACCGTCCAGTGCCACAGCATCCGCTTGTTCAGCACCTGCTTTACACAGGGTGAGTTCATGCCATAGGACAACACAGCTTCCTTCAATCGCCTTAAGTCAATCATTTCTATCAGACATCCTCCTACTTCATTATAACCTCGGGAGTTGGGAGTTATCCCTATCAGCTGGAATATTCTGGTTCACTACTAGAATGGCTGAAGGTGATTTCATGACCCTAAGCTGCCTTTCTTCCACCTCAGGTGGCACTGAGGGTTCACCATATACACTTCTTTTGGGAAAGGCTGTCTTATCTGATCACTCCCTCATATAGACTCTCCCGTTATATTCCTACCAGGACCTTTGTCCTGTACAGTCACCTCCCTTTTATCTACCTAGGGTAAAATCCTTCTTTCTGTCACCAAGAATGAACCCAATTATGCTCCCAGTTCCTTGGTTTTCCATTTCTCCACCCTTTCTAATCCCCTCACCCCATATTTTGTCTAGCCTCCAAAACTGTAAGAAATAATTCTGCATAAACCAGTCCATCAATAAACAGACAAACCTGTAGGGAAAAAAAAATCCCTTTGGAAGGGAAAACAACCAGAAAATCTTTACAGCAGCAAACATGACAAACTTGAATCTATTCATTGCTCACTGGAAGTAATTCACTTGATAGTGACTTAGGACGACTAGAACTTCAACAAATATATGAAAAGTATGTAGTGGTAATGATGCCACTACAATCATTACGTGGTAGCCATGGTTCTTTTTAAACTATTATTATACAGAAAAGAATCATCTTAATTATTTTGACGGAGAAAATTAAACGGCATGGGCAAATAATTAAAACAGAGAAAGAGTATGAAGCTGTCCCTGAAGCCCTGGGATGCTGTGAGAAATGTTTTCTCTCCCAATAGGAATGGCAAGATTTGGAATCTGTCGGAAAACTACCCTCTCAAAAGACTGGGAGAGGTAGAAAGGTGTCTGTGTAGTTCTGTGAAAAGCCCGGAGAATTAAGACAGCAGCAAAGTTAAGAAAGCATGTTCCAAGTCCGCCTTCCTTGCGTTTGTGTTTTTAAAACATTGTACATAATTTTTAAAAGTGTACAAAACAAGTTCTGTAATAGCCTCCTGTTAGCAGGATAGCACTAACCCACAGCAACCTGACATTTCTGCATAGCCCTGTTCTCAGTCAGGGCTGCCACGTGTATATTTGACAGCACCTACTACCCAAAACCGCTTTTCTAGAACATAGGTATTCATCTTAGATCTCCAATATTTTATGTTATTCCAAATACACTGTTCAAATGATACTACTATCTGTGGATAACGTCAGGACTGATTTAAAAAAAAAAAATGTTATCAAGCTGTCTAACCTTACTACAGCCTCATTAGCGAGTTTCCAGGCATAGACAAAAGAGTAAGCTCCCTGGGGATTCTTTTGAGACCTTCCTAAATGCCCTTCCACGTGGTTTTGTAAATGGAGGTGAGAAGGATTGGAGAAGAATCACAAAAGTGGGGATTAGTTAGCCAAAATGAAGAAAGCAGAGCCGGAATGTTCTCTCCCTTAACAACAGACTGATCGATGAGGCATAAAACAAGGCCAGACTTTGGGGTTCCAGGATCCACTGACTTCTCATCTTTTATAACCTGGTGCAGCTTTGGCTGTAAGTAGGTCACTTGCTTGCTCTCATTTACCTGATTCTAGGGAAAAAAAAATCCTCGGAAGCTTTGGACAATAACATGTCCTGGTGCTTTGCATTTTAAAAACCAAGCTTACAACAACCCCAACCCCCACCCCGACACAAACACATGCCTTCTCTCCACTAGGTAGTGTAACTCAAAACCTTTAAGCATGGGTGAAACACATTTAATTGGACAAGAGGACTTTGAGATATTAGATTTTACAAATGGAAGTCCTCTCAGTCTGTGTCTATTCTGTTTGTGTCTGTGAGTCAGTGTGCTTTCCAGTAGTGCTCAACTCATGGAACTGAATGTGGGGTCTGCATTCTCCTCCCAGATGTGAACTCTAAAGAAGGAGGTGCCTAGGACATAGAAGGAGTTTTAAAATGTCTTCATTACTTTTTTCAAATTCGGCATATCTAATTGTGCTTCTCAAGTTCCAGCCCTGTGGACTTAACCTATGATGGTGCAAGAGGGATCAAGGATGATAGTCCGGAGGTAAAGACGTGTGGAGCATTTCCTTTGACTGATCAGCACACTATTGCTGACTCATCGGGGTGGATCTGCTCATGGTAACTTTATTAGAAAGTAGTCGTATTGATAACTACGGAATGTAAGGACTTAAGATTTATAGCCCTGTGTTTGAACTTACATCAGGGTGACTTTGGACTTAGGCTCGGTTACCTACATTTAATTTGGGAACAGTACAGTTCATGTAACATGGATTTGCACTGAGAATTAAATATGATACAAGGCGTGTAAAATGCAGAGTCAATGTCTGGCATTTACAGGTGACTAAAATCCATGCTGGTGTCACATCACAGCTGATATTTTCATTATATGATGAAGTTAATATTTCCTCATTCCCAGAAGCTTATAGGGAGAGTAGTTCTTATGCATCTATTTGACTTTACATGAGGACATGACCCCCTACACTTCTCACTGTGGCACTCTATCAGAAACATTAACCTCTGATTTGTGGAAAGACCATACTTTGTTCCTGAGACCTCTTAGTTCTCATTTTCAATTTTAATAATCCCTTCTTTCTGAGTCTTAATGATCAGTTAGCTGTATACTATTTATAATAGTTATATAAAAACCTATAAAATTTGATCTCTATGACCCTAAGGTAAGTTTAAAATATTAAACTGGGTGTGAGAGCTTAACAACTAACTCAAAGAGACTGAGGCAGGAGGATTTTCAGGAGTTTGAGGCCAGTCTGGGCTTCCTAGTGAATTCTAAGCTAGTTTGGGCAAGAGAGAGACTTTCCTCAAACACACAAACCAACAAACCAACCCTAAAATTAATTAATTGAAAAGTTGATCAATCCATGAGAAGAGCTGTGGATATTTCTCATTCTATTGTCAGTGCTGGCTCTGGTTATCAATAACTATTTATTGGCTGTACAGTCCATGCTCCCAGAGTTTAAAGACATAAACAAGAATGTAGTCTTCGTGGAGCTGTTGATTTATAATTTTTTTAAGCTGAGGTTTGTTTTTGATCGACATTGACTATTTGCTTAGAGAAAAGCTATGTAAGTTTTTGTACAAAAGAAAAATAAGGAAATTTATTAAGAAAACTTACATAAGAAAACTTAGCAGATGAGAGAATGATGCTAAGCCAGATGTTGTTTTAGAAGGGAATACCCTGCACATCATCTTTTTTCTGCAAACCACAGCCTTCTTTTTACCCTGATGAGAACATCAGAGTTGTTGTTCACCCAGGATTTAATTCACTGAAACTCAACACATTTACTAAAATATTATCTTGTGGATGTGGGACATGCACCTGTATTCATGTTCATGTGTTTGCACGTGTGTGGAGGCTAGAGGTCATCAGGGGTTGCCCTGTGGCACTGAATCAGACTGATTGGCTAGCTTGGCTGCCCGGTGTACTGAGCTCCAGGAATTTGCTTGCACCTCCCTGGGGTTGCAAGTGCTGGCTGCCTCTGCACGTGGTTTTTATGTGTGGTCTGGGGATTTGAACTCAGGGCCTAATATGCAAGTACTTTACCCATTGATGGAAACACTCTCAAATTTTAAGATGCTTTCAGAAAGAGAGAGAGAGAGAGAAATTGATTCAGAGATGAATGTGTTTCTTCCAGAGGCAAAACCAAGGGCAAAGTTGACTAATTTTAGGCATTGAAAGTCCTGCTGGGCTTTCTCCTTTCACCACAGGGAACCGGCAGCAAGGCACTGGCAAACCGAGCTTAAAATCCCCACTCCTCCCCCCTTCTATTGTCATTGTTTCTGGATCAGGAGAATAAAACAGGGACACGGAAAGAAAGAAAAAAGCAAAGCCTGTGACTTGAGTTACTGAACTGCAGGAAACCAACTATACTAAATTGGCAGAGCTGAAAGCCCCATTCAACTTCAAAATAGCGCACCTGATAGAGTTTCACAACCCTTTCTACCTCCCTGCCTGCTTGCTCGTTAAGGCTACATACCAACAGAATAGAATGCCAGAGGCATGCTCACACCCATTTCTTTATGTCTCCTGAGTTCTCCAGTTTAGAGGAATCAGGAAAGGGGATGGGTAGTGGGTAAAGGAGGCTAAGAGGCAGACTCTTCAAGTGTTTTCTTCCCCGAAGTGCTTCATAAAAAGCTGAAAAGATGCTAGTGAGTCTTAGGCAGCTAACAGCAAATTTAGAATTCTGTCTAGGTGTCCTCCAAACTTTGCAGGTCTATGGCCCACCTACGTTCCAGCCCCATGCTTGGACTCTTCAAAATAAAACAGGCCATCAGTTTCATTGAATGGCATCTAAAAGCACATGATACAATTACAGTGTTTTAGTTTGATGAATAATTCCTTCAGGTGAATAAATCACGAATTCACGACATCCCCGCCAAAGTCTCCGCAAATATATTATAGGCAAATATATTATATACTCCTCATTCTGTAGGTGGCAGTCTCTATGACACTGTGTGTGTGTGTGAGTTTGTGTGTGTGTTTGTGTGTGTGTGTTGTGTTGGGAATTGAATCCTGTGCATTCAAGGTGAGTTGAGTATTCTACCACGGAGTTACATGCCCAGCTCTCATGAAAACTCCATTTTAATATCCCCAAATTCTGTTTCTGCCAAGTGCATGTTAGGTAGATAAGAAATAAATATAGTTTCCAGCCAGGCGGTGGTGGCACATGCCTATAATCCCGACATTTGGGAGGGAGAGGCAGATGGATCTCTGTGAGTTTGAGGCCAGCATGGTCTACAGAGTGAGTTCCAGGGCCTCCAGAGTTACAACAGAGAAACCCTATTTCGAAAAACCAAAAAGTAAAAAAATTAGAAAAAAATGAAATAAAAATAAATAAATACAGTTTCTACTGAAATGAATAATCTGAAGTATGCAGGATGGAGATTATTGCTGCCCGATTCAATATTTAATACACTAATTAGATTGCTAAAGTTTATAATTTTTCATATTTTCACAGTGTGAGAGGCAAATGCCTGCATGCAACAGAATTCTATGGCAAAGGTTTATTTAGATAAGGAGAGGAGGCCTATGATGGTGGAGGGAGGGAGGGAAGGGAGGGAAGGAGAAGGGTGATGAGAGGGGAAGAGCTGGGAGGCAGAGACCAAGAGAGAGGACCAACAGCCCACCAGGCTTGTAGGGTTAGAGAAATGATTAGTGGTCATCTGGTTGTGTATCTAGGAAGATAAATTTTTAATAAATCACAGACTCGGGGTTGAAAGAAATATTAAATGTTGTTGAATTTTCATCCAAAGTTTGTGTAGAATTATATTAAGAATGTGTGCTACAGGGCTGAGGATGTATCTCAGAGGATGTAACACACATGCTAGCATGCATGAGGTCTCAGGTTCAGAACCCAATGTCCCTAAAAAGATGTGTTCTATACAGTTAGAGAACCTAGATCAAATCACAGCTTTCCCAAATACTAACTTTACATTTGGGACAATTTATTTTACCTCTTTGAGCCTTCATTTTTCTCAATTATAAAATACATATAATATCTATGGTATGGATTTTGTGATGGGATTGAGGATAGCATCTATACAGGAATTGGGATACACAATAAACAGTTGAAAGTTGTTGTGATCATACTTATCCAGCCATAGATATTACTTAGACATTCTTGTGTTTTGGAACTCACTTACTACCCTAGCAGACCACCAGAGATTTTAAATCTTTCCCCCTAGAACATTATTCACAGTGCTCAGTCTTACTAGTGAAGCTACACAGATAAAAGTCAGCACAGCTAGATTGTGAAGCTAGAATTTTGTAGTATGCTCTTGAAGACTAGCATGACCAGTGTGAGCACTCCAGAGGTAGCAACAAGATTAGATTCCAACTAGCTTCCTTTTGGAAGCACTCAGTGGTTGCATGCTTATTGAATTCGCTGTCAATTAGAGCATGTTTCTGTTCTTCACCAGACACAAAGCAAAAGCTTGGCCTGCATGCTGTACCTGTCACAATTTTGAGACAGAAATGTAAATGCAGAGCCTTTCAACCAAAGCTTTATTATAGTTAATAAACGTAATAAAAAAATCCTTGTAGTACAAACATAATTTGATCATTTAATCAGTTATAATGTCACATAGGGGCCTGTAAAGTAATATGGTTGACAGAATACTTATCTAGCATTGGATATATGCCAGCCACCCACGTAAATGCTTTTCTTTATATATGTATTAACTCACTTAATTCTCATAACCCTACGCACTAAGTAATACAATCATCCTCAGATAAAGAAACGAAAGTGATTATAATTAAGTAACTTACTAAATAGTACGTTCCTGTCCTAGCTTACTTTCTGTTGCTGTGATAAACACCGTGACCAAAAGCAATTTGGGGAGGAGGGGGTTTATCTCATCTCACAGCTTATAGTCCATCACTGAGGGCTGCCAAGGCAGGAACTCAAGGCCAGAGCTTGAAGCAGAAACCGTGGAGAAATGATGCCCCCCAGCTTGCTGCCTCCCAGCTTGCTTTCAGGCTAATGTCCAGCTGCCTTTCTTAAACAGCCCAAGGCTCCTTCATAGGGATGCTATCATGCACAGTTGGTTGGGCTCTCCTACGCCAATGAGCAGTCAAAACAATACCTCACAGACCTGCCCACAATCCAGTCCGATAGAGGCAGTTTTTCGATGAGGTGCCCTCCTCCCAGATGTGTCAAGTCCACAGCCGCCTAAATTAGCCATCACAGTACCACACCAGGATTTTAAACCAGGCAGTGTCAGTCCAGAGCCTGCATTCTTCCTCGCTGGACCTTGTTCCTGTCAAAACTTACTACATAGGCTATCACTGGCCTTTTAAAAGAAGTATGATGAATAAGTGTGTTTGGATCTATTATGAAAAAATTTATGAATGCACTGTCAGGAAGTATTCTTTTAAAATTATTTGTGTGAGTGTGTGTGTGTGTGTGTGTGTGGTATAAGTGTACCACAGCACATGTGTGGAGGCCAGAGGACACCTCTGTCAGTGGTTCTCCCTGCCACCTTTATGTGGGATCCATTGATCAAACTCAGGCTGTCAGGCTTGCATGGCAAATGCTTTTACTCACCGAACCATCTCACTGGCTTGTGAGTTGCTGTGGATATGATGTAAAATACAGAACGTTGAGTGGAAACAATATCCAACTCCTATCTCAGGGAGACCAGGCTTCTAAGATTGCTGCATTTTGTATTTCTGCTATGTAATTGTGAAAAATTAAGTAATGACTTCCAATTTTGACGTTTTCATATATATTTCTTCAGAAATTCATGTCTAACAGTAAAACAACCTAACATGACTGGTGAGATGGCTCAGTGGGTAAAGCACTTGCCGCCAAGTCTGAGGACCTGATTTTGGTCCTTGCTAGGAGAGAACCAACTCCCTGGTATGGTCCTCCGGTCACCCAATGAGCACAGTTGCATGGGTGCCTTCCCCCTCAGTGCACACAAAATAAATAAATGAAATCTTTAAAATAAAAGAGGCTCTAATATTTAATTCCTTAAATTATCATACAGTAAAATAGTCCATGTATGTGTGTATAGTTCCATGAATTTTAATACAAACATAGACATACAGAAACACAACTGGTGGTGTTTCTATATTCTATATTCTATTATAGTCTATAATCACCTTTGAATCAGTCCCACTGCTCCAAAGACCTCCTGGGTGCTACCCCCTTCTTAATTATCCCTTCTCTTCTACTCCAACATCTGGCAACACTGGTCTGTTCTCTGAGCCTTCTCTGTCTATGCCTTGGTATGGGTTATGAGGCTTTGATTTTCAGATTATCTAATGTATGTACCAAATAATTCTGCCTGGGAAAAAAGAAATCTGGAAAACCTCACTGCTAGTTTTTGCAGGGGGTTGGAGATGAAGGGTAAGGAGGTGCTTTGAAATCTGAAGTCCACCTACTACTTTTTTTTTTTTTTTTTTTGGTTTTTTGAGACAGGGTTTCTCTGTTGTAACTCTGGCTGTCCTGGAACTCACTATGTAGACAAGGCTGGCCTCGAACTCACAGAGAAGGTATGCCCCACCACCGCCAAGCTCCACCTACTACTGCTTATCTTTCTTAGAAAAAGCCAAGGCAGGCCCTGCTCACTACATCTTACCCAGACTGTATCTAGAACTTTGGGTTTCCATCATAATGGACTGAATGTTGTGGCCTGTTAACATTCTTAGGTCAAAGACATAACTCCAGAGTACTGACATTTGGAGATGGGCCTCTGGGAAGTAATTAGGATTGTATGAGCTACAGAGGACAAGGCCCCTGTGGTGGGATAAGTGACCTTTATTTCTTCTCCTCTCCCTTCCTCTCCTCTCCTCTTTTCTTCATAAGCACACAAAGGGACAGTGGGACTTGATTTCCTAACTGGGAAATCAAATCAGCTGGCATTTTTTTTTTTAAATCTCTGAACTATATCCCTCAGCTGTCATCTTGAAGGGAAGCAATTAAGCCACTCACTTATCCTTTAATATTTTTGTATGGCATCTTGAGCACATTAAGACTATTATCAGAATATTTACAAAGAAACACATGGCCCAATATATCATGTCTCTGTTCCCACTTCAATTAATATTTTTCTTTATAATTCCACCCGAACATGATTTTTAACAGATTACATTTACATAAATGCCAAGACAAGAAAAATAAAAAACAAAAAATTCTTCCTAAACTAGTCCAGTAGCTTTAGAGATCCAAATATTTGTTGTGTGTGTGTAAATAGAAGAAGGGGAATTTCATGTGTCCCACGTTGGCACAGATGGCCTTGAACTTCTAATCCTTCCATCTCTACCTCCTGAATGCTGAGACTCCCAGCATGCACTGCCTTACCCGGTGATGGAGTCCAAAGGAGCGCCATGCACGGCAGCCAGACATCCTCCTATCCGAGCTGCGCTGCCAATTCCATTTTCCGTTTTGTTTCTAATTTTTATGCAATTTATTTATGATGAGTGTAAGTGTGTGTGGAGGCACATGTGCCCTGGCACACATGTGGAGGTCAAAGGACAATGTACAGGAGTCAATTTCCAAATCTCTCTTTCCAACATCAGGAATCCTTGGAATCAAACTCAGGTTGTCAACCTTGGTGAGAAGCACCTGAGCCCACTGAGCTTTCTCAGCTGCCCTGTTTTGTTCTGAGAGTCTCACGATGTGGCCCTGGCCGACTAGGAACTTGTTACATAGGTCAGGTTGGTCTTGGCCTTTCTGTTGTCCTCTTACCTCCACCTCCCCAGTGTTAGGATTATCAGTATGTGTCACCATGGCTCATATTCATCCATCCATCTCTCCATCCATCCATCCCTCCTTCCCTCCCTCCATCCATCCAATGCAATCACACATTTATTTAGAGTGCATGTGTGTGATAGGGAAGTGCATACACACCACATTTTGCATGTAGAGGTCAGAGGACAGCTTGTGGTTGGTTCTCTCCTTCCACCATGTGGATCCTGACAACGTTGGCAGCAAGCGCCTTTACCTACTGAGCCATCTTGCTAGCCCTCAGATATAGAGTTTGATATGTCTGTTTTTAATTAATTTACCACTTGATTGGCCTTCAGTCCCCTAGATTAATTTGCTCAGTGTTTCACTGTGAATGAATGCTAAGTGAGCTAGGGTCCCGCTGGCTTCCATTGTTTCTACTACTTATGTCTTTGAGAAACTGAAAGAGAAAACATGGTTAGGATCCCACAGTCCTCTTCTTTCACATACAGCCTGTTGAAATATAATAAACGAGGGTAGAGCTGGGTGGCAGTAGCACATGCCTTTAATTCCAGCACCGGGGATGCAGAAACAGGCAGATCTCTGTGAGTTCGAGGCCAACCTGGGCTACAGAGTGAATTCTAGGACAGCCAGAGTTACAACAGAGAAACCCTGCATCAAAACCAAAACAATAAATAAAAAAATAAAAGAAAATAAATGAGGGTAGTCTTGAATACTTCCAGTTGACAAGAAGGGACATAAGGAAGTTAGCTTTTCTTCTGCAGGTAATAAATAGTTTTAAATAAATTCATTATCTGGTAATGTTTGTTAGAAGTGGAGTCTCATGCATCACAAGTTGGCCTAAAATTCACTTAGCCAAGGACAACCATGGACTCCTGATCATCCTGTCTGAGCCTCCCCAAGTGCTGGGCTTACAGCTATGCATCACTGTGCCCAGTTCACAGCACAAGAAATTCTTGACCGGGAAGTGGGGAGGAAGACAGGAAGTAAAACTGTACTGGAAGTATCATTCAGTGCTATGTGCAAGGCCCACAGGTCAATCCTCAACACAGTCACAACAGACACACACTCCTACTTGGAGCCGAGTCGTGGAGCTGTACTGGAGCCTCAAGTGACACAAAGACTAGAACAGATCAGCGAGCATCGACATTCGTGCCGGACTCTCTGCCCTCCGTCAGGTAGACGCGTTCCCCACCACCACCACCACCTCTTTCATCCCAGTCTGCGTCATTTTTTCCTCCTTGTCACAGTCTTCACACGTGTGCACTGAGACAGTTCAATACAGTGGAGTCTGAGGAAGCCTCCAACCCTTGAGAGTAGGGCCTTTCTTTCTCTGTTCTTCCCTGGAGACGGCACTTCCTCTCCTGTTCTGCTCTGTAATGACCCTCCAGGTCACACTTCACCTTTGCCACTGTTGCCCAGGGGACACAAATTAACTGCTGACTCACTTGGAAACAAGAAGGTTATTGCTGATCCCGGTTGTAAACTAAAAACACTAGGTACTGTAGGTTTTCCTTGCTAGAAACTTTAGAAGTACAAACAGCATCATAGAAGTAAAAGTTAAAATTCACTTAGTAATTGTCAGGGATTAGACTTAAGACTGTGGATGACGTTTTGATTCTAAATGTCACTGTACCTTCTGAATGAGGCTGGTTCTTGGAGAGCCCACGCTGATTTGCTCTTTGCACACTGCAGCTAGTACTAGCATCCTTCTAGTTTGTGGGAGACATATGCCAGGAGCTATCTAGTCCATAAGAGATGTGACATTCGAAGCTGACTCTCATTTAGAATGTTGAGTAGATGGGAAGAGAGGTTGGGAACATTCCTGCCCATGTCACAATGTTGGACGTTTCTGTGACTTAAGAGAAGCATCTGGCATGTGAATGTGATTGGACCGTCCTCACAAAACCGACCCAGGATTCCAGAGGCAAGAGCAGTTCCCCTGGGCTCTTACCTGAGACACCCGCATACTGTAAGACTGTTTTATTAAAAGACACAAAACTGCCTTCAAGATCATTTTATTCTGGTAGCTTAAAGGACCTTGTTTCGTATCACCCTTCATGTACTTGCTGATGGTAATTCATCATTTAGCATGTGTTGAAGCAGCTTATCAAAATCAAAACCATGGTGTTAGGTTGGCAGCAAAGAGTACATTTAAGATACAATACCTGCATTTCATGACATATTCTATGATGTACCAGATTTGTGCTCTCTCTCTCTCTTTCTCTCTCCATTCCTCCCTCCCTCTTTCTTTCCCCTCCCTCTCTCCCTCCCTCCTTTCCTCCTTGCCTCCCTCCCTTTCCTTTCCCTACAGTGCTACGGGATGGGAGCTATTAATACCTATTACCCTACTTTAAGATGAGGACATTGGAACACAAAAAAGATGAAGTAATTTTCAAATATCTCACAACTGGCAGGTGGCAGCGCAAAGTTCCAAAGCCAAGTCCGACTCCAGACACAGTGCTTTTAAACCTTCAAGCTAAGTAGACTTCCAAGGACTTATGATCTGAATGTCTGTAATATATAACTTTCCTTTTCAGAGCGAGAGTGGGGAATACTGTACTGGCTAGTTTTATGTCTACTTGAAACAAGTTAAGAGTCATTTAGGAAGAGGAAACCTCAACTGAGAGAATGCACTTAACGGACTGGCCTGTGGTCAAGCCTGGGGACATTTTCTTGATTGATGATGGATGTGGGAGAACACAGCCCATTGAGGGTGGTGCTGGTGGTCCTGGGTCCTATTAGAAAGCAGGCTGAGCAGGCCACGAGTAGCAAGCCAGTAAGCAGCACTCCTCTGTGGTCTGTGCTTCAGTTTCTGCCTCCATTGTTCCTACCTTAGTTCTTGCCCTGAATTCCCTTCACGATGGACTGTGATTGGGATATGTAAGCTGAAATAAACTCCAAAATTTGCTTTTGGTCAATGTGTTTACCACAGTAATAGAAACCCTAACAGAAATGGTAAGCAAGGGAGTAAAATATGATTCTGGTTAAGCACTCCCCATAAACCAACACCAACAGTCTCTGACTTTGAATGTGAAACCTATGCACAATGGAGTTTGATTTGGACCCAATAAAGACAAAAGTTATGTCAGTTGCAGGAAAATGGATGGTGCGGTGATCATCATGTTAAGTGAAATAAGCCAGATGCAAGCAGACAAATGACATGCGATCTCTCATCTTCAGACTCTGGATTAAAAAAAAAAAAAAAAGAAAAGAAAAGAAAAGAAAGTAAAAGGGTGTTATGGCTTAAACTTGAACTATGTCTACAAGCTTGTGTTTGGCTCTTGGTCCTCAGTTTGTGGTGCTATTTTGAAAGTGGTAGAGCCTTTAGGCAGCTTTTCTGTTGGAAGTAGGTCACTAGAGGCAGTCCTTTGAAGGTTCTATCCAGGCTAGTTCTCTGCTTCCTGCCCACTGTCATGTGAGGAGTCTTTGCTAAAGGCCCCACTCCCATAAACTCTATTGGACTAAAACTTTGAGCCTTTTCTCCCTTAAGTTGTTTCTGTCAGATCTGGTCACAGCAATCCAAAAAGCATCCAGTTCCAAGGCGAAACCAGGCAGGGATAAAAGAGAAGATGGGGTGTGTGTGTGTGTGTGTGTGTGTGTGTGTGTGTGTGTGTGTGTGCGCGTTTGTGTGAATAGAATCAAAGTACATTATATACATGTATGAAAATGTAATAATGAGACAATTTTATAGGCTCAAAAGCACTTCCCACCAAGTCTGATGATCTGAGTTCAAGCCCTGGAACAACAATGGTAGGAAAAACTAATTCCAAAAGTTGTTCTCTGATCTCCACACTTGCTCCACAGCTTGTTCCTACCTACATTCATATACCACACACGCATACACTCATGTGCTAATAAAACTTTTTTTAAAGAAAGTATTTTGTACTACAAACACACTAACCAAAGGCAGTAACTCAAGAAATACTTTGAAGATAGCTCAGTGGGTAAGAAAAGCACTGGCTGCTCTTGAAGAGGACCCACCCAGTACAGTTCCCAGGACCCACATGGTGGTTCGCAACCACCTGTAATTCCAGTTCCAGAGGACTTGGTACAACCTTCTGGCCTCTGCCAAAACCAGACATGTACAAGATCCACATAAATACCTGCAGGCAAACACTCATACACATAAACGTTAAAATAATAAAATTTAAAAAAAATAAAGGAAATGCCTTAATTTACTTAAAAGAGGCTAGGGTCATGGAGAAGTATCAGATGAAGCACAGAGTTGGAAATCTTTACCAACAGATGGCAATCCAATTTAATTTAATGTTCATGGCTACAGCATGCATCCTGCTGCTTTATTCTTTCAGATAGATACTCTGATGATCAGTAAGCGCAATAATTGGGATAAGTCCTCGGCTTTCTCCCTGTCCTGGTCGGGGGTGTACTTGCAGAAAGCCTGCATTCACTACCGAGGTTTGCACCTGTCTGGGCATGTCTGGTGGACTCCCAGGATGAGTCTGCTTGGAGAGTACTTATAGGACACTGAAAACCTGAGAAAATTCCTTCAGGCAGAAAACTGCAGAAATGATAACACTCAGCTGTTAGAGGAGATGGATGATAACGAAGCAGGATAAGGCCAAGTTGTAAGAAATATGTGAGAGCTGTTGAAGTCACTTTAATATGGTAGTAATATATAGTAATATAGACAATCAGTCATTGTTATAGTCAACTCATTGTTGCTTGTAAGGCCGTGCTCACAGCCAGCGTGTCTTCCCAGAAGCAAGGGGTCTTTAGAAGATGTGCATGCTCTTTCACAACCTCACACATGTCTGAATGTTATCAGCAAACGCCAGTAACAATAAATGTTAGTAGTTATTCCTCTCTCCTCCTCCTTAATATTTATTTATTTATTTATTGTGTGTGTTTGATGGCACACATGTAAAGGTCAGAGGACAGCTTGTGGGAATTTGTTTCTCTGCTTCCAACATTCGGATTGAACGCAGGTCTTCAGTCTTGATGGAAGTCCCCTTTCCCCACTGAGCCTTCTCACAGGCCTTTGCTGCTTTTTCTTGTGATAGCATTTGATTTGCTGGCCAGTCTGGCTTTGAACTCCTGGGCACAATCCTATTATATCAGGCTAATGAGTAAGCTAACACTACAGCCGCAAATCCCAGGACCCAGCTATATCGCTATTGCTTTTACTACTACCCCATTATATATATATATATATATATATATATATATATATATATATATATATATATATAATGTTTTAAAGGAGTCAGTGAGAAAATAGAAATTAATTTTCAAAATATTCAAATGTTTGAATATTTTGAATGGAAATATTCAACAGGAAGTGCAGCAGAGTGATTTGAAGGAATTTTGTGCCACATGCAGCTTGTCCTTATGACTGCATGACGCTTGGACTTCTGGGAACTTTGCTTAGAATACAGCCTGGAGAGTAGGGATGGGGGTGGTAGTGAAGGGAGAATGGGTGGGGGGTTTCTTGGCAGTTGGTGGGGTGGTTGGTTATGTTAGTCCTGCTCACTATCAGCTTCTGCTCTTCAAGCTTCAGCCCACCAAGAAGGGCTGTGACTATTTCTTCCTTTCTCTTTCAAGGCTGATACAATGGCAGTAAAATTTCACGGTATCAGAGGGTGAATATCAGAGAGCAAAATATCACGGTAGCAACCTGCTACAAGAGAGGAAGGGGTGAAATGGTGTTACTAGGTGAGAAATGTGCTCGCTATCAATGAGCATCGCGCTTTGTGTTTCTACAGAAGAGAACTGAAGCGATCTGGAGTGCCACAAATCAGTTTCTTGCTAGGGATGGCGCTTGCTTACTTCCCCATTGGATATTGGCGTTTCCTCTATTCCTTCTCCCTTCCTATCTGTGCTGGTTAGATTTTTGTCAACTTGGCAAAACCAGGTTAATTTGGAAAAAGAGGACCTCAACTGAGAAAATTCCTCCAGCAGATTGGCCTGTAGGCAAGCCTGTGGGGTAATGTCTTGATTAAAGATTGATGTGGGAGGGGCTAGCCCACTGCGGGCAGAGCCCACTGGGCAGGTGGTCCTGGAGTGTATAAGAAAGCAAGTTGACCAAGCTTTGAGGAGTGTGTGTGTGTGTGTGTGTGTGTCACAGAGCATATGTGGCAGTCACAGGATAACTTGTTGAAGTTGTTTTTTTTTTTCCCCACCATGTAGTTTCAAGGGATTCAGCCTTATAGATAGATTTAAAAAATTAGTTTATGTGTATAGGTGTTTTGCCTGCATGTATGTATGTGTACCATATGAATACCCGGTGTCTAAGGAGGCCAGAATAGAGTGCTGGATTCTCTAGAGCTTCAAGGCTGGCCTTGAAGTTGTTGTGTAGCTGAGGATGACCTTGAACAATTGATCCTCCTGCTGGAATTACAGGTGTGTGCTACCATGCCCAGAAAAACTGTTAAATACCCAATGAGATATGACCATCACAGTGATTCAATACCTACTATTATCCCTCAAAACTAGACCCTGTTGGTGACAACCAGATTCCGACGGCAGGAGAGAGAAGCAGGCATCGACGCTCCTGCAGAGGCGAGTACCCCAGGTGGCAGCTGTAGTTGTTAGGCTGCTGTGTAGGCTCAGCAAGGAAGAGACAGTCATTTTTCATAGATGGAAGACCTGCCAGACCTCAGCAGAGGGAACTACTGTCACCGCCAATGGAACCCTGAGAGTCTGAGCTCAGGTATTTTTATTGATTCAGAACTCCTCAGGTGCAGATCATCAGCAATCAAACATCCCCCAC
The DNA here is from genome assembly GCA_026225945.1 of Cricetomys ansorgei. Classification (NCBI taxonomy): domain Eukaryota; kingdom Metazoa; phylum Chordata; class Mammalia; order Rodentia; family Nesomyidae; genus Cricetomys; species Cricetomys ansorgei. The sequence goes on from JAMJFZ010002601.1 coordinate 17,472,364, forward strand.
AGAAATCCAACACCTGCAGACAATACAAAATGCCAAGGCCTACACATCCCTTTTTCCAACAGTGCACAAAACAAAAATGGCAGTTCCTGGCACAAAGGTCGAGCCCCAGTGGTGGGAGACCCCTACTGAGGCCATACTTCCACTTCCTCTGTCTTTGCAGAAGCCTTGTTCACCAATATCGACAATATGTATAGGAGCCTTTACATACAAGCCTATAGATGTTTGGGCCTTTATTGACCTTACCCATCCCTCTCTGATTAGCAAGTTTTAGATAGGATGATTGAAATGTATAGTAAGCATAGACCAAGGCTATTGGATCTCTACCTTGTGTACCACCCTATTTCCTCCATTAAAGCTCATTCCCCCCATAATAAACTGGATTTGCACCATGGAGCCATTTACCCATGAACTTCTTGTGTTAGTGATTGTGCCACTTACCATCTTGGGGAACCCCTCTACCCAGAAAAAAAACACAAGACCCTTTCTTAGAAGCTCCCAAACTAAAACTTATTGATAAATGTCCTTAACCACAATGCTCCCATGTGTTAAAAATTCTGAATTACTTTATTATTGATTATTTTAACACATAATTAATAGAGGAGATCAGGACATGGACCTAGGAAAACTAAAGCTACTATACTGGTTCTTAGGAAGATGAGATTTAGGAGCAAGTAAATATGACAGTTAAAGATGTGGAATTGACGCCCGTAACAGTGACAGCACTGGTTCTCCCCACTGATGTCTCTATTCAGAACTGCAGGTGCCAGTGTCTCCCGAGTTGTATCATGTTTCTTAAGGCCTGAGAACAGTTGCTTTGGAAATCTGGATCCTTAAGTTGTACGTATCTTTATTTTTATTTTATGTGTGTGGATATTGTGCCTGAAATGTGTCTATAGTATGTGTACAGTGCTCATGGAGGCCAGAAGAGGGCATTGGATCCCCTGGACTGGAGTTACAGATGGTTGTAAGTTGCCACAGTGTTTTACCATTGGTGCTGGGAACTGAACCCAGGTACTCCAGAAGAGCAGTGAGTACTCTTAACTGCTGAGCCATCTCTCCAGCCCCCGTATCTTTACTTTTTGAGCAATCTTGTCGCTACTTTCTTTAGATAACTGGTGGCTGGAGAGGGGATAGTGCTCTGGAGTTCTGGGAGTTCTGGGAGGCACTTAACTTATTTCTATAATCTGCTTTGTGACAACCTCTGTAATTAATCCAGGAGTTCCACGTTTGTTTCTTTAAAGGTGTCCTCTACATTAAGGGGCATAGAGGGCACTGTAATTCACTTATCGCTCTGTGCCCCAAAGCTCAAGTGCTTTCAAGTTCTTCTTTGTCCTTTGTAGGCTGCAAAGCAAACATATGGCTGGCACAAGGTTAGTGGAAGCATTCTACCATCTTGGAGGCATCTTGTCAGAACTGGGTCAAGATTTCCTGGCCTACCTTATGACAGACTCAAGCCAAAGATACAGTCAGAGGAGATCAATGGTGGGACAAAAAAAAAAAAAAGAAAAAGAAAATTAATTTTTTTTTCAAGGACAGTACATTTCTAAAGTAACATATAAAATATTTTTTTTCAAAATTAGTATGATGGCTTTTGTAGGGCAAGAGAGTTTAATTCAGACAAAGTCTAGACAGAGAAAGTTTAGCTGGATGTGGTAGCCCACACCGCTAATCCTAACACTCAGGAAGGAGGGCTGTGAAACCAAAGCCAGCCTGAACTACATGACTCTGCCACTAAAGAAACAGACTTAGATATTTTAATACACCAAGTTCAACTATACGAAAAGTTTACCAGTTAATGCTCAATGTTATAAAACACACAGGACTGAAATGCAGTCTTGTATCTTACAATCAACAAGGCCACAAGAACACATTAATGATAAAGCATATTTTCAATCTATACCCCTCCCCTACTTTCTTACTTTCTATTTTTTTTCTCTTTTGTTTTTTTTTACAAGACCCCCCCCCCACACACACACACACCTTCTTGAACAGGTGATATGTGAAATGAGACTTCGAAGACAACGGGCAAGACAAAATAGCACATGTGGAAAATAAATTCCAATAACACTTATGGTTTCTCTCTATTAGCTTTGTCTTACTCTCCCAACTTAATGACATTTTTATCAATAGTTGAAAGTCAGTGTTCCTAATTTAAGTACTAATATCTTCGTTCAGAGAATTCCTCCAAAGTTTCCTGCAGTGCAAAACCGTATATCAAATAAGAATGTAACACATTAACTACAATTAAGTGGTCATGATCCACAAAAGAGAACTGTCTTTTTACTGTTTTTAGAAAATGTCCAAGTTGAGTCTGACAACATTAGGCTTTTTTGTAGTGTTCTTTCTGAGGTTCTTAGCAGTCACAGAAACTTCAGCTACAGTGGGAGCACTGTGTCTTACAAACTTACTTTATGGATCTTGACACTGTTTTAGTAACACTCTAACTGGGAAAATCTATGGCTGCTTTCGCCTGTTATTCAGTGTAACCATGGAACTCAATAGTGGTCTATGATGAGGTGCTAAAGTCAGGATTAAAATATCAAAGATACCAGCATTCAGGAGGCAGAGGCAGTCTAATCTCTGTGGTTTTGAGGCCGGCCTGGTCTACATATAGAGTTTCAGGACAGTCAAGACTACACAGAGAAACCCTGTCTCAAAAAACAAAACAAAACAAAAACAACAATAAAAGGTATTCCATTCACAAGATTGGAAAATCAAAGTACATCAGTGACAGCATAACGGCATCTTGACATAGAGAGATGAAGAAGAGGAAAATGGAGGGATGGGTAGTCAAGGGAGAGGGCCTGAGACAGAAAAGTGGGGGCGTAGATGAAAAAGAAGACTGCTTAAAGGTACAGCAGTATTTTCTCCCAGCCTTCCCTTGCAAATTTTCTTCGTGTGTGTACTGATTTTTGTTGTTTGCTTCTGAGACAAGGTCTCACTATGTAGTCCTGGCTGTATCCTAGAACTCACTGTGTAGATCACACTGATCTGGAACTCAGAGATCCACCTGCCTCTGCCTCCCGGAGTACGGGATTAAAGGCATTTGTATGTCCTGATATTTAAACACAATAGATGAGGAAGGAATGTAAAGAACAAAAGTGGAAGAAAGAGATTTGTTTCTAAGGAGGAGGAATGATGAGCCACTGGAACTTTTACCCACATGCATGGAATACTTGAATAAATGCTTTATTATTGTGGAATTTAGGTTTGGGGTAGGAACGAGAAGCTAACAGCCATAAATATTCAGGGAAGAGAGGGAATAGTGAAGCAGACTTGCTAAAGCTGCAATTAAATTCTCTTCCCTGAGCCGGGTATAGTGCTGCACGCTTTCATTTTATTTTTTAATAATACTTTAATTAATAATTTGAGTTCCAAACACTGTATCTCTATAACACGCTCTTCCCATTCTTCCCTGTCCTACCCTCCCACCTCTGTGCCAAAAAAATAAAAAGAAAAGAAAAGAAAAGAAAAATAAAGAAGAAAAATAAAAGAACAAATAAAAGAAAATTAAGTAGAGCTTGTGTGGCAGGAGCATGGATTGCAGCCATCACCATGGTTTTAGGAGGCAAAAAGCTGCTCTGATCATGGACATTCACTTGGCCCATACTAGCATGACAAAGACCCGAAGTGGGGCCTCATTGCCCAAACCCAGACACTGAGCAGAGCTCCAGGGTGTCCTGCAGACACCGGGACACTTTTAATCCCAGCATTCAGGAGGCAGAGGCAGAGGCAGAGGCAGAGGCAGAGGCAGAGGCAGAGGCAGAGGCAGAGAGGCAGATTTCTGTGAGTTTGAGACCGGCCTGGTCTACACAGCAAGTTCCAGGACAGCCAGAGCTACATAGACAGACCCTGTCTCAAAAACATTCAAACAAAAACAAACAAAACAAAAAGTCAAAACAAACAAACAAAAACCCCTCTCTTTTCCTGCCTGCCTGAGGTTCAATGCTTTGAATGGGGATGGAAGGGTTCTCACTGGTGGCAGCAAGCTCACTGACTCTGACTCTTCAGCAGGTGGCAGCGTTCCCTTTGTTCTTTGGTGAAGTTTGGTGTTTTCTTCCTAAGAATGTCCTTCTCATAACCCTCTCTCTTTTTGTCTCCCTTCCTTCCTTCCTTCCTTCCTTCCTTCTTCATTTCTTTTCTCTTTCCAGTCCTCATGATACATGTCTCCTTTATACATTTGTAACAGATTTTTCCAATGATCTTAGGAACTGAAGAACTGTAGCTTTACAACATGAGGCAATTCATGTTTTTATGTTTGATTCTTAAGGCTCTCGCCCTTGGAATTAACTTCAGGAGTAAACAGTGAACACTAATCACACCTTGCCCCAAATTCTGTGTCCAACTCAAGGGCTGGAAATGCTATGAAAAGCCATTTCTAGTCAAGTTTCCCTGTGTTAACTTGTTTGGGGTCCCATAAAAGCTATATCCCATATTTTTTTTTTTTTTTACTAAAGCGGTATTTGGAAATTTCTCAGTCTCCCAAGGACTAATCACCAAAGTTTGTGTAATGAGAACATGTGAATCATAGGTTCTAGTTTTTTTGTTTGCACAAAAGGTCTTCAATCCTTACAACACAGAGCAGCCTGCCACTATGTAGAAAGCAAGAAGGCTGTAGTGCTGTAGAAATACAATTATTTCTAGAGGAAAAGAAAATATTTTGAGCAGAACATTGTTAAGTGGTATAGACAAATATTTAATTCTTTAATCTAGCAGCATGGCTGCTCTAGGGTAGAAAGAATGTTGGTATATACCTTTAATCCCAGTATTCAGAAAGCAGTGGTGGCACATGCCCAATCCTCACAATATAAAAGTAGGCTCTCAGCTCAGAGAGTTAGAGAGGCAGAATAGAGGATTAGAGGCAGAGAGAGAGGACAAGACACAGAGATAATGAAGCGGTCTGACTGAGGATAAGGCAGAGAAGCAGAGAGGCTGACTGAGGCAGTATGGAGCAGTAAGAGCTCAGAGAGTGATAAGACACAGGCAAAGAGAGGAATCTGAGGCAGAGATACAGAAACACTTCAGCAGAAGTCAGTATAAGACCTGAAGAGTGAGTCAATTTGAAGCCAAGCAGAGCAGTTCAGTCAGAGAAGTTGCAGGAGTCAGAAGGAGTTTGCCAAAATCAGAAACAGTTCAGTCAGAAACAGTCAGCTGGCTCAGAAGGTCAGTTTGAACTAGTCAGCTTGGAGCCAGAGCAGCAAGTGAACTGAGTTGAACCAAAAGTATCAGCTGAGTTCAGTACAGCTCTGTGTTTAGAAGGAGCTGGCCAGAGTGGACCAGTTAGGAATAAGTCTCAGAAATTTAAATGTTCTAGATTATATGAAGGCTGAAGCCTTCCAGTTTCAGGTTTAGATTGAGGACTAGATTTTATGGAGGCCGAAACACTCTAGGGCTCCAGGACTAAGACTGATGATTGAATTAGCCAAAGAATAAAAAGCCTTTGAACCCGAATCAATGTCTACAAGTAGCACAAAGAGTGAAAAACAGATTTCGTTGAAGCAGTTGATGTAGAGAAGAGAAGATACTTAGAATAAGACAGAGCTTGTATAGCATACAGCATCATCTCTGTTTCACATGTCATCTCTCCCAGATGGCATTTATGGCAGACACTGAGCAGACCTGTAGTTTAAATGCTGGGAATTTCTTAGTGGGCTCATTTATTTAAAAATGAAATTAGAGTTGACCTTCCTCCTTGGTTATCTGATAATAAGCATTTATTTTTAGCTTTACTTCAAACCAAAACAACAAAAACCTCAAAATCTTCAAAGCATAAAGAAACAAATAAATGAAGAGATGTCAATCATTGAAATGCTCTCTTTTCTTTCTCTGATTTTTGTTTATTGTCTCAAATATTTTTTGTGTACTTAAATAAACATATTTATCTACGTATGTATATGTTTTCAATTTTATTTCATTGAATTTTAATGAATAGTTTGAAAAATATATAGTAACCTTAGGGAGAATTAAATAGCAAATTAAGAAATGATCAGGTTAAGGAACATAGTAGAAAACAATTGTAAATATTCAGTGGCAAACTGTCAACTGACAGTGAAGGTTCTTCAACGCAGTTATTCTTAGCAGACTTGACTTGAGAAAAGGACTATGGAAAGATGTTTCTAGGAAGAGGATTCTTTTTTGTTTGTTTTTGTTTTTCTAGACAAGGTTTCTCTGTTGTAACTCTTGGCTGTCCTGGAACTCACTCTGTAGACCAGGCTGGCCTCTAACTTACAGAGATCTGCCTATGCCTGCTTCCCCGGTGCTGACATTAAAGGAATATGCCACTAACGGCAGACTAGGAAGAGGATTCTGATCATTGTGGAACATGGCCACCAATATTTGTTTCTCCATCCTCTTAATGCATGTTCCCTTTCTGGAGGTGGAGGCAGGAGGATCAGAAATTCAAGATCACTGTCAGCTACAGTGAGTTCAAGGCCAGCCTGGGATATATAAGAACCTGTCTCAAAAACAAACATCAGTTTTTCAAGAAAATATAAGCACCAAGGAGTCTCTCTTTAGTTAGCAAGAGTGTCAGAAATGACTCAGGGGCCAACTATACAATACTCCTTGAAATAAAGATCCAGATGGTTGCATGATGGGAAACTTCACCCATGTTCTTCATGATCGCCAAGTTATGGGTTCAGCATAGGTGCCCATCGTGGATAAATGGATAATGAAAATGTGGTGCATGTACTCTAGGAGTTTTATTCATCTGGAAGGAAGAATGAAATCATGTTGTTCTCAGGAAAACGGATAGAACTAGAGATCATCATGTTAAACAAAGTAAGCTAGACTCAGAAAGGCAAACATTGCATGTTTTATTTCATATATAGAAAACGACTTAAAACCAACCAACCAACCACAGGACATGAAAGAAGGAGGACTATTAGGGAAGAGGAAAGGAACAACAAAAGAGGAAGTGGGAACAAGAAAGGGGACTAGAGGCTGAATACAATTGTGTGTATGTATGAAAGTCTAAGAAAGCTTTTATACAAGTAATATACACTAATAAATTTATTTACTTATTTTAAAGTACTGCCTATCAACAGAGAGTACTGTCTTTCTTTTTCAAAATAGGGTCTCATGTATCTCAGGCTGGTCTTGAACTCACTAAGTAGCCAAGGATGGCTTTAAATGATCAAAACCCGCCTCTGCCTTCTGAGTGCTGGTCTTGAAGGCTTGTGCTATGTGCCCAGTTTATTTAGTGCTGAAGATTGAAGCCAGGATTTCAGAGAATACAAGACAAGTACTCTCTTGGCTGAGCTACATCACTATTCTGGTTTCTAAGGATCTTAAGGACTGTTCCACAGCAGCCACCTCAATAGGATCAAAGACAGGATTGTTCTTAAGAAAAACTATAGATGTTTTTTAATGGGCAAGAAATGAACTCCAATAAAAAGTGTGTAAACCCTACAAAATTTCTAAGAGGATTCTATGGCTCAAACTACCCTACCCTACCAGCTTGGAGTAAAGAAAAATGAACAATAGCCTCCAGGGCCTCATATTTTATCCCAAAAGGGCCTGGGACTCTTATGTAAAGGCTTAGCCTTTGACTTGTGGCAATCCTGTTTCATTTTTCTGAGTGAGATTGCATGTGCGCACCTTCACCTTGTTCCTGGACCCCAACTTTCTATGAACAAGAAGAAGGCTGAGTTATTCAACCATAAAAAGGAAGGCAGTTTCTTATGGAAAATGGAGGCTGACTCAGAGGTCTTAGGCCTGGATCACTGAGCCCTGGAGCAACCACACGAAGACAGGGAGATCCTTAGTCATTTCGGCTACCCCAGCTGAGTGCCTGGATATGAACAAGGAACTAACTCGAATGTTTCAGATCCAGTCAAACTCATAGCTGAATAGACCATGTCTGTCCCTCACAGCAGTGGGGGAAAACGAATTACCCAGCCATACCCTTCCTAAGGATTGTGGGAAAACCATGATGGTTTCACCATGATTTGTTGTGAAGCAACAGATAATTGAATCAGTTATCAAGCATCAGAGTAGCTAACCTGACTTTGTGGGCTGTGAAGAGGTTGCAACAGTTTCAGTCCAAGGATTCAAGTCCCGAAAGCTGACTCATCCTAATGAATGTGGACCCTGCTGGCCAGGCATTGCTGATGCATAAAACTTAGACCAGTACGAACATACAACAGTCCCAAGAGTTTGTTGACCGAATCATTAAAGGAATGGAGATAAGAGCCCCTGTCATCATGAGGATAATTTAAGCAGATTTTTGTCAGTTTTCTTTTTCAAAAAAGATACTTCCCCTTCCAAAGTAGTTGATTTTCCAGACGCACTTTCAATGCCACTCCTAAACCTAGACACATGTGGGCTACCCTGAAATATTTAATTTCTATCATTAGAAGTGCTAAAACAGCAAACTATGTTCCATAGGGCTGGAACTGCGGTTAGACCAAAGTAGAAGATCCAACAGTCAAAGTTAATGGAAATAAAATAAAAAAAAAGAAATAAAAAAATAAAATAAAAGATAAAAATAAAATTGTTTTGTGTCTCTCCCTGAGTGACAATTTCTGAGTGCCACATAGACCCATAGGACATCTGGTCTGCTCCTTGGTACCCCGGGAACACCCAGTTCAGCCTCTATTCGTCTGGGACTAATGATTTCACACAGAATATCTCTTTTCTGAGACAGGAAAGGTGACAGAGTGGCATTTGCAGAAGCTTTGGGAGAAGTTATTAGGGTATTATATGGAAAGTGTATAGAAAGTAATTCAAATTTTTCTCTTAGAAAACAGTACTTATATAATTCATAGCAGTGCCTTCCGGAGAAAGTCTGAGCAAACTTATTTATATTTAAAAGAACAATAATGGGGGTAGTAAGATGGCTCAGTGGGTATACCATCAAACCTGACAACCCGAGTTAGGTCCCCAGAAGCTATATGAGAGAGCAACAGACTCTTGCAAGTTGTCCTCTGATGTGCACCTGGCCTCTGTATATGACCTGTGCATGCGTGCACACACAATTAATAAATGTAAATTAAAAAAAAAACAAACTAAAAAGCTTGTAATACTTGCAATTAGGATAAACAAGGGGAAAGCCTTCAGAACCATAGAAGAACAGGCCAGTTTAAATCCAAAGCTGACTGTATGTTACCTAACCTATTATTTTCTATTATTTAGAAAATACCTTTCAGGTAAAAATAGAGACTCTTGCTTAAAAATTAAACCACTTGACTTAGCTCTCTTGTTGCAGGGTCAGAGTGTGGGAAAGGAGAAAGGCACTACAGCAATGGAGTGCTCACACAAGCTGCTTTAGCACAGAACCTACAACAGCACTTTTTTATATTATCCATATCCAGTTCTCATTTCTTTCCAAAGAAACTGAGAAAGAATTTTCTTTGGACTTCTTTTGCGTGTGGTAACAATAGAGTTTTGGAATCAGCTGTTAGAAACTATAATTAAAGCTGGTTTATCATACTCCCTAATTATTCTATATAGTTAGTCTCCCCGGAGCTTTACATAATTCTCCCTTTGTTATAAGCTTCTGTTTCTCCCTAGGGTGTTTTGAATCCAGACAGGTAAGGAAAGGAAGTACTTGGAAACCAGTGTATTGAAATATCTGTACAGCCAGGCAGAGATATATTTTCATTTGAACTTAATTTTTTTTTTATGGCTCACTCTCCCCACCCCCCCCCCCCCCCCACCCCCCGCACTCACATCTTTTGAGTGGAGTAAAAAGGTGAAAAACAACAAAAATTTTTAAAAGGCTCCAGCAGTATTTTTCTCCGAAGCCTATGTAATTCTGTGAAAGGAAGCAAGGGTTTATTATTTAGAAACATGGTTTCTAAACCATTCTAAAACATTGGTTATCTGTTCATTCGCCGCTAGAGAGTAGAGAAACCTGATGTTCAGGGAAAGCAGAGAACCTGTTTCGGGCTTTCTTCCCTCTCTTGGAAGTGCTTGTAGGCTGGTGTCATGTTCCAGCACTCCAGTGCTGTGATGTACATCCCCTGCACTCCAGAGTGATGCTCTGGGAACGGACTGGGACTCCCTTTCCTCCTCCAGCGCAGCATGAGGAAGCTTAGGAATGAATGCCTCTCTTTCTCTTTAGGGGAAAGATTTCAGAGCTTCTTAGATGCTCTGGAGACTAATGTCACACAAGATGGCTCCGGGGGAAGAGGCAAAACAGGGTGACTAACAGGGACTCTAGGGACAGGAACACATGTGGGGGGCATTTCCCCCTCCTCAGTCTACCTCTCTTGATGTAACTTCGCCCTTACTCTCCCCACTAAGCAGTAGTAGAAACTCCACTGAGCACAGCTTAGGTTTTTAGCATGCATCCCATAAAACACTTTAACATTGGTGGTTCTGTGTAAAATAGAGACATCTCTGTTTTAGATAAGGGTGTGTGAGCAAGGTGTATTTACATCTTTAGAAACCAAATAGAAGTCTTTCTTCTATTGTTTTCAGACTGCTCTTATCTGTCCTCCCTCAACTGACCAGAACCAAATACATCAAGGCTTGCTTAGCTCGGGCTGCTCACTCCTGCAGAGAGATCTTAAAAGGATGCATCTAAATGCAAGGTTTGAGTAGCCTCAGAGAGCTCTAATAGAACTGTAAATATCCCTGGTTTAATTAGCAGTCTTGGAGTTAGGTAATGGCCTGTGGCTTTCGGAGCCAGGCCACTAGAGGTTTCTAGGCTTCAGGGGCTGCCTGCAACTATGCCGTGCACATACGCAATTTTCTTTCTCCTATACTTCATAAACCCCCGGCTGGCCTTCCTAAACACCTACTCGCAATTATTGCAATACCCATGGTAATTGAAAACTATTCCCCAAATTTCTAAAATGACCCAGCGCCTCAGCTTAGGTCTCAAGTCAGAGACTTTCGGACTCAAATTGTCATCCTGAGAACTAAGTCCTCTGCTGGGGAAAGAACAATGAGGAAGAAATCCCTACGTCGGTGTTGATGTTATTTTTTTTCTCCAGGCTCAAGGTGGATCGCTCGCTTTGTGGCTGGCCTGTCGGGGAGGAGGGGCTGCGCTCTAGTTATCAGCATTTCTGAAAGAGCTCTCTCAACCGCGACAGGTCAGCCAATCCCGGCAGTAAGCTTTTACTTGACAGGTTTGTTCTGGGCTGACAGCCACTGACTAGGTGCTCAGATAAGTCACTTGGCTGAGTCTACGGTAGGTGGGGCGCGCTCACCAGTCCAGGGGCAGTGACTGGAAGTTTGTTGCAACATCGGTGAGCCCAGGCAGCCAGCAGCAACAGGAGATACCCTTTTGCCCCGCGAGTACAGATCTAGAAAGGGTTCACCTCATTTAGCGAGGGCGATGCGTCAGACCAACCCCCCCCACCCCCCGCCAGGGCCCAGCCTCTTCTCCCACGGTTGGGAACGCGCGGTGTGGGCAGATCCAGAGGAGCAGGAGTCTCGTGTCCCGGCCTTCTGGCTCGCTCCGAGGTGCAAGCGAAAGGGAGGGACAGCTTGGGGACTCTCCGCGTCAGCGTGCACGAACCGGCGGCGGCCAGCGGAGAGGGGTGGCGGGGGCACGTGCTTGGATGTGGGTGCTTGTGTAACCAGCTCCCCAGACGCTTGGTCCCGACAGCGCACCTGAGGACCGCTCGTGGGTGCCGCTGTCCGCTCCGACCCGGGAAGAGCTGGGGTCCAGCCACCCACACCTGGGCGGGGGGAGGAGAAACCATCCAGTAGAGTAGAGGGAGCCAGGCACTTGCCTCGGGAGCTCACAGATAGGGCAATGGGAATTTGGAAAGTTCCCCAACTAGGACCACACGTGACCTCCTCCTGAAAGTAGTTCCGACCGAGGCTCGTGTATCCTTCCACCTCGCGTTTGAGCCCTCCTAGGGCTGCTCGCCCCGCCCACTCGCGGGCAGCAGCTTCCGACCGTTCGGCACTCCACACCGGAGCCCGGTAACCCGGTCCTCGAGTGTGCATGGTCCGACTGGGGCAGAACCTGGCCACAGCGATCCGATTCTGCGGGGTTTTCGTAGCGACCACAAAGGGGAGGGACGGCTTAGCCCCTTCGAGACGGAGCTTGACTGCGATCCGGTGGACTCGCCGCAGCGGGGAGCTACCGGGCTCCTCACCGAGCGGTGGAGCGGTTGTGTGTGGGGTGCACCCTATTCACGGAGATCCACTTTGTCCACCCAGGGATGTCCTTTGGGCCCTGAAAGCTCAGGGGAGAAGCGCATGTACACGCCCCATATGCACAATCATCATGCTTGGCGGGGAGCGTTCATCTTTTGGGCAAATGAACCCAGCTGCCTGGGTTGAAGCAAGAGGTGGGGCAGAGAACGGGAGCCCGACGAGGTGACCCACGCGGGAGACACAATAGGGGGGGTTGTTCTTTGTGAAAAGCTGACACCTTGAGAACACAGTCCGGGAAGAGGTGCGCTATCTAGGGAAAGACCGGCGCCGACAAATCCTAGCGAAGCACTGCGATCAGACCATAGCGCAGGGCAGGGAACGCAAGCCGTCCCGAGGAAACCCGTAGACGGAGGCAGGAAGGGTGTCCCTGCCGCAGGGCCCTGTCCCGGAGGCTCCCGGGGTACGGGCCAACGCGGCCCGGTTAGTCGGATCCACCTGCGAGCAGTTAGCGAGCCTGCTCAGCGCACCTTCCCTCGGCCGCAGCCTGCCCAGCCTTTGCCGGGTGTCCGCGCAGAGGCCGGAGCCGGCACCGCTCCCGGAGCGGACGGCGGGCACACTGGGCATGCTCCGCGGCGCTCGCCGCCCCAGTCCCGCCGGCGCACCGCCCCTCCCCTTAACCCCCCTCCCCCGGCGCGGCTGCCCGCCCGCCTCCCGCTCGCCTCCCGCCTCCCCTCCGGCTTCGGAGGCGCCCGGCTCTCCCGGCGGAGCGGCGGAGGGGGCGGGCTGGCCGGCGCACGGTGATGTGGCGGGACTCTTTGTGCACTGCGGCAGGATACGTGCTTGGGCGTCGGGACGCGGCTGCGCTCAGCTCTCTCCTCTCGGAAGCTGCAGCCATGATGGAAGTTTGAGAGTTGAGCCGCTGCGAGGCCAGGCCCGGCGCAGGCGAGGGAGATGAGAGACTGCGGCGGCCGCGGCCCAGAGCCCCTCTCAGCGACTGTGAGCAGCCGCGGGGGCAGCGCCCTCGGGGAGCCGGCCGGGCGGCGGCGGCGGCAGCGGCGGCGGGCCTCGCCTCCTCGTCGGTTCTAACCGGGCAGCCTCTGAGCGGCTTCGGAGAGAGACGGTGGAAGCCGTGGGCTCGGGCGGGAGCCGGCTCAGGCTCGGCGGCTGCACCTCCCGCTCCTGGAGCGGGGGGGAGAAGCGGCGGCGGCCGCGGCTCCGGGGAGGGGGTCGGAGTCGCCTGTCACCATTGCCAGGGCTGGGAACGCCGGAGAGTTGCTCTCTCCCCTTCTCCTGCCTCCAACACGGCGGCGGCGGCGGCGGCACGTCCAGGGACCCGGGCCGGTGTTAAGCCTCCCGTCCGCCGCCGCCGCACCCCCCCTGGCCCGGGCTCCGGAGGCCGCCGGAGGAGGCAGCCGCTGCGAGGATTATCCGTCTTCTCCCTATTCCTCTGCCTCGGCTGCCAGGCCTCTGGCTGCTGAGGAGAAGCAGGCCCAGTCGCTGCAACCATCCAGCAGCCGCCGCAGCAGCCATTACCCGGCTGCGGTCCAGGGCCAAGCGGCAGCAGAGCGAGGGGCATCGGCGACCGCCAAGTCCAGAGCCATTTCCATCCTGCAGAAGAAGCCTCGCCACCAGCAGCTTCTGCCATCTCTCTCCTCCTTTTTCTTCAGCCACAGGCTCCCAGACATGACAGCCATCATCAAAGAGATCGTTAGCAGAAACAAAAGGAGATATCAAGAGGATGGATTCGACTTAGACTTGACCTGTATCCATTTCTGCGGCTGTTCCTCTTTGCTTTTCTGTCACTCTGATAACGTGGGAGTAGATGGATGCAAAAAAAAAAAAATCCGTAGTCGGGGTGACTATAACGTTTAATACTGGTCACATTTCTAGATCATGTATTTATTTTATGTGTCTTCCAGTGTATTCAACCTAGGGAGTGTTCGGCTATACGGAACTCATGCTTGCATGCAAGTGTCAAGGCACGGGTCTAGCTCTGTGGTCTCTTCCTAAAATCTATTGTCCATTAATACAGAGTACTGTACACTGGATTAACGAGCTCGGTAAATCCAGCCTTCTAAATGAACCAAAAAATAGACGATTTGAGGTTGTGCATATTTCGATTAGATCGTGACTTAGGCCCTAGATCTAGGGTGTAGATCAGATTAAAATGAAAGTCCGTACTGCACGTAGGCATATTGCCTCAGAATCTTGCAGTGATTGTTTTTAGTTTCCTGGGTTGCATTGATAGATTTTTCTAAAATGTGACTTGTGGACTCATTTGCATAACTTTATAAGCATAGTTATCTTCAGCGTGGATGGTGCGCATTTAAGGGTGTAAGTAGGTTTGTGTGTTTAAACTGAGGTGATTTACGACTTTGGAGCTTCATTTTAGAAGTTTTGTAGTTTGAAATCGGTAGTGCCTGAATATTATTGGAGCTTTTAATAGAACTTTGATAAATTGGACTTTCTTTCCTTAGGAGATGTGGGGTAGGGCATAAAATTTGCATTTCAGTGGTATTTTCCTGTGTTTGTCTTGACATACCTGATAGAATGGAGACCGGATAGCTCCCGATCCTAGATGATGATGTCCGCGTGAGTTCGGGGATATTGTGTGTGGCAGATGATCGCAGAGGTTAAACCTTAGCTCTCAACATGAAATTTAAGTATTATCGTGAACTAGAATTGGCTTCTCATATTTTTTATATTTCAGGTGCCCTGAACCCGTTGACTATCCATCCATGAGCTTTGCCCTGATTTATGTAGAATGTCAAATATAATTTAACCAGCAAATACTCAGAAATACTGTCAAGAGTGGATCAGTGGCTTCAGGTTGTAGGTATGCTGGCTTTTTTGATATGCAGTAACTTACTGAGTCAGCTTATCAGACAGAAACCCAAGAATTTTAACGGTGTATAGTTTTGATTGTCTAAAAGTTAGGACTTTGTACTTCAAAAGTTGGTGGTTATCTTAAAGCATTTATCTTTGCAGTTTCAGGTATGGTAATGGTTTTGATCAGGGATAGGAAGAGAGCCCTCCTTTTTGCAGAGTAGGAAGTATTGACAGAAATTGAGAGCGTTTGGGAGGCCGGTTCTTAAGGTGTGTGAAAACACAAGTTGTTGGCCTGAAGTGACTGAGGCTTTAAGATCGACGGGGCCTTTTGTTAGAACCTCAAAGTTTGTCACGTGACTTGAAGCTATGAACAATATTTAGTTCAAATTATGCAATTGCATAATTGCTAATAAGTGATTCTTGGTAAAAGTTACTTCTTAGTAAATATCAGGCATCTTCTTAAGGTGGAAAAGGCAGCTGTACTTGTCTGTACATGCCCTACTAATTGGAGCATTATAGAGAGCTCTTTTTTTTTTTTTTTTTTTTTAAAGAATGTTTCCATGTGGAAGAGGTTTGATTTTTTTTTTTTTTTTTGGATGGCGTTAGTGGCATATAAACATTCGTAGTTAATTTTGACCGAGTTTTTGTTCTGAAATGAAGATGAAACTCATTGAAGAACTGGCTTCACACAGACTAATTTTCTGTTAAGTTAAAAATATAATTTGAAGGGAATTTTTAATTTTCAAGTTTGCTTTAATTGAAAAGCTTTACTCAGGATGAACTTGACATTTTTTCTAAAAGATAATTGGAGAAAATTCTGAGTTGTCACTTGCTTCAAGGCAATTTACTGTTGGTGCAAATTAATGGTAATAATCTAGATCTAGAAGAAATTGGTCAGGTATCTATTTAATTAAAAACAAAAAAGGCCCACATTCAAAGAAAAATCTAGAATGCCTGGTAGACAGACTTCTCTTACCTTCCAAAGTACACTTCTTCTGGCTTTGCTTTCCCATTTGATTTAAAATAGTTACAGGTACAGGACTTCAAGATTATTTTGCCCAGTTTCTGTGTATGAGCAGTGATGTGATTGCAGTTCCTTACATGATTTCAGAGTACGTGGGTTTCTGCACTTGAAATTCATGTGGCTTAACACTCCAAAACTGTACTTTTAGTTATGATATGCATAGAAAGCAGTATTAAATATTGCCTCGAATGACTAATAACACTTAATTTCTAGAGCTGTGGTTTTATTGAGCCAAATGTTGATAGAAAAAAGAGTCAGTTGGGGAAAAGTCAGTGAAGTCCTTACTCTTCTGAGAGTGGAACTCCCAATAATTTGATAAGTCACAGGGCCTTGCTTGGTTTTTTTCCCCAGTCATTGGAGACAGGGATTAAAATGGTCTTTGAAGATTTGTCCTGGTCACTGTTGGCAGTAAGGCTGGCCAGGTTATATTCCTTTATGAAAATACTAAGCGGGATATTTTTATTTGCTCAAGGAAGCTCAACAATGGTATACTTTCTCAGAGGAAAACTGAGGAAAATTCAGTTTTAAAATCCTTCGCAAAATTGAATTATAAGCATTTGTTGGTTGCATTTTTTTTTTTTCCTTTTAACAGTCTGGAAAATAGGCTGAATGTGAGTGTACAAGATTCAATGTCGTTAAAGCACTTGGACAGTTCAGGCTTCTGTTAAAACTTTTTGTTTGGTAGATAGGCTTCTTTTCAAATACACGGGAATATTAATACCTTCCAGCAGAGTGAGTATTAATATTAGCTGTTTTGTTAAAGGCAAGTGATTGTGGAAAGTAATAATAGTATCTTTTAAAGACTCTACAATCTCTATGTGGCATTTTTCATAGTCATTTGTGTTTCTTTCCTGAAAAACATGACTATGTAATTGCTGTGTAATAAGTTGCAAATTTCATTTTCACTAAAACTTCCTTAAGAGCAAAGTGCGTCAAAGTAATTTTCAGTTATGTATAATTCAATATAAGGAAAAGGAATTTTATTACTGTCAATTGTAAAAGTTAACTCAGCAGTATAGCGATGCAGACTTAGATTGCTTATAAAGTATTAAATAAAGATTAAATGATTCAAGTTATATGATGACATATAACCATGTTAATTTTAGACATAGTTTTAGAAAGTGGAGATTCATTGCTTTTAAATTTTTATTTTGGTAGCAGAAAGGCAGATGGTGTATTTTAATTTTTGTGTGGAACATTATTGTATTTAATTTCTCATAATTACATAAATATATACCTAAGTATTATGAAATAGTTTACCTTCTGGAAATGAATTTAGTTCTTATTTTCAAATGGTACAACTTGAAATTTGTCTTTATTTGCAGTTTGTTTGTTCATAGCTTAACGGCATTTAAGCAGCTTTCAAAGCTACTTCTAAAATAGTCACTTTGATGACTTTATTAGAAAATTGTTCATGTAGGAAAAAACAGAAAGTTTGAACACTTTCAGTACTACTCAATTTTCAATATTTTATTTTGTTTCTCAGCCTTTTTAGTAAGCCCAAATATAGACAGTGTTTTATATTGGTAATATATGTGAATTCAGAGTTGGTAAAGATAAATTTAGAAGCCTGTGTACATAGGACAGTTTTTCATTTCCATGAACTGTGAGGCTTATTCCATCTAATACTGCTCAAGAAATTTATTTAATAGTGTTTTTTTTTTTTCTTTTTCTCCTCCCCTCCTATAGAAACTACTCATAAAACAGAAGTTTTATTGCACAGAGCTGATGACTCTTGAGTTTGTTCCCCTTTTCTCTCAGTAGATTAACTTGATTTTCAGAACCAGCATTGGAGAATTGGTTTTGTGATCTACATTTTAAAAAAGCTACATGGATGTTCCAAAGGTCATGATTTAGGACACGTGTATGGTTATATCAGAAATGATTTCTGTAGATATTCAGTATCTTTTGTGGTTGCTTTGTATGTGATAGTTTTGAAATTGATGCAGTTGCTATCGGAGATATATATCGATGTTGAGTATAGAAGAAATAGTTTTATATTAATAAGGATTTGCCCATCCTTTTTTAATAGGTCATGCTATTGTCACATAACTTTCTTGGTTAGGTGCTTGGAGGTGTTTGATATGGGAATAATGGTTTCTTTGTATTTAATGTATTAGGAAAGGTGAAATTAGGGTATTGAGCTTGACGCCTCACCTTCTAATTTTGTATTCTTCGTTGGTAGCAGAAGGGGTACTGGCAGTTACATCTTTTAAAATAGTTTGTACTAGAATAAAAAGGCTATTTCTTAGGGGAATGTTATTATTAGAGTAAACATGATTTAGGAATGAGTTGATTTTGGCTGGGAAGGTTTCTTTTTGTTCAGAATAGTTAAGAACTCTCTTCCATTGCAAGAGTTGGCATTAGGACATTTATGGATATCTTTACAGTATTAGGCTTATACTTGTTGGTAGTGTTGAAACTGAGAAGGATATTTCATTTGCACCTCCTAGCAAAAGAATGTTCTTAGTCTGTATGTATATGGTGTGGAAAAGATGGTAAATGTGCCATGTTTTGTGTAATTAGTCAAACAGTTTTAAGAAGCCAACACTTTAAAAATGGACAGTGACTTTAACTTACAGCTATTTGAATTTTCTATGTGTATGTATGTGAGTATAAAGTTAACAAACGCTTATTATTCTGGAAAATGGACAGACTGCTTTGGAGGTCATTTGAAAACATGATTGAGTCTTTTAAATTACATTAAAATATGGTCGGTTTTCTTTACACTCAGAGGTTATACATTGTTTCATTATGGTTTTAGGCAGAAAGAGTGGACCCTGGAGCCAGCTTCTGTGCTCTGTCATCTTGGCTCTGTCACTTAGTAGCTGGATGACTCTGTGCTATTCAGATGTTCTCAGTTTTATTTTACCTGAAATAAGGGAAGGCTAATGGTACCAAAAGTGTATCTTGATTAAATGCTATAGGTAGCTGGATATAGTGACTAATCCAGTGAGGCAGAGGCAGGAGGATCTGGGTAAATCCTAGTTCAACCTAGACTAACTGCCTAGTGATTTTGAGGCCAACCTGTTCTACACTGAGTTCCAAGTTACCTAAGGCTCCATAGTGAGACCCTATATGAACAAACAATTAGCAAATAACATAAATAATCCCCTTACTGTGGCACCGTCCTCATTGTAAATACTTAAATTGTAGCTACTACTCCCAACAATTTCAGATTACTCTTGCCAAAAAAAAAAAAAAAAAAATTGCATTTTTGTTTATGGGGTGAGCAGTGTTTATGAATTTGCTGTTTGAGACCTGTTGCAATTTTGATTGACTAAAGCTATGACTTTTTGTAAAATAGGAGGATTCCTTTAGGAACTCTGAGTGTAATGTCTTAATTTAGCTGTTCGCTCATAGAGTTGCTGAAAGCAAAGTTAAACATGCTCATCAAAAAGTGTTTACTTCCAACTTATAAAGGAAATGAAAACACTTTATTAGTTTATCATAATGAAATTAAAAACATCTGTAGTGAGATTCAGTTTTCTTGTAGTATTCAGTATAGATTAATTTAAATATGTTGTATTTTAATATACATGTGTGTGTATATGATATCTATATATCTATATATATGACATATGATCTATGATATATATATTTTCTCTTTTGAGACAGGTTCATACCATGTGGCCCTGGCTTACAGTATCATAGTTATTTTTCACAAAGAATAATCCTCACCACTAATAAATTGAACTTCTAATGTATAACTCAGTTATGTAAACTCTTTATCAGCGCAGGAATATTAGCATTTCCAGTTAAGTTCAGCTTTATGGGATAGTCATGCAGCTCTCCCAATTTACATTAATTACAACAGACGTATACTCAATATAATCGGCAGTGAATTAGTATAAGAATTTAAAATTAGTGTTAAACCTCTAGTATTGCCCCCATTTTCACTTTTGGCCAGGATTTTCAGAATAACTAGAACTTTGAAATGGGAAGAAAAAGCTAAAGAGATTTTTTTCTTTCTTCACATACTCTAGTCTTCAAGATTACATTCATTTATTTGGGGTTAGGAGTGGGAGGGGCGAACTGAGGCCATGTGTGTAAGTGTGGAGGTCAGAGGACAGCTTATGGGAGTTGGTTCTTTCCTCCCTCGGCTTGGCTCTGGGAATGGCGCTCTGGCTGTTAGGCTAGCAGGAAGTGCCTTTATGCTGCTGAGCCATCAGAGAAGCTCACATAGTGTTTTCTTATCAAGTAGAGGGAAGAACGGAGTAAACTTAGGTTCTGCCCATCTGCCTGTGACAGGGCATTGCTTCTTTCCTTTGCTTGTATCGGTCTTTCAGATGTTTAGTAGCCTTAGTAATGGAGCACCTTAATTTCCAGGGGGTTTCTACTTACTTATTTTGAATTGCAGAGTGAATGCTATTGGTTGTCTTCTGTCTGCCCTCTGGTGCTGAGGTTACAGATGTAATAGCACTAAGCACGGCTTTTATACTGGTTCTGGGGATCCGACCTCAGTCCTTGTTCTTGCATAGTAAGTGCTTATCCACTTAACCATTTCCACAGCCCCCACATTATGCTCATTTGGGCTAATAGTATTTATAGGTGCTTATATCAGTAGACACCCAAGTCCTAAATAGCTTGTCATAGGAAATATGCTGATTTTTGTAGACAAGGCCCAGTGAATTAGAAAGGCAGCTTGCTAGAATGCAAAGCACCTAGCCTGGAATTAGCCAGACCCCAAACAGAGCTTAAATTCCTGCCCCAGTTTTCCATCTTTCTATCTAATGGGAGGTAAAGCTCTGACTTATAGGTGTTTTTGTTAGAGGTTCATGATAGTTTCAGAGTATAGTGTGCTCACTCAGGAGGAGCTCCTCCTGCCTCATTTGGGGAACTTTGGTGTTGTCTAGAGACATTTTGGTGGGCATGGTTGTAACTGAGGTGACAGATTGCACTTAGTGGGTTGAGGCCAGTATTCTCTCAAATATCTGCAGGATGTGGTATCTTTCAAATTCTAGACCAAGTGTCTGATATAAGTATAGCACCTTTCTTAGATTGTGGACCCAAGAAGGTCACGTTGTTACTGGATGGTGGAGCTGGGCCTAACTAGGTTTTCTGACTGTGGTGGGTCCTATGTTTCTTTTTAAGTACCTAATTTACTAATGATATCCCTAATAAGAAAAAGATTTATTTGATTAGGTCTCATGTCTTTTGGCAGATTGTGAGAGTTCGAACTTCTGCCAGAAAGGTTAAACTTGTTCCCAGTAAACACTGCATATCACTGTTCAGAAGGGTCTCACGGAACACATGTACTTAAAGGAAGCAGTTAAAGTCAGATGTGTTGCAAAAGTCTGGAATCCTAGCACTCAAAGCTGAGGCAGGAGGATTGTTTTATATTTGAGGACAGCCTGGGCAACCTCATACTACACTTTGAGTTCTAGAGTCAGACCCTGTCTCAAAAAAAGAAAAAGGATGCTTTCTTTTTTTCATGTCTGAATAGTTTTCTCTGCTTTGTTTAGGGAGTTACCTTGCTGCTAGTGTCTTTACTGTTTTATTGTTTAACATATTCTTCAGTCTTAGGCTTTAACTCTACACCTGTGTTTCTTCAGATCAGATGAAGTTCAATGTGTTGATATAAAATGGCCAATTTCTGACAAGTAGTAACAAAAACCGTCAGAATTTTGTAGGTGAAGGGAATGGGATTGGCCTGACTTTTCGAGTGCACGTTTAAGCTCTTTTCTGAGCCTTATGTTTGTTGTCTAGTTGAATTAAAATGTTTTACTAACCTAAAATAAAAACTGGAATTGCTGTCAAGTTTCTCTGAATTGGGGATGCAATTTTAGATTAATCCAGAGATGTAAAGAAACCAAGGGAGTGAAAAGGACATTGACCTTCTTGGTTTTATTTTTAGGACGTACAAACGTAATTATCTGTGTTTTAGGAATAGATTAGTTGCTGTGATTTTTTTTTTTCTGTTTATTTTGCTGCTCACTTGACACAGGTTAAAATGTCAAGGCCTTATTTTTTTAATCCTTAGGAAATTTAATTTCTGATTTAGAATTTTGACTCTTCAAGTTAAGGAGGGATATTTAGGTATACTGATAAATTTATTTTGAAACCAACATGGCTTGTCACGATAGCTTCATAGTCACCAAGGAAAGCAAATAGTATTCATTGCTATAATTCAATCGAATAGATTCATAGTGATTAAGTCTATGAATTAAAAACCAACTTGCTTATTACTAAAGATTTCTTTTATAAAAAGATTACTAAGAAAAATAACTTGTTTTTTTATTTCTCCAAAGCTTCACATTGTTTTCCAATTTGTGGTAACTTACAGAGGTGTCTTTTTCTTTTTGAACAGTTTGCATAGTGCTTCATAATTGAAATTGTCAAAAAATATTTATTTACCTATACATTACAATTTCTCTATTTTTTTTCTCACTATATTTCCTTAGAGTTGACTTAAGGTGACAAGTAGGAATAATATTTATGATTTATATTTTACAAAAATCACAATCTAGTAAAACAAAAAGTAACCGAAGTATTGGAACCTTAGAATTCTTTCACCCAAAATTGCTTCTAGGAAACCTATTGCACATTTGATACTTTGTGTGTATTAATATATGTATGTATGTATTTTGTGTGTGCGTGTACATATATATATATATATACATACATATATACATACACACACACACACACACATATATATATATATGCGCTGTCCTTTTTGAATCCATGATTATTGGCTTGCCATGATATTACTCTTACATATTTTGAATGATGTGTTTGTGTTTGCATAGTTGCCTGTGTAATTGTACTATAAATTGATCAGAGTTTGCTGTGCATCTGTGCTGATAACCTGTACTAGTTTTTATAGTAGAAATTCTGCATTTAGCATTTTTGTCAGATATAAAAGGAAATCTATCCATATTAGCTAATCGATAATTCTTTATTAGAGAATTATTTAATTAATATATTTTGAACAAAATACTTAAAGTAATAGAAACATGATTTTCTTACTTTATAAGCAAAGTTACTACCAGGTGTGTTGTATGGCTATAATCTTAACACCTGGGAGGTGTCCTGGAAAATCCCAAGTTCAAAGTCAACTTACTAAGGCTACATAACAGTAAATTGAAGCACAGCTTGGGGCCTTGGAGACCCTGTCTTAGAAAACTTAAAAACCAAGCCAAGACAAAAAAACAAAATTAACTTCCTTATTATTAAGTACAGTTTTTTTCCCAAATAAAATGAAACTTAAATTTGAGATTTTCATTTAGTCATGATGGTTGCTGTCTTGGTTTCTAATAAAAATTAGCGATGGCAAAAACTATTTTGTTAGTGTTTGCATGTTGCCTTTTGAGGATAGAGGACACAGTCCAGTTCTTGAGTTCTTGACCTCTATGGACTAGCTTGTAGGAAATTTGCATGAATTGACAGTGTACTAAAGAGTGGAATGCATTGTTTATCTAGATTATATCCAGATTGTGGTCATGGTTGTGTCTGTTTGAAAACGTGTGAAGTTCTTATTTAGGGTGTTTGCTTTTACTGCTGAAAAGGTTACAGACCGTGATTGCCGTGCAGTGTCCAGGAACCCAGGTGTGCTCCCTGTTCTTCAAATGTAGGAAAAAAGTTAAGATCGTTTAGTAGTAGTAAGTGGTTTTGTCACCTTTGTTTTTGGAATCATCTAATTATAAGTTTTTAAGACCTAAGATTAAGTTTTAGGCCTTTATAAAAATGAAACTTAAGGTCTGTTATCATTTGTACTTTTCTACTAAACCACTAAGTGGGTGCTTCAGAGCCAAGGGCGCTGTTGCAGCCCGGCTCTGGCCACTTGCTGTGCTGGAGCCTGTAGATGCTTCAGCAGAAGTGTTGCCTTTTCACTTGAGGTCCTAAATTACACACAATTTTGGGGTTTTCAAATTAGATTTCCTAGCAAGTTACATAAGAATTAATAATACAAAACTCAGCGAGGAAACTGATTTAATGAGCAACTTTAAACTCTTGCTTCAAGTATTTTTTTAAGTCCTGTGCGTTTTTTTCTCCTACAACTTAATTCTGATAATGGAGAAGGGCTTCCTCACTTCAACATTTTCTCTTGCAGTTTAAGCCACTGTAAAAGTTGTTTCTAATTTAAACGTTTTCCTATGAACTTAATATTGTCTGTGCTGTATAGAAGACTTTAAAATGCCTAAATGGCTTAATAGAAGCTAATGAACTTTAGTTGTTTTTTTTTATTATATTAATTTACCTTTATTTTCTTGAATAGTTTTTTTCTTGTTTTTTGTTTGTTTTTGATGTGCCAAATGATTAATATAGTGTTTTAAGTTTAGATATTTTAATTTGTATTCTCAAACCCAACTTTGTGCCTGGGGCCTGCCTGTATTTTCTGTACATAAGCCTCTTGCCAGATTAGTGTCTGTTAGGAAAACGATTTCTAGTATTAGTTTCTGGACTTTGACTAGAATGATTTTTATTTTGGTCAAGACTGAATTATAGGCCATGAAACTTTTGGACCTTTTCTATAGTAGCCAGTGTGTACATAAATGATCCTTCTTTATGTTAGGTACAGCTTTTACCTAAATGAAAGTTTAGAAATCGTTAACATTCTGCTTACTCAGTATTTGGATAATGTGGGGTATTAAAATAGTTCCAGTCTCATTATTTTCATTTTTATTACTTTATACTTCCATTTAATTGGTATTTTTTGTCATCTTGTGTATTAAGCTCTCCCTCTGTGTCTGCCCCTCTCTGTTAGGGCCTCACTCTGTAGTTCTAGTTGATCTGAAACTCACAAGGCTCTGTACTGTCTCTGCCTCCAGGGACCACGCCTCACCCAAACTTTATGTTTCAGCACTTTATTGTCAGTTGAAAAGGTTGACTTTATTTAGGTTTTTTTTTCTTTTAAATTTTAGCTAAAATATTTCTTCGTTTTAAAAATATGTTTTTGACCATGAAGATTTCTAATTACTAAGATGCTTTTTCCCATGGTGACAATAATTATTTTCTTAAAAAAATCGTATCCCTCCAATAAATTACTAAAAGCAAAGCATTTGTCTATATAAACATGCACCAAAGACTTGTTCTTATTTTCAATTTTATCAATACAGTTAAGTGTTCTAGAAAAATTTGATATTCTAAAATGAATTTTGACTAGCATTCTTGTATATAATTTTAGAGTTTGGAATAATTTATAACTTACAGATATAAAGTTGATTATAATGATTAAAATGTCTTCAGTGGAAGTGGGAATCCTTTCACAATATTAAAGCAAAGCAATTTTGAGATCATTAATATGATTTTCTTTACTATAGTAATGAGTGACAGTATATGTCTTCATGATTTAAAATCCACATATTATTTCCAATTCATTTTATTTTTCTTCAGTCCAAAACAATCCCTAGGGACAAATTTATTTATACTGCTTGGAAAAGAAACTTATTTCCAGATGATTTCTAGGCTTGTCATAGTATAGGGTAAAGATACTTGATTTATTTCATGTATTACATTAAAGCCACATGTAAAGTGAACTAATTCAGTTTACACATTTGGAATTTTTCCATTTTAAATAGTCTCAAAGACTTTACTTTGAAGGACAATTTTTGATTGTCAAAAGCAAATATAAAGAATATTACAGTTTTGGCTAAATTAATAGAGAAAGATCTATGTTGTTGGGGACACATTTATATTAGGACCTGTGGAGTAGGTTCTGAATATCTGTCTGTAAGCTCAAGGTTGAACCTGCAAAGTCAGTGCAGGTGCATGTTTTGGAATTTTTTGTTTTTTCAAAATGGAGCTACTACTAAGTGAATTGGCACTAAATACAACTGGGTCTTTGTTCTCAAATTACTGGTATACCCATTAGCATGTCTTTACATTTTACCTGCTGGAATATCTTTCCAGTTGTAAGTTAGAGACCTTCATGTCTTTTGCATGATTATAAAGTAGCTAAAACTTGGGATATTTTTGTTTGTTTGTTTGTTTGTTTTTGGAGACAGGGTTTCTCTGTAACTCTGGCCTCTGGCAGTCCTGGAATTCACTCTGTAGATTAGACTGGCTTTTGGCAAACTCAGGTTTTTTTAAAGCAGCATTTTACAGGAGTAAGTATTAGAGCATTAGAGATACTCCTTATGAACTTTGTGTTAACGGGTCAGTCACAGCTTTAACTTTTGTAGTCTTTTGTGTACAACACTATGAGTTTGCTGTAGACAATTTGGAGTTTGTGTTTAGCTTAGTTCTCATAAGGCTATTAAGTATTCCTAACACATGTTGTTGGTCTTATATTCTTTTGAAAGCTGCTAGATGTGTTATATTCCTATTTCACTTGATTCTTCCTTAGTGGTCCATCCTATATGTTTTTTAATTGGCAAGAAAACCAGAGACAGCAGTGTGCATGGATGTGTGTACATGTATGTGCCCTTGTGTGTATTAAACAGCAAATGGCAGTCTGAAACAGGAAACTAAATGTTCTTCCAGAGACCGAGGAAGAAGGTAATTGTTTCATAAACTCATTAGAACATGTAGTTGGGCAATAAAGTTTTATTAGAGGATCACATACATAGACTTGAGCAGTTGTAGGCACAGTATTTCATTTGTAATTTCTATGAAGAAAAACTTGGTGGAAAATAGTAGGGATGACTAGTAAGAGGACTAGTAAATACACTCAATAAATCTTACTTTGGATTTTAGAGTTGCTGATTATAAGATACTTGATAAGATATTTGCTTAAATTTAGATGAAGTTCAGAATACTTTATTCATTTAAAATGGAAAGTTTTTTTTTCCATTGAGTTTGTTCTTAACTTATATGCATATAAGATTTGAATTACTTTTAAAAGGATTCTTAAACTTAAGGAATTCAGTGGAAAAAATGTGCTGGGTATTTAACCCAGGGACTCCATATGCAAGGCAAAGTGTTCTTCCATTGAGCTAAGTTACCATCCCTTTCTTACTTTACTTTTGAGTCAGGTTTTCCTTAAGTTACCCAGGCTAGTCTTGAACTGATATGTAACCCAGAAGGCTTAAAACGTGTGTCTCAACCTACCTCAACCTCAAATAGCTGGCATTACAGGCAAGTACCACCATGCCAAGCTGATTCTGTTTCAGAAGTTGTTACTGGCTCTTGGGTGTGGTGCCTGTAATTATAGTATTTAGGGGAGGAGACAGAAGGATCAAGAGGAGTTCAGCTTTATCCTGGCAAGACCAGCCCAGGCTACATAAGACACCCTTCCTCCCACAACAAAAAAGTCTGTTGCAGGAAAGTACGTTAGTTAATGCATATGTTTACATTATTATGTATATTGTTATTGCATAGCTATTATCAGTGTTTGGTATTGTGGTCTTTCCACAAATGGAATTTTTATCTATTAAGAGATAACTTTTTATTTTCTTTAAAGACACAACATTCTGTATATAACTTTGACTGGCCTAGAAATCTCTATGTAGACAAGGCTGACCTTGAACTCAGATCTGTCTGCCTCTGCCCCCAAGTGATAGGATTACATGTGTGTACCATGCCTGGCCTATTTTTAAAGCTGTTTATAATTACTGTTTTGCCAGCTATACTAAATGCCATGGTTTACTTCTCTACTTTGTTGGAGTAATTGCCATTTTCTTTTATGAATGGCACTGTTCTGAATCTTTGTAGACTATACTTTCTGGTGTGGTTTATTTTTCTCAACTATATTGCTGGAGCAGAATGAAAACATGCACATTTATAGTTCTGTCTTATAGATTCCTTGTCAAGTGCACCAATTTATAGTATTGTTAAGTATTAAGCTTTTACTGCCATTAGTTGAAAGAAAGCATTGGCAGACAGCAAGGGAAGAAACTTGAGAAATGGTAAATGCAAATAGTCCTTGGTATCTGCTGATTGGACAAGCCATGATCAAAATTTTTCTCTGCAGAGAAAACATACAAACATGTACGTATATATGTTTACACACACACACACAAATAAATTGACGTACTTGCATGGCATCCTTAAACGTGTATCTGCTTTATGTAAATCCCATCTTCTTTCTGTGTGCCTTTGTGAGCTGTATTGGGCTCCTGTTTCTTGAGAGATTTCTATTCCTCTCCTGCAGTCTCTGCTTGTATTGTTCTAGCTACTTAAGTATTTCTTTTCTAATATAAATTTTATTTTTTATGTGTGTTATGCCTCCATGTATGTCTGTTACCACATGCATGCCTGTTATCCATAGAGGCCAGAAGAGGGCATGGGTTCTCTTGGAATTGGAGTTAAAAACGGTTGTGAGTTGCCATGTGGGTGCTGGGAACCAAACTTCAGTCCTCTTTCTGCAAGAGCAGCAAGTATGCTTAGCTGCGGAGCCATCTCTCCAGCCCCTGTGTTTTCTTCTGTCTCTAATGTATGGTATGGCTCTTGTGAGGGTTACCTAACGTAATATTCATTTGGTGAAACTTGATCTGTACTTCCACAGAATTATTCCCTCCCTCTGAACATCTTAATTTTTAAAAACATGAAAGTACTTTTAGTATAGCAGTAGGTCTATGTGCTTGTCTTTCTTGAAAGAACAGGACTCCTTAAGGGCAGTAGTCTTCACTTGGCCTACATTGTCAGTCCCCACTGCGTAGAATGTTCAGTACATGGATGATTCCATGAATGGAGGGGCCAGCGAAGTTTAGTAAGTATGTAGCACCCATTTCTCTGTAGTTTGAAAAATGGTTTTCTTTAGGATGCTAACTAAGCTGGGGATAGTGCTCAGACTTAGAGCACTGGAGTTACCATCAAGCAGAAAAGAGGTCAGGAAATTAACCCAATCTTTGCCAGCTTGTTCTGTTCATTAGTATTTGTAGCACACAGCAAAATCTGCAGTTAGTTCTAGATAGAATAACCACATTTGAGATTTGTTCTATTGCTTTTCTAGAAGGAGAAAAATCTTACTAGCATTCACTGAAAATGGTAATAATTGTCTTTTCTTTTAATAATTCAATTCTTAGTTGCACTGTTCAGTAAAGCACAGATTATTTCAATTTTTAAGTGTGTGTGTATATATGTATGTATATGTTTTTTCTTTGTATGTGTTGGGTAGAACCAAGGATTTCCCACATGCCAGAAGAAGCCCTCTGTCACCAAGGTGTCTCTCCTAACCTCTCTATATTTTGACCAAAGCCAGTTTATGTTATTTTGGGTGGAAATTTCAGAATGGTGATAATTATCACCTATTGGGGCTCCATTTTGGTAACTTGTTTCTTTTGCTTGTATTTCCCATTTTTTTTAAGTTAGTGTTCAAAAATTGAATCTTAAAAAAAAAACAAACCTAAAATTGTATTGCTTTTGTCTTGGTTAACCCTCTCCTTGCTTGCCTTTCCCCCTCATTAATGAGCATAATATAACCTACACATTTTAATAATTAAAGAAAAGCTATATTTTAGATGTGGTCCTTTTCTTAATTTAGAATAATAGATGGCAGCTAATATTTGTGACATTTAAATGATAATTGTTTTATTTTTGGAACTTTTCTAGTTCTTTTTTGGTTGAGATGAATTTATGTGTTCTTACAGTGACAAAACTTGTTCCTGGCACAGAAAATGTTATTAAAGTGAATATGTGCCTATACATGCACTTAAGAAATCGGCTGTTAGGCACCTTAAGGCTGCGACTTGACTTGCTGAAGATGCCAGGTCATGTTCTGCAGATTTTAATTTGTTTATCCTTCCATGATGTCATTTTAATTTGTCCATCTGTATTAATCCTGTAAATTAGCATTTTTACCTAAAGACTTCATGAGTTGGTGTTAAAGATACTTATCAATCCTAGAAGATGCTCTGCCCTTTGTAGTGCATATGACCAAAACCCCGTGAACCCTTCTCAGTGGCTCAGAGAGATTAATTGCTGAGTTATATGTGGAATGCAAATGGATCAAGAATATGTAGGCAGAGATCTTTAGTGGTTGTTTAAAAGGAGGCAACTTGGTTTAGTTGATGTGAAAAATCTGATAGGATTTGTTGGAGCCCCAGAATAATTTAGAGCTAGAAAGATGGACAGGCTTTATTGAGATGTAGACTTTTAGTTACTTTTAGTAAATTGGAAATAAATTCTTCCTGAGTATAGAGGTTTGTTTCATCTTACTTGGTATATTACATAGTTGAAACTCATAGACATATTAAGTATTGATTACATTGATTAAAAGAAAGTAAGCAGGCTTTAACCTCAGTGTAATATTAGGACATCACAGGTGGCAGGGGCTGGAGGTCTTCAAGGTTATCTCTTCTAGTTCAGTCACTGTGTAGGGTAGGAACTTGAAGTCTAAGGATGGCGAGTGACTTGTCCAGGTTATACAGCTCAAGAAACAGCCAACGACTATCTTCTCGAGTCTCATTGTATGTACTTCTTTCTTACTGTTCTAATCACGATTAACCAGGAAGGATTAGAAGTTGTACTGTTACAACTGGTTCATGTTCTTTTGGTGTTCACCTTAACACTCTAGCTGTATGGTTTACAAAGAATGGGGATTTTAGTTTCCTTTATATGCCTTAGCACTGTAAATGTGAAACTGACCTTTTGTCTTAGGCTCTCATTTTACTTACTGTTTAATTTTGTATTTTTGAGATAGTTTCTGACTATAGGCTCGTCTGAAATTGGTTCCATGCCCAAGGATGACCTTCGATTTCAAAGCTTTTGAGGCCTGAGGTTATAGTCTTGCATTATGCCCAGCTTTAGGTTTATTTTCAAGGTACCAAATAGAGGAATTTAAAGAGTATTTTGTTGAAAAATTGTTTTGAAAGTCTTTTTTAGAGTGATGTATTTATCAGTATTTCTTAATTATACATGGTAGGTTGAGACATATACATTTGACAGCCTTTTATAAATTTAGCTGTAGTGGGGGGAGCTAATGTTTTAAGTGCATGCATATTTGTATTGTTGAATATTTTATGTATTTCCTTAACTTAAATACTCAGATATTTATCCAAATATTATTGCTATGGGATTTCCTGCAGAAAGACTTGAAGGTGTATACAGGAACAATATTGATGATGTAGTAAGGTAAGACTTCTTGGTTTTCTGTTTTATAAATTAATAAGTTATATTGATGTATTTTATTTAGAAAAGATTCCTAAGGCAGAACAGTATATACATTATGATGTAGACTTTTTTGTAGATGTTTTGTTATGGTAGTACTTGGAAAGTTTTGAACCTAAAGCACTTGAGAACGCTAGGTAGGATGCAGTTCTCTGCATTGGAACAGACTTCATGTATAATCAGTGTGTTTTCATGATAATGATTTTTTGCATTCCATGAGATACCTCTTACCAAGTTAGTGTCCGGCTTCTATTACAGTACAAGTTTTTTATTTTATATGTGGATTAGGGCTTGAGTAGGTTTATTTAGTTATTCACACTGAGGCATGGGTGACTGATGTACTTACTGTCTTATTTTTATGTAGAACTTATGCCTGTAGTAGTGTTTGATACAGTGGCTATAGAGGGGAATTGTTGGACATATCGAAGGCTAAATTAAGCGTTTTATAATTTCGTATAACTTTCCAGGTGTAATTGTCATTTAATTCAGAAAAGTGTTTTTCAAGGCCCACTTAAAAATACATTATGACCTAAAAATATATGAAATTGCCTGTTGGACAAATTAGTCTTAATATGTTTTCTAATTTCAGAATAGGAAATACATTTGTATGAGTAAATGAACATTAAATTTTTGATGCAAATAATAATGGTACTTTAATAATTCATTAATATTGGGTCGTTGCTATGCTGGTTTTGAAGTTCTTTAATGGATTTAAAAGTAAAAATTCTGGATTATTTCCTTTGTACTTGCAAGTATTTTTCCTAGGACTTTTAACTACTTTGTGGTTATGAGGATTTAAATAGGTGGAAAATCACTTGTAACTTAGAAAGTGTTATGCAGATGTAGAATGCCTCCGTAATAGTGTGTGAATACATGACTACAGCTTTATATGACCTAGTTATTAGTTTTTCCAAGTGGTTAAGTATTAATGTATTAAAGTGTGCTCATTTAGATATTTATTATAGTATTATTTATATTTTGTTCAGGCTTAAGTTTCACTATCTATAAAATCTACTAAAACATAAACCCAAAACAAAATACTTCCAAGCCCCTGAACTACTTTGTAGTTCCCATTAAACTTTAGGTTGTACAGTCAGAGGTATTGTTTAAAACTTTTAAAACTAGGGAAATATGCTGGGTGGTAGTGGTGCACGCCTTTAATCCCAGCATTAAGGAGACAGAGACAGGTATCTGAATTAGAGGCCCGCCTGGTCTATAAGGAGAGTTCCAGGACAGCCAGCGCCAGACAGAGAAACTCTTTATTTTGAAAAACTATAATAAGTAAGTAAAAACCAGGGAAATGCACCTGCTTTCTCATAATTAGGCAGAGCACAGTGGTAAGACACTTACTATGGCAGGCGCACAGCAGCAGTGGCTTGATGGTCAGTGATGACAGAGAAAATAAAGTAGGCCATAGGGAAAACAGTAAGGGAGGAGATTTTTGTATTGGGAATTGCAGAATGTGGTAAATGAACAGTCTGGCCAGATAGGAGTCACTAGACAATGTATTTTCTGCTTTGGTTCAGAATTGTTTATGCCCTGCATGTAATGCCTCATAAGATAAGCTATTTCACATCAATTTTATATTCACCAGTTTAACCTAGCCAAATTAGTGCTTCAGCTATATTGAAAAAAGTACAAGTACTTTGAGCAGAGGGGGAATTTTCTGATCACATGTAAAGTTCCTTTGACTAATGTGGCATTCTAATTTTATATTTGTTTCTGTTAAGTATGTAATGGTGAGTACTGTAAGTCAGTAACAGTGATAGTAACGGTGATTGATCATCTTTTAGGTAACTGGTAAATTCCAGTTTCTAGACATTTACATTGGTTATCAGACCTTATACTGTAATAACTTAGCCAAGATTATGTGTTGGGAAGTCAGTTTGGTCCCAATAACTGGTTTCATAATTCCTATAGTATGCTTGCAAAATTAAGAGATTTGCACCTTCATTTTGTAATTAGTGACCAAGACTGAAATTAATTTTATCTAGCTTTATCTATGTAGGTTTTTTTTTTTTGTTTAAATTTAGCCTAATGGGTTTTGTCAGATGTTTTTCTTAAAAAGTTTTCTATGTGCACTATTTAGCTAGATTTTTTTCAGCCAACTGATCTTGCCTCTGCTTCCTGTACTATTTTTTAGCATAGTGGCATTGAGAATTAGCTGGTTATAAAACTGTGCTCCTTTTTTTTTTCTTTCTTTTTTAATAGGATAAAGACTAGTAAGGCACAGGATAGCTTCTGTTTACCAGTCCCCTGCTCTTTTTTATAGTAAAAGGTAAATAGTGACTAGAAAGGAAGATAAAATTACTACAAATAATAATTACTATTTTTATCATTTTTTTGAGATAGGGTATCCTCCAAGTAGCCTTAGAAGTCCCTATGTAGCCCCTACATATGGAAGTCCCTATGTAGAACACTCTGGCCTTGAACTCACAGTCATCTGCCTGCCTCTGCCTGCCTCTGCCTGCCTCTGAGTACTGGGATTAAAGGCATGCACCATCAGGTTAACCCTTACAAATAATTCTTAATTAAAATGCCTTTTGGGACTAACTTCTCCAAATAACATTTGTGTCCAATATATAAATAACTGATTACCTCAATTTGTTTACACTGTATTGATATTAGTAATAATCAGTTGTGATTCATTTTTGCTTTAAAGTTGATAACATTTCTGTAGAAATATTTTCATTTTCATATAACTTTTATATTAGTTACTTTTGGGATCTGTCACCAAATAACCTAGCAGAAACAGGTAATGTGAGAAAGGTTTGGTTTGCCTCCTGATTTCAGAGGGATTTCAGTCTGTGGTGGTTGAGAAGGCAGGACAGAGGCACTCCATCTAACCATCCCTTGCATCATGAGCTTGTGGCAGAGTTCATGGTGGCAGGCGTGTGTGGCAGTGACTACTGATGGTATTGGACAGGAAGCAGGGACCAGATATCTCCAGATATCTGCCCCAGTGACTGATTTCTGTAGGCCAGGTTTCGCTTCCAGAAGGCTCCACACAGTGTGGGGTGGGGCATTTCAGATTCTTTTCTGCCTCTTAACCTCTTCTTTTATTCTTTCCTTATTTCTTGCCTCTAAGGTCTTGCCCTGAAGTCTGGGTAATATGAAACCATGTTTTGTTCTGATAGTTGATTACTGTTTGATCTGCGGTTTCACCTTGTCCCTTAGGCTAATACGAAAGTTCCAGGATTTTAAATTTAAGCAGTCTTTAACAGACTGGTGCATCATGTGTTTAAGGAGTGTATCTTGTGAACTGTTCTGCCCCTAATGAATCAGGAAAATGTAGGTGTAGCAGAGGCAAACTGCCTTCTCCGTAGAAGAAGCTCTGCAATGCCACCAGGTGTACCTTTCCCCATCTTTTATGTTTCCTCCATGTGCTCTCGGTTTTCTTTTATATTTTGTTGTTAACTCTTTTCTTCCTAGACAATGTTTCATGGAGCTTAATTTGGGAAATGTTGAAAATGAAAAAGAATATGCACAATTTTTTTTTCTCTTTGTCTTTATCTGTGGCAATTTTGAACTCCAGCTGATTTTGAACTCAAGATCCTTACCTGTGGGTACTGGCATTACAAGCAGGTCCACCAAGTCCAGTTTGTCCATTGTTTTTATAAGGAAACAATTAGAGCTCGGTCTATGACAGAATGATTTATTTGGGGGTGAGAGGAGAGGCAGTTCTGGAGGTTGAACTCAAAGTCATCACTAGGTACTCTACCTCTGTGCAATACTCAAAGCTTAAAGCTGCTTTCCTTAATATCTGTGTTTTCCTGTATATGTGAGACAAAATCTAGAAACTCGTGGACAAATCTGGACTATATTTAAAAGGCAGGAAGCCTCATGCAAAAATCTGTATTTTTAGCTTATTTTTAAAAAATGAAAGAACTGTTAAATCTGAGCTCACATTCCTGTATGATATATCAGCTAGGGGTGTGTAAATCCTGACCTTTGTCGCTAATCACATTGTTAAGTTGCCTTCTTATCATCTGCTGGCAGACTGATCACAAGGTATTAAAGACTGTAACCGAGATTCTATATAAACTCAGTATTTTTGCTTTATTAGTACATGTACAACATATTTTTGGTTCTCAGTAATCATTATAAAACTGAAAATGTACTATAGTGGGCTAGAGATGGCTCAGAGGTTAAGAAAACTTGCTGCTCCTGCAAAAAACCTGGGTTTGGTTCCTAGCACCCACATAGCGGCTCAGAAACTGTATTCCAGTCTCAGGGGATCTTATGTCCTCTTCTGAAGGGTACCAGACACTCATGTGCTCTACACAAAGTTAAAACACTCACAAACATACAATTTTTAAAAAGTACTTGTATTCTCTAACATTTTTCTAAAATATACCATGGCATCATCATAGAATTCTAGTCTCCAGTTAACAGGAATCATAAATAACAAATATTTGAAAACTTTATTTTTTCTTGTACTGGTTTCTACTATTCTGTTGTATAGAAGAAAAACCTTATTTGATGTATATATTTTTATATTTGTTCTTTGACTTGATGTCTAGTTTAAAAAAAAAACTGAGTTCATTTGTGTCTGGACATCCGGTTTATTGGAACCTGCTTTGTCTTCTGTTGGTGAGCAGGATGTTTAGTGAGTCTTTTAGGCCTGTAGGGTTTACTGTGCTGTTCAAGTTCCACTTTTCCATGTCCACTCTTGCAGTCTTGAAGTGTTCTGTATATCAAACTGTTCAGTTATTATTTTTGAACTATTTTTATTTTGTTAAATTTTGCTTTATGTATTTGGGTTTATTTTTGTTTTGTTCAGACAGGGTCTTATGTAGCCTGGGTCCACCTTGAACATCTGATTCTCCTGCGGTGGCCTCTCAAGTGCTGAGATTACAGAGCTATGCCCCTGTGTCCAGCTGCTTCATTCGTGTATTTGGATGGTCTCTCACTAGATGTCTAAATGCTTACAATTATTAGAGTCTTCTTGCTGCATTGATACTTTCGTTAATATTTATGCTAATACTAATCTCACTCTTTTTGATTATTACATAGAATTTTTTTGCTCTCTTTCAATCTGTGCATATTAATTTAAAATGTGTTTTGTGAGTAGTATGTTGTCGGATTGTCTTTTGTATGCTTTCTGCCAGTCTCTGTCTTTTGATTGGAGGGTTTAACTTGTATTTGACTGACTGCCTCTTGTGTTCAGTCGATGTTTTATAATGAAATGTTTTAATTTCTTGGTGTTTTTATTCTGGAGCTATTTTCCTTGTGGTTGCCATAGGAATTGCATTTAACATCCTGAAGTTATGATACTTTGATTTAATTCGTACCCGTTTACCTTCAGCAATATTCAAGCCTCAGTTCCTGCACAGCTCCATCCTTGATTCTTGTTAGCTTTAAAAAAGCACAAAGCTGTACCTTTTTTACGTCATCTATCCATAATCTAATAATTGGATTTTTAAAAATACCATGTCTAAAATCATGTGGAAAACAAAATGTAGAATTACAAGCTAAAGTTACTACTGTTAGATTGGATGACAACTGTAAATTGTTATTTCTCAGAGATCTTTATTTTATCCTGTAGCTTCAGGTTACTATAGTTTCTTTTATCTGAGGCTTCAGCTTAGGTGTGGTCAATGATGCTTCAAAAATACTATTTGCCTTTTCTCTTTTGAGAGAAGTACCATATTTATATAACTTTCATTATATTATAGTGTTAGATTTGTTATATTTTTTTATTATTGTTATATTTTAATATTACTGTTATTGTTGTTGTTTTTGTTGTTATTATTTTTGGTTTTTTGAGGCAGGGTTTCTCTGTTGTAAATCTGACTGTCCTGGGAATCACTCTGTAGTCCAGGCTGGACTTGAGATTTGCCTGCCTCTACCTCCCTGGTACTGGAATTAAAGGTGTGTGCCATCACCACCCAGCTGCAATTAATGTTTGTGCCTAGTTTATTAAACTATCATGGATAAATATGTATAGGAAAAATGTTTACATAGTTTGTTGCTGCCCACAGTTTTAGGCAATCACTCTGGGAGGAGGATCCAGTGTAATGTGTCCTCTGAAGAAAAGAGGAAACTTGTGCTGTGAACATTCTATCATTCCCAACTTAAAGAAACTCCCTGTAGCATTTCTTTGAAGGACTAGTCTGGTAGTAATAAGTTTTTTAAACTTTTGTTTCTCTGGGATTATTTCATTTTATCCCTCATTTTTGAAGGACAGTTTTGGTGGATATTTTTGGTTGATATTTTTTTTTCTTCTAGGACTTCAAATATTGTTGTATCCTTGCTTCCTGTTCTTAAAGATTTCTGAGAGGGAAAATCTGCTGATACGGAGGCTCCTTTGTTTTTGGCAAGTTGCTTCTCTCATTTTTCATTTGAGACTAGGTTTTTCTAAAGATGGGGTCTCACATAGTACAGGCTGGCCTGGAGCTCTCTAATATATGCTAGGATATACTTGAACTTCTGATCCTCCTGCATCCATCTTGCTAGTGCTGGGATTGCAGGTGTGCACCATTGTGAGAGGTTTAAGCAGAGCTGGGGATAGATCCCAGAGCTTTGGGTGTGTTAGGCAAGCACAATAAGATCTATTTCCAGCTTGTCTTTGTCTTTTGATTGCTTGATTGTGATCTGTCTTAGTAAGCCTCTGAGTTTTTGTGACTTGTGGTTCATTGAGCCACAAGTTCTTTATATCTTTCATCAAATTTGAGACGCTCTTGATTATTACTTCTGCAAATCTCCTTGTGGACTCCTCAAAGTACATAAGTTAGCTCAATTGATGGTGTCTCACAGGTTGGTCAATCTTTCTTTACTTTTTCTTCAGTAAGTTGCTTTCTGTTTTTGATCATATTTGTTATCCTCCTACCCCAACTCCCCCAGATTCTCCCCAACCTCCCTACTCCCACAGCTTCATGTTGTGTTCTTCCCCTCTCTCCCCAAATCAGGTCCAGTTAGTGTTGGCCAACTCCTACCGGGTGTGGTGCTTCCCCTGGAGTGTGGTTTACACCACTAAAGAAAACCAGCCTTCCCTCTCCTAGCAGTCAATGCCAGCTTTGCTCATTTTGTCTCTTGCATGGGACTTTGACTTGAGCTTTCTCAGGTCTTGTGTATACTGTTCAAGTTGCTGTGAGTTCACATATGCACCTGCCCTGTTGTGTCTGGAAAACACTGTTCCCTTGAAGTCATCTGTCACCTCTGACTCTTATAATCTTTCTGCCCTCTCTTCCACATAGATCCCTGAAGGGATAACCTTGAGGGGAGGGGTGTGATACAAGCTACCATTTAGGGCTAGACATTCTGAAGTCTTCTTCTTTGCGTGTTGACCAGTTGTGAGTCTTTGTGCTGATTGCCATCTATAAGAAGTGATGGGAGTTAGTGGTGTACTGATCTATCAATACAGCAGTAAGTCATGAGGAATCATATTATTGCTCTGTCCACTTGGCAGAATATTAGTAGTAGGTTTCTCCCTAGGGTCCATGATCTATCCACAGGCTCTTAGCATCATTTTGATAATGTTTGATATGGGTTCCATTTTGTGGAATAGGCTTTAAGTCTAATCAAAAATTGATTGGTTACTCCCACAACATTTGTGCTCAAATCTACTTTTGATTCCTTCTAATACATTTTTATTCTACCTACTATACTTTTCAGCCATTGTTAGGATTACAATGTGTGTACTACTGTACTGTTCTATTCAAATTTTTATTGATTTTTTTTCATATGTTTTGATCATATTTATTCTCCTCCAACTCTCCTTCCAGATCTTCCCTGCTTTCCTGTCCGTGTAACTTCAGGTTCTTTTTTTTTTTTTTCTGTCCTTCTCAAAAAGAAAAAGAACAAAAAATCAAACAAAAACCAACAAGAGATAAAAAAAAAAAAAAAAAAAAAAAGATAAACCAGAAAGAAAAAAAAAACCCATGGAGTCTGTTTTGTCTTGGCAAACTACTCCTGGGCCTGGGGGCTGGCCCAGAGAGTGGTTGATATACCCAGTAATACTCTATTGGAGAAAACTGATTTTCTGTTTCCCAGTAGATATCAACTGCAAATAATTTTTTGGTTAGAGGCAAGACTTTGTGCCTACTTCACCTTTAGTGCTGGGGTTTTGTTTAGTTTGAACCTGCGCAGGTCTTGTGTGTACTGGGTGTTATATGTGTATTACCCCTGTTGTGTCTGGAAGGTGCTGTTTCCTTGGAGTCATTCACTACCTCTAGCTCTTCAGTGTAGGTCCCTCTGCCTTGAGGAGAGGGTTTGATTAGAGACACACCTTTTACGAGAGTGCTCCAAGTCTCTCAATCTGCGCACTGTCCATTTGGAGGTCTCTGTATTAATCACCATCTCCTGCAAAAGCTTCTCAGATGAGGGCTGAGTGATGCACTTGTCTGTGGGTAGAGCAATATTTTGTTAGGAATCATTTTATTTGTATGTCCCTTTAACAGAATGGTAGTAGTAAGTTTTCCCCTACGCCCATGACCTATGTAGTCTCAAGTTCTTGGCCATTTTAGCAGTGGCAGGCATGGTTCCATTTTATGGAATGAACCTTAACTCCAATTTTTAAAAAGTGATTGGTTACTTCCACAACATTTGTGCCACTATTGGACTAGTATATCTTGTGGGGAGGCTTTTGTTGTAGGTTGCAGGGTTTGTAGTTGGGATTATTTCTCTTCTCCAGTACTGTGCACAGAACGTTCTATCAACATGAATGTTAGTAGTGGTGAAGCTTCTAGTTGGGTACCAGCTCAATTTTTTGGTGTTCAATGACATAAGGAAATGGTATCTCCAGCTTATATCTGGTTATGGAGGAAAACACCAGCCTTGGCAGTAGCCAGAATGTTGGGGTCACAAGTTAAGACAGGGATTCTCTGTTGTAACCCTGGCTGTCTTGGAACTCACTCTGTAGACCAGGCTGGCCTCTAACGCACAGAGGTGCTCCTGCCTCTGCCTTCTGAGTGCTGGGATTAAGGGCATGCACCACCACCGCCCGCCTGAATATCTCCTTTTTTAAGAAATTAAAATATTATGTCTCTCTTTATTTCTGGTGGGGGGGGGCCGTGCTTGTACCATTGCACATGTGTTGGTCACAGGACAACTTACGATTCTTTTCTTGTACTACATGGTTCCTAGAGTTTAAACTCAGATCCCCAGGTTGGTGGCATGTATCTTTACCTTCTGAGTCGACTTCCCCTTTTTTAACAATTCAGAGACTCTGCATTTTCCTGCCTCGTCCTTCTGAATGCTGGGGTTACAGGTGTATGCCACCACACTCAACTCTTGGTTTTTTCCTTTCACTCTATTGATATTTCTGTTCATCATTTTTCTTGATCTTGTCTATGTCTTCCTTTAGCTTTCTGAACATCATTAAGTCCAAAAATCTTTGTCTAGTAAATTTGCTGTCCGATTCTTCTGAGAGACTTATTTTTCCCCCTTTGAGTGGTCCTTGCTTCCTATATTGGGGTGTGTGTATGTATACTTGTGTGTGCATGTGTGTCTTTGTCTCCATGTTGTAAATTTTGTGTGTGAGGGGGAAGCTGTCTAAAAACGTATTTGGATCTTCTGGAGTTGGAACTCTGGAAATCAATTCTCTCTTTTCAGAGTTTGCTCAGCTTTTTTGGTGGGTATTTCTGTGCTGGGTATTTATCTGCTTATGCTCTAAACTTAAGATCTTTTAGGTCTTGGCATAGGGATAACTTCCTAAATTCTCTTCTATGTCTAATTACTCTTCATTGTTATTACCCTTAAATGTTTGGCTCTTTGAAGGAGCCAAAGGAAGGAAAAAGGGAGGGAGAGAGAGAAGAGAGACAGAGACAGACAGACAGAGCACATAAGGCTCTAGATATTAAATCCCCTGCAGTCTTCAGTTGGTGGAGGTTGCAACAGTGGTCAGGTCAGCTTCCTCTCTGTGTGGGCTCATGGCAAAGGTTCTGCAAGTGTATTTGGTAGATAAATGTTGATTTCTGGTACTATCTTTTCAGCCCTCTTTCTTTTACTAGTTTTTGGTTCGTGTGTTTGTTTTGTAACACACTTTTCTAGCATTTGAAATATGTATGTTTTATATATATAGTATGTTGGTAAAAGTAATTTAAAAATTCACTCTTGTGGCTTATCTAGATTTCTTTCATAAGAACTCCAGTACAGACACAAAGACATCAGAGTTGGGAACAAGGGTTCAACAGAGGTAGGAGGGAGCTGAAAGTAGTGAGGGTGTGCGCATCACAATTGTTTCAAGCAAAGTACAGTTAGGAAAGAGGTGTCTTAGACCGTGCAGCTTTGGGGAGTACTGCTCCTCTGATTTTGTCTAATATTTTAGTCTCTACCTTCTGAATATCTGTAGGCAAGTTTGCCCATTTCTCTTTGGGAAGTGCTGTCTTCTTGCCTTTACCCCCTTGCCCTTCTGTTGTATCACTTAAAAGCTGACGAATGTGCACATG
Source organism: Cricetomys ansorgei (assembly GCA_026225945.1). Classification (NCBI taxonomy): domain Eukaryota; kingdom Metazoa; phylum Chordata; class Mammalia; order Rodentia; family Nesomyidae; genus Cricetomys; species Cricetomys ansorgei. Next base: position 17,513,662 of record JAMJFZ010002601.1, read on the forward strand.
AAATTCTTGAGAGGACAGTGAGGGAATGTTTCCCTATGTAATCAAGTCCTTTGAGAGAATTACCCTCCAGACACGCGCACACATGCACACACCACTGCAAATGCTACTCTATATCCACAAAGTGCTCCTTCTGTTGTTCATCTTGCTATGGCTCACATGCTAGCTAAGAAATCATAATGTTCAACTGTTAAAGGGCACACAAACATAGTATTTCACTAACCCTAACTTAAAATACACTGTAGGAAATACTCTGTAAAAAGAATTATTAGTTCTTAGTTACAAATGACAGAAAGTGTCTTTAACGTAATCAGAAAGGAACAATGCTCCATAGGAAGTTCATAGCTCAGAAACCGGGCTTGGAAAGTAGAAGTTGAGGAGACGATGCATGGCTTAGGAGGCTGCAGGGGCTGCAGTCTTGTAGGACATTGCTTGTAGGACACTTGATGTGTGTGCTCCTGCTGTCCTTCCTACATCCTGGTAGCTGCCTGTGAATCTCAGCTCCTCTTGGAAGAATATGTTGTTCTTCTGTACCTTGCTTCCCACTCTGTAGGTTTCAGTGTCTAATGTAGAGAGAAAGATAGGAAGGAAATACCTGCTTCTGATCTCCATTAGTCTTTGCTAACTGATGAGCATGAAGATGACAAAGTTTCCCTATGGAGTTCTTATGCTTTATCCCCTTTTCAGATCTTTGTGACTGTGCTTACAAATAAAACGCTTTGTGTTTTTTGTTTTTTAAATGTTGTTTACTCACTCCCTCCCCCTTTTCCCTTTGAACTTTCCAGCTTCAGTTTTGTTTCTATTGTTCGTAAATTATCAAATCTAGTTGGGCATGGTGTGCATACTGGGTGTTAGTGTGTGTATTGACTTTTCAACTTTATCTTATAGGTTGCTTTTTTCCCTTAATGATTTCTGTGAATTCTAAAAAGTAAGGGGGGAACTGTTTAGACTCCATTTGTAGACACACCTTTATAAGGTCTTTCGCTTCTATGCCATTAGATTCAGATAAGCATTGATTACAGAAATTGATGGGTTTTTTAAATTCAGAATTATTGATTGCTAACTCTGCTTTATTAATGTATATAATTACAGAATATATTTTCAATTGCTAGCTATTTGTTAAAAAAAATTATCCTGAAGTAGTAGTCTTGCTTAAATTATCAGGTAGAAAACATTTTAATTCAGAGAAATTGTTAATGTGTCTCCACTATTACTGATTTAGGCATTTTTCTCCTGGACAGAGAATGGAGAAGTGAAAAGGGTTCGGGATCCCTGCCTATTTCCTGTTTTCAGCATTTGTACAACTGTCAAGCACATGGAATTCTAGTTGATCTTTGTTGTACTGCCCCACCTCCAACCTTTAGCATGCTGCTTTTGTGTTCCTTGTGTGCCGCTTCGCTGCTGTCCTGAATTCGGCTATGAGCACTTCCTGCTCCATTTTGACTGCAGTGTATGTTTTAAAACTGTGCTCTTGGGTTAATTAATTAGTTTTTTTTGTCTTGAAGAATTTGTTCACTGCAAAAGAGAAATCTTAGAGAGTCTTACCAAGTCCGTAGCCTTGCTGTTACACTTGCTGCTGTGTTTGAGACAAGTGTCTCACTAACCCTGGCTGTCTTCTGTGCGGGTTTGCAGGTGAGCTGAGGCAGCACGCGTACATCGTGTCACTCAGTGGTTTTGTTGTTGTTGTTGTTGTTTTAAGTCACCAGAGTATGACTTCATGTTTTGTTTTTTGAAACAATATTTTTTCTCTGTCTTTTTTTAAAAATTAGAATAGTCTGTAGTACAGACTTACAGTTAAATCCTCTCTGTAAGTCTATTTTAGATTAGGGTATAGATCCATAGGCTGTTGATGAAATGAAGCATTTGAAATGCTTTACAGATTGGAATCGTATCTCACTGTGCCAGTATTTCCTTCCTTGTCTGACGTGAACTCTAAAATTATATGAACACTTTCTCCCCATTTCCTGACATTTCCAGAGTTGTAGTTTCCTTTAAAAAAATTAGTCATTTGTAAAAGAGAACTAACCAAGCATTTCAAGATTTTTTAAAAAAAGAAAACTGCAGTAGTAGTTAAAAGGTGTAAAGTTCCTAATATTTGTTGAATTTTCTTGTAATTTGTATTGTATTTCTTGTAATTTGTAACTTGTACTGCATTCCAAGGATATACCCACTTTTGTTGCCTGACTAGGATGCAAATATGTTGTGTCATACTGTTTAATTTTCTTTTTTTAAAAAAACTGAAAATAGATTTTTTTTGTACAATATATTCTGATTATGGTTCCCCTCCCCCAACTCCCCCATCACCCCCTCTAAGTCACACCTTTTCTTTCTCTTATTAGAAAACAAAGAGGAATTTACAAAATAATAGAGTAAAATAAAATAAGACAAAATAAGAGCAAATAAACCAGGATAGGATCAAACAAACAAACAAAAAGGAGCCAAAGAAAAAGCATAAGAAACACCTATGGACGCAGAGACACACGTTTGCACACACAGAAATCCCACAAAAGCGCAAGACTGGAAACCATAATATACCTATAAAAGGCCTATGTTCTTGATTTTAATTTGTGTTCAGACTTGTCCTGGTTCTGTGAATCTCAGCGTGGATGAGCACATTTGATACTCACCAGTCTCTCGCTCTGCTGATCTGCTTGTCTTCTTTGTGTGCTGCCTGCCTGAGGTGGCCTTTACCATCCTCCTTAGGATTCTCATTTCTTCTTTCAAGTCAGGTTCCCAGTGCCTAGAACCCATCATCACTGTTCATGATTTTCTATTTTTAACATCTTTTATGACTTCCTGAGATAGTCTGTGGAAAACAAAATGACTTGTTGCCTAATCAATGCCTTTAGTATTACTAACCCTTGATTTACAATCTGTCTTGCTATAGCATTCTAGGCTGGAAGTAATTTTTCCTGAAAATCAGACTTTGTATAATTGTTTTTAGAAGCTAGTGCTGTTAATGGCAGTGTCCTTGATTTTAAATCTTTTTGTTTTTATGCCATCTATTTCTTTTCAAACAGACTTTAGGTCTTTGGCATATCTTTGGTATTTAGAAATTAAATAAAGATATGTATGTTTCTATCTGAGCCCGTTTATTTGTTTTAAAGTCAAATTTATTGCTATTTAATTCCTTCATCTTAAACTCTTGTTGGGTCTGGTGATGTAGTTAACTGGTAGAATGCTTTCCTAGCATGCATAAGGCCCTAGGTTTGATCCTCAGTACTGTGTAAACCCAGCTTGGAAACACACACCTGTAATCCAAGTACTCCAGAGATGGAGGGAGGAGGGTCAGAAGTTCAGGTTTCTCTACCACCACATAGCACATTCAGGACCAGCCTGGGCTACATGAAACTTGTCTTTTCTCCTTTTGTCTCATAATTAATTCTTCAGCTTATACCTTGCTGAGCCTTCTGTTATAGGCCTTAGGATTAAACAAAATTACATACATAAAGTGCTTAAAATAATACCTGGCATGTAGTAAGTGCATTAGTACCTGTAATTATTGTTTAGTTTCACGGCTGACTTGAGGGAGTGGTCCTTGGGTTTGAATGTTTCACTTACTAGCTACACACCTTGAGCAAGTTTCATAATCTCTTTGAGACCTACTTGCCGTCTCTGTAAAATGTAAGTTCTAGCTCTGTGATGTTGTGAGAGGCAAGAGAGAATATACATATGAAAAATGCTTAATAAACTTCCTCCAGGATTATATTGCTAATTGTGCCTTAATTCTCTTTATTTTTTTCCATTAAGGAGACTAAATTTTAAGTTTCTTTTAAGAGTACATGATTGATTATGTTTTCGTGGAGATCAGTATGAACAGGTGCACTTGGGAAATGCTGAGACTGCCCTCATCAAGACATTATCATGATTAGACTGAACATAGAAGATATGAAAGTAGTTAATTGATAAAGTTGCCTCTGCTTCATATTGTATAAATCTGTGTAATGTAGTAATTACTGATGAATGACAGAGGGAATGTGTATTCGGGTTATTAATTGTAATTGAGATTAGGGAAAATAAAATCTGTTTTAGTCCTAGTCAATATTAATTTAATTTGAAATGTTAGCTCATTTTTGTTAATGGTGACTTTTTGTTTTGTTTTAAGGTTTTTGGATTCAAAGCATAAAAACCATTACAAGATATACAATCTGTAAGTATGTTTTCTTATTTGTATGTATGTTAAAATAACTAAGTAAAAGTTATTTCTTTGTTGGAGATAAAATATATATTTTAATACAACTGAACTCCTCAAAACAACAGTTGAAGAAGTGTCGTAGAGAGGACTGTTGGATCTAGAAAGTGTGGTGATGAGGTAACAACAATGTTGGCACAGATTCATGTTACTTGATCTGCTTTAAAAGACTTGGCATCTTGCCCATCCCTGAGCCCATAATCATGTGATAATTTGAAATGTAATCCTCAGCAGAGCTGCTGTTAGTGTCAATGATGGCTTCTATGGAGGCAGACTCCAGTGGATAGACTTTTGTTCCTTCTGTGCTTGTTGGTCAGTTGACTGAAACAGCCATGAATATTCTCAGTGTGTAACCTAAGTGTGTTGTCCAGCACTATTTAATGATCTGGCTTAGGATTTTAGGAATTGTCCATTAGAACGTGTTGGCCTATCTAATTTAAACTTTTTTTTTTTTTGACTTTTGGACTAGATGTGAAAATATAAAGAGAAAGAAAGGGAAAAAATATAATTAAATATTTTTTTTTGTCTTTGAAGATCATTTTTATTTCTTCCCAATACTGAGCATTTTTTAATTTTAAAAAGTATATAATTATCATTTTTCTATATGTCTTTTTGTCTTCTATATCTGTGATTTATACAGGAGGAGAATGTTATGTAATGTTAAATACCAATTAACAATTACCATTTTCTGTAGATTTTGTCAGATATAAACTTGCACAAGCATTCTCTCTCCAGCTTCCAGTGGGCATTTGAATTTTTACTCAGAAGAGTGGAGGATTTTCTGTGCCTTTTTAGATTGCTGAATGTTGCTTTTCTTCAATATCTTTTGATATTTCTGTTTTGACAAGACTTCGAAGTATTCATGTGCAATAGTTACCAATATTGTTTCTCTTAGTTTTTGCTGACTTGAGATTCAGAAAGGTACAGCCATTTAGTTAGAGCCACCCCTTTAGTTGTGATAAGACATGTAGATACAGTGCTAATAAGGATGAATTCCAGCCCTCAAGTAGCATATAGTTTAATGTGGAAGTTAGGCCAAGTGTTATAGACAGAACAGTAGACACAGTAACTGGGCTCCATAGGAAGGTTTTAGAAGGGGCGAGATGTTTAAGCTGATACCTTTCTTTCTTCTGTCCCTGCCTGTTAAATACCTGGTTTGGAATAAGTGAGACTAACAACTAGAGCTTCTGTATTTATTTATTTATTTATGTATAATGTTTAGAATTGCAGTTATATGTGATTGTCTTTCTTTGCAAACATATGAATTTGAAGATCTTGAAGTATTTCCATCAGGCTTTTCTTCTAATCAAAGTCAATAGAGAGATGTTAGCCATTAGGCTGAGGAGGGTGGCACGTGGCAAGTCAGGACATTGATAGCATAATTGTGTTTGAAATACAGCAGATAAGTCGTTTTGGGCAGGTGGTGGTATGTTCTGGCTCAGGTGGGGTTATAACAATAAAAGGTACGTAGGAGAACCACAAAACTGTGTTTTGAACAGCTGCATTCAGAAGTTGACTAAAAAGGACAAGAACTGTTGAAAGCTGGAATTCATTAAATGAATCATTTCGGACTTAAACTGTCAGGATTGGAGATTTAGAGAGTCCCAGTAGGGAAGTAGAAAGACACTAGAAGACACATTCTGCCTGCGTCGAAATTTTATGCCTGTTTAACATATCCAGAGAACAGGGAGGAAATTCTTTTCATTCCTGTGTATAGTGGCTTCCTGCTTCTAGAATTTAGGGATTAGGCTTATGCTATCTCCTTTGTTCTATTTTAGTTTAGTTAAAGGTGGCATTGGGTCATAGCTTAGGAACTTGACTACGTGTTTCTAAGCATTTGATTCCCAGTTTAATGAGCTATTAGTTGAGAATAACCTTTAGTGCATACTAACTTAGCTCCCTTGTCACCTGTAATGGAGGCTTTCAGAAATGCAAAGGCCCTGAAAGATCATTTAGTAGAACCTTCTCTTCTTACTGGTGGAGAATCGGGCCTCGGGAAGTTAAGTGAGGTGGCCCAGGAGGCACAGGTGCATGTGGTAACAGACCACCCACTGTTCATGCCAGCAGTCCCTTTTGTTTGTTAGTTCTTTGTTTTAACTTCTCCACATTTTATTCACTTCAAAATTTGATCTTCTACAAAGTTGAGTGCTTTAATTTCTGATACCTTCCTTTCCCCTGCCTACTGTGTATCTGGTTTTAGGCAAGTAAGACTAAAAACGGCAGATGTTTTTGTTTTATTTCTTTTTCTCTTAGGATAGCTGTTGCATGTGATACGTATTTTTTCTTGAAAATTGTAGACATTTGAAAATTTTAAAGTATTTTTCAACGGACATACCCATATTTAGTAGTATTTGAAACCTTTTATGCAGCTATGTTATACAAGGCTGAAGAACTACTAGTGTCTGAAGTTTCCTTGGGCACTCACTGAGGTATTTTAAGAAAGGGCAACTTTTGTTAATTAGTTTTGTATGAGTGATTTTTTTTTAAATTTCTTATTTCTCCATATTCAGAAATAGAAAATTTTAACTTTTATTTTAGTGAATATTTGACATACTTTGTGGCAAACATTTAGCTGTATTATCTGTTAAGATACCCTTTATAAAGCAAAGGTAGCTTCATTGACAAGGCCCAGTTCTCTGCAAACTTCTCCTGTTAATCTTACTTGCTCCTTTATTCCTGTTACTGTTTTGGAAAACCTCTGTCTTTCATTGCTTATTCATTTCTCTTTTCATATAAATAAGCCAATTTAAGGTAATGGCAAAAATGTCATTTGAGTTCTAATTATGAGGAAAATTTTAAGTCTCAATTGCTATTTGCTATTTTTCATTTTAGTATGTTGAATGACTTACTGTTAGCATACCATAAGAAATTTAAAAGACACTCCCATACGAATTTTATATATACGTCAGAGGTTTTAACTAAGGTGGAAGTTTCTTTACCCTGTCAACCCTTTCTCTTTCTCTTGAGCACTGTTACACAACCAGCTCCAGCACGTCACCTCAGATGCCCCATGCTCATGTAAAGAGCTGTATGCTTTTTTTCTTTTCTTTCCAACTCTTAATTGTTGGGTCTGTCTTCAGTGACAAATACTGCTCATGTTAGTGCTGGCTTTGACTAAAATTTGAATAAAATTTGTCACGGCTTTTACATTTAAAACTGGAGTGTATTTATTATGTTGAATTAAACAGTAATAGAAGTTAGGTTTTGGTGACCAAGGAGACTGAGCTTGAGCTCCTGTCTCATGGTGTGATTGCATGGTGTGAAGAGGTAGCTATTAAGGGTCTTTTAAATCATGGCTTTCTCATATATATGGTGGAGACATAAACTGTCACATGATTGTGAAAATGAAAACACAAATGTTATTGTAAGGTTTGTATATCTTATAGACATTTAGTTGTCATTATTTTCCCTTTTCATCTTAACTGATACATGAGAACCATTTTGATTTTAAGCAATGCTTATTAAACCAAACTTTGAGAGTATTCTCTCTTTCTCTGGAGTACTCTCTTTTCTTTGAATGTAGCCCATCTCACCCATGCTAGGCAAGTGCTTTCTCTGACCCTAGATTTCAAACCAGACATTTTGATGTCCTGAGAAAGTGTGGCAAATTGAGACAACTAACTATGCAGGAAACTAACATTTGCATTCTGGTAAGTTGTCATGAGACTAGTTTCTTGGGTGTATATGCCCAGCTTCCCGTGTTTCCTCAATGTCTCCGTGATTCCTTGTCTATGCTCCACTGAATTCTTCACCACTGCTTCTCTCAGAAGAGCAGAACCTGGCTGACCAGCATGGAATTCCAGGACTTGGGAGGTGGGGGGGGGGGGGGGAGTTCAAAGCCAACACGGGGTATATTAGGTCCTTACACAGAAAAGCCAAAGGAGGAGGAGGAAAGGAAAATAGAAATGTGCTTTTTATGTGTGTATCAATTCTCTTTCCTATTTCATTTCTCATATGAGTAAACACAAGATTATTGTAAGGGTGCATATGTCATCGCCTAATGATTTTTTTCTTTAGCAGAATAATACATTAATATACCAAAAGGAAAAGACTTGTTTTGTTCTGTGTGATAATGCAAAAGTTGACTTGCCTCAGGTCTGACCAGTTAGAAATCCAGAGGGTGGCAGTTATGCAGGATTCTTTCAATCTTCATGTGAACTTGGTTTTGAGACTTTAAAGTTGAGGGGCTGTGTAGATACCGAATGCACAGTGCAGGCCGCAGCTGCTTATTTGGAAGTCTTGGATCAGTTATATTTTAATAGCAGAAATTTACAGCTTTAAAAAAAAAAAAAACAGGGAAGCTTGTTCTTTGTGTTAAACAAGTAACCAGTGTGGTGGACTAGTTAGTACTCAGCTTAAACCTTAAACTCAGTTAGTACTGTAGATGTGTTGGTCAAAGAAGCTCAGATCGGGTTCTGTTAGAATTGAGATTACATATATATATATATATATATATATATATATATATATATATACACATACATACACACACATATACATACATACATACATACATACATACATACATACATACATACTTGGAGGATTTTGGATTGTGGGCTAAGGATTAATGGAACTTCATTTGTTTTCAGTAATGTCCTTTCTTGTTTTTTTGAGACAAGGTCTTGTTATATAGCCCATGCTGGCCTAGGACTCACTATGTAGCACAGGCTAATCTAAAAAATAGTCTTCTTGCCACAGCTTCCCACATGCTAGGATTGCAACCCGTGCCAACATGCCCAGCTTATTTTTGTAATTCTTAATGTCTGATTTTGTTAGTAGTTGGAATCACCAGTATGCTGCTGATCCTACTAATATGTAGGTCACCTGCTTGAGCCTATTTTAATGCTTATTTCATAGCCTGTTAACTTTGAGTAAGACCAGTTGCATAATAACAGCCATTAATGTCGTTGAAAAGTTAATGTGTATGTTTTATAATGGTATCAGCATTTTACTATTCTGATTGGTTTTATTTATTTTATTGTTATCTGCTATTAGTTACAATTTGTACTCTGAGGGATCTTTGAAAGAGATGACATTTGTATATACAAGGATAAAGGTCTGACTTACAGTTTTTTAGTAAGTGTTGTGTTAAGTGGATTAGTATCATTCAGTTGTCTTACACATTTTCTGTCTTATATTTTCATTGTTTTTAACATGTATGCTTTAAATAGTGGTTTAAGATTGTATATGATCACCTATCAGATAAAGATAATATTGAAAGTAGCTATTCATAGGTATTTGAAATAAAAAATACACTCTAAAGACATGTACAGTCTTCATCCAAGAAACTTACAGGGTCAGTGCAATTACATTTGCAGTGTTGCATGTTGATGTCACAAATTGTGTGAACAAATGTATGCACTCTTAATTGCATGCATACCTTTAACCTTCTATTAAGCTTTGTTTCCTTAACTATAAAGTGAGAATGATAACAGTACCTTCTTCAGAATTCCTGAAATTAACTGAGATAGTAATATAGAAACATGTACCACAATGCCTGGCATGGGATAAAGAGTGAGCAAATATTGGTAATATTAGTACTCTTCCTTCCAACTGTGAAAGGTAACTTTATGCCACATTTAAACTTTCTTGTAGATGTGCTGAAAGACATTATGACACCGCCAAATTTAACTGCAGAGGTATGTATAAATATTAACATAGTATATTGTATGTATAACTTAAGACCAGTAGACTGTCTTTTACCGCCTAGTGATAAATATTGAGATAAAAGTCTTAAGAATGGCATTTGGCAGTTTTAAAAAGTGAATTTAGTTTCGCAGTTGTTCTTTAGGTCATATAGGTCTATTGAAACTAAACCACAGAGTAGATTGAGAACCATGAGAGATGACTAGATTAAAATAGGATAAGGAGGGGCTTTTTGACACTTTGGAGCAGTTGGTGCCATTGTAAACAATAACAGGAGAAAGCAGAATCATTTTAACTTTCCTATAGAAGAATAACATAAGGTAGGAAAGGTTAAAGCAACTGGCTTGGTTCTGCTCCAGAGCCCACCAGAGGCTGCTGTAGTTGTCAGAGTTAAGCAATGGATTGATGTGTTTGTCATCCAGGGATGTTAACCTTGAGCTGAGAATTGTGAAGTAAGTGCTAACGACTAAGTGAGAACAGTTTTCTAAGTGTTTCTTTTGTGGGGATGGGCGGAAGCTACTGCTTATTAGGCAGAATGCCACAGTTGAAGTTTATATGGTTTTAAATGTACATTTTAGCAGACTCTCTTGAATGTTTGTGTGCCACTGGGGAGATGGAATTGGGAGCACAGTCAGGCAGATGATTAAGTGAAAACTGACTGCAACCTGTGTAATTGCAGTATGCCATTGTTTACCGGAGAGCTTTCCTGCCCCAGAAAGGTTCAAATGGATTGTATCTTAGACCATTTGATGATGGCTTGGTTGAGGATATGTCATAATTCTTACATATTAGATAACATAGCAGATAATTAGAACAATAATATCCATCAGGATTATTATTTAATTTTTTAAAAATTTTCAGACAGGGTCTCAGTGTCCCAGAGTGGCCTTGAACTCATTGTGTAGCTGAGTCTGACTTCTGCTTCTCTGTTCCACCTACTTTTACCTCCCAAATGTTGGATTACAGCTGGACAACCACCATCCTCAGGCTGTGTGTTTATGCGGTGTAGTGACGCACTTTAGGATCTGTTAAGCAAGCAGTTTGCAAACTGAATTTCATCCCTGGAGTTCTAGTCAGGGTTTAAAGATCTCAATAGGATGGAATCAAGACAGATGCTAGTAAGATTAAAAACCAACAGTGGTAGAACTGATGGCCTGTTTCTATATATTCTATATGTATATAACACCTTGCCTTCACAAAACTCAGTTCTGATTATAGGGAACGAAGACATCTTAGATTCTTAATTCATGTGAAAAAAATCTGAAACTTAATTTGATAAACTTTACAAGAGTTATATGCTTTTTATGTATATACAATTACAATATTTGTATAGCCATTTAAAAAATAAGTCACTTGGTAATTTTATATGAGATAATAAAAGTCTTTTCCATAGATGACTCTATTAATAATCTATTCTTTAGAACACGTTTCGTGATGGTGCAGTAATACCCATTGTCGCTCCTTCTGTTAGGAGTCACTCCTTGTGCCGTCCATTTGGATTCTGCTGTAATGATGTATTGTGGCGTGTTCCCTTCATGTAGTGAGGAGCACAATACTTGCTTCCTTATCTAATGAATACATTTAAAAATTAGTAAAAGACTTCTGTTAAAATACTAGGATAATAAGCGATAAAATAAATTTCCCTGAAAGTTAGGCTTCTTTTTAGCACCAGTAAGCTTATAGATAACATTTTTAAAGTTAACCTACTTTTCAATTAAAAGTGTAAAGGTATTTTTTCTCACACTGAGGTTATCTTTTTGTAACAGTTGCACAGTATCCTTTTGAAGACCACAACCCACCACAGCTAGAACTTATCAAACCCTTTTGTGAAGATCTTGACCAATGGCTAAGTGAAGATGACAATCATGTTGCAGCAATTCACTGTAAAGCTGGAAAGGGACGGACTGGTGTAATGATTTGTGCATATTTATTGCATCGGGGCAAATTTTTAAAGGCACAAGAGGCCCTAGATTTCTATGGGGAAGTAAGGACCAGAGATAAAAAGGTAAGTTGTATTACTTATTTTCCTTTTCCTCTTTCTGGATCCAAGAATTTATTGGGACACGGGTTTTCTCCCTCTTGCTTTATTGAGGTGTAACTGACAAATAAAAGTCTGATCTACTTAACAGTGCTTGTGTGATGTTTTGAGAAATGTTGCATTGTCGTTATCACAATCGTATCCACTTAGTATTACCCCTTCCTCTGTACCCCCAGCATCCCTTTTCTCTTCCTTACCTCTACTGAGAACATTTGAGGTCTACTTGGAGCAGTTGCTAAGTACACAGTAGTATGTGCTGTTGATTCTTGCTACTATGCTATGCAGTCTAGGCTCTTTTTTTTTTTTGTCTAATAGAAATTTTTTATACATCTCTTCATCCTTTACCCTACTCTCCAAAGAGAATTTTAAGAAATAAAACTTATTTTTAAGTCCTTTTGTTTTGTGAGATAGGATCTCCCCATGTAGTTGAGGTTGGCTTCTACAATGCTATGATTACAGAAATGTGTCCAACACTTCCAAAGTTTGTAATCAGTTCATTTAGTTTTTCTCTTCAAGTTGCTGTTTTCTAAAAATACTAGCAAATTTACCCACTAGCTATACTGGACATCTTTATAAAGTTTAATTAAATAAAAACACATAATTACTAAAAAAATTGTAATCCTGATGTTTCAGAGGCATATGTGAAAACAAAGCGTATTTTGGTGATAACTTGAATGCCATGGCCTAGTAAAGCATGATACTCAATGTGATAGTAAATAAAAACATTTTCTGGTATGAATAGTCATTAATATAGTTAACTAATCAAAGATTCATGGGCTATTCAGAAAACTAAAGACTTGAAAGTGAGTAACATGCTTAGTTTGTAGAAATAAACTAAGCATGTTTAGTTTGCAAAAGCAAATCCTTGTAATGCTTTTTCAGAGGACCTATTTCCTTGGAGAGTAAGTTGAAAATGTTTGATACAGATAATTTTTGTGCATTTCTCCTTCTCTAAAGGCAATGCCTAAACTACTCCAGGTAATTGAAAAGCTTGGAGTAGCAGTGAATGTGGTCCAACACAAGATCATAAACTTAGACATTGAGTTGTTTTGCAATCTTTTTGTAATTCAGTTGCATGGTTCTGGAGTGTGGACTTTGTAAATGACAACATCATTTTGCAGCATCAAGGATGGACACTGCTGCTCTAGGTATCAAGATAGCTTTGGAAATTGATTCTAGTATTACATTTGTTCTTTTGCCTCCTTCCTCTTCCACCTTCCCCTCCTCCTCTACTCTCTTCATCCTCCTTCTGTTTTTTTTTTTTTTTTTTGTTTTTTGTTTTTTAACTTTTCTTTTAATCCCTAATTTTATCTAGCTTAGCTTTGGACCACAAATAGAGGTGATCATACCCATCAAGTTCTGTGGTTGCAGTGGTCCTGGGTCCTGTACCTCTCTTTTACCTCCCATTTTCAAACCGTCTCTGTAACTTGTTTTGAGATTATGTAAGACTGTCAAAGGACTGTTCACTGGTGTGAGTTCACAAAATTAACATCTTTGATACAGTTAAAAAGTTATGAGCCAGAATACCAGATTTAAGCAAGAGACTCCTCAGCTCTGAATGTCATACATCTTTCAAAACTAAGATGAAATCTGTAAATGTTCTCTCATCTAACATGTGCATGGTATATACATAATCATAAAGTTCTGTTGATAGCTTTTATTTTGCGCTCAGACTTAAAAACCTAATATAATGGAACCTCTAACAACTTGTGTCTCAATTTCCCCCATTTAAAAAGATCAGTATCCATTACTGGAGAGCAGCAAGTGGTTTGGTTTTGCTCAGTAGTGAAATTTATGAGGGCTGCTTTTACAAAACCTTTAAAAACAAGTTGAGAGTTTGCCATTGCTCGACTCCCTCTATATGTCATCTTTGATATCCAGTATAAAAATAGATGCTAAAAACTATTATCTTGCATATGAAAGAAATATGGAACATATAATTTTTTTTTTGACTAATTAAAGTAGGCCATGTCCGATAAAGTCTTTAAGACTAGATAAGTCCATGTTATGTGAGTTTCTTTGCCTTCAAGATCTTTATGGTGGACGCTGTGTGGCAGGAAAGGATTATGGTTCATTTTAGTTTTCAAACTGAAGTGTTAATCTGTTTGACAGTTTGTGTTTTGTCCAGTGAACAACATTGTCTGGTGGTAGAATTTGTCGTCTGAATATCAGCACACCGGTATGCAGTGAAGAGCTTCATAGTTGTTCCTGTTTCTTGACAGAACCTCCTGAGAGTTTGGTTGATAAGCTTGGCTCTCGTTAATTTGGGTCTTTCACAGAAGTAGGTTTTTCATGACAAGTCTTGCTGTGATTTAAAATGTGCTGCTCATCAGTAGGACAGCAGTAGCTAAGGCTCTTCAGGAGGAGTGCGGTCTCGCTACCTAGCGCAGTGGTGAGTGGCCACGGCAGAGGGTCACTGCCTTCACTAGTGGAAGGAATCAGAGGTGCTGTAGGTAAAGCATAGAGGACTTTCAAGAGAAGTTTTTTATTAGACATTTTAATTTAACTCTGTTTACATTGAGATTTTTAATTCAATTTTTTTGAGATTATAATAAAATTACATTATTTCCCCTTCCCTTTCCTCCCTCCAAACCCTCTCCTTTACCTCCATCTTACTTTTTTAAATTTATGACTTCTATTTCTTTAATTACTGTTAGACGCACACACGCGCACAAACACATATGAGTATGTTTTGTGTATATATATATATGTATAACATTAAAATATATAAATATGTATAAACACACACATACATATATATGTATACAAATGTGTGTGCATGTAAATACAACCTGTGTGTACATGTTTTCAGGGCTGACCATTTGATGTTAGATAACCAGGTAGTGTGCTCTTCAAAAATTATCTATCCAGCCATTTGTCTATCTGTCTGTTTAGGTTGTGAGGCTTGGGAGGTGGAGGGAGGCAATGAAATTTGAAAGCATTTTTCTTGACTTTTCCAAAAAGGACCCTAAATTATTTGCTGATTATTTATTCATTGGTTTGTATTGCCGTGTATGTATTTGATGGGAACTTGCATTGATTACACGAATTCAAATGCTAGTAAGTGGTACTTCTTCCACTTCTATGGCCTGCTTCTTAGTTTTAGAAAACAATGTCAGTTTTGGAGAAGTGTGGATGAGATTATTTGACCAAAGTCCTGCTACTGTCTTAACCATCTCTCCTGCTGTGAGCCAGATACTTGACTTTTTCCTTTTCTCTTTTTCTTCTCTCCACTCCCCTTCTTTTGTGATGGTGAGGATTGAGCCTCGGGCCTTACACACACTCTACTACTAAGCCCGAGTTTGGCTGTTTCTGAGATAGTTACTTGCCCTTATGTGCAGCTATGTGAGGTTTTTGTTTGTTGTTTGTTTTTGTGTGTGTGCCTAGTTCAGTCCCTTGGGACAAATAACAGTTTTGGAATTGTGTAGGCCTTTCTAACTCTGCTGTCACCCACCCTGCCTTTTCTCCCTTCACTTCTTCAAAATTGTCATCTGTGTGTTGCAGGTAGTAAGGTGTTGGGATATGAAAACCACCTGAGATAGTCTGTCTCGTTATGTTCAAGGATAAGAGTAAAATTCAAGGGTACTTGAACTTTCTTGTAAGTTTTTTCAGTGTCTAGTTCAGGTTAGATGTCAAGTCTTACCTTCAGAAAGTAAGGTTATGCATTAATTTGCCAATGGAAATATATTCTAGTCATTACAGTCTGGTAACATTGTCAGTTCTGTTTCCCTCTAGAAGGGAGGACAAGGTGTTTGTGGAAATGACAAGAAGCCTTGGAGAATGTTACAAAGTAGGGCCAGAGTGAAAAGATAGCTTGGGAAGTATTTGTGAGCGCAATGTCAAGCCTCTTGTCCTTTGGTGAAATGTGGTGATGCCTGGGTCCTCTGCAGAACTGCTCTAGGCAGCAGACATTTTCCCCAAGTGAAGTTGATAGACTAATGTAAATAGAAAGTATTAGAGAGGTAACCGGTACATCTGATTTTTAGATTGTTCCATTATGCTGAGACTCATTAAGTAATTCAGCATCTTAGAGTCACATCAGTAGGAGTAACTGTGCTTAGCTGATGTATAATTAATGTACCTAGACAATGTTTTAGTTAAATTATACACGGACCTAAAGGAGAATCCTACCATGTTTCCTACTGTTATCCTTTCATTTATTTAAAAAGACAAAGAATTTATGAACAGATGCCGTTGACCAAGCTGTGTTTTGCTAAATGGTTGCATTTGCATTTTGAGCTGCAGTAGCATTAGAAAGCCAGATACTGATAAAAGCCTTAAGATACTCCTACCCTAGGACTGCTTCTTTACAGTTGATATAAAGGCCCAGAGAAGTTTTATAGTTTATACAGAATTATACAGTTCTTGACAGCATTGAGAGTACAAATAAATCCCTTGCCATGTTGTTAAGTAGTTTCTTTGTGTATTATCAAGTTTTCAGATTCTGAACTACAAAAGGAACTTTGAGACTGTTGATATCACCTTCTTCCTATGGGCTCTCCTGAAAGCTGTAGCAATGCTGATGGTCTTTAAAAGGCTTGCCAGTTTTATGTCTTTCTTTATAAACAGTAGTGTTTGATAACCCCCAAGTTAAGGAGAACAAGATGAGATTGCTGATTGCTGCTCTTAGAAATATGATGCTGTGCATTTCTTTTTAATTTTTGTAGTTTAATTGTCTGACAGCTTTCAAATGTAAAGAAAAGTGAAATCATGGCATTTATAGGAAGAGGATAGAACTGGGAGTCATTATTTTAAGCAAAACAAACCTGATCAGAAAACTTGTTTTCTCTCCTGTGAAGAACCTAGATTGGAGGTGTGCATGTGCACATACCCTGAAACTAGAAAGGCCATAGATGCAGAAGAGGAGCTGTTTGAGAGAGGGAGATGAGTCAGAAGGAAGTGCAGTGATTCCCATGTATGGAAATATGCCACAGTGAAGCATGTTGCTAACAAAAAATGATAAAGCAAACCTTGAAATGCATCACTCGTTTGCCTAATGGTCAGAGTGGTAGTGAAATAATGGATGCGTTTTAACTTGATTTCATCAAAGTGAAACAGCTGAGTATGGTAAAGCTGTTCTAATGCAACTGAGAAATTCATCCTGAGAAGTGATTGTTTTATAATAAGTGTAACTGATCATTCAAGAGGGGTTTCATTCTTAAAACATGTGGCAGTATACACAATGGAATTTTGCTTGAAGACATCATAATAATACCTAACATTTTGTATGCTAGCCAGGAATCCCGCTCTAGTTAATGTTTGCCCACTTCTTGTCATTTAAGTTGAACCTATATGGATTTGCCTTTGTGCGGTTGTAATTGTAAACTACTGGAGATGAATACTTCTTAAATCTGTTTTTGTAGTTTGTATGGGATTAACTTTTCTAGAATTGTCTTTATCATTTTGCTTATATTCTTAATTTTAACTATGGAGAGACTATAAGAAGCTGGAGAAAATTATGTTCTGGTACAGAATCTTTTTTTCTTCTTCTTTTGTTTTAAAGGAGGAAGACACTTGGCTTGTTTTTGTGAAAAATTTGTAGCCTTGCATAGCTTCTCAAAAAGCTATGACCAGGTCTTGACATACAGACATGGTGCAGATTGGATATACAAGCTGATCATAAAATGAGGCATTGTGTTTTTAATGCCCAAACAGTACTTTAGGTTTTGACTATTACAGAGAAGTCCAGTAGTTGATAGTTTCTATAAAGAAAAATGTCCCAAGGGTGAGGTAACCACTCAAGGGAACAAAGACTCATATCTGTTATTCAGTAAAACAATACAAGTATGTCATTCCACTTCCCCGGGAATTATTTGCTTGCATAGTTGATATTTTGCTTTATGAAAGTGTGGTGAATTATCCAAATGCAAAGCCATGAGAATAAACACTACCCCCCAACCTCCCACTCCCCACTCCCAAATGCTGCAGGTCACCTTCTGGGGTTTGTTCTCAGCTTGTTTTTTGCTGTTTGCATCTGCACTTAGATTTCAGTACTGTAATAAATAGTTTGCATTATGTAAACTACGAAGAAATGGGTAAAATCTCTTAAGAATGCTGGTGAGTGCATTTTGGAATGATTCTGCAAACTTCTGAGTTAAAGACACTGTTATTAACCTTACTTAAAGTCACTACTCTTCCCTGCCCTGCCCTTGAAGAATGGCAAGTAAATTTTAATGTTTATTTTCTTTTATTAAACTTTTAAGGGAAAAGATTGAGAAGATTTGAATCTTTTTCTTTGTTTCTAAATTGGTTATTAGAAAGATGTGTGTAAGAGAGAGAGAGAGATGTGTATAAGAGTGTGTGTGTACTTGAGTGTGTGTGTATGAGAGAGAGAGAGAGAGAGAGAGAGAAAGTGTAAATGATGAGCTCAGTACCTCAGTAAACTTGACAAAGTTAGCTAAAATAATAATGCTAACTGTAATATCAAGGGATTTTATTTCTCTGAGGAGTGAAGTTTTATAAACTATTATCAGTTGTTTTCTGTTTCATTTATTAAGTTTTCCCATATCATAACCTAATGAAATTTTCTTGCTTATTCTCTATTTTAAATTAAGTAAGTTATGGTTCCTGTCAGTAAACAAAACAAACAAGAAACTCTTAGTGCAGTTAATTTTCCTGTGACATCAGTTATCATGGGGTAAAGTGTTCTCTTCTGATGCATACTATTTTAGCCTATCATCCTGGCCATAGATTGATAAGTTGTGTGATTTTATGCTTTGAAAGATTAAAAGTTATTTAATTTGAAGCACATATGCAAAGATCAAACTGTCTTAAGTCACGGTTCTCTTTATTATACTCAATACCATGTTTCCTAATCTTGAACCCTGTATTCTCCCTGCTATACTAAGTTCTACTAAATTTTTTCCTTTTCTTTTTGGTTCCTAAAATAGAAACCAATGCCTAAAAAGAAAAATAGCTGCTTTAACTGTATGAGTTTTTCAGTTTTAGGATCAGAGAAACCCAACTCAAAATAAGCTTAAACCTAAGGAGACATTTGTTGACTAAAGTCTAAAGCTCAGGTCTGGATCTGAATGCTTAACACACGTCAGAGTCCCTCCCTTCTTGCTCTTCCTTTTTTCTTTCTTGTTTATGTTTATTTCACATGGGATCTTTGCAAGTAATGCCAAACTGTGGTCCTAGTGGTTTTAAGCTTGCATTCTGACTATAACTGCAATAGGAAAAGAACTACTGTTTGAGTAAAAGTTCCCAGAACAGGTTCTTATTTCCATGGATTAAAGCATGTACCTCGTTTTGAACTAAAGGTTCTTGCTAGGGAGTAGAATCCTCTGATTGAGTCTGAATTGGAAAATAGGAGGCCCAACACTTCCAAACTACAAAAAGAATGAAGGAACAATCCAGATAAGAAAAGAATGATGGCTAGAAATGATCTGCTTCACCTTTGTCCCAAAGACTCTGTAGCTCATATAGCACCATTTAATGTAAGTTATACTTCATAGAACTGAAGCATGAGAGTACTCCAAACTTCAGTAGCTGGGAAGAGAACTTAATGACTTCATTCAAATCACAGAGTATTCCTGTTTTTAGGTCACCTGAGTCAGATTCATTTAGATCCAGATACTGGTTTTGAACATGTGCGTGTCTTATTAAAATAGAGGTAGTAAGGCTGGCCATGGTACACTCCTGTAATTCCAGCACTTGGAATGTAGAGATAGGAGGATCAGGAGTTCAAAGTCATCTTCAGATACAGCAGCATGATTGAGGCCAGCCCTCCCCCAGGGGGGAAATAGAAGTTATAATGGTTGGCTGTGGTGTTACAAAGGCCTATAATCTCAGATATTTGGGGGTTGAGGCAGCAGGATAACCATTTTGAGGCCAGCCTGGTATGTATAATGAGACCCTATCTTAAAAATAAGATATGTGATAATGCATACCTTGCAATGTTATGGGAATGATAGAAACATGTTTTGAATATTGAAAAGTAGCTGTAATAACTACTGTTTGTGTTGTCATAATAATAATAGCCAAGCTAGAAGAGCCACATTCTTTTCTTTATTGAATTACTGCCTTGTGATTTATTCTGATCATTGAAATATAACTCTTCTTCTTCAAGCAAATACTTTTAGTTTGAAAAGCAGCATTTACATTATTTACAAGTTTAGACATGAAAAATGTTTTCCAGTTTGTTGGGAAAGTTTGTTCAAACAAAATTACTTCCTTAGGAAACGTAAGTTGTGAATTTAGTTTATAGAAGATGATCTAGACTGGACGCATGGAGATGAACCCACACTGTGTTGTGATATGCTCTTCCAGTATAGTAGTCTTACGGCAGTATTACAGATCTAAAAGATATGTGTAACCCAAGAGTCAGTCGGGCATGGTAGCACACTAATCCCAGCCTGCTCCATAGAGAGAGTTCCAGGACAGCCAGGGCTATACAGAGAAACCCTGCCTTGAAAAACCAAAAGGGGGGGCGGGGGAAAGAATTAGCAGTAATTAGCCAAGGCTTAAAAACAAAGAATTAATGAAAATGCACTAGGAAAATGTAAATTTCCAAAGCAGATGACAGATTTTTCACTATCTGAATAACATAATAAAAAAATCATAAAGCTGATCAAAGATGCCATTTTACATTAACAAAGAAGTTATCCCACGTGGACACTTAGCAACAATGAACTCATGTTCCAAACGGAATCAAGTGTTTTAAGCAAAAGCTGGAAAAATAAAAGATAGAAAACAGTTTTAAAAATTGAATATACTCTGAGTACACAAAGTTAGATATGTACACGTGAACAAACTAATAAAATTAACATGAAAATGTTTCACAGTTACCCACTTATTTGGGTTAGTAATTCATTGCTCCAGATCTTCCGATGGCCTTGAAAGCAGAAACATTACCTCATTCTTAATGACAGTTGGGTAGAACTGTAGTTTAAGGGTTAATTGAAGTCCTTTTGGAAATGTAAAACCATTTTCTTAAATAATTTTTTGAGCCATTAAAGAAAGATGCGTTCACATTAAGATTGTTAACCAGAGCCAGGCGGTGGTGGCGCACACTTTTAATCCCAGCACTCTGGAGGCAGAGTCAGGTGGGTCTCTGAGTTGGAGGCCAGCATGGTCTACAAAGGGAGTTCCAGGACAGCCAGGACTAGAGGGGACGATTATTAACCAATATAAAAGATAAAAATATAAATGAATGAAATGAGGAAGCAGTAAACCATTTGGACTATTAAATTTAAACACTGACTATAGAAAAACCAGAACTAGCATTTTGAGTGGTATTTAGGGTCAAATCAGGGTTTTGGTTTTACACATCTGAATAAATAGATGTGAAAGGATCAAAGATGAACAGTGTAAAGGGGTCTAGTTTTGGCTTTCTATGTAGGTTTGTGTTTAGCTGGGTAGTTAAGACCCTTGCTAGTGGATGGAGCTACAGCGTAGCCTCCCCTTACTTTTCAGTCCTTTGGTCCTTTGCATGGCCCAGGGCTTTGCTCTGCGCATCACACTGCCTTTCAGCTGGGTGAGCTCTGTTCGGACAGAAGTTGGGCCAGTGCTGACAGCTGCAGTTGATCTGTGTGTGTTTTACTTACCCACCTGGCTCTTTCAGAAAGGACCAAGCCTGTAAGTGCTGTGTTAATCGACATTCTGCCCATCACTGGAGAAAACCTAAGATGCTGAGAATCTTTTATTACTGTTCACAAATGTGTGCCAAAAATAGCAATCAAGAGAAAGATGTCATCTGAACCTCATCAGTTACTAACTGGACAATGTGGTCATATCGACTTGCATTTAGTTTCTTTTACTTAATTTATTTAAAGTATTTGTGATAGGATCTCCTTATGTGGCCCAGGGGTTAACTTTGACCCAGAATGCCTCAACTTCCCAAGAGCTAGGATTACGAGCATGTGCTACTGCATGCTTTATGCAGCTTAAATTTTTTTTTAATTTAATCTTTTGCCTAGAAATAAATTCATATGGTTTAGAAGTTTATGTTGTTAAAAAAAAAAAAACCATCCTTGTCCATTTCCTATCTACTGTTTCCCCCCTAGCTCACTTAGCTATGCTATATTTTACATTTATAATTGTCAATGTCAACTTGTGTGCTGAAAGAGGCATGAATAAGGTGCTCTAATGTACATTTTCCATTAAATATAAACATTTTTAAACTTTAAAGGTACTCTTTAATGTCAATACTTTGTAACAATTCTTCAAATTAGTGTGACTTACAAAAAAGAAAAATAGAAATAAAATTCCATCTATCCCAGCATTTGTACAATTATCATTTCTGTTAATTAGTATTTGTATATCATTTTGTATTTTTAGCATCTTTTGTGTAACTACATTTACTATTTTGTCCTCATGAGAATTCTGTTAAGAAGGTACATGTTGTTGTCCTCATTTTTCTAAAGAAACAAATCTAAGTTTATATTTTGATTTTCAGATTTCAAATATAAGCTTTGACTACTGAGTGTGTGGTTTTTCACTCTAACCTAAATCTTAAATTGCTAATCATGATTTCAGGTGATTTTTACTCATTTTCTGTTTTTGTTTTTGAGATAAGGTCTCTATAGCCCTAGTTGACCTAGAACTCACAGAGATCCACCAGCTTCTGCCTTTCTGCTAGGATTAAAGTTGTGAACTACCACTTCTGGCTCTATTTGTTTGATACACATATAGAGCAGAGAGCCAAGAACAGACAGATTCGGGGGCAGGCGGTCAGAGTGCACACTCTTGTACTTGCTAGCCATCATACTTCTTTGGTACTTTTTTAGCTTTTATACTTTCTGTTCACTATACTTTCTGTTTCTGTTGTGTAGTAGAAAATATTATTTCATTAGTGAATGCATTGTTACAAATGTGAGGGAATTTTTAAAAGAAAAGTCAATTCTCTTTACATTTATTCTTATCTTTTTGATTCCCCATTTGTGTGCGTGCATGTGTGTATATATAAGAGCAATCATATGTTCCTTGGGTATCCATCGTGCTCAGACAGGATCTCTCATTGGTCTGGAGCTTACCAAGTAGGCTAGGCTGGCTAGCCTTTGAACCCCAGAGATCCGCCTGTCTCTACTTCTCCAGTGCTAAGATTATAAGCACATGTATAGTTGCATGGTGCCTTTTAAATATATACATATTTGTGTGTGTGTGTGTGTGTGTGTGTGTGTGTGTGTGTGTGTGTTTGGGTGTGTTTGGCTTAGAGAGGTGACTCAGTGATTTAGAGCATTTGTTGGTCTTGCAGAGGACCAAAGTTCAATTCCCAGCACCTACATGGTGGCTTACAACCTTCTGTAATTCCAGTTCCATGGGATCCAGTGCCTTCTTCTGGTTTCTGTGGGCACCATGAATACACATGACATGCATACATATATGTAGGTAAAACACTCAGATATAAAATAAATATAAGAAATTCTAAGAAAATACACATACATGGATTCTGAGGATTCTTCATGCTTGGAAGGAAGGCACTTTACTGATGGACTCATCTCAGCCTGTGTGTTTGTGTGTGTTTGCTTGCATGCGCATGAGAGAAAGGGAGAACTAACTGTAGTCCAGGTTGGCTTGGAACTTAACATCAATCCTCCTGCTTCAGCCTCTTCAGTGGTAGGATTAAAGTTGTGGGCCACCATGCCTGGTTAGGTTCCCCTTACAAATGCCATATGAATTCTGTCTTTTAAGCATTTGCAATATCTCATATTTTTTAAGCCATTTTAATGCTTCCCTAATTTCTTCAAGGAATGGGTATAGCACAGGGACCCTGTTAACAGGTGGTTGCATTTGTTTATGATTCAGCTGCAAACGCTGCTTTTGTTGGGTGCTAAGGTCAGAATCTCATTTTCTCCTGCTTTTTTTGTGTGAAGGCAGCACATTTCTACCTAGGGTGCTGATTCTGATACGTTTTTGCTTAGAAAGTAGGTAAGCAGGTTTATGAAGAATTCTGTGCCTTACAAGTCCGTCTTTGTGAGGGACCTTTATGAACACAGCCATAACACTGTGGCTGTCTGCTGTCACTTTGGATATGCAGTGACCTTTGCTTATTGGGTTCAAAGGTCAGAGCAGTATTGTAATCTTTGAATAAATGAGGTACTTAATAATTACATTTTAAGAATATCTAATATCTTCTTTTCTATTGCTATTGCTCTGATTTATTCTAATACTGAGTTAGATTTGAATGTTAGCCACTTAAGGAGAGATTTTGAAATAACCCAGTTATCGTAGAAATTTAGTGCAATAACTTTAATGGAATTTTTCTTTTGAATTTGACTTCTTTCTCTCTCTTTTTTTCCTGCCCACCAGGGAGTAACTATTCCCAGCCAGAGGCGCTACGTGTATTATTACAGCTACCTGTTAAAGAATCACCTGGATTACAGACCAGTAGCACTGTTGTTTCACAAGATGATGTTTGAAACTATTCCGATGTTCAGTGGCGGAACTTGCAGTGAGTACTCTGAATTCTCATCCTTCTGTGCGTTGGAAAACTTTTCTTAACATATCTAAATGTGTATTAAAAACTTAAAAATAAATTCACTGGGTTAAAGCTTAATGCTGGAGCATGCCAATCTGAAGTGTTGGAATTAATTGGTTCAGTTGTTCAGCTCTTTGGGCCAAGAGTGCTAGGAACAGAGGATTTTAGTGTTTTTGAAGCCGGTTATATGGGAGAAATACATGGGTGTTATAGCTACCAAATCTCTGTTCCGACCAAGTAACTCGAAGATGCCCTGTCAGGCCCGTGGGAGAGTGGCAGTGGGTTGTCAGCTTACTGGGCTTGGGGCAGGAACCAAGTCCTTCATCTGAGGGAGACAAATGTTTACAATTATGGCAGCAGGTAATAAGAATGGAAGGAAGAGGTAGAGGCCACAGTGGCAGTCTCCAGACAGAATGAGTGAAAGGGTACGTGTGGGAGTCGGGGTGTGTGCAGAAAACCTGGATTCAGCTCTTGGTTTCAGCCCCTGGCCTGTGTGACCTGGCCCTGTCATCTGCCTTGCTGAGTTTGTTTGCTTGTCAGTACAGTGAAGACATCTTGAAATCTGACCCTCCCTTGATAAGTACCAAGTCATGACATTGATACCTGTTGTAATTTCTCTCTTACCACCGCACATCAGCCCACCTTGATTATTGTGATCTTTTTTCTCCTTTTCTGCTGTTCTCAACTGGAGTTCTTAGCTACTCTAGGAATACGAAGCCCAATACCTGGGCCCAAAATGGTTATTTAATGATGGGAGAACTATGGATGCGATGTATATGGGAACTATATGAAGAAATTTTATGCAGTTCTCTAAGACCAGGCTGCTTCGCTACTTTTTTTTCTCCTCTTAACAGTTTTTTGGCACTGACTATCTGCCACCTGGGAACGGTCACTCATGTTTTATACTTAAGAATATATTTTATTTGTGTTTACAAAACAATGTCATAGTTTCAGGTAGATGTCATGTTCATTAGAATCCCTTAATATTTTATGAATGTTTTATAATTTGTTAGTGATTATTATTTTAGCTTTAAGCTAAAATACTTGGTAAATTAATTTGTTCTCTAAAATAACTTACACATAGAAAATTAATTTTTTGAAGTCATCTGTCTTTGTCAGATATGTGTGGTTACCATGAGTAGTATGACAACTTTACCAAAGGCTGCAAATTTATTAGTATAGCTTGTTGGGAAGGTCTAAGGAATATACTGATCATATCAGTATAATTTTAAAAACTTGAGTACATGACACAATGGGCTGTTGAAAGTAATTGACCTAGGAACTTCACCAGATTCATAGAGAAGGAAAAAGATGAAAACTCATGTTCTTTCTTTTGTTTATGTATCAGTATAAGAGCCAAGCAGAGATGCTATGGAGGTAATAAGGAAAAATTCAGCTCATGAGTCTTACCTAGGCACTTACTGGCCTCGGTGAAGGTTTCTTGTCAGTTCTGCATTGCCTGTCTATAATTAAACTGTTCTGTTTGGCTCTTGGTCTCACAATATTATGTTTACATGTTTACATATGTTTGATTTTAAGTCTCTAGTCTTAAATTATTTTTAATCTTTAAAATTTTCTAAGTTACTATCCGTGTGCTGGAATTTAATATTGTATTTTAAAGTTGTATTAAAGTACAGCTCATGTGGCTAAATGGGGGTTTTATGCATAAATTATACTTGCTATACTCACAAAAAGGTTTCGGAAACTTAATTTCATGGAGAAAGTCTGCCATTGGTGAACGCATGCAGTTCAGACTGGCATTAAGTGCAGGAAGTATTTTCAGGCAGTAGGAACACAGCAGAGGGAAACAAGCTGGACAGGAAATGGAAGGTGTGATCGGCTGTTACAGGGTCTCGAGTGGGAGATGATAGACTTGAAATATTGGTGTTATGATTCTAGGGACTTCAGCTATGTTTTAAGGACACTGAAAGTTGTGAAGTAGGAGGGCAAGTAAAGCCAGCTGTGTGACTTGCCAGATGTTGCCAGAGCAAAGAAATGGAATTTGTTTGGTTTTTCTTTCGCTGTCTCTATGCAGAGATTTTGATCTTACTTAGGTAGATGATTCACAGAAAGGAGATGAAAAGTACATTTGAGATTTGGAGACATAAACATTATCACTTTGGCTTTAAAGTTGTTTTAAATATAATGAAAACAAACTGTTCATGTGACGATCTGCAGTGAGGTTGGAGATTTGTCTCGGTAAAGTACTTGACTAGAATTAGAATGCACAATCTCTAGCTCGCTTTATTTATTTACTTATTTATTTACTTACTTACTTACTTACTTACTTACTTACTTATTTATTTACTTATTTATTTATTTATTTAAAGATACTCCGTGGTTAAGATACATGGTGGATGTGAGTATAGTCTAGGGGAGAGCTCATATCTATTTGGGAGAAGCATCAGGAACAAGGTAATTTAGCCTTTTGGGTGAGCATGTTGTTGAGATAGGAAAGGGTTGGTTGGGTTCAGGGGGAAGCGGAGGCATCGGTGAAACAGATAAAGCTAGCCATGAAAACTAAAGTCTCTTGCGCAGAGTTACCAGGAGCTGGCAGCACTTTTCATACTTGATTATTGTTAAGTGAAGGAAAAGTTGCTCTATATGGGTTATAAATATTAACAAAGATGATCAGTGTGCCTTTCTGCCAGGACACATTCTCTTTAGGAGAGTTTACTTCCCATCATTGTTTACTGGGTCCAGGTCTTGTCATTTCTTTAGAACATAGTTACCATATGAAAGGTTATAATTCAGATTTGTGTCTTAGAATTCAAAAGAACTTTAGTAATGTTAAAGTTTAGATGTTACGACTTCCATCCCAAATGTGAAACTAATATTATACAGAGGATTATTTTTCTCAGTAGATTTAGGAAATGTTTCTATTTATTCATTTCTTTAAAAAACTTTATGCTATTTTATTGTACACAGCAGTGTACACAGTACACACTACTGTCTTTGTGCTCTATTGCTGTGAAGAGACACCATGACCACACAACTCTTATAAAGGAAAGCATTTAATCGAGGTTTGCTTACAGTTTAAGGGTTTAATTAATCCATTATCAGCATGGCAGGAAGCATGGCAGCATGCAGGCAGACGTGGTGCTGGAGAAGGAGCTGAGAGTTCTACATCTGGATCTGCAGGCGGCAGGAAGAGTAGAGAGACACTGGGCTTGGCTTGAGCTTTTGAAACCCCAAAACCTAATCCCAGGACACATACTTCCTCCATTAAGGTCCCATCACTCCAATAAAGCCACATCTCCTAATCCTTTTCAAGTAGTGCCACTGCCTGATGACTCAAGCATTCAAGTATATGAGCCTGTGGTGCTATTCTTATTCAGTCCACCACAGACACCAAATTAAAATCACTCAACAGCGCCCCCAAGCCCAGGTCCTGTGCACTTGGCAGGTACTCCACTACTGAGCCTCTACTCCAACTCGTCATAATGTCTCTTGCTGCCAGCACCACTGTCCCTCCATGTTTCTTTCAGTAGATCCAATTAAGCCCTGCATAAAACGTCCAACTGCTTTCCTAGTCCAAAGTCTCAAAGTCTACATTCTGCCAGCAAGCAGCATGATCAGGCTAATTATTTTTAATGAAACATTTTTAGCTTATTTTACGGGAAGTTCTAAGTAATATGCACTTGTAATTAACTTGTCAGTTGTTATAAGAATTGTTCAAGCCTTGGAGATATACGCCTTAGATATTGTTTAGTTGAAATCCACATTGCACTGTCAATCTTTTCTTCAGATCCTAACATCAATATCAGATTCTGAACTAGTAAATAATTTATTAATAAGATTATAAAGCATTTATCCTGATAATTTTTAATACAGCTTTGAAACTGTACTTTGTTCATTTGTTTCATGTTATACTTCATTATTGTATAAAGCCTTGTAAAATGTCTCATTGCACTTTGAACCTTTAGTCAAAGAAGTGAAATTTATAGGCAGATTGTTGATGTAATGTTTCCCTCTTTGGGTAGGTTTCATGATAAATATCTTGTAAATCCATGTTAGAATAACCCTGTGCTTTTACTATACATTCTATTTTCTATGAGGTAATTGCTGCTGATGTTGCTTTTATACATTAAATACATAAACCTCTGTGTTGGTTTGGCTTTCACATTGTTCTCAGTCATTGGTCACTATTAAAAATCAGCTTTTCATCTTGAACGAAGTAATACCTTTGATACAGATTTTTTTGGTTTTTCGAGACAGGGTTTCTCTGTTGTAACTCTGGCTGTCCTGGAACTTACTCTGTAGACCAGGCCTCAAAGTCACAGAGATCCGCTTGCTTCTGCCTCCCAAGTTCTGGTATTAAAGGTGTGTGCCACCACTGCCCAGCTTGATAGTGATGTTTTTATGCCACACATATACCTACACACATACACAAAGTTCTCTAATTTTAATATTAGTCACCTAGCTATAAATGAATTTGAGTACATTTCAGAAATAAAACATTTTTCCCTTTCCACATCTTTACCCATCTTTTTTCATTGAGTTGCTAATCAAAATCATAATGATGTTTGAGAAGTTGTACTTCAGCAGTAATTTAAAACAAACCTAGATTGGAACCAAATAATTGTTCATGAAAACAGTGTTTAAAGGTGTCATAGTTAGGGTTTCTAATGCTGTGAAAACACACCAAGACCACAGAAACTCTTATAAAAGAAAATATTTAATGGGACTGGCTTACAGTTCAGAGATTTGTTCATTATTGTCATGGTGGGAAACATGGCTGCTTGCAAGCAGACATGGTACTGGAGAGATAGCTGAGAGTTCTGCATTCAGAACACCAGGCAGCAGGAAAGAGTCACTGGGCCTGCCTTGTGCTTCTGAAATCTCAAAGCCCTCTCCCAGTGACACACTTCCTACAATAAGGCCATACCTTCTAATTGTCCATTCCCTATGAGCCTATTGGAGCCATTTTCATTCAGACCACTACAAAGAGGGAAGGAAGGCTCAGTCTAGTTTTTCCCTCGGAGCTTGCTGCATGTCCTGCAAACATCTAGGATATTTTCCTGTCTATTTCTCATGATTGTGACTTTACATACCTTTAAAGTAAATGTGGGCTACCACACTCATGTGAGTATGGGCAGCAAAAACTGAACTCAATGGATTTCAAAAAAAGAAAAACAAAACAAAACAGAAGACATCAAGTTGGGGAGGAAACCTGGAGGCACAACCAGGAAGAAAGAGTTAGAGGGAGACGGGGAAAGGGAATTGGATCAAAATACATTAAATGCATGTATGACATTCTCAAGGAATTAGTAAAAGTGATATACTAACAAGACAAATATGGGCTAGAGGTCAAAAGAGTGATGATATTCTGTATTTTATATTATAAATGCTTAGGCTTATGTTGTAGAGTTTATTAAAGTTTTCTCATAAAGTTGTATTTATGCAGTTCACAAAAGTCCCAGGAAGTTGCTTAAATTATTTTTATGTTTATAGTAATTTGTGGTAGTTCTTCCGTATAATGTAATGTAAAGCTTTGCTATTAATGTGTTGTTGGAATCTAGCCTTGGAACTTACTGTTTATGAAGTAGCCATTACATTTCATAGCTGTAATAGAACTTTAAGGTTTCAAATTAGAGAGTTCTTTACCTGGATTGGTTATGTTTTTACCTAACTGACTCCTTTGGTTTGTTTTAGTCAGCAGTCCATATGAAGAATTATCATTTCATGTATACTTCCGTTACTTTATCACTAAAGTAGTTTATGATAATTTGAGTGTTAAAGCATTTCCTGTGAAATGATCCTATATGTATTTAACCATGTAGATCCCCAGTTTGTGGTCTGCCAGCTAAAGGTGAAGATATATTCCTCCAATTCAGGACCCACACGACGAGAGGACAAGTTCATGTACTTTGAGTTCCCTCAGCCATTGCCTGTGTGTGGTGACATCAAAGTAGAGTTCTTCCACAAGCAGAACAAGATGCTCAAAAAGGTCTGCACTTCACTTCCATTGGGTGGAATAGCTGTGCTTCTATGAGTAACCTCAGCCCCTTTGCTTTAAAGCCTTTGGTTAGGAAGGGTTAGTCCTTACTACGAGATGTAATATTTCTTTGATTACCGTCTGCTGAGCTCGGATTACTTTTTTTGTTAGATTTTCAGATACTTTACTTCTGTGGCATTGATGAGACATGTAAGCAGAAACCCTTTTTTTTATTTTTTATTTTTCATTTTTCTTTTTTTGGTTTGTTCTGTGATCTTATGCAATTACACAAGCTACATTTCACCCACTTGGTTTATGTTTCTTTAGACTGAACTATTTTATATTTTGTTTCCCCAGATTTACTGAGTACTTAATATTATTTAGTTAAGACAGATCACTATGAAGGAAAAGTAAAAAAACAAAAAACCCAGAAAAACTGAGATATTTAAACATGCAATTTCAGAATAACAGGCTTGAGGTACACTCAGAGGTGGCAGGAGCTGAGCTGTACTATCCTTAGTTTGGAATATTGAGTGTGAACATTTAAAATGAGTCTAAGGTATAGACGTTTTATCTAGAAACAGAGAATGATACCAGCTTTGTTGACATCCATGACTTGTATCTCCAAAGGGGGATTTCATTTTCTCCATGAAAATGAGATTTTTTTTTAATGTGATAAAAGGAAATTTTAACTTACTATAAGACTTGTAATGTTAATTTGATTTATCAGAAGAAATATAAATTTCTGTTTCCAGGACCCAAGTAGTTAGGAGAGAAAAATTACAAACTTACTGAATTAATATTTTTATCACAGACTCATTTTCTACCTCTCCTATAAAGAAAAAAAGCTAAGTATACCTCAGTTGAGTTACTGGCTTTTTTTTTTTTTTTTTTTTTAAGAATACAATAAGTTTGAGCAAATATTTCAAAAATCAGGTATTTAGAAGGCTTTCTTTTCCCTCCTTTTTATAAGACTCTGGCTCACATGATGTGTGCATTTCTCTAACTGGTTTTCTTTTGTTTGTTTGTAGATAGATTCTATTTGTAGCTCAGGCCAGCCTCGGATGAAGCAGTCCTGCCTTAACGTCCCACGTGCTGTGGTTATAGGCAGGAGCCACCACACTTGGCTTTATATTGTTTTTAAAAATAGATCCTTACTTCACCGTCTCCGTGTACTTTTAGGAGTGTGCGATTTTTTTACTCCAGACCTCAGTTGCACATTTATATACATGAAACTGAAGATTGGACATACATTTGTCGATCTTGGATGACTTTCCATAAACTTCATTTATCATAGCTTTTCCTGACCTATTTAAGTGCCTGTTCTGATTTAGATAAAAAAAAATTTAAGAAAATTAGTACAGTGGGCCACATATTGGAAGTTTAAGTACTATTATCTTATTTTCTTCTAAGTAAAATATAGTTGCTAACTTAACAACTTTGCTGAAGCAATTGAGATCAATAAGATTTTACAAAAGCTGGAGAGACAGCTCAGCAATTAGGAGCACTAGCTCCTTTTCCAGAGGACCCAGGTTTGATTCCCATTACCCACGTGTATTTGTTTCACAATCTTCTGTAACTCCAGTCCCAAGGGATCTGAATCCCTCTTCTGGCCTCCAAAGCACCAGGCACAGGGTACACATACATATATATATCTAGGCAAAAATGTAGTTGCCATATTTCCTTAGGGAACCTGTATTAACCTTCCTAGAGCTTCTATTGGAATAAAAGCACCTCAGCTTTGCGTCTGTCTACACACACATAAGCAAACCATTTTTAAAACTCAGAATTAGGATAGAAAATATTCTACTTAGAATTTTAAGGTAAAATTAAAGTTACCAGATTTTATATGATTATATTTTTTATCACTTAGTGAATAAGAATGTGATGTTTCACATTCTAAGCTTTGCTTAGAGTAACTGATTATATATGATTTATTATGTTGACTATTTGTTAAATGTTTTAAATAAGTGAAATACATCTTTCATTTCTTTCTTTTTTTTAGGATAAAATGTTTCACTTTTGGGTAAATACATTCTTCATACCAGGACCAGAGGAAACCTCAGAAAAAGTGGAAAATGGAAGTCTCTGTGATCAGGAAATCGATAGTATTTGCAGTATAGAACGTGCAGATAACGACAAGGAGTATCTAGTACTTACCTTAACAAAAAACGATCTTGACAAAGCAAACAAAGACAAGGCCAACCGATATTTTTCTCCAAATTTTAAGGTCAGTTGAAACCATTTTGGGTGTGAGAGTGTGTGTTTTAGTCTAAGTGTGTAGCTGAAAAACTTGCCTTTATTTGTTTAAAACTAAAACTTGTGCTAAGATTCTTCAATTGTAGCAATCCCTAGTGGTTGCTTAGCCTTTCTTTTTTCTACTTATTCCTCTATTGCTCTTCCTCTCGCTCCTCTTTCTCTTCTTTCCCCTCCTTTTTCAGCCTTTCCTTTCTCCTGTTTAAATTCTTTTTTCATTCTGTTGTGCTTTGTTCATTCACAAGTAACAAACTTAACCATAAATTATAAAAATAACAATACTGTTAATACTTAAAACGAGAGAGACATGTACACGTATTAAGTGAAAACAGACCTAATACTCAATGCCTTTGGGTCTCAAGTTTCTTTAGGTTTCCTTTAGAATCGCAGGTTTTCATTTCCTTTCTTTTCTATAAATTCACATTTCTATCAACCACCTGCTTTCTAGTGTTTTGAGATAGGATCTTCCTGTGTAGGCTCATGCTGGCCTGGAGCAGGTGTTCCTCCTGCCTCAGTGCACAGCCAGGAGACACAGGCAATCTTAAGGTCCTTTGAAAAGCAGGGCCTTCAAAGCTGTTATAAACATATATAGTACTTTCAAGTGAATCTGCAAAACAAATGCCCTTGGTAATATAAAACTCAATTATTCATTTTTATCTTAAACTTTCTTTCTCTAGGTGAAATTATACTTTACAAAAACAGTAGAGGAGCCATCAAATCCAGAGGCTAGCAGTTCCACTTCTGTGACACCAGACGTTAGTGACAATGAACCCGATCATTACAGATACTCGGACACCACTGACTCTGACCCAGAGAATGAACCTTTTGATGAAGATCAGCACTCACAAATTACAAAAGTCTGATTTTTTTTTTTTAAGAGGGATAAAATACCATGAAAAAGAAAAAAAAAAAAAAACTTGAATAAACTGAAATGGACCTTTTTTTTTTTTTTTTTTTTTTTTTTTTAAATGGCAATAGGACATTGTGTCAGATTGCAGTTATAGGAACAATTCTCTTTTCCTGACCAATCTTGTTTTACCCTATACATCCACAGGGTTTTGACACTTGTCCAGTTGAAAAAGGTTGTGTAGCTGTGTCATGTATATACCTTTTTGTGTCAAAAGGACATTTAAAAATCAATTAGGATAAATAAAGATGGCACTTTCCCATTTTATTCCAGTTTTATAAAAAGTGGAGACAGACTGATGTGTATACGTAGGAGTTTTTCCTTTTATTTTCTGTCACCAGCTGAAGTGGCTGAAGAGCTCTGAGTCCCAGGTTCACGTCCTACCCCTTTGCACTTGTGGCAACAGATAAGTTTGCAGTTGGCTAAGAGAAGTTTCGACAGGGTTCTGCTACACTCGAATGCATGTCCTTGGGCTGAGGGAGTGGAGGGAATGCTCAGAAAGGGCTGTTTTTAGCTGGGCTCTGGACCACGTACCATCTCCAGCTACTTCCGCGCACCTTTCTTTAGCATGCTGCAGTTACTAATCTGGGCATCCGAGAAATTGGCCGCTGTCAGTGCTTGTTGTTTGTGCATTTTTAAGAGCATATTGGTGCTAGAAAAGGCAGCTAGAGTGAGTAAATTTGTATCGGGGTACAGGAGTGAACCTTCTACAGCATCTTAAGAGTCTACAAATAAAGGGATATCAAAATAACGTGGTCATAGATAAAAGACACAGCAACAATGGCTTAAGCATACAAATGTGGAGGCTGTCAGCAAAGAGTGGGCTGGAAACAAAAGCCGACAGTGATTTATTCAGCATGCTTTCTCAGTTGTAATGACTGCTCCATCTCCATGTAATCAAGGCCAGTGCTAAAAGTCAGATGCTATTAGTACCTACATCAGTCACCAACTTACGTTTATTCTTAATAATTTTCAATCATATGCCTACTGTGGATGCTTCATGTGCTGGCTACCACTTTCTTTTTCTCGTTAAATATAAAATATTTTGTAATTCTTCACAGGAAATTTCAATTTGAGATTCAACAGTAAGCGGTTTTTTTGTTTTTGTTTTTGTTTTTTTCTATAAAGATCGATGATGCACTTACTCAGTCTAGTAGCTGTCAGATGTCCCACCCCTTTGACCTTACACATTCTATTACAATGAGTTTTGCAGTTTTGCACATTTTTTAAATGTCATTAACTGTTAGGGAATTTTACTTGAATATTGAATACATATAATGTGTATATTAAAAAAGTCATTGTTTGTGTTAAAAAGGAAATTAGAGTTGCAGTAAATTTTCAGCACTGCACGAATAATAAGGCATTTGAGTTTTTTCAGTAGAAATTGTCCTACAGATGCTTTATCAACTTGCTATTGAAAGAGTAGATCTTTTTTAATGTGCAGTGTTGAGTCACTTCTTTATAGTGGTAGAGTTGGGATTAGAGCTTCAATTCACTTCTTAAATATCATTATATGTTCGATATGCCCAGACTGCATACAATTTAAAGCAGAGTACAACTACTATTGTAATGGTAATGTGAAGATACTATTAAAAAGGATTTCTTTTTTTTTTTTTCTGGGAATTTGGTGTCTTTCAAATTATACCTTGACCTTGACATTTGAATATCCAGCCATTATATTTCTTAATGGTGTGAAGTCCCATTTTCAATAACTTATTGGTGCTGAAATTGTTCACTAGCTGTGGTCTGACCTAGTTAATTTACAAGTACAGATTGCATAGGACCCACTAGAGAAGCATTTATAGTTTGATGGTAAGTAGATTAGGCAGAAAGTCATCTAAAATAAAATATTCTTAGAAAATAATGTTGATGCATTTTCCATACCTCATCAGTTTCACTCAACAAAGTTTTTAAAATTGTTAACAAAGCTCTTAGGATTTACACATTTATATTTAAACATTGATATATGAATATTGATTGACTGTTGATAAAGTGATAAAGTTAGAGACAACTTTTCCTAAGATCTCACCATTGAAATTTGTATACCACCTTGTCTTTCCTAAAAGCTAAAAGTGGTTGGACTAAAGTGAAAAGCAGCTATTGGTGTTTTGGAGATAGTGGTGGACACTGTTCTTTGTTAGTTTTGGGCACAGCATGCTAAACTCTAACTTGTATTGTTCCAATATGTAACACAGAGGGCCAGGTCATGAATAATGACATTACAATGGGCTGTTGCACTGTTAATATTTTTCCTTTGGAATGTGAAGGTCTGAATGAGGGTTTTGATTTTGAATGTTTCAGTGTTTTTGAGAAGCCTTGCTTACATTTTATGGTGTAGTCATTGGAAATGGAAAAATGGCATTATATATATATTATATATATATAAATATATATTATACATACTCTCCTTACTTTATTTCAGTTACCATCCCCATAGAATTTGACAAGAATTGCTATGACTGAAAGGTTTTTTGAGTCCTAATTAAAACTTTATTTATGACAGTATTCAAGATTAGCCTGAAATGCATTCTGTAGGTAATCTCTCCCGTGTTTCTGGAATGCTCTCTTAGACTTTTTGGATGTGCAGCAGCTTACATGTCTGAACTGACTTGAAGGCATCACATTTAAGAAGGCTTACAGTTGGGCCCCTGCCATCCCAAGTCCTCTGTAATTCCTCTTGGACATTTTTTGCCATAATTGTAAAAGGGTAGTTGAATAAAATAGCATCACCATTCTTTGCTGTGGCACAGGTTATAAACTTAAGTGGAGTTTACCGGCAGCATCAAATGTTTCAGCTTTAAAAATCAAAGTAGGTTACAAGTTACATGTTTAGTTCTAGAAAATTTGTGCAATATGTTCATAACGATGGCTGTGGTTGCCACAAAGTGC
This sequence comes from Cricetomys ansorgei, assembly GCA_026225945.1. NCBI lineage: Eukaryota > Metazoa > Chordata > Mammalia > Rodentia > Nesomyidae > Cricetomys > Cricetomys ansorgei. The sequence continues at coordinate 17,549,949 of JAMJFZ010002601.1, forward strand.
CTCGTTTACCTTTAAATACTGTTAATGTGTCATGCATGCAGATGGAAGGGGTGGAACTGTGCGCTAAACTGGGGGCTTTTACTGTAGTATTTGGCAGAGTTGCCTTCTACCTGCCAGTTCAAAAGTTCAATCTGTTTTCATATAGAATATATATACTAAACAATTGAGTCTGTAAAACAGCCTTCCTCTGATTCAGCCTCTTCAGATACTCTTGTGCTGTGCGGCAGTGGCTCTGTGTGTGAATGCTAAGCACCGAGGATACACAGATACGACGTGTACAGGATAATGCCTCCTACCAATCAGATGTCCATTTGTTACTGTGTTTGTTAACAACCCTTTATCTCTTAGTGTTATAAAACTCCACTTAAAACTGATTAAAGTCTCATTCTTGTCATCGTGTGGGTGTTTTATTAAATGAGAGTATTTATAATTCAAATTGCTTGAATCCATTGAAATGTTGAGTAATGGGCAGCCAAATTTGATTACAAAATTTCCTGTAGGTTTTTCTATTTTTTGTTTGTTTTTGTTTTGTTTTCCTTCCTGCTGTCCTTCAAAGCCGACTATTAGAAAGGCATGCCTTTTGTCAGCTTGGAAGTAGACTTGTATGTACTCATGGTTCAGAGAAGCACTTTGAACCTTAGTCACCATTTCATAAATTATTCCAGGCACAGTAAAGAATATTTTAATTTTGAAAAAATTCAAGGTTCTTGGAAAATGGTGCCTATTTTTATTTCATGAAGACAGATGGCTGAAGATCCCCCAGAATGGGCGTGGTGTCTCAGGTCTGTTCTGTGGCTTTCTGTTCTCTAACTCTACAGTTGGCCATCAGCACGAGGGAGGCTTTATGGGGACTTGTCCCATATGAAGATGGATGTTCAGAGTAGTGGGCTCGAATATAATCTTGCTTCTAATATTCTTAAATTAGAGAGTAAGGCATACCCTTCCCACGAGACGGTAAGATAGTTTGTGGCAGTGCAGCTTATACAGAGGTTTTGGAAGTAAGCAGACCATTAAGTCACTGTGGAATTTTAATGTTACATAAACTTTATAGTTTCTCTGTGACCTTTTTAAAAAAGTGAATTGAGTAACATGTAATTGTGTAAAGAAATACGAAGATTGTATATATTCACACATTTTCTTTAGAATTCTTTGGTGGTGTATGTGGTTAAAAACTTGAATATAAAGGTATTTTGATTTGTAAGATATTTTGATGATGTTTAAAAAAAGGAATTTCCTGGCATTTTGCTTTTAGATCATGTCCTCATTATACTGTAATTTGAGCTGACTTGGTTCAGTGAATGCCATCACCATTTCCATTGAGAATTTTAAAATCACCAGTGTTTAACATGCAGGCTTCTGAAAGGCTCCCAGAAAATCAAGACCCGTAAGTCCAGTTAATTTACTGCTAACATGAAACTTCTAGTTCTTTTATATTTTGCTAGATAATTTGCTACATCTAAAGCACAGGCTCACATGCATGTAGCTTTTATTTAACAGTGCTTTTGCTAGGGCAGAGAACAGTGTTGCTGAGTGGAAACAATGATACCTAGTCCGATCTGGCACAGAGAGCAATACCTAGAATCTATACTCAGGGTGATGGGGTGCTTTTTAAGTTGAAGTCTTAAGAGGCTGTTTTTCCTATGGAATTACATTGCAACAGGAAGCCCAGAATTATCTCTTTTAATGTTAAAACACATTTTTGAGCCGTACTGTGGCTGCTTTTCTATCTTTAAACAACAGGTATCAGGATGTGGATGGGTAGCTTTAAACACAAGGCAGCAGGATAGTGTCATTACTAACAGTCCTCTGGCTCTATTGTGAGAATACTTTCCCAACATATCATCACAATTCCCTTGCCCTTGGAGATGCACTCCTTATTAAATGTATTTCAGTGACTAAACAATCATTTTTCTGTTGACTCATGTACATTTAAAACTGAAATTTGTACTGTCTATAGGAAATGAACACTGATTAGATTACTTATTAATGCAGCAGGTATGGAATATGTGCATTATAGAGAGACCTTTCCAGTACTGTGGGTCTACCTGAATGTTTATTGTTGGCATAAGGACGATGTGTGAAGAAGTAAACACGGTTACGTTGGTTAAGCATAGCAAGCTTGATGTGGATGTTTTAAACCGTTTTAAAGCAGGGCGTGCAAAGCACTGTATGACCAGTGAACTTTATCACCCTTCTGTTCCTCTTCTAGTTTGCAAATGCTTGCTCGGTTTAGAGGAAATTCAAATCTAACCCTGCCCCTTAAATAAAAGCAAGAACTACTACTGATTTGTCACTCAGCTGTCTTTATATGTATGCTCCTGTGACTTGCATCACATAATAAGTTAATACTTCACAAATTGTTACCTTTTAGCTCTGAATGTTTAGTATTGTGGTGGGCTTATAACAAAACAAACTCTTGACAGTCACTTGAGAATTTTCATGAAGCATTTAGATGAAAGCATTTTATAATTTATTAGAAAATGTGTTGTCTTAAGAAACCTTTACGTATATGGGAGACATTAACTGCCATTTTTGAGCGTACTGCATTTTAAAATAAAGCTGCATATTTTTAAATGAAGTGTTTAACAAGGATTTATATTTTTTGTTTTAAGATTAAAAATAATTTATGTCTTCTCATATGTGAAATCTCATCTGTCACAATGGTTAGATTTATGTAGAATAGAGCAAGGCTTGTAGTGTTACAGCTTACAGTAAAGTTCTTAATGTGTAGATGTGTGTTCACTTACTGGCTGTCTTGTATGCCTTTGAGATTTTCTGCCTGTCCTGTGCAGTTGTCTAAATGATGCTTCTACATTTACAGTACCAATTTAGTATCTATTTTCTGTCTCCATTAAATTACCCTCATTCTCTATTGAGTTTGCAAGTGTGCGCTTTTGTGTGTATGTGTGTTTGTGGGATGTATGGGAGAATTAGTTTTGGATATGCTAGAATAGAGATAAAATTTGGTTCAAGCAAAATTTTCCCACTGGGATTTTGCAGTTCATTGTAATAAAATGTTAATCTTGGATGATCTGGAATATTAATGAATTTGTTAGTAGCTTCTTGATGTGTGCATTAATGAGATATATCAAAGTTGTACATTAAACCAAAGTTGGAGTTGTGGAAGTGTTTTTTATGAAGTTCCGTTTGGCTACCAATGGACATAAGACTAGAAAATACCTTCCTGTGGAGAGTATTTTTTCCTTTAAACAATTAAAAAGGTTCATTATTTTTGATGATTTGTTTCTTAGCTTTTATTCATCCAACGAATATCAAGACTCTGCTCTGTATAACAGGTTTTTGGAATATGTTATTGAGCGAAAAAGGAACTTCCTGTCCTTGCTGGTAAAGTTTATACTTCAGTAAACTACTTAAAAGTTGGGGGATGTGCTGAGAAGTGGGAGATGCATATGGTATGTTGTGTGGGTCTCCAAACGTTCTAGGGTTCCCTGCATTCCCGTCCCTTCAGAGTTTAGATGCATCTCAACGTTTAGAGGCAAATAGTTTAATAAGATGGACATTTGAAACTTCTATTCATTACAGTATCAACATTTTACTAGTGACCAGGTCCTCCCCTTAGATCAGAGCCATAGACTTGGAAATGAAATCATTTATTTATTTCTATGTATACATGTTCACATGTGCGGATGCATGTGGGTGGAGACTGGAGGTTAATGTTGGTTGATTTTTTTGATCGCTCTTTATGGGGGCAGGATCTCTCCCTAGACCTGGAGGTTGTTGATTATTCTCTGGTTACAGGTGGGTGCACTGCCCAACATTAGGTGCTGGGATCCTAGCTCTGGCCCTCATGCTGCAGTGAGCTTCCTCCTCAGGCCCTGGGTGTGAAATCTTGAAAGAAAATGTTGGCTTATGTGTTTTTTTGTTTTTTTGTTTTTTCCCCATAATTCTTCATTTTAAAGTAGATTTAAAATAACTGGAAAGACATCTTTCTTCAGAAAGAACATAAAACTGCTCAGTTTTCCAAATGTGAAGAAAATTATGTAAATTTAGAAAAAAAATCATAAAGACCTTTTAGTCCTGCCTTAACTGTTAAAGTTTACATAGACTGTCTTCTCTACTTGTACTATTTGATTTCAAAGTGTAATATATTTATATTTAAAGAACATGTATGTCAAAGAGCTACAGGCAACTAGGGAATGCTGAGTGGGAGAAATTCTTCCCCTGGGAAGAACACTCTAATTAGGTATCCAACACCAAATGGTCCACCCTGAAAACACAAGTAACATTATCATACAGACTGAACAGGTTATATTGGGAAATATTTGTATATACATACACATGTAACAATAATTAATGAAAAGAGAATCTGAAAGAGCAAGGAAGGTTTAGAAAGGAAAGCGAAGGAAGAAATGATGTAATTAAATTACATTATAATCTCAAAAAATGTATGAAAACATCTGAAGATTTTAATTTTATTTAATATTTTCATGAGAATATTACTGGTAGGAAACCAAACATTTTATGATTACCTTTAACAGTGGAGCCACAAGTTGATGTTTTGTTAATTTATTACGTGTGTGTGTGTGTGTGTTTATACATGTTCAGATGTTTGCTGAGGCTTTCTGTGGAGGTCAGAGGACAAGTTGTAAGGAGTCTGTTTTTCTCTTCTTTCACTACGTGTGTCCCAGGAATCAAACTTAGGTTGTGAGACTTGGCCTTAATGGCCTTCATCTGCTGAGCCACTCGTCTGCCCATACAAGCCATTCTTTAGCAAGTACTTCAGTTGGTTTAGCCATTGTAAGTCAATAGGACTTCTTTATGGTAGAAATAATTGACTGATGGAAAGATTGTACTTTAGGATTATAAATGTTTTTGTTTCTTTTGGGATTTCTTTGTTTTGAGACAAGGTCTCATCATGTATTTAGACTGGCCTTGAACTTACAGTATCGTCCAGGCTGGCCTGCATTGCATGATCCTCCTTCCTCAGTCTCCCAGGTGCTAATACCTGAATTACAGATGTGTTGGCAGCACTTCTGGCTATAAGTGATAAACATTAAATGAATGTTTTACTCTGGTAAAAAGTGTAGGTATAAGGTAAAATCTTTCTGTGTCAGACTCAGTAGACACCGATGTGTCCAGCTGTCCATAGAGGAGACTGAAGACGCTGCTTCTATAAAAATCTAGTAAGATTAAAACAATGTCAGAATGAACATGGTTTACTCAGGTGTAAAATCTTGGCTAAGAGGCACTTAAAGTCCCAAGCATCTTGATTAAATCTCCAAAAAAGTTAACCTTAGAAAACCTGAAGACTCATTTAAAATTTATAGGAACTCTGTAGTAAGTCAAAACAGGAGCAGGGGGTGGAGGCTGGGGTGTGGGGTGTGTGGGTGGGTGGGGAGTTGAACTACGAAGAGAATGGAGAGCATGAAGGAAGTAGAGGGGGAGCCTGAAATACAGTAAATGTGGCCGGAACTGCCAGCCGATAGTAAGTAGCCTGGTGGGTTTGAGTCTGCTGTGTGTGAAACAAGTGCTTCACTTTCCCTTAGGGTAGGTGATTTCATTCACAAAAACCTTAAAAACCTAAAGTACCTAAGTTCACAGGAAGGTAGTAATGGACTGGATTTGAACTCAGACCATTCTGTGGTTTCTGTCATAGTATGACCGTTGTCTCTTAGAATCAAATACAAAACAAAAAGCAAAGTTCTGAAATATCTTGTATCATGAAGTCACTTGATATTCTTTATTTGTTAGAAATAATAAAAAAGCAAACCACTGTAAGATCTAAGTCTTGCAAAATGGACATCAAAGATAAGCACTTAATGCACTGGAGGGATGATTAAAAGCACTGACTACTCTTGCAGAGGGCTCAGGTTTGGTTCCCAAGCACCCATATGGCAGCTCACAACTGAGTGTAACTCCAGTTCTAGGGGATCCAACACCCTCACCTGGCCTCCATGGGATTAAATGCTTGTAGTGCTGCACATACATGCTGGCAAACACTCATCCAGATTAAGAAATAAATAAATCTTTAAAAAGGAAAACATTAGTCATTCAAGCCACAAAGTTCTTGACAGGTATAGTATTGGCATATAATGGTATATATCAATAGAATTTATACTCTGATTTGCTAATATGGTATGAAATCCATTAAATAAATGTACTTTGTTTTTGTTTGAACTGGAATACCCAGACTGTTTAACTGGTCCTCAGTTAACCAGCCACTCAGCAAGTCTGTTACGTCTATCAGATTAGAATTACTCTGGTGTACAAGTCAGAGAAGCTTGCAGACTTTATGGAGAAGGAGATGCAAGTACAGTGCTTTGATGTGGGAACAAAGCTAGCCATTTAGGAAACCATGAGAGAGAGGCAGAGCGGAGTGCAGGATGAGTTGTGGAAGGTAAATTTTGGAGAAGTGGTCAGAGGATCTCATGATTCGATCAAAGCAGAGTAAAATCACTGAAATCTAAAGATCTGTGCCAATCAAAGTCTAACTCTCCTAGTCCCTCATCGCCCTCTCAGAGGTCCCCCTAACTACTGTTCGGTGTGTTGAGGTGCAGACCATTGTTACTTATTCCAAGCTGGAAAAGGATAATGTAGGAATGGCAGCAGTCAGAGTGCCAGAGTCTGAGTAGGGTCCATAAGGGCTTTGATAAACTTAACCGGTGGCAAAGATCCTGGACATAAGGCATCCATTTGGTGACTGCATCCTTGGAGGTAGCTAGGCGAATGAAGTAGATCTGTAACACACAGGAATAAAACTGTTAGTGCTGTTATAATTCCTACTGGAAGAGGACTTCAGAAAATTGTTGGGAATGTTGAGTGTGGCAGTTCACGTCTTTAATCCCAGCACTTGGGAGGCAGAGGCAGGACAATCTCTGCCTTCAAGGTCAGCCTGGTCTATATAGTAATACCCAGGATAGCCAGATTATGTAGAGAAATCCTTTCTGGAGGGTGGGGGATGGGATGTGGGCAAATTTGCCCTTATTAGAAGATCACAACCATCCAAAGAACTTTGGCAGTCTTTGTTATTGGCATCAGTGAGATTGATACATTTTTTCCCCCACCATCGCAAGATATATACTGTGGAGGAAGCCATTAGTCTGGCTTGAGAGTTTGAGAGGCCTTTCGTCAGTTCAAATTTAGAAGTTGGTCTTTGGGTTTCTCTTATCACAGCCTCATGGAGCACATTAAGAGGCAGAGTTAATGAAGAAAACTCCTTAGCTTGGTGAGTAACGTCAAGTCTTGTTTAGCAAGACAAAATGCAATCATGCTGCCAACTGGACCATGTACTACAGCCCTGTAGAAAGATGAGGTCAGAGAAAATGATCTTTTCTACATCTAGATTGACTTGTTTTGTTTGCTAATAGTGTAACTGCAAATGGCTGTTTGTTACATCAGACTCCTGCATAGGGAAAGCTTCTCAAGACAAAGTAACTGTCTTATTGGCAGTGCCCTCATTGGGAAAGGGGCTTAAAATAGAGAAGGTGCAAACTACAGGCTTCTTTCTCACACTCCTGACCTGAGGCAAAGGTCTAAGGGCCTGGTGGGCCTTTTCTTCTAACAGCAGGCCTCTTGACTGGGAGGCTATTCTGACAAGTTCATGGCCACATCAGGACATATTAACCCCAAAGTTGTGAGCATATCAGCCTCCCTTCCTGTCCTTGTTCAAATTGATCAAGTCTAAATTAATGGAGGAAGATTCCGCAAAGGCCCTTAAAACTCCCAGCCCTCTAGAAGAAACTGGACTCCAGTCTCCCAAGTCCCTCCTTTGCCTTTCAGAATTTCTTTCTCTGTGTGCCTTACCATGTGTGTGCTTCTTCACCCTTAATAAAAGCCTTTCCTCAGCAGTTAAAAAGAAGTCTCTGCACTAAATATAAAAAGCAACTACAGGGCAATGGGTCTTGTTCCTTTTATTTTAGCTTCTCACCAGAATTGGGCCACTCAATGTAGATGGGTATGGCAGTGATGTCATGATCAGCTAAAATGGGAATCCAATTCTCTGGCTAGAGGGGCTGGAAAAATCTGATCCAAGGGCCAGAGAGCATGGGTGGGGCAAGGAGCTGGCTAGAGGTGGGTCACTGGGGGAAATCCGGAACAACTAGAAAGGAAACCTAACTCTGTCTTGGGGCTTCTGTGTGCCTGAGGCTCATCCCTGAATTGGAGTGCTAAGGACAGAGCCCAGGGAGCACACCCTCAGGGTCAAACACGAAGTCCAAGGAGCTAGCACTCAGAAGATGAGACAAAACACATTGTCTGGGCTGATCAACTGTCTCCATCCATCCATCCATCCATAAACCAAATACTTTTCTGAAAGTTCTAGCAGGACCTTTAGTGTACACATTACACTATCCAATGTTTCTTAACTAGGAAGAACCAGGAAAATGAGACCAGCAAGGGAAAAAAAATCAATCGAGATGGCAACTACAGATTACCCAGATGGAAATGGTTAGACATAAAAACAGCGGTTATAATTATATGTGATTAAAAATATGCAACTGAATGGAAAGATAGTCTCAACAAAGAAAATTATGTTATTACTAAAAATTATGGATTCTGAAATAAAAAAAGAACATACTAGATGGACAATACAAAAGTGGCAATGAAGAGCCCAGCCAGCAAACTTGAACATAATTTGATAAATATCCATTTCAATACTGGTTTGATAGTCTTAAAGGGGACTGTAGATTTGAAAAGCAGAATGTATCTATAATTAGCTACAGGGTACTTAATAAAATAGTAATCTCAGTGCTTTTATGTGGCTGCCATAGACGCATATCAAGAAGCTCCTGCTGTTTGTCAGTTACATCGAGTAAAGAGTTAGCATCATCACAAGCCCAACCATGGTGATCATGTAAATTTTCTTAAACATGCTATAGAGTCCTCAGCAATAGAATATGTTTTGAATGCCCCATCCATGGTCTCCTAATTGGATACATTAAGCTGTATACCTGCAGAGGAAGCAATTTAGAAACCTAGAAAAGTCATCACTCGGTCATTGTCAAGTTCATCCCCAGAGTTGGCACTAATGATTGTTTTGCTTGTTGGCTGTTATTAACTCTTTGATGCAGCCTTGTCAGTCAGAATTTCCAAATGAGACACACACACCCCTACACTCCATGTCCCCCAACCCCTCAGGAAGGGGTTCTTTGGCTGGTCTGGAACTCAGAGATCCACCTGCTTCTTCCTTCTGAGTGCTGGGATTAAAGGCCTGTGCCACCACTTTCCCAACCTAAATGTGACTTTTTTTTTTTAAACAGAGATGTCATGCAAAAAACCAACCTGTAGTGTAGACATGATACATGCTTTTCAATAGAAAATATGGGAGAAAAAAAGTACAGTGTTTTATGCGGGTTGACTGAGGAAACATTAAGGCAGGTTGGGCTAAAAACCGAGTCAATATTTGCATTTGGAGAAATGGCTTCCTAGTTAAGGCTTTAGAATAACTCTGGTATATCTGAATAATGTAACTTTTTTTTTTATTTTTTAAAATGTGTATGGGTATTTTGCCTGCATGTATGTCTGTGTACCACATGGTGCCTGGTGCCCATAGAATCTAGATAGTTGTAAGCTGCCATGTGGGCACTGGGAATAGAGCTTAGGTCCTCTGGAAGAGCAGCCACTACTCTTAACCCACTGAGCCATCTTTCCCTCTCTCTATATATAACTATAACTTGTAAAGGGTAGGATAAATGCTTATAATTCCTGTGGTAACTTTTGCTTTAAATTTTTTTTTTAATTTTTAAATTTGCATTTAATTCTCACAAATGGGAAGTACATTCTATCTATATTATGGTTGTTGACCAGAGGAATAGAAAGGTTCAATAATTGTTGAATGTAGCAGAACTGGTGACTGACAGACTCAGGATCTAAACCCAGGAATTAAAGTTTGGATTTCAAATATCACAAAGGCCCATGTTTTGAAGTGTCTCCTCCCACCCCCATCTGCATTCTGTGGCTGTTGGGAGATGTTGGAACCTTTAATGTGTGGAGTCTAATAGGAGAATTTGGAGTGTGCCCCTGAAGAGACCCTTCCTGTCTGTCTCTTACTACTTGGCCATTGTGAACATTCCTCCTCTGTCATGTGTTCTCACCATGATGCATTGCGCTGCCAACAGGCCCAAAGCAAAAGGCCAAGAAAACACGGACTGACATTTGACTCCTTTTAAGTTGATTATCTCAAGTATTTTGTCCCAGTGATGGAATGTTAAATAACAGAACACAAGAGGTCAGTTTGATTGCTAAGCCTAGCTTAATTATGTATGTGTTAATTCCTACACAAATTAGACTTGTTTTCTTTAAGAGCATAGATGTCAAACTGGAATGGGTAGAGTCACGATGTCACTAGTGGCTCTGAAATCTAGTTCTCAGGACCCCTTTGCACTCTTGTAATGTTTAAAGGCCTTCAATAGGGCTTGTTACTGATATTGAACATATTTGAAACTAAAACAAATTCCTTGTTATTTGATAAATGTTTACTGATTTAAAATAATAACAAGCTGTTACATATTCACATAAAGATGTATCTTAAAAATACATTTTACAATGCAAAAACTTTAATTATAAGGGTGTTGTTTTGAAAACACTTCTTGATATCTCTTGACTATTTGGCTTAGAAACTATACTCTGTTCCTGATCTCTTGTGGTCTGCTATTCTGGTTGTAACATACATAGGAAATTAAATTTACATAAAGTTTTAAAAGGTGCATTTTAAGAGCCTTTTAAGACCATCAAACTAGGCAAGTTGTTGTTTTTTCTCTCTTTCCCCCTCTGTCTCCCTCCCCTCTCTTTTTCTCTCCCTCCTTCCCTCTCCTTTTCTCCCCCTCCCCCTTTTCCTCTCTCTCCCCCTTCTCTCTCACTACTCAGGCTAACCTTGGACTCACCATGTTGCCTAGGCTGACCTAAAACCCATCCTCCTGTCTTGGTTTCCCGAGAGACTGAATAACTGGTGTCCACTTCCATGTCCAGCTGCAGTTTCCTAAAGTTAGTTGCAATGTGGAATCAGAAGCCCACGATGAAATTTTTGTACCATTCCCTTATCCTGTTCTGAGAATAGATCTGTACTCATGCTCAATTTTGTTGCTTCATCCATTAATTATTTGGGGGAAAAATGGTTCTGTGTGCGTACGAGGCACTATTCTCTAGAGTCTAGAGGAACAGAAGCAGCAGAATGTATAGATACATTATGAAAGGGGATTCAGTAGACTGGTTTAGAGAATATGGGTTCAAGCTAGAGAGGCTGAGAGTCCAACTTAGATTAGGAAGCTTGGTGCCTCCAGCGGTCCCAATCAGGCACTGACAGTCTAGAAGATTCCTGGAGAGTCACTAGTCTTCAATCCATGCTGGGGACTAAAGAAGCTAGAGTCTGGTGGCAGCAGAGGACACAGCAGCAGCAACAGCAGTAACAGCAAGAAGCACTGCAGGCAAACAGCACTGCTTTAACCTCTGACCTCTATTTCTGGAAGGTGCTGTCCACTCAAGGGAGGCTCTTTTCCCTTCAGTCATTTCTGGAAATGCTCCCAAGAGACCCTCCCAGAGCTTGTCTTTAATTGATTCCAGATCCCAGTCAGTTAACAATCAAGGTTAACTATCACACTAAGTTTTGCAGATCTCCCCAGTGGTAACATATTTATTTATACATTATACATGCATTCATACATAGGTATTCCACATTTGTTAATATCTCTATTAAGCTTACTAGAAAAGCCTTTACATATTGAGACACTGTCAAGTCCATAATGGCAGGTCCAAGACTGAAATACTACCAAAAGCCTGAATTCTGTCACTGGCAACAAATGTCAGTTGTTTCCTGAAAAGGGTCTCAGTGCTCTTCGGGGGCTGTGCCCATCCTTTGAAGATGACCGGCATAAGAGTTTTGGTTGGGAGAAACAAGCACAAGCATATGTATGTAAAAGGTCCAAGCAAAAATAATTTTTCAGAATGCTGAGGAATTTGGAAACGGACTCTCAGAATCACGAGCAACAGTGTCTGCTAAATTAAGGGAAATAGGAGAGAGTTCAGGCACGCAGAAATGAAAAAAGAATGCTTTATCTCTCTAGAGAGATGAATTCTTGGTAGTGAAGGCCAGCATATTTAATATAAATTCCAAGAAAAAGGTTTAATATGTTTGGTAGCAGGCATTTTTTTTTTTAAACACCAGGAAAGAACTCAGTGACCACCAGCTGTCCTGAAGGCCATACAGGCCATCTTAGAATCAAATCAAATTGTATCTTTTCTGTACGATCATGTGTACAGTGTGCTTCCCAATGGATGGACATCGTTGCAACACTTATATAAGGCAGTTGACAATCATCTTTATGTAAAACACTGGGTATAGTTGACTTTCTTTTGTTTAAGAACCCCTACTGCAATGCCTGTCGTATACAAAATGTTGGTAGGCAAACAAGTCTAATAGGCAAGAGCAACAATCTAAGCGTTTTCCTTGAGAGCAGAGGAACCCAAAAGCACCCATGTATCATAAAACATTGGCAGTCTTCCTTGTGAGAGAGCTAGCATTACATTATGTGAGGCGCATGGGAGGATTTTAAAACACTGAGCGTCCATCCTGTCTTTACCGATGACTCGATGGCCCAGTTCAGAACTGTGTTTCACCTCGTGTCCTGTGTGCTGTCTCTTAGCCTCTCTTTCCAAAGATAGATCGTGTTTAGTGGAAAATCTCTTTCTTTTCTTGTTTAAAACACTTAATTCTCTTTTCAATCATTTTCTCAGGGACTCCATAAATATTCCTAATTTTAACCTTTTTTAATAAAAAAAGAAAGATCTTTTGTATTACATTGTATTTAGTTGTGACTCTTCTTTCTTTTTTAAAACTAAAAACTTAACGTAAGAATTTGCCTCTGTCTGTACCTTCTCACAGCTCATCGGCTCATTTTTTCTGCAACATTTAGTTCTATGTGCACGTTCCAGGTGGCTGTATCCTTGCTGCTAAACATTGAAAGGTAGAACATACAAGCCGTGCTTCCTAATCTTTCTAGACATTAATTCAAAATATCAGAAATTGACATTTTTAGTACATTTAGGACATTTTAGTACTTTCTCATTACTGAAGAGAAATTTCATATCTTCTCCCCCAGTAAGCCTAAGAAACTTAGTCAGTGATCCAACGCCATGCCCTCTGTGTAGGTAACACAGAAAAACATTTCTACCATAGAATCTAGCAATCAGCACATGTGCTCTCTGGTGTTTTGTTAGAATAAAGAAAGGTCTTGTGCATTTCTCTACAATGTGTACCAGTCACACCAACATTCATGGGGACAGAGACAGGGGGATCAGTGGGTCTTGTCACTTGCCAGTCTAGAAAAAACAAAATCGAAAACATGAGTTCAGGGTTTGTAGATGTTGTCTTGCAATGGCTTCCCATCCCCCAGAGGTAGCTCACGGAGGCCAGTGGCAGCTGTTTACACAGACATGTGCAACATACAAGTAAAACACGTTTAATATACACCCATGCTAAGATTAGACCAATGTCTGGGCAGTACAGCCCAGCCAATTTGACACATAAGACTAAATATTAATTATTAAATATTTGATGATGAGGTAGTATAAAATTTATAACATCTAGAATTAGAGCAATAGTGCAAAGACTGGGCAGAGGATATAAGTATACAACTGTAAAATCTTACATTGTACTTGAGGTGACATAGGACTTGTAGATAAGTATGATTTTTTAACAATGTGTGTTGTAAGTCCTAAAACATCCACACCACATCAAGAAAAGAAAACCATAAGCTTTTAATGAAAATAAGTGTAATAATTAAAAAATGCCACAATAGGGACTGGAGAGATGGCTCAGTGGTTAAGAGCACTGGCTGCTCTTCCGGAGGACCTGGGTTCAGTTCTCAGCACCCACACAGCAGTTCACAGCTGTCTGTAATTCCAGTTCCAGGGACTCCAACATCCTCACACAGATACACATGCAGACAAAACACCAAAGCACATAAAATAAAAGTAAATAAGTTATTTTTTAAAAATACCACAATAATCCAAAAGAAAGTAAGGAAAATAAAAATGGAATCATTGTGGATGTGTCCAAGGGTTAACGGTGAGTTAAAGCTCTCCTTGAACCCTGCCCCTAGAGAGTGAGAGAGGGCAGACATTCAGGTGCTCCTCACCTTTTAGCCCTGGCCAAAACCCAGCCAAATTTATTATGAACCCTTACTCAGCAAACATGCCTCTCTGCCTTGCGGGCTGGATTACACAGACTCAAACTCCACACACAGGCAAGGCCACTCCCACGTAGGGTGTCCTAACCAATGGACAGCCTCAGGGTCATGGGCTCCTTCCTGCCTGTGATCCTTGATATACAAGCTACAGTAAAGGGAGACACCCACTGAAGTGTGTCCCCAGTGGACAGCACAGGAGGATGCAGTAAAACCCATGGCCCCCGGTCCCCTTGCCACCCGACAGCCAGGCCCCACCAAACCTCTCAGCCTGGAGTGACTCCCGATGAGAGGCCAACGGTGGCCCCTGGCCATGTGGTGGGAGGGGGTTCAACCCTGCAGGACTGCAGAACATAAAGCATGGGATAATACTAATGAGGTGATTTAAAATCCAACCACCTCAATAAAACACTAGGAATACATGTTTTTAAACATCCTATTAAAAAGCAGTAAATGTTTGATTGGATAAAAAGAAAAATCATAATATAATTAAAATATAAAATAACTAAAATATAAACGAAAAATCATAAATCACAACTTACTTTTTATATAAATATGCAGATAGAATGGAAGGATGGCTCAGAGGATAAGACAGCTTACTGCTCTATTAGAGAGCTGGTCCCAGCAACTACATTGGGCAGCTCACAAATACCAGGGGATCCAATGTCTCCATTCTGACCTCTGTAGACACCTACACACACAGGTGCACATACATACATACATACATACATACATGTGTACATGAGTGCATATCATAAGAAGCCATAGCTTCTTTTAATGTTCATACATCTAATAGCAGAGCATCAAATATATAAAGAAAAGTTAATAGAGTTGGCAACAAAAATAGATGTGTCCACAATGATAGTTGCTGAGTGCTTTAATTATAAGTCTGAACTAAGCTGTAACTATACAATATTAATATAATTTCAAAGTAATTTAGAAGCACTTTGTTCATCATTTTGCACTGGAACACAATAGTGAAAAGGTCTGCCATCCTATCACACATTTGAGACAACTGCTGTTATCAATTTTTATGTATTACCTGAAGGTGATTTATGCTTATGCAAAAAAATTTTTCCTTTCTCTTTGACAAATGATAACATTGTACACATTTCAAACCTCATTTATTTTGACTGATAATATATTAGTTTTATCATTGGTACAACAAAACTATAGGTAACTTCAGGAAATTTTTTTTTTTTTGATGGTACATACTATAACTTGAAATTTGTCAGCAGGTCTTAAGCCTCAAGAAGATTTTCCTTAATCGAGATGCAATATATGTCATATATTGCACATATTTAACTGTAGTTAGGATGTAGTTCAATCGCTACCACTCTCTAACTTCAAAATGTTTACATTATCTGGGTCCCTTAGTAGTCACTCTCTTCTTCCCTTTGCTAACCTGGAAACCAATAATTTACTTCATTTCTCTGTAGATTTCTCTTCTGAACATTCCCTATGGAGAGAATCATGCAACATTTGGCACTTTGTGTCTGCCTTCTTCCTCTTAGTACAATGCTTCCAAATTTTATGCATTGTGCTTCATTCCTTCTCATGACTTACAAACATTTCATTTTTGTAGACATACCACATTTCGTTTGCACTAGAATTTGAAACATCTTTATCAACAAGTCTATGAATGAATCAAAATAGGAGGCAGGAGACCCTCGCTAGTTCACACCAAAACATAAACCAATTTAGGTTTTTAGTTTTATGGTGTTTGTTTTTATTATATACTTTATATTCACATTTTTATAAGACTATTGAGACACGAGTGAAGCCCATTTAGGACAATCAAGTCTGCTGCCACCAACTTCTTGGAAAGATAATAATTTGCATATGAGCTTCTGAGGCTTTTCTCAGAATTAAAATGGCCAAGAGACATAAGAACAAAATAACCCGAACTAATTTGTCTTGAAACCAAGGCATAGGGCCAACCACATTCTGCAAAATTCATGGAATTTCTGTTAGTTTTGGTGCAATGGAACCAGACTGAAATGATAAGGAGTCCTGGAACGCCTGCGGGAACCAGGTAATTTAAAAAGAGCCGAGTTAAAAGTTAGGGTGGGAAACTTTGATAGTGCCAGGTTCCCACAGGGCTTTTCTGAAATGACTTTAGTGTTTGCTATCCCTTCTATGTTCCTTCCTCTACTCGGCCCTTCCTCCCCTCCCCAGTTATGCCTTCCTCTTCTGTTTTTTCTCTTTACCCCTTTACACTTGCGCTCTATTTCCCATGGTTCCTCACTAATGCCACGGCTTCTGCGAGTATTCCAAAGGAAATACACATCCGAATACTCCAAGCTAATGTCCATAAGCGAGAGAAAACATATGGTTTCTCTTCTTGGGTCTGTGTTACCTCACTCAGAATAATTGTCTACTTCGGTTCACCTTGACTTTCATTTTTCTTAACACTCGAATAATATCCTGTTGTATACATTCTCATTTCCATTTTCCTTATCCATTCATCAGGCGAGGGACACCTAGGCTGCTTCCATTTCGTAGCCATTGTAAATAGAGCAGCAATGAACAAGGATGAGCAGGTATCTCTACTGTAAGATATAGAGACCTTTGGGTAGATCCAAGAGTGGGATAGCTGGATCACGTAGTAGATCCGTTTCTGGCTTTTTGAATAACCTCCACGCTGATTCCCACAGGGGCTGCACCAATTTACACTCCCACTAGCAGTGAATAAGTGTTCCCTTTCCCTATGCTCACACCAGTATTTGTGTGTATGTTTTGCTTTTTTTTTTTTTTTTTTTTTAAAATCTTAGCCATCTTGATTAGGGTAAGATAAAATCTCAAATAAGTCTTTGGACTTATTTAAAATAAGCATTTCCCTGAAAGCTAGGGATGTTGAACATTTTAAAATGTTTCTCAGCCATTTGTATTTCAGCTTTTGAGATCTTTCTGTTTTTCCATGACCCATTTTTTTTTTTAAATGGATTGTTTCCTTAATGCTTAATTTTCTTTGTGCATTCTAGATATTAGCCCTCTGTCGGATGGGCTAATATTTCCCCCATTCTGTAGGCTGCCTCTTTTCTCAATTGATGTGTCTTTTGCTGGATAGAAGCTTTGTAGTTTTGAGGTCCTATTTATTTGTTGGTCCTGCTCAGAAAGTGTTTTCTGTGCTAATGAGTTCAAGTGTATTCCCTACTTTCCCCTGTATGAGACTCAGGGCATCAGGTCCTACGATAAGGTCTTGATGTATTTGGAGTTGAGTTTTGTGCACAGCGAAAGATAAAAATCTAGTTTCATTCCTCTACATGTAGTTATTTGTTGAAGATGCTGTCTTTTTGCCAGTGTGTATTGTTGGCCTCTTTGTCAAAAATTAGCTGGCTGTAGAAGTGTGGCCTTATATGTGTATCTTCAATTCTATTCTTTTGATCAATGAATCTGCTTTTATGCCAGTGCCATGCTGTTTTTATTACTATAACTTTGTATAACTTGCTATCTGGGATAGTAATACTTCTAGCAGTTTTTTTTTATTGTTCCAAAATTATTTTAGTTATGCTGGGTTGTTCATGTTTCCATGTGAAATTTAAGATTAATTTTTCAATTTCTCTGAAAAATTGCCTTAGAATTGTGATGACGATTTCATTGAATCTGTAAATTGCTTTCGGTAGGTAGCTGATACTCATCTGGAAGCTTCATCCCTACTGGCTAGTTTTCATAGTGCTGGAAGATGCTATTCGTGCTACCAGAGGAGCTTGGCCTTACCTAGCTGTGAACTCTGTGAGCTACAACAATAACTGGCCTGGCAAGACATGACCATTGTTGCAATCATGGCATGAATGTCACAGGAGTAACCAATAACTTTCTGATTGAATTTAAGACCCATTCCTCAAGTTGAAACCCATATTTGACACCATTATTAGGACCAATAACCTGATACTATCTAGGTCATAAACCCTGGAGCAGAACCTACTACTATTACTCTGCTATGTGATATAAATATTAAATTGACTCCTAATAATTTACTGTTATACTCAAAGATTAGATCTGTCAACATTCATCAGAGAAGTTTCTTTTTGCAGTAGACCCACAATTAGTCAAAGTGCAGAGAATAAGATACTTTGGAATTATCAGCCCTCAACGTGATGTCTAAACCATGTTTCTTCTTCCCAGGGCTCAGGAATAATTTTGAAAGTAGGGTGGAAAGATGGTAAGAGTCAGAGACAGCAGATGACTATAGGAAAACAGTGTTTTCTGGACACATCAGGGCAGCTGCTCATATGAATTTATAGTGGTTGTGACAACATGCATAAGACTCAAGCAAGCTCAAGCCAGACAAAATCCCTGCATGAAGCAGGGAGGGGAATTCCCAACCCTACCTAAGGAGTTATTGGCAATTGATCGCTATTAGGAGAGAGAGAGTCTGTTGTCTTCGAGGGTTGATCACACTCTAGTGAAGGCTCCAATCCAAAGTTGGGTGGGTAGGGAATGGTAAGTGGGTCTAGGAAGAGTGAGAGGAGGGGGTTAATGTCATCAAAATATAGACAAAATTTTCAGAGAGCTAATAAAAAATGAGAAAATCCTTTAGAAAAGATAGTAATTTAAAAAGGAGCTAGGGTAGGAGATGCTCTGTAAAAAGGGTGCATGCTACCTAGCACCCAAGAGAAAACAAGTTTTGAATTTTTTTTAATCTTCTCAATAACTTAGTGTTTCACATTAAGGCAGAAGAGAACCTTTCGCAAAGAGAATGGGAGACTGTTTCTACTAGTAGATATACTATAAGTGGCCATCATACCACAGAGGAGATGCCTCTAAATTCAGGCACATGCACATATACACATGCATAAATAATAATAAAAATACTTTAAAAAATATGACTGGGTCTAGCTAAAGGCACTTGGCAAGCATTAAGTTTGGTCTTCAAGTCCCAAGTGAAAGGAAAGAACTATCATAGGAGCTCCTCTGTCTGCCACAAGGGTGTTCACACAATCTCTCTCTCTCTCTTTCTCTCTCTCTCTCTCACACACACAGAGAAAAAACAAAAACAAAAACCAAAAGAACAAAAAGCATAGAGATGTATATAACATCAGCCCTCCGGCTGGGTTTAAGTTTAAGAGAAGTTTCCCTGGTATCCAGGATCAGTAAGGAAATTCAAGGACAACTTGTACATGCTATCTGGGTAAATCTATTTTTCAATCCTCAACTCCACATTTCTATATCCTATATAAATAATTTCTTAATTTTAGAGATTTCATTGACTTTCTTTTTGGTAGATGGCATTTAAAACATGTCACTTCAGCCTCAACTTTTTCTTTACTATTTTATTTTATGTATAGGTGCTTTACCTCCATGTATGTCTGTGTAGCACATTGGTGCCTGATGGCCATGGAGGTCAGAAGAGGGCATGGGATCCGCAGGAACTAGAGTTAAAGATGTGTGTGAGCCGCCACGCGGTTTCCAGGAGTCGAATCTGAGTCCTGTGAAAGAATTGTCAGGGCTCTTTTCCTCTGAGCCATCTCTCCAGCCCCTGCTTTATTTATTCATTTCCGTGTACCTCGAACCCGTCTCTCGCTTTTTCTCTCTTCTTGCAGTACAGAGTCCCTCACACAGTATGAAGTTCCTTGCGCTCCAATCCAGCACGGACTTGGCAATCCGTTTCCTTCTGTGTCCTGAGATGGCCTTTTCATTTTTCAAGGGTGCTCGCTCAACTCGCTGTCCGGTGGGTCCGTAATTTTTCTTCAGTGTTAGATCCCTTGTGTTCTAGCTGTATCATTCATGCCTCCCTTCCTCCATTCATTCTTTTAATTTTCTCTTTTGAGATAAGCTCTCCCCATTACGTAGTTTAAGAGGCTCAAACTCACAAGCCTACTCCAGCCTCCCGTGCGCTGGCCTTCTGGGTGTGTGGCGCCATGCCTGCTGGTGAGCTCTTTATCCTTTTCTTGGTGCTGTGCATGGCGCTGGAGCTTCCTGAGGAAAGAGATGGAACAAGTAGGTTTTTTTTTTTTTTTAAGTTTTGCAGCTGAACTTTTTGTTTGTGTTTGTGTTTAAGAGTGTTGGTTAGGAACTGACTTTGAGTTGTCAGCTCCTTTACCCTTAGCATTTCAAAGTCTTGCTCAGTTTGACTTCTTTGAGTTCAGTTATAAAGTACTTCGCAAATTCCAGACTCTGCTCAGTTCCTAACCACGTTCTGAGACAGGAGCCATAGTTGGTATTTTTTTTCTCCCACGAGGATTCAACTGTGCAGGGTCACATTGTCACTAGGGAGCAGAGGCAGGATGCAAAGTCAGGAGGGCAGTTCCAATTCTGCACCACACTCCTGCCTGTCTCTCACGTGACTTTTGTCTGTTGCCTTTAACATACTTTCCCCCACTCTGTGTCTAGAAGCTTTTAGGGTCTTTTTATTTTGGATGTTTTAACAGGAAGATGTGTCTTGTGTAACATGTCTGTGTGTACACATGTGTGTGGATGTAGGATAAATACTCTCCTCTCACCATGTCCTTTGCTGTCCTCTCTGCAGCTTTTCCTCCCTTTGTTCTCGTTTTTAATCTTCTATCAGACACTTCCAAGCTTTTGACACTGCGACATGCTGTTCATGCTACAGAACCACGAAGCGGATTTAAAACAAACCCCTGTAATATTTAAATGAACTTACTATTTTGTGTGGGGCAGCAGTCAAAACTGATTTGGACAACAGGTTAGACCACATCTTTCTGCTGATCTTTGAAAGGCTTTTACAAATATTTTCATTTTCAGGATCTTATTCTTGCTCTCTTGTTGGGGAAGTTTATTTTTAGTTATGTTTGAAATTGTTTTATGCACTACTGAGGGGCTATCCTAGGTCTTGGCATTTTGTATTGTCTGCAGGTACTGGATTTCTGTGAGGGATGTTTAATTGCTTATGATCTGCACATGGTATCAGTAGAGCACCTAAGGAGCTCTGAATCAATAAAACACCTGAGCGCAGACACTCAGGGTTCCACTGTTGAGGATGGTGTTTGCCATGACGGTGGTTCCCTCTGCTGAAGTCTGGCAGGGTTTGACTCTATGAAAATGTCTCCTTGTCTTCTTTGGTGAGCAGCCACAGCAATGTACAACTACACTCTCTGACTTTCTTTTTTCTGGTCCTGAAGATCAAACTGAAAGCCCTGTGTATGCTAATCAGGCATGCCACCAATGGGTTGCATCTCATACTGTACATTTTTCTTTTTATGTGGCTTCCTGATATAAATTATAAACAAAATATATTCTTGTCATTTTGAGAAGAATAAATACATTTTTAAAATTCTCTATATTTTTTCTTTTTTTTATTCACCCCACCTCTTTCAATTTCTTTTTTCACAGTTTGTTTGAATCTCTCCGATTTGTTTTCAGATCCATGGAAACCTTTGGAGATGCTTGTTTATCCATTTGCGACGTGAGGGAGAGAGCCAAATCCCAAAGCTCCATGTTTGTCCTTACTCCCCACTCTATCATGCAGACACCTCAACGTTGGGCATTTTCTAGTTGTGGCGGAGTAAATGGACTTTCTTACTGGCATCTCTCACTACATGCACATAAGGTTCACTTG
This sequence comes from Cricetomys ansorgei, assembly GCA_026225945.1. Classification (NCBI taxonomy): domain Eukaryota; kingdom Metazoa; phylum Chordata; class Mammalia; order Rodentia; family Nesomyidae; genus Cricetomys; species Cricetomys ansorgei. Next base: position 17,571,609 of record JAMJFZ010002601.1, read on the forward strand.
CTGCTGTTCTCACAGATATTTACAGTTCTTCCATCTTCAGATTCATGGGTTACAAATGTCTCCAGAAATCATGAGTATTTAACAGCATCATACTGGGACAACAACAACAACAACACAACCCTAACTCTTACCACTGCCTAACTGGCTAAGTAGTAAGTAGAAGGGAGGCAACCAGAGGGCGTATATAGCATGGGCAGAGCAAGTAAAACTGTTCGTTTGTGACAGAGATACAGAAGCTTGGACTTGAGTAGTTTTTGAGTCCTTGATTAATCAAAGAGATGTACACATATAGCGTTATAGTGGTCCTCCTTACCCGTAATTTTCCTTTTCATAGTTACACAGTTGCCGTGGATTTAAGTAGGTTTTGAATGGTCACCTATAGTCTGGGTATACTAATTGGGAAATTTCAGAAATAAACAATTACTGAACTTTAAATTCCATACCACTCTGAGTTCTGAGATGAAGTCTCATGTCATCTTCCTCCATCTTGCCTGCAATGTGAAGTGCCTTTGACTAATGTATCCATATACTCTCTGCTCATTAGTAATTCATAACTGTCATGCTTCGCAGATCAGCAATGGAAATACAGCTATGCTTCTATTTGGTCTTATTTCACCCAGTGAGAACCCCAAAGCACAATACTGGAGATGCTTGCAGCGTTATCAGAGTACATTACTATACCACAACTATCCGTGTGTTTTATTCTATTATTAGTTATTCCTCTTAATCTCTCATAGTCCTTAATTTATAAGTTCAGATATACCACATATGTACACCAGGTTTGTTGCTTTCTATAGTTTCGGGCATCAACTGGAAGCCTAGGAACATATCCCCCAAGGATAAGGGAGAACTCATGTTTAGACAGAAGAGAATTAATAGGTTTATTTGAATACATACTAGACTTTATTCTTTGTAAATACCTATTCTTTTTAAGGGAAGTTGGGTTGTGTTATGTATCACATGCAACACAAATGCAATAAAAGCTCTGTCCCAATTATGTTTTATTTACTAAAGCTTTTAAAGCACCCATTTACATAGTCTAGAATCTTTGGGACTCCGATAGGCCCTTTAAGAATGACATGATAGGAGCATGTGTAATTTTTCAAAGGAATTCAGAGTATGGTGATAAAGTTAAAGCACGTGCAGTAATGACTACAATGGAACATGGAATTTTAGAGAAAGGACTATACTTAGAATAGAAGGATTGTATTGGGCAGAGCAGCACCATGGACGCTTCAGAGAGGAGAAGTTGGCATTCCGTCTGATTTTGTAGGAAACTTAGAATCTTGACATACCTCTCTGTGGAAGTAACAGATAAGCTGTTCTTATAATTAAAAAATAAAGCCAGAGAAGAGCAATGCTAAGTTGTTATCAACAGAGAAGTAGGATCTGATGGTAGATACCAATGATAGATCGATACCACAGTGCCATGCCTCCTTTCCACAGAATTTTTCAAGGTTATTGTTATAAGGATGAGAGCTAATACAACTGAGTACATAATTGTTGGAAGTTGGTCAAAATCAAATTCTTAAGAATTTATTTATACCTGCATTCTTGCGACTCGTTTCTTGAAACAAGTAGGAAGATAGCTCCCACAGGCTTGGTAGGATGATGTGTGTGAGTACGTCAGGAAATGTGTTTGCTGATCTTAATTGAAAAATGAGGTTTTAAAGATAATAGAGTAATTCTCGCAATGCAGCAGGCACACGCTCCTATTTAATGACAGAAGAGGAAGAGCTAATGTATGCAAACGGCTGCTGAAAAGAGAAATATGGGCAGAATAATCCCCCTTTGTTTCAGAAAAATGTAAAGCAGTGCCCCAGGGATTGTTGGCAAACATTATCATCTTTGAAAGCTACTGCTTAACACAAATTCTGGGAAAGTCGGAGGCTTCTGGGTAATATGAATCACAAGGAAAGAATGCCCATTTTGTGGCTGAAACTCTTTAATGGGATACTGGTTGATCTTAGTAAAGAAGGCCAGGGGTCAGGGTTAGTTTAGAAGAATTTTCAGCCTGTACACAGGGACTCAGCTTTGTTTGGGTCTTTCTTGGCATATCTGATTAGAACGTTTCAGCCACACAACTCTTTAGCATGTAGAGATTATAGGTGAATTCATTTGCTTACAACTGAGCGTTCATTCTTGTATGCAAATATTTATTAAGCTCTATTTTTTTTTTTATTCTTTGAGAGTTTAACACATGTATACAATAAGTTTTAGCCATTTCTACTTCATCCCTCTCCACTTTGGGCCATATCACTAAAGAAATGATACCCTTTTCCCCAGCCATCAATACCTGTCAATAGTCCATCAGGGAGAGATGGGCTTCATGAGCCCTTCCCCACTTCAAGATGAAATGTTGACAGCCCCAGTATTTGAAGATCTTGTGTGGTCATCCATACTTATAGTGAGTTCATGAGTAAAATGGAAATGTCAAGTCCAGGAGATATTTTATTTTATTTTTTTTTGCCACATAGCTTCCCATTCTCTGGATCTTCCATAAATTCCTTACCCTCTTCTCTAGTGTTTCCTGAGCCTGGAGGGAGTGCTATAGATGCCTAAGTTAGGGCCAAGCTCTCCACTGTCCCTTCTTGGAGCAGTCACTCACTCAGTTGTAAGTCTTTGTGTTAAGTGGACACTGCAATAAATTTCTCTGATAAAGGCTAAGAGCAACACTGCAATAAGGATATAAATGTGAATATTGAGAATATAGTTTGATCATATGACCATTTAGCAAAATGAAATAGTAGATTCCACGCTAGAGTCTATGAACTTTCTAGCCACCAGCTCTTGACCAAGTTTATAGTATATATATTTAAGTTTCAGCAGCAGGCATGCAGAGAGAGAGAGAGAGAGAGAGAGAGAGAGAGAGGGAGAGGGAGAGGGAAAGAGAGAGAGAATAAAATCACACACACATACACAAACACACACACACATATGACACATCTCCTTCAACAGGGCCATATCCTTCCTAGTCCTTCCCAAACAATTGTGATAACTGGAGATGAAGCTTTTAAACTTATGAGCCTATGGGGTTATTCTCATTAAAACTACCAGTCATTAACAATCTTACCCAGCTGAGAACTCTGCGAACTACAGTCATAATTAGCCTGACATGCCCATTAGTGCAATAGTGGCATTAGTGTTATGGGGGCAACAAATTGCTTTCTGCTCCACTCCACAAAAGGACACAATATATGACTGGTTTTGTAAACTTCATCAAGAGCTGGTAGCTGGAAAGGTCGTAGTTCCTAGTATGGAATCCACTATTATTTTGTTAAATGCCCAAGTGGTCCAACTGTAGTCTACATATGGGGAGGCAAGCAACCTAGAGATTCATAAGAGTATAAATGGCTGCTGCCCTAGGGCAGGACCATAGCCAAAGGGTGTCAGGTTTGTGTGGTAAGAGATAGAACCACCCTGGGACCTGACTGGTGGAGTTGGTCCTGGAGGGAAGAAGAGCTGAGGAGTAGACAAACCATTTCTGTGGCATCTAGGACATCTCAGAAAGCTGAGGGAGAGGAGAGTGTGATCTTGTCCTTCTAAGACTGGAACTTTCGATCTCTCACTAGTTTCTTTCATTGGCCAGATTTACTCAGGGCTAGAGGGAGGGGAACTTGGGAAATGTTGTATTATACAGAGTGGGGGAGGGGAAGTATGAGAGAGCTGATGGCTTTAGGATATAGATGCAGAATCGACAACGTGCGATCCGTGTCCAAGCAACTGTCTATAGTACACGCTGTAGAGCAGCCTTTGTAAACCACTGTGTGCTCTGGAGAACATCAGGAAAAAGACATCTGACCTATTTCAAGTAGGTTTCTGTCAGGAAAAGGGTGAGTGGAGGAAAAGGTGGAAAATCACTTTGCACAGGCTATTTGAAACCTGTGAGGTTGGGTTTGTAGAAGCTTGTGCTCAGCTCTGTGGGGGTCAAGCACCAACGAATGGGCATAGTGTAAGGATAGGGCTGGGAAGTCCTTGGGAATTAACTAGGACCAGCCTCACACTTAGGATCAGCAGACAACATCAGCTAGAACTGACAAGTGTAACTGGGGTTGTCTGCCCAGCTCTCCTGCAGTATACAAATGGAGATTGACAGTTTGATGAGAAAGAGGTCAGGTAGAGAAGGAAGGAGAGAAAACCTTCCCTGCCCTTGCAAAGCACCCAGTGGGAAGGGAACCTAGCAATCTCAAGGAAGTAGAATGGGTAAGGCTTGGAGCTGGGCATACAAATATCGAGGAAAGGTAATGGGAGTGAGATTAACCCCTTAGGCTGTTGCTTGGGTTTGTGATGGTCCTGAGAGGAAGACAAAATTGTCTTTCTTCTTTATATTGCCTTTTCTGTGCATCATGTTTACACACACCCATGGCCTCTGCCCCTTCTCCCACACGTCTGTCCCTTTAAGGATCATATTGATTTGCTGAAGAAACTAGGTTGTCTTGTCCTACAGTCTGCTTTCTGATGATTGCAGTGTTAACACGCTTGTTTCCTTGTTGCATTTCTCATAAAAAAATCAATATGTAAGGAGTCATCAAAGAAAGGAAAGTTTATAAACAGACAATTTTTCTGACTGGCTTAGTATTGGAATCTGTATTTGGCCTCAAACCAATAAGTTATCACAAAAATGAGTTTCTAACATATAAAAATGAAGTGTAAAATCTTATCTATTTATTTCCTCCTTTTCATGTGTATGTGGTGTGCCTACATGTGTATATGCATATTCCATGGGTATAGATGCATATGTGTGGGTTGTGTGTGCACATGTGTGCATGCATATGTGGAGGCCCAAGGTTGATATCAGGAGTCACCTTTGATTTCTCTTCAGTGAGCCCAGAGCTCACTAACTTGACTAGTCTCCTGAGCCAGCTTGTTCAGGGTACTCCCTTTTTTCTGCCCACAGGACATGTAAATGGTGGGATCCAAACTCTGGTCTGTTTGCTTTCACAACTAAGCTGCCACTCCAGCTCTGGATTCTTATTTTTTAAATGCAGCGCTTACTACTATTTTATAATGGTAAAATCTGAAAATCTTATAGAGTAAATGGTTCCTTACTAATATCTGTTCCCATCTGTCTTCTGTAAAGGATGGATGTACACACTGACAATATTGAATTACCTTTTGCTTTTGGTTGAGGTCAGTGGAGAAATGTAGTAGTTACTTTTCTGCTGCTGTGATTAAACACCATGACCAAGATTGAATATTAAAGAGAATTTATTTGGGCTTATGGTTCAAGAGGGACCATGGTGAAGGAGCATGGCAGCAAGAGCAGGAAGCTGAGAGCTCACATCTTAAAATGCAGGCACAGAGCAGAGAGTGATCAGAAGTAGAGCAAAGCTATAAACCCTCAAAGCCTGCCCTCCTCCTCTTCTCCTCCTCCTCCTCCTCCTCTTCCTCCTCCTCTTCCTCTTCCTCCTCCTCTTCCTCTTCCTCCTCCTCTTCCTCCTCCTTCTCCTCTTCCTCCTCCTCTTCCTCCTCCTCTTCCTCTTCCTCCTCCTCCTCTTCCTCTTCCTCCTCCTCCTCTTCCTCCTCCTCCTCTTCCTCCTCCTCTTCCTCCTCCTCTTCCTCCTCCTCTTCCTCTTCCTCCTCTTCCTCTTCCTCCTCCTCCTCTTCCTCCTCCTCTTCCTCCTCCTCTTCCTCCTCCTCCTCCTCTTCCTCCTCCTCTTCCTCCTCCTCCTCCTCCTCTTCCTCCTCCTCTTCCTCCTCCTCCTCTTTCTCCTCCTCTTCCTCCTTTCCCTGGGTATCCTGGAGCTCTCTATATAGACCAGTCTGGCCTTGAACTCACAAAGACCTGTCTATCTCTGCCTCCTGAACGATGGGATTAAAGGCATGAGACTTTAATTGTAAGACAATCTCTTAATTGTAACTCCCTATAAAATAAAAGAAGCAAATCACATATTTGAAACATATAATGGCAAAGATATGCATTATCATTTCAGAAGGGAGAATCAGGGGCATATTAAGGGAATACCATCCAAAGCAAGACAGGAATCCAGCAGGTCAAATATCAAATCCCATAGCTCTATGTCTGGTACCAAAGTGGTCAGATGGCTCTTCCGGTCCAGTTTTGCTGACTGTAAAATATATCTTGCTCTTGGGCTCATTCCATTCCCTGTACACAGCTCTCTTTGGCAGACAGACCATGGCTTTGGCATCTCCAGCATTTTGGGGGTCTCAGAGCACTGAAAGCCAGGCTTCACTTTCACAGTTTTATGTAATGGCCTCTCAGGACCTTTACACAGGGATGTCCCTGCCACACACAGCCTGGCCTCAGTGGCTCTCTCAAACTTCTACTTCTTACTTCTAAATCAGCACCATGTACCAAGTTTCATTGACAGCTTGGGGTGGATCCTGGCGCCCTTGAATCACATTTGCAGCAGCTTTTTAAAAGATCCTTTCATTTTATTTATTTAACGTGTATGGGTGTTCTGCGTGTATGTATGTCCGTGTTCCACAGGTATGTCTGATGCCCACTAGGCCAGAAAAGCTGTTGTTATGTGGGTACTGGGAATTAACCCTCAACCTCTACCCCAAGTCCTCTGGAAGAACAGCCTGTGCTCTTAGCCCTGGAGCCATTTCTCCAGCCCCTAGCAACAGCTGTTTAACTCAACTGCTTTCTAACGATAAAATTCCTTAGGCTGCCTTCACAGTTGGGAGCTCAGCTGGCTGGAGCCTGGCCCTAAGGGCATCCTTCCCTTCATTCCAAGGCTGAGAAGGCTTTTCACAGTGACACTAATGTCCTCAACAATTACAGCCCCTCTCTCAGCGCGGACTTCAGCTTCCTAGTGTTCTGTTCCCCTTCAAACTGTACATTTTGTATTTCCGCCCTACTAGTACTTTTTCACTGTATATCTGCATACATGTTATCAGTAACAACCACACCACAGATTCTTGAAATTACCTGAGCCAAAGAAATTTGTCTATTACTTTTAACTTTGGCCCCAGGCAATCAATCTCTTAGGACAAGGGCAGGAAGCAGTCAGATTCTTGGTGGAAGTGTCACATGAATGGCCTCTAGCCCAGGTACTAATACCAATCTGCATTGCTAGAATGTCCATTTAAGCTCCGCATGCAGCATTCAACTGCTTTTCTAGTCCAAAGTTCTAAAACCTTCCACATTCTTCCCAAACCCAACGTGGTCAGGTTCTTCATATAAATGAACAACTCTTGATACAAATTTCTATATTAGTCACTTTTATGTTTCTGTCATAAAATACCACGACCAAGGCAACATATGGAAGAAATAGTTTATTTGGGCTTATGCTTCAGAGGGGTCAGAGTCGATCATGGCAGCAACAGGCAAATTATAAAAAAGTATTCAACTGGAGGTTTGCTTACAGTTTCGGGCAGGGGGAGTTCACAACCACCACAGTAGGGAGCACGGCAGCACCAGGTAGGCATGGTGCTGGAGCAGTGGCTGAGAACTTACATCTGGATCTGTAAGCAGCAGGCAGAGAGCCAGAGAGGCTGGGCCTGGTGTGGGCTTTTGAAACTTCAAAGCCCATCCCCAGTGACATACCTCCTCCAACAAAGCCACGCCTCTTAGTTCTCCCAAACAGACTACCAACTGGGAAAGGAAGCATCTGAAGATGTGAGTCTATGGGTCCCACTCTCATTCAAACCACCACAATGGAATTACAGGTGTGTGCCGCCAAACCTGGCCTTTTATGTGGTGCAGGATATTGAACACAGGGGTCAGTGCATGCTAGGTAGGCAATGTGTGTGTGTGTGTGTGTGTGTGTGTGTGTGTGTGCATTCATGTGATACCTATATTTATATAGCATTCAACATTTTCATCATCTAGAAAAATGATTTTGATGTTAACAATACGTCATTTTTTCCCCCTCTATATTTCTGTGGCATGATATAGTAGAAATCTGTTATCATAGGACATACTGTCTAGTTTAATGTCAACTTGATACAAACTAGAGTCATTTTAGAGAAGGAATCTTCAACTGGGAAAATATTTCTACTAAGTTAGCCTGTGGGCAAGCCTGTGGTGCCTTTTCTTGATTCATGATTGATGTGGGCAGGCCCAGTTCACTGTGGACAGCAGTCCCCCAGGACTGATGGTCCTAGGTGCTATGAGAAAGCGTACTGAGGAGGTCACGAGGAGCTAGCCAGTGAGTAGCATTCTGTGGCGTAAAGGAAGGAAAGAGTCCTCAGTTATAGGATGTTAATCTCATGCTCTTGAATACCCGGAGCACAATTCTATATCTGGAGTCTAGGAAGGACTTCTTAAGAGGATATTTTTTGTAGCTAGCTTATTACCAAGGAACCAACCTTAGATGAGTCACAGAAGAGGCAATATGAATAGTACTGAAAAGGGGGGTTATCTATAATCACATTAGAAAAGAAAGGAGTATAATATAGTAGGTGATATTTTAAAGCTGGTGAGGATACTATTGCTCATTGGCCGACTGGCATAGTCTGAGGACAGTTATTCAGAAAGCATCACACAATGGGTGGGCATCAACAACTATAAAGACATTCCTATCTACCCCCCCCCTACATTTATCCCATGCCTGGAAATGTATCGCATAAAATTAATTCAGGAGATGAAAAAGCTATGTTTATGATGTTGCTGTGTGCAACCTTATTTATAGTATTAGGTAATAAGATGAGCTCAAGAAATACGCCTCTGCTTTACCATCTTATTTAGCTGGGTGTACTGCCACATGCCTCTGATCCTCGCACTCAGTAGGTAGAGGCAGCTGGATCGTTTTGTGAGTTTAAGGGCAGCTGAGTTTGCATAGTGAGTTCCAGGCCAACCAGGGCTATATAGTGAGACCCTGTCTCAATTTTTAAAAAAATCTAATTTATTAGTATTGCTAGTAAAATATTTAATGATTACAGGGAAGATAAACTTTTTCATATTTTTATTTTGAAGAGCATGTAGATTTCTGTTAATTAATGTGGCAATTTCTGAGGATTTTTGGCTACCTATCCTTATAACTTTTTCCTAAGATTTCATTTCCTCCATTTTAAAATTTCAATATGTATTGGAATTTACCAATGGTTATGTAAGAACCACTAAAATTTTTATCTATTTTACTTTGATCCATGATTATAGGATCACAAAGTGTGTTCTACATAAAATGCATAAACTCAATTCCAATGGCTTGTAACATCATTTTCTTCCTGGATTTGATTTTCAAATATTCTATTTGGATATCTGTTTGTTGATGACATTTCCTTCTTAATCAAATATTGATGTGAGATCCCGTCTTGCTCTGTAGCCATTCGATCTCGGTTAGGGTTCCTGTGTTCTGTTGTGTTTTCACACCATCTTTCTTTCACATTTGTTCCTCTTTTCCAAAATATTAGTCATGAGTTCTAATTACTGATGAGGCTATTTTCACAGCCCAAAATGTTTATCTTTATAATATGAAAATATAGAGGTGTGAGGGCAAGTAATCATCTGTGTTCAGTTTCAGATCTTGATCCGACGCCAGTATGATTGCTGTTTGTTGTGAACTGTTGTACTTCTGTCTGTTATATCCCTCCTGTTATATCTCTGTCTGCTCTATTAGTTCTTCCTTTTTAGATTAATAATAGTTTCTTTCATTAATGGTTTTGACTCTTTAAATAGACAGTGATATCACATGCAGACAGCAACTTGGTTTTCCTTCTTGAACTTATGCTTTTGTTATTTCACTAGCTAGGGTTCAGACTGTTGAATGTTCATAGAGATGGTGGGCACCCTTATGATGCTAATGGGACTTGATATTTTGCCATGAATGCAACATCTCTATCATGTTTGGGTTATAGGTTTGTTCTTTTTCCTTCTGTATTACTAAATAATAGTGCTCTGGTGTGGATGTGAAATCCTCTCAAATACCATATCCCTAAAGTATTGATTGTTAGCTGATCTGCTTTTAGGATATGATTGCATTATAAAGGGTCTGACCTCATCAGTAGGTTAGTTCACTAATGGGTTCATAATCGAACAGGCTTTTGGATGATGCTGATAGCTTAGGAGATAGGACCTACTTGAAGGGGGTAGGTCCTTAGGGCTCTCTCTCCTTTGCCTTTCTTGACCTGTCTCCTTTCCCTTCTCTTCCTGATGAGGTGGCCAGCTTTGTCCCACCACGTGCTTCCTGCTGTGACGTTCTGTCTTACAACAGGCTCACAAAGGAAAGAACCACATGACCAAGGACTGAAAGCTCTGAAACCATAAACCAAAGTAATAACCCTGTCCTCCTCTAGATTTCTTTTCCCATGACTGGCTAAGAAGCACAGTAATGTGTTCATAGTTGGACATGGTGGTACATGGCTGTAAGCTCAGCACTCAGAAGATCAAGGCAAAAGGATAGAGAGTTTGAGGTCTGACTGGGCTATATAAAAAGACTTTGTATTTAAAAAAGAAAGAAAAGTGCTGGGTGGTGGAGGGGCATGCTTTTAATCCCAGCATTCGGGAGGCAGAGGAAGGCAGATCTCTGTGAATTCGATGCCAGCCTGTCTACAGAGTGAGTTCCAGGACAGCCAGAGTTACAGCAGAGAAACCCTGTCTCAAAAATCCAATAAACAAATAAAACAACAGCAACAGCAGCAACAACCACAACAAAACCAAAACAAGGAAACAAAGAAGAGAAAAGAAAAAACCCATCTCCACTCCCTAAAATTAGCTCTTCCTCTAGAACAGGAGTTTGTCAAGACTCTGCATCCTGGCTGAGGAGTCAGGTACACGGCCGCCAGAATAGCACAAGATGGTAGCAACCATGACACCAGCTCTGCCAGCTACACAGCACACTAGACGTCGGGGCTTCTCCTGGTCACTTCGGCATGCTAAGGAGGATGCAGTGGAAGAGTTAGGATGACTTTCTCCAAATGTGGAGCCTGCACCTTTTACCCATTTGATTGTTTTGTTCTTCTAAAAAGGATTTGATTCTGAAGTATTCTACGCAGACAACTTTCCTAAGTGCTAAATTCTTAGAACTAAGTCCCCAGGGTGTCCGAGAGCTATGGGCGAATGCTTTTCTCGTGGATACTGTTTGATGAATGTGTCCAGTGAACTCCTGGACTCACAGTTGTTTCTACAAGGTTCATCATGTGAAAATTTCTAACTAAATACAAGGCTAGTGCTTTATGCCTGTGTGTGGGGATGGGGTGGGGGTTGAATTAATCTCTCTCATCCTCACAAAACCAGAACTGCCTCTCCATGAGTGTGTGCTTGGAAAGGCCTTTCTTAGTGTTGAGCCCAGTATTTAAGACCTCAAAGTAAAAACTTAATGTGGTGATTTGAATGAAAATGACCCTCCCATAGGCCATAGGGAGTGGCAATATTAGGACATACGCCTAATATGTCTCTTTGGAGTAGGTGTGGCTTTGTTGGAGGAAGTGTGTCACTGGGGGTGGGCTTTGTGGTTTCCGAAGCTCAAGCCCAGTGGCTCATACTCTCTTCCTGCTGCCTGCAGATTCAGATGTAGAACTCTCAGCTCCCTCTTCAGCGCCATGTCTGCCTTCCCGCCAATGATAACGGACTAAACCTCTGAACTATAAGCAAGCCCCAATCAAATGTTTCCCTTTATAAGAGTGGCCGTGGTGTCTCTTCACAGCAATGAAACCCGAACTAAGACACCAAGCCCCAGTAATAAAATAGTCAAGATTTCCAAAGTATAAGAAAAATTCAGAGTATTCTTGTTACTTGGTGCTTTCCTCCATCAAAGAAAAGACTGGATGTGACCTCTAGGCTCCCCTCCATCATTTGGGTTGATGACAGCTCACAGGCTGCCTAACCACAGGTCCCTTCTAAGAGGAGAAGCTATTCACAGTGAGTTCTCACAGTTATGGTCATTACCCCATTGTTACCTCCCATGTCACACATCGCACACATACATACAGCCAAACAAAGGCTCATTAGTAACCTTGCTCCAGATTTTTTTTTCCCCTTCTCTTATTTTTTGCTTTGTGAGTGAGATGGAGCCCTATCATATATCGTAAGCTGGTCTGAGATCCGTGGTGATCCCTCTGTTTCTGTGCCCCCCTCCCCCCCATATGATGAGATTTCAGGCATGAAGCACCACACCCAGTTACAATATGCTTTTCTTTTAGGGTGAATTACATTTCCCTCCCGATAAGGACAAATTGGGTCACTGAAAGACTAACTCAGGGCCTGGATAGAGAGATAGCTCAGTAGGTAAGAGCTCTTGTTGCTATTGAGAGGACCAAGTTTGTTTCCCAAGACCCACATGGTAGCTCACAACCATCTGTAACTGCAGTTCCAAGAGGATTCAATGCTCTCTTTTGACCTCCCCCAGCACCGAACAGACACATGGCGCACATATATATATACATGCAGGCAAAAACAATCAGATGTAAAACTAAATAAAAAATCGTTAGAGGGAGAGAACAATTATATTGAGAAAAGCAGATGAGTCCTAAGAATGAAGTGACCCAGCTGTCCCTGGTGGTCTCTTGGTGAGGAACCTGCATGTGTTCTTAGCTCCCTGGGCTCCTCTGAGATCCCTCAGTACTCTCAAATCACCATATTACCCTTGATATGGGTTAGATTGAGTGCTTCTGTGGTCAAAAGACCTGGCTGGCGAGGCGTGGTAGTGCATGCCTATATTCTCTGCGTGCTGCAGGCAGAAACAGGAGGATTGCAGCAAAACTGAGGCCAGCCTAGTCTACATAGAGAGTTTCCAGGCCAGCTGGGGCTCCATAGTGAGATCTTGTTTCAGAGAGGAAAGATTTGGCATAAAATACTGGTGGCATAGGAAAACCATTGTTAGGGAGACTTTAACTCTCTTGTCTTCATCACCAACCAGTTGTTTGTACTTTAGCTTTCTTGATAGAACTGCCACATGTAGCCCTGGTGCCGGAAGGGAATGTCCAGATCTCTTCACTCTCCTAATAAGGAGACATGGCTGCCTTCCATTTTATCAGATACTTACAAGAAATGAGCATTTATACTGGGTGGACTGTCTCCCACATGTCTACCTGCCTCTCAAACTAATCATGGTGACAGAATCACTTGCCTCTCTGTTCAATTTCTCAGTCAACAAAAGAGCAGAGTGGGAAAGGACCCGCATACATTATAAGGGATGAGACTACAAGATGGCTCAGTTGGTAAAGTGCTTGCTGTGTAAGCCTGAGGACCCGAGTTTGAATCCCCAGAACTCAAGTAAGAGACTGGGCATAGCTGTGTAACTCTATACTCCCAGTATTGGAGAGGCAGAGACAGGGCAATCAAAATTCATTGACCAGCCAGCCTTCCCAAATTGGTGGGTTCAGTTAACTGAGAAACCCTGTCTCAAGAAACTAAGGTAGAGAAGAAGTTGAGGATATTGACCTCTGGCCTCCACATGCCTGTGTACATATACTCAAGCATACTTATAAGCACATGCAAACACATAGACATGTATCTGTGTGACACACCAACAATTATAGGGCGTGTGTAGACTCAGCTGAACAGAGAAAGACAAGGACGTGCTCCAGGGGTTTTCTTGCGCACTCTAAGGTTCTTCTGGACCCGAAGAGATGTTCTTCAGGGCCCAGTTCACAGAGGAGTTTTTCTTGATCTAGGACTTGAAGGCTAGATACAAGCACATGAGAATTGTAGTCTCTGTGGAGGAAATGCTATAATTGAGGATGAAGGATGGAAAAAACTAAGAGCAACTTAACTTGGCAGAGTCTTACCCGGTTACTGCATGAGAAGAACGAGAAGACACAAAGGGAACGAGGAAGGGAAGCAGGGTCTAACCTCTGGAATGCCTCCGGTCCATCAAAGAGAGTTGATGAGCTGCGGAGTGATTCACTAACTGCCCTGGGGGACGTCTGTTTGGATGGTTAGCAGGGGGTGGACATCAGGAGGCCTGGTTCAAGATCATAAGAAAAAACAGTAGCTTGAATAAAGGGAGAAAAAGGGAGAAGATGAGAAATTTGCTGAATAGCTCACGAGGGACCGAAAAGAGGTCTGCCTTCGCCCTGGGGTCGGCTTGTTCTTAGAAGATGATGGTGCCTTTGGGGACATGGAGCCTGAAACGGAAGGGGAGAGGGAAGAGAAGGAAGGAATAAGAGAGGGTGATCATTCTTGAAGCATTTCGAGACACTCTAAAGATTCAGCTGAGGCATTACCGTCAGATTTACACACACTCTTTCTCAGTTTATTTCATGCAGATACTTGGGCTATAGCTAAATTTGACTCAACTATTCATGTCTGCCCTAGGAGAGATGTGTTGGTCCAGGCCTGCTACGCTTCTGTCACTAAATTCTTCAATGTGGTTTAAATTTGTAGGAAAATTTAAGAAAAATTAAAGAGAATTCAACTATCCCGTGGCCGTATATCTTCGGATTTTCACTGCATTATGAAGACTTTATAATCATAAGCTTCCAGAATTTCCCATTTATGTCTCCACATTAGAAAAAAATCAAAGCCTTTCTGTCTTAGATCGGATCTCTGATAAGACATTCTCTCCGCAGAGGAAAGGATGAAGGATCCCAGAGGTGGTTGCAGGGACAATGATTTTTTGAGTGAATTTCGTTTTAATTACTGTTTTATTTAATTGCAAGTGGGTCCTGTGGAAAAAAGGCACCAACAAAAGAAATAATTGTTCAAAGAATTACATCTGCACTGCATTCTCTGTCAGAAATTTCTCATTAAAAATGTGTTCCTTTAAAAGTAACTCAAAGCAGCTGATGAAATATAAGAGCATGGAAAGTTTCAAATCCCTGTGCAAATTGGGATTCATCAAGGACCATTTGTCAAAAGCTTGACTCAAAGGCAGAGTGTCTGCCGCTTCTCATACCCACGAGCTGGCTTCCATACTCAAATTCAGACATTGCCAGCTTTATTTCCATAGGTGGGTATTGGCGGGTGGCACGCTTCCAGTTTGTAATGTTTTTGATGTTTCTGATGCATTGGCGTATTTGACTTTTCCCTTTGGCGGGGACTGCAGCTTCTGGGTAGCTAAAGGAAAAAAAGAAAAGAAATCAGCAGAGAGCTCCTTTAAGGGAGTGAAAATCATGAAGACCATCCAGATGCCTGAGAAAAGCTAGCACATGTCTTATGAGCACACTATGTCAGAAACACAGAATAATGTATTTGTGCCTTTCCACAATGTCAGTATTTATTAAATGGCAATAAACTCAGCAATTTCAATGGCAGCCATTTGCCAGGTAATCCCGCCGACACTGCTAATCTGACTGAGGCAGATGCAGGTTCGTTTATTCTACACTTAATTACTAATGTTAACTCTCCTGTCACACAGAACATAGTAACATGTGTGCAGAATGTACTTTACAGGAGGAGTGCAGGTTAAAGAGGCTGCAGCAGAGTTCAAGAGGTTTTAGAAACGGGCTGACAGAAATGCTAGATATGGATGAGGCAGTGAGCCCCTAACCAGCCACAGGGAAGAAGCTGTTGCTGTTGAGACAAGGCTGTGGGGCCAGTCTGACTGGAGAGGGAAGATGTAGCCAACTGCAGAGATGAAAGAGCAGGACCAGGTCCAGAGCATGAATGAAGGATTCAGGTCCAGATGGGCGAGTAGAGGGCAGGCAGATGGTAGTTGATTAGGCCTCAGCACAGTGGCTGATCAAGCTGAGCTGAAGTTCTAGGTACTGGGAATTCTCTGTCTGTTCTTCGGGCACACACACACACACACACACACACACACACACACACACACACACACACACACACACGTGCACATGCACACATCATGCATTAGATAATATGTTGTTTCTTGCAGTATATAAAATATATCCTTTTATGGAGAACAGGTGAGGGAGTTTTACCCTTTCCTTGGTCTGGTGTATCCAATAAGTTTTTGGGCCTGATTTCTCTGATATGATTTTAGTATGTTCATGTGTCTCTACAGTATCCACTCCCTTTCTATCCCCAAGAATAAGTCATTTATCAGTCTGTGCTACATGGGTGGTACCAGGCAAATGGTATTATTTGTGGGTTCACACAGGAGCATAATTATCCTTCACCCTCAAAATGGACTCAAAGGATGCTTATAAAATGGAGACTCAGGGCAAGGCACAGCCTGGAAAACCACCGTGTTACACAATATGAAGTAACTTACAGGAGGGTATAGTCTGATCTCAACAGTATAAAAAACAGCAGGTCTCAGAATCATACTCAAATACTACCTAGGTTTTTTGGGAATCATGAAATATCAGGCCTACCTGAAAGGCCACTGGACAAATATTAAAAAACAATAGGACAAGATTAAAAATTGCACTACCGCATGACCTGGCCATCCTTCTGCTGGACGCATACCAGACAGAAGTGAAGTGTCCCTTTTCATTGTCAGTGTAGCGCTGCCCTCAGTAGGCAAGGTATAGGGACAGCCTGAGTCTTCATTGGTAGATGGACAGATAAAGAAACTGGAGCATGCACGTGTAGACACACACACACATTAAGCCTTAAAATGAGTGAGATTTTCCTATTTGGCACAATATAGATAAGCCTGGAAGATATTATAATCAGTGAAAAAAGCCAGACATCAAAAGAAAAACAATCCTTTGTTTGCAATCAATAAATCCCCCCCCCCTAAAAAACACAGAGACAGAATAAAACAATAGCCACGAGAGGAAAGTTGGGGAAAGGGAGGAGGTGAGGGATGCGACCCAGAGGACACAACATGGCAGGCTTGTAAGATAAGCAAGTGTAGAGAGCCAAAATACAATATGAATCCCATTGGCAATAAAAGTGTTCTGTAGTTGTGATTCTTGTGGTTGCTGATTGTGTGTGTGTGTGTGTGTTAGTGTGTGTGTGTGTTTCAAGACAGGTTTCTCTGTTTAACTCTGGCTATCTTGGCATTCACTCTGTAGACCAGGTTGGCCCCAGATTCACAGAGATCCATCTGCCTCTGCCTCCTGAGTGCTGGGATTAAAGGTGTGCATCGCCGCCACTGCCACCACCGCCACCGCCGCCACCTGGCTATGATTCTTATTAAGTGAGTAGATTTTATCTTTTCCTGCCACAAAACCTGCTCATCAAAAGGACAGTTGTGTGAGATGCTGGATATATTCATTTACTTCACACATACATACAGGCAGGCAAAACACCAGTGCACATAAAAATCTTTAAGGAAAAAAAAAAAGAATAATAAAAGTAGAGTTGGTACTCAGTGCCTAATTAATTGTATTTGCCACAGTGAGCCTCTGACCTTAAAAGAAACTGGGGCTCCAAGAAGAAGCTAAAGGGCTTGTTCAGTTTGTCACATAACCAGTGAATGGCAGAGTCAAAGTGAAAAATCAAGGAGTGAATGCATGATTTCATGTGTCACGGATGAAGACAGTTTCTAGACTGGAGCAATCTGGATGCACGAATACTGACAGAGAGACGTGCGTGGCAAAAGCGGGGAGTGGGGGGCAGGAGATGGGGGTGGGAGGTGAAGGGTAGCACGCTCAGCCTGGGGAGAGCCACTGGGATGTCGGCCTTAGACACTGTCTCAAATGAACAAGCCTAAAGTGGAATTTCTTATTCCTTTATTTCCCAAACCGTTTTACTCCCTGCCTTTCCCCAGATCATTTAAATGCTCACCCAGATGGCCAGATTTTTAAGTAGGAAATCTGAGAGCCACCCCCCCCACCCCCCGCCAAATCTCTCACAAGTCCTCTTACCTTCACTGCTACAGCACCTTGCTAATGCAGCTTGCCCTCCCCCATCTTTGTGCTTGAGAATTGAAATAGCCACCTAGTGAGCCTCATTGCACCCCTCCTCTGCCCCAGAAAGTTCTCCATTTGAATACGGCATTAGGATGCTTCAGCGCTGTAAATCAGACCACAGCACGGCATCTGCTTAAGCCGCCAGGGCTTTTCATTGTTCTTAGCAAGGACCCCAGCTGTGTTTTGGCTTCGACCTCAACTGTGTTTGTGACCCTGCACCTTTTCGGTCTTGTCTTGAGGCCCGTTCCTTTGCTCACTCTTGGACTCCAATTACGGTAGCCTTTTGCCGTCTAGGGATGGATACCTTCTTCCCACTTCTCCCGTTTAACTCCCGTTTCTGTACATTGTAAACATTATCTCCTCTGGGTTAGCGTTAGGGCTCTCTAAATTTAATCCCTTTTGTTCTGCATCAGAACACAACTCCGTTGTTTCCCTCACTTTCAAAGATCACTGTTTTTATGACATAATGGTGTGTTTGCTGACCTGTGTGCTGGTCTATCTGAACAGGGTTGTGTTTATATATCCATTTCCACAGAATAGATGCTGTTTTCTCTTGAATGGGCGAATGAATACACAGATGGCAAGACTGACTTAGGAAAGTCTCAAAAGTTAGTAGAATGAGCTGCACGCTCAACTAGAGAGAAAGCTTGTTAGATCAATGCTTGGCAAAGAGGATCGGTTTTCCTACCAGAATCAAGTGCAGAGGACAGTTGGGGTGAGTCCCTGGAGGACTCTATTCATTGAGGAGTTCTTGAAGACGGTGAAAGAATCAGATCATGACTGAGCCATATCGTTAAGGAAGCACTTGCTATATTGAACCAAATGTGAATCTAACCCTTATGCATCCACGGGGCAGAATTCTGATGGTGACTGGCAGTTCCCTGAGCAACTTTGGAAAACATGGCCCAATGTGGGTGGCCAATGTGGTACCAGTTCTGCTCCAGCTTGACCTGGATTCCTTGGTCTCCTAGCTCCTCCCTCCCGAATCTACCTGTTTAGCCTGCTCAGAATCAATCACTTCTCTCTTTTGGGGTCTTTATAACATATATTCAGACTATTCTTGGTGTCAGAAAGTGTGATTACTCAAGTGTTACATTACATATAGTCTGTGTCAGTTGCTATGTATAGGAGCTCTACTTCCCTCTATTACATGCTGCAAGAAACTGCTTACGTCTGGGTCCTTCTCCAGTAATAAGAATAAGGTAGCCACTGATATTTAGTACTTATTGTGTGGAAGGCTTCACGGCAACTCCCTCAAGTACTCAATCCAGCCTTTGCCCTACCTGAGGGGCAGTGTGAGGTTTACAGAAGGTAACAAACACTGGGATACTTGCTGTGCCACTCAAGGCTTTCACTTTTCAGGGCCAGGGTTGTTTACTCTGTGGAGTTATTCAAAGATTCAGGCAAAGATGTGTCTGATCAGAGTCTAGGGCCTCAGAATCCTACTCTAGGTCATGAGTCTTGTAAAAGAAAATATGGAGAGTTACTGTAGAGTTTAAAGTGCTGGCCTCTGCTCCATTCCTATTGGCCAGAAATCAATTACACGGTTTCATCTAAATGCTAGGAGTCTAGGAAATACCTTCTCATACAACTGGGAAGAGAGGAAATTATTTTTTTACCAACCTAGTTTCTGTCACAGTGACCAAGTGACTTGTCATAAAATTAGTGAATGTGAATCTGAGACTCAAGCTCATATCAGTTGGACTCTAAGGCTGAGCTGTTAACCTCATGTCTGTACTCCTTCCCCTGTGATTTTTTTGCTATTTTTATACTGGGCTAAGTTACATGCTAAAGAGAAGGTTTTGATTTGCTTTATGTGGAGGATTCACTGTGCTTGACTGAGGGCCAAGTTGAAATGTCCTCTCAGAAGGGACAGAAAAAAATGGACTATGTGACACTTCCTGTGTGAAGCCTATAATCACGACAACAGCTCAAAGGACACTGTTCCTGCTTAACCAATTCCTGCAGACATGGTGAGACCACACTGAAGTAAGGATGTTAGATCTTATCCTATGGCAGATTGCTTGCAAAACTCTCAGCTGAGTGCCTTTCAACTGCACAAAACACTCCCCATTGTGGTTTGGAGAACCCAACCAGTGTAATGGGTATAGCTTCGTTCTGTGAGCACCGGTGTAGGCAATGAACTTTTCTTACCTCAAATCGCCACACTGAATGAAATCCTATATACTTGTCAGCATCTCTGAACTCAGGAGCTCATCAAGGAAATTTTGGAATTGTTATTGGTCCCAGTAGCAATACTAACATGTTTGGTATTGATCATGCGTGTGTGAACTCCAGTTCAGGAGGGTCTGATGCCCTCTTCTGGACTCTTGTGAACTCGCACACATGTGTGCACACATACACATAAATAAAAATGCATCTTAAAAATGTTTGCATTTTCATTAGCAACTTGAAAAGATGTAGCGAGCCGACCAGATCAGGAACAGAGAAGGGGAATGTGCATGTAATATTAAGAGAGCAAACTTTCTGTGGTTGCTGTTTCCAGGAATTGTTTCAAAGCAGTGGTGACATTTGTGTGAGGGCAGGACTGTAGGAGGCTGCAATGCACTTTGTTACTGAGCTAAGTGAAATGTGCTAATCAAGAATGCACCTACATTAGTCCTTTTAGAATGGACGGCAATATCGTGGAAGAAAACCTGGACCCAATAATAAGGATATGGTGAGTAACATTTTATTTCCCATCCAGGGTGATAGTGTGGAGAAAAGCAGATTTAAAAGAGAATCCACACGAGATGTTCTCAGGAATTTCTCAATCAATTTAGCTTCCCTTTTATATATGAATCACAGTGACTAGTAATAAAAAAAAATCTATGTCCTAATAAGTCTAAAGAGATTTTCAGCAAAAATAAAATAAGAGATTTAAAGGTTGAGAACGGACTCTTTCGTAGATTAATTTGAGACATACGTCTTCCTTAGCGGGATGCGAATTAATGACGCATTTTACGATCAATGGCATCTTCATCTCAACAATATAGCTGATTTTTCACTTGAGCTCTCATTCCTTTGTGTAATGAAAATTAAAT
Organism: Cricetomys ansorgei; assembly: GCA_026225945.1. Taxonomy (NCBI): domain Eukaryota; kingdom Metazoa; phylum Chordata; class Mammalia; order Rodentia; family Nesomyidae; genus Cricetomys; species Cricetomys ansorgei. The sequence goes on from JAMJFZ010002601.1 coordinate 17,592,269, forward strand.
TTCAGTCAGCTCAGCAGCTCGGTGCCCCCCACTTCCCCCACCCAGACATAAGAGCTCTTTGAGGCTGCTAAGGCTGGCCAATGTTTCCATCTCTCAGTTCATGCTCTCAATTCCTCCTCTCTTCAATGACCTTGGTCTTTAAAACTCAGTGGAAGAACAGATTTCCTCGCTTCCCGAATACCCATAGACATGTTCCTCCATGGACTGTCCCTAATCCCCTCTGAAGGTGGGATTATCATATAGAGTTTATGATCTTTGTCTCATCATAATTAATCGCATACAGACAGGTTAGAAGGAATGGGTTAAGGTCACATAAATTGGCTGCTCTAAGATCCCTGGCTTGCTGGTGTTATATTATTTTCTCCAGTTGGTTTTTGCTACTTACTTGATATACTGATTAGTATTTGTCAACTTCACACAAGCGTGGGTGTTTGGAGAATGGGAACATCGGTTGAGAAAATGCCTCCAACAGGTTGGCCTGTAAGCAAGTCTATGGGAGCATTTTCTTGATTAATGATAAATGTGAGAGGACCCAGCCCATTGTGGCTGATACCACGTCTGGGCAAGTAGTCCTGGGTTGTATAAGAAAGCAGATTGGATAAGCCATGAAGAGCAAGCCAGTAAGCAGTGTTTCTCCATGGCCTCAGCTTTGGTCCCTGCCTCCAGGTTCCTGCCCTGTTTGCGTTCCTGCCTTGGTTTCCATCAGTGGTAGACTGTGATTGGGGTGTGTAAGCCAAATAAACACTTTCCTTCCCAAGTTGTTTTTGGTCATGGTTTTGGTCAGTGTCTTATACAGCAGTAGGAACTAGACTAGAACACTTGGCTTGTGTATATTTTTCATGCAGTTAACATTACATCAGATCCAGGGCTACGCATGCTAAGTTGCTACTGTTTATTCAAGCAACACAATGGCTGTGTAAACTTCCTTGCTGTTAGGAAGTGTTCAGAAGGATGAGTTGGGGATGTAATGGAGTTTAGGTAACCATTTTCCTAGTGTTGATCATGTCTGGCTTATTCTCACTGTTATTAAGACATATAAATTACAAGATTGGGACTAAAATCTTAGTACATGAAAATTTCCCCACATTTTTGACTATTTATTTGTGGATATACAACTCAACTGAGATGGCCAGACTGAGACACTTGTACTCAAAAGTGTAAACGTATATCAAACTTAGGTTCATTGCTTACTCATAATGTTATTTCAATTAAATAACTTATATGTTTTTTTTAAAGAAAACTCAACCTGAGATTAAGAAGAAAAATAGAATTGGGATTACTAGAAAGACTGCCATGCAAAAAAAACCAGTTTGCCTGGATTCGGTTCAGTCTTTTCTCTATGGGTGTCTTTTGTTGGATGACTTATGATAATATTAAACTACACTTGATGCTTCTGGTTGGAGAAGAAATCTAGTTGTTGTAGATAGAAGGACACTGATCTTCATAAAAGGAAAACCTACAGAACAGAAACTTTCTAGATTCAGCTCATTTCCCTTTCATTAGTGGTTCCATTAATGCTTACCTGAGAGCAGTGGGTGGTCCAGAAGTACTCCACAGTTCTCACTCCAGCCTCTGTGGGTCCTGTTGGCTCTTTCTTGTCTCATCACAGTAGCCCGGCATTTATCCACAGGAGGGGATGCACCATATCTACAAGCTCACTCTAAGAGTTACTTCTGAAGCTTTGTTGTTAGTTTTTAATCTCAGGTGTGGATTGAAAATCCATGTATTTGTACTCAAGGTCACCACTGAACATAAAAGGTTCTCTAAGCTGTGCAGTGGGTCTTATTTTAAAGAAACACTCAAAGCTGATGTATAGTTGAAGCATTGTCCTCCTTAAGCAGTGACTCTGCATGGCTGACCTCTTGTCCAACAGCGTCTCATTCCTCAAGATGTTGGAAACTGTTTTCAGAATCTTCGGCACATTTTTCTCATTACTTGTCAAGGAAGAAAAATCTTTTCCTCCTCCTCTTCCTCCTCCTCCTTCTCCTCTTCTTCTTCATCCGCTTCTCCTCCTCCTTCTTCTCCTTCTCCTCCTCTTCTCTTCCTCCTCCTCTTCTCCTCCTCCTCCTCTTCTCCTCCTCCTTCTCCTTCTTCTTCTTCCTTTTGTTCCTCCTTCTTTTCCTCCTCCTTCTTCTTCATCTTCTTCCTCTTCTTCTTCTCCTCCTCCTTCCTCTCCTCCTCCTCTTCCTCTTCTCTTTCTCCTCCTCTTCGCCTCCTCCTCCTTCTCCTTCTTCTTCCTCTTCCTCTTCTGCCTCCTTCTTCTTTTGTTTGTGTTTTCTAGCCATGAATGGCTGGTGGCCTTGGAGATTGCTGTGTAGCTCATAGCAGCCTCAAGCTTGTGATCTTTCTGCCTGAATGTCCTGAGTGCCAGAATTATAGAGTGAACTACCACACCTGGTCCAGTGGAAGAAGAATAAGTTTTAATTTTCTGAGAAGAAATTTGATTTTCTGAGCCTTTTAGTGGCATTTAGAATCAAATATGAATGGACAGTGGTGTGAGTGGGAGGATGAACAATATTAAAATAACCAGTGTGCTACTGAGAATAAGAGGACTATTCTCTGAGAGTACAGAATTGAAATTTAACCACAGCAGGATCTTGGGGGCACATAAATCTACTGAATTATGTGGCCTGATAGATATTTTTATTCTTCAAAGTAGATGCAGAGGGACCTAGTCTGGGTTCATTGGTTATTAGTGATATAATTTAAATTTTATACATGTTTTACTCACTTATTTTAAGAATTTCTTTGAAAATATTAATTGTACATTGTACTTTGTTACATAAGGGCATTTTCATAGGAATACATAGTTTTACCTATGTTTAAAATAAACTCATTCTGATATTAAGAAGAAAAGTAAGATGCATGTATTAAAATGAGTTTTTATAATGAGAACAGGCCACATAAAGAGAACCCTGCCTCTTTTGAAAAAAATGTCATTTCGTTTTGTTTTTTAAGTAACACAGACTCTTTATAGAGAACTTAGAATACCCAGGAATCTTTAATAGACTTAGATTTTTTCTTTTAGAGTGATTTTAGATACACAATGAAATCAAGCAAGAGGTATCCAGATGTTCCATAACCTCTTTCCCGAGCACATGCAGAGCCTTTCCCCAATCTACAGCTAGAGCGATACGTTTGTGCTAACTGATGACCCTACTTTGACACAACATTACCAATCCAAGTTCATATCTTACATTTGGGGTTTACTTGTGCACAGCTTTATATGTTTGGACAAATTAATAAGGACATGTAACTGAATTACACTGCCCTATAGAGTAGATTCTCGGCTTTAAAGTCTCTGTGACTTTCTTCTTTGTGTTATTTTGATAAAAGAAAACCTCGGATGTTCAGGTCGCCTGGAAATAGACTCTGAGAACTGACTGCTGAATATGAATGGGAGAGTTCTCTAAGGGGATGGCCCTGTAAGGAGATGAGGGCTGTCCCTACTGTGCACGACAGAGCCTGACCCCAAATGCATTCGCAAATGCATCCCCAACCCTGGGGGAGCTCTGGAGCTGGAATGGCCTTTCCGAATGGCTCTGCTCCGAAGTGGGGCTGAACTAGTATCTTTGAATCAGGGAACTGTTGGCTCTCCTGGAGGCATTTGGTTGATTTTGGATGAGTCTACTTCCTAGGGCCAAGAATAATTCCCAGAGAGGGATGCAGCTGTGAGCTATTAGCAGCGAGATTCCCACAGCTGGTGAGGGACATGTGTTCCAAAGAGCAAACTGGGGCAAAGACTGCATTTATTATCCACTACAACGTTGTATTGAAATATGGACCGTGTAGCATGTGCAGCGCCACAGTATATTCATTATTGGTTGATTTTTTTTTCTGTGTTTCTAGTTTATGTATGTAAGTATCATTTACTTGGATGTTCTCATTGTCGAACAATTGATTTTTGACGAGTTTTCACATTGACAAATGTGTAACATGGCAATAAAGATCTTGGGGTGTTTGGAATGTACATGAATTTAATTCAGCACTTAGTACTCACCAGGTCGGGCCAATGTTTTTATTGCCTTTCTTGAGGACTTTCTATGGGAAACAAATGGCCAAACTCCTTCCTTATGGTCCTCATAATTCTGTGTTGCAGACGCTCGTATCATCTCCATTTTGTAGACTAGGATACCAAGGCACACAGAGATAAAGAAAAGAAACCACTGAAAATGAGAATGAAAATAAATACATCTGGGACTTAAACAATGTATGATATGATTTCTTTCAGAGTTTTTTTTTTTTTTTTTTGGTGGCTTTGTTCAGCTTATGTCTTTAGAAAGAATTCCATGGTTAAAGGCTTGGCTGATTTGAAAGCACATGGTAAGAACAGGCAGGCTTCCCAAGATCACTGTGATCCTTCACCAGTAGAACATGAGGGTTTTTTATCTTCCCATAGTCAATGCCAAGGAACCCAAATCCTTAGTTAGAACCATGTGGTGGTTAATATTAGCACCTTGCCAGGCTCAAGCATCACCTAGGAGATAAGCCTTTGGCCATCTCAGTTCCTAGATTAGGTTAATTGAGGTGGGCAGATCTACCCTAACAGTGGGAAGCACCATTACTGGGTTGAGTCCTGGAATGAATTGAAGGAGAAAATGAGCTGAGCATTGGCAGTCCTCACTCCCTGCTTCCTGACCGCTGAAGCGATGTGACCGGCTGTCCGTGCTTCTGCTGCCACGATGGATGGACTAACTTCCTAAAACTCATCCAAAGTAAGCTTTTTCTTCCTTAAGTTGCCTCATCTCAGACATTTGGTCATAGCAACAAAACATGTAACTACTACAGACCATGGTAAAGAATAAATAGTATACCATGTTGGTTTCCTTCAGGTGTGTTGAATTTGCTTAATCAGCTCTTTCCTTTAGCTTTTGAGCATCCTTAGTTATTTTAGGGTCAACTTGAAGTGTTTGCTAGAATGGGTGCCTGTGTTTCGGCTGACGTTTTTGTTTGTGGAAGGAATGCGCAACAGGGTGGAGAGACAGCTTAGATAAACAATATTGAGCTAGAAAATGGAAGCTCTGTAAAGCAGGTAAGAACTCCTCTGTAAAGCAGGTAAGAATAAAATTGTCCAAATATAGGGATGTGCTTTTGATTGGAGTATTTTCTACAGGGGGCTTTAAAAATCCCAATTGAGCCGGGCCATGGCGGCACACACCTTTAATCTCAGCATTCAGGAGGCAGAGGCACATGGATCTCTATGAGTTCGAGGCCAGCCTGGTTTACAGAGTGAGTTCCAGGACAGCCAGAGTTATGGCAGAGAAACTTTGTCTCAAAAAACAAAACAAAACAAATCCCAATTGAATTGGTTATGTCATAAACACTTTTACCTGCTAGACTCTATCACATGCTTGGAAACCTTGACTTTCAACTCTGAAAGGTCTGGCTGTGTACCTGGGAGGGGAGGGTCTGTTTTCTTTCATCCAAGATGCGAAGAGCAGAGGAACTCTTGAGAAGTGTTTTTGAAAGACAACTTGGGTTATCGTGTCTTATTTTAAAATCGACGTAGCTGCTCTTCTCTTCAAGTAGCTTGATGTCTAGTCTCCCCATCCCCACCCCCACCCCGAGGGATTTCTTTGGAAAATGAAGACTTTTTTCTTCCCTTCAATTCTGACCTTTGCCACTCTATTGAACTTACCCCCTCTTCCGCAGAGGTTGTCCTGAGACTTAAATAAGCCAAAGATACACAGAAATGCAGAAGAATACGTCCATAGAATAAGCGTTCAATAAACATTGACTTTACTTCTCTTCTTCGTAGGATGCCCCTGACCTGGCTCCTTCCCAGAATGTTACATAGCTGCATGACTTTTGTGAGCCTCCATTTTCTTATCTGAATAAGTGCAGGTTATATCTTATTATGTATTTTCCACACGTGGCTTTAGTGGGAATCAAATGAGGTAGTCTGACTAAAGTCACTTGCTTAGCACCTGGCACAGAGCAGGCAGCCAGTCATTTGTAGCTGGGATTACCTTAAAACCTGTTAATTTACTTTAAGCCAGTTGTTGAAATGGCTGGGCTGTCTGAGGGAATGGATCATATGCACTTGATTAATTTTCAACTCTACAGAATTTATTGTTCCCCCTGGCATTATTGACATAGAGTTGCCTTGTGTTTCAGGGCCTGTGATGTTTTGATATTTGCCTCACAATTACTTTGAGTGGGGAATGAGAACACTTAAAAACACTGCTCTCTCGGCAAATTTTACGCATGTAGTACTTTGCAATAAACTAAAGTTACCAGGTTGTATGTTATACTCCAAAGCTTACTCATTTTATAGCTGGTGTGCTGCTCGACGGTGTTTCATACAAGCGAGAGTCATCAGGCCATGTGTCTGATGAATCGGCTCTTCCAGTCTCTGCTAGTGTTTGACACTCTGGTCTTCTGTCTGGGTCTTAGCAGTACCATTTCCCGATTCTCCCTGTCTCTGCTTTCTAAAGAATGCCAAGAGCTCTTCCTCTTCCCTTGCCTGCTGCTTATGCTCTGAAGCTCCTCCACACCACCTTTCCTCCTCACTAGTAACTCTCTTCTCCTGCCCCACTTTCTCTTAGGAAAGCTTCATCTTTATTGTGTCAAGCCCTGTCTGTCTGTTTTCCTTCCTTCCTTCCTTCCTTCCTTCCTTCCTTCCTTCCTTCCTTCCTTCCTTCCTTCCTTCAGGCTGGTCTCAAACTCAGAGAGTTTGCCTCTGCCTCCCGAGTGCTGGGATTAAAGGCGTGGACCACCACTGCCTGGCTCTGGTTACATTTCTAAGCTAGCCTGTTCAGTAATGGCAAGGGAAGTCCTTTTCACATGACTATGCCACTAGTCAGTCAAGGGGAGCCGCCATCACTTCTCTGGCTTTCCAATGCCACCTTAACCTCTACGGGCTGGCTCTAGTCTTCTGACATTTAGCTACTCCACAACCGTTAATGCCAGCCAACATGAACGCTGGAGAGGATGCATTACATGTTTTGCTTTTCCCAAATAAAAATTTTCTCAGTGTTCAAATGCCTTTTTCATTATAAAGACTGATTCAACCTATCTTCTCTTGCTCTGTACTTATTTTTTAAATATTTATTTATTTATTTATTATGTACATTGGTATGTTGCTTGTATGTATGTCTGGGTAAGGGTGTCAGATCCCCTGAAATCGGAGTTACAGACAGTTGTGATCTGTGATATGGGTGCTGGGAATTGAACCTAGGTCCTCTAGAAGAGCAGGCAGTGCTTTTAAATACTGAGGCATCTCTCCAACTGCTGTTCTATGCTTATTTGTGAAATGTTCTAGAACTTACTGTAGTCTATTACTGTTCACTTACGTTTTAGAAGTAATTTTTTTGGTAAACATTTTAGACATCGTAGATGGTATGGTTTCTGCTGCCACTAACCATAGCTGTGTAGGAGGAAAACAGCCAAAGACAATACGAATGAATGAATGTGGCTCTGTTCCAATAAAACTTTACCTGCCAAAGCAGGTGGTGAGCTAGGTCAGCCTACAAGGCAGTTTTCCACACTGTGGACTCCTGGGGGTTATTTAGTGAGAACTGAGAGCAAAGAGAGCCCTTTATCTGCCAGATGACATAAGAGGCAAGAGAGACTCAGTTCTTTACCTCAGGGATCTCCTATGGAAACCAGGCACACAGTGGAGGGGCGGGGTGGATTCCTCCTGCCACTGGAATAGAGCAGAACAACCCCAGTGGCTCTCGGCTACAGAGGCAGTTCTGGAAGTCTGCAGTCAAGTGTCACAGGGGGGGGGTTTCTCAGGGCTCAGAGAGTTGTCTGCTCGATGCCGTCCTTTCAGCTTCTGCTGGTTTGCTAGAAAACATTAACATCCTTGGGTTTGCAGAAGCATCACTGCAATCTTCCACCTTTGCACAGCTGTCTCAGGCCTCGCTCTGTGCGTCTCTGTCTGTAACCAAATACGGGTTTCTATAAGGAATGCAGTCTTGTTATGTTAGGGCCCACCCCGTGACTTCATTTTAACCTGCCTTTGTTGAGACCCTATTTCTAAGTGAGGTCATATACAGGTAGGGTCAACACTCCAAAATGTCTTTTGGGGACATAGTAAGATGTTACACCATAATGAGGTTTACTATGTGTATGTCAGGGCAGCAGAGAGCAGTTCATCTCACTGGATGGTGGATGGCAGGAAAGAGAGGGTATCAAAACACCACACTGGCCAGCCTCGCCACACTAAAGAAGCAAGAAAGACGACTCCAGGTGAACAGGAAGCTTTAGCGAACACAGATGTGCAGGACTGGAAGACCAGATCAATGTTGAATTCTCACCCAGGTACGAGACTGTTGTGGAAGTCTGATTTTAGTTGTGTCTAAAATTGTTTTGTGTACTGTTGGGTAAGGGTCTGCCTCGGTCTTGGTGTTTTGTATCGTCTACAGGTGTTGGATTTCTGTGTGTAGGGGGGATGTTTGATTGCTCATGATCTGCACCTGAGGAGTTCTGAATCAATGAAAACACCTGAGCAGAGACACTCAGGGTTCAACCGTCGAGTATGGCACTTGCCATGATGGTGGTTCCCTCTGCTGAGGTCTCGCAGGGTTTACACATATGAGCATGCTTCCTTGTCATCCTTGCTGAGCCCCCACAGCAGCTACATGAGACAGCGAGGCTGGTGGAAGGCCCAGTGGATGCTGAAGTATAGTCTGAACCACACCACATATGGGTATCCATGAGACTCGCTTGGACAATGTTTACTGATGGAGTAAGGTCCTTTCTTTTTTCTCAACAGTAAATTCTTACCAGCTGCATATTAAAACACAGCCCCAAAGACTTCATGGCTAAGCCAGTCTCTGGGAATTGAAGAAGATATTCCATAAGCTATATATTTAAATATGAAACTCTGGAATGGAGCTGGGTGTGGCAGTACCTGCGTTTAATCTCAGCAGTTGGGAGTTAGAGGTGGTCAGATCTCCATGAGTTTGAGGCCAGCTTGTTGTACATAGAGAATTCCAGGCTAGGCAGGGCTGTGTAGTGAGATCTTGTCTCAAATCAAACAAAGCAAAACAAAAAACACCACCCAAAGTCTGAAACGCCATTGTAGCTGTGGGGTTCAATTAAAGGAAGTCACAAAAATGCTGAGAACAGTGTTTGAGAGCAGTTCAAAGTGGAGATTTCTGGTGCCAGTGGTGTAATTTCTACACTTGAGCTGTTCTGACTTTGTCTGTGTATCTTGTTAAGTACTGGAGATCAAACTTCACTTCCTAAAGTTGCCATTTCTGAGCATACTGCTAAGTAAACTTAGAGAGGCCTCAGAGCTAGCTGCCCAATGCTAACTGGCTGAAATAAAGGCAGCTGGCTTTGTTCTCAGGGAAGCTTTAGAATTTTACAAGAGTGAATGTAGAAGAATTATGACATGATAGTCAAGCAAGAGAAGGGCTAGTTCCCAAATCCCTGTACCAGGATAAGTTCTGTCTTCTAAAGTGGTCTTGAGATACTCATGCTTCTTTCTTGACAACTTTCTAGAATAGAAAATAACCACAGTACTTTTGAGCAGAGCTGTACACACAGACAGCAGTCTTTTAGAACTGTGGATGGCTTATGTGTGCAGAAATGTGTGTGTGTGTGTGTGTGTGTGTGTGTGTGTGTGTATGTGTATGAGGAATTTTCTAGAGAAGCCAGAAGCACTACTTCAATTCCCATGGATGCTGCTCATTTCCCAGAATGGAAAATGTTCTATTTTTGGCCACAAGAATATTTCTGAAGAAGGAAAAAAAAATTAAAGCATGGCCACAATTTCCTATGCATGGTTTTCTGAGTTTTAAGAGGTTAACACATTTGGATGAAGAGGGTCCACTTTTTGCATGTGAGGGTTTCAGAATGGTAAGAGGAACTGTAATCTGGATTCAGAGTCAGAACCTGAGGCCGTGGGTAGTGCAGTTGCACAGGTGGGCATCTTGGCTAGGAAAATTGGAACTTAAAGTTTGAATGTAAATGACCGATCGATAGGTATGGAGAAAAAAAGAGATATGTGTACATGTCAAGAGAGACATTCTTGATCTGAGTATCCATAATGAGCTCCTCACGGTTGTAGCAGAATAGTCCCATACACCCTACCCTTAGCAAGTGGCCTTGTTGGTATCAATGCCTGGGGAATGGACTTCCAGGGGACCCTTTGGAGTGACACTGATCTAAAGAGAGCTGGAAGTCAGTCACAAGGTGAACTCTTTTTGTTTTTGACCTTTCCCCCATCAGAAGCATTTCTGGGGAACCCCTATTAGCTGCCGAAGCCTCCAGTGCTCAAGATGAAAAATGAGAAGGCAAGAATGTGCGGCAGGAGTCAGCTACTTGTGGGTAGCATAGCAAGTTTCCAGTATCTCTACTCATTCAATGTGAGGCTCGGCCAGCATTGCCTAGGGGCTTGTGGGTGATCCTGAGGGCAGGGGTCGGGATCATTGTGCTGAAGAAGTAGGAGTGGGTGGGAACAGCATTACAGAAATTCTGGAAGTGAAGCTGTGCCCTTCGGCTCCGATTAAGAAAGGCAGGCTGGAGCTGTGTAATTGGATTCCCCCCCTTCCCCCCAGCAGCAAACCCAGGTGAGTAAAGGGGTAAAGTCCTGTGAGATTGCTTGGGATTTTCTCTCCCATTGTGTTGTTGAAATATTCTTGAATTCCAGTTGGGTGTTTCTTTCATCTGATTCAAACTTAGTCCTGGGGTACAGATGCAGCCTTGTATCTGGGCACCATTTAATTCTCAGTAGGAAGGGCTGTTCTCATAAAGAGACTTGCTATCGTTGGAGTTAAGGAATGAAGTGTTGATGAGGAGATCTGTTATTACTTGCTGTTCCATCAGCAGAACATTTCCAAGGGGGCCCTATTCCTGAAGCTCTGAGCTTGTGTCTCGAGGGCTTGGGCATTTGTCTTCTTGCCTAGAGCCTTTTGAATGTGCTAGACATTCTGACCCACTGGTTCACAAGCGTATACATACCTCCCAGGGCACTTAGACTTGAAACCAATTCCATAATTTTGTGACTTTACCTTCATTTTTGCAACAAATATATAGTAAGCGCCAACTAGGTGCCAGGCAGGAGGATGAACCTGAGAGAAACCGTCTCTGTCGATGCAGCACTTAGTTTCTGTTGGTCGACTTTTCATTGCTGTGACAAAATACCTCAGACAATCCTCTTAAAAGGATTAGTTGTTAGTTATCTTAGTTGTTGCTTTAGGGCAGACTATCGGGGTGGGGGTATGGGGGGGCATAGCTGCTTACTTCATGGTGGCTGGGACAGACAGAGACACAAGAAGACACTGGGGTTCCAATATTCCCCTCAAGGATAAGCTGCCAATGACCTAACTTCTTCCCACTTGGCCCTACCTCCCGAAGGGCCTGCCACCTCTCAGTGCTGCGATGGATCAGTGACCAGCCCCTTAGCATACAAGCCTCCAGGGATATGCCAGGTCCAAACAGCCTAATCAGGAGTCAGATAATAGCCAAATATATATATATATATTCACATTCTGGGGAGTGTTTGGAGGAGCAAGGTACTGAGAGAGAGAGAGAGAGAGAGAGAGAGAAATGCTAAACACATTTTAGGAAGGATAGGCAGGGATGGTCTCCCTGGAAGGGCTAACTTTAAATTAACATAAGAGAATTAACGTAAAGAGGAGCCAGTGATATAAAGAAGAGATGAAAAAGCAATGCTCAGGGCCGTGCAATGCCAATGTACAGGTCGTGAATCATCTAATGACGAGGGTGTAGCATAGCGAGGAGGTTGAGTGATAAGGGTTGTGCCGGGCAAGGAGAGTCTGTACAGTTTATTCAGGGTTGGTGAAAAGCCATCGGAGGGCTGGAAAGAGTGTGGTACCTCCAGTTTTGGAGCAGCATTAGCTATGGTGTAGAAAATGGGAAGGATATGTAAAAGAAAACAAAATAACGTTGCCATAAACTTTGCATGGATTTAAAGCAAGCTTTTAATACTGGCCAGTAATGGTGGAAGCTGGCCAGGAGCACATGGAGGTCCCCTTGGGATTTCTCCAGGGTAGTCCTGAGTTATAGTTTGTGGGGATTTTTAAAGGCAGATCCCATGAGGCTATGTGCTTCCATCAGGCCCAATCAGTGGCGATCACACAGCCTGTTGCATTTTCTGCCTGGCCGTCTCCTACCTACACATTGCTGTCTGGGTATGTCCTGCCTTCTACCTGCTATCTCTTGCCCATATCTAATCAGGGGTTAGCATATATCTATGTTATTAATTAAGTTTGGACCCAGACTTACAGATGGAGGCAAGACTCGACATTTCAGAAAACTTTGGAAGGAAATAACAGAGGCTCAAACAAGAGAGTGGCAGCTGCTTTATTTCATGCTTGTTCTATCTCTGTCCATTGATTGTCCACCCCAGGATGGGCATTTTGACTTTTCTAAAGTTCATTAAGTAAATTGGGCCCATTGACTCCCTCAATATCTCTGAGAAGGGATCAGGGAGAGTTGGATGTTTTCTACATTTGTTAGACAGTAAAGGGATCATTTTTCAGTTACAGAAACTTCCTGGCAGAGCCAGTCTCTTGGACTCCCAAGCCTAGGTCAGATGCTCCACGAATCCTACCCTCTTGATGTTTTGGCTTAGTGCTGTCACTCTGGTTCCTAACTTTAGGGAAAAGTCACTTTTAAAACACAAAATCTTGATCGAGGAAAATGTAAAGACAACAGAGATCAAAGGTTTTATATTTAACTATTAATGAATGAGGGAGCCAGGAAGATGCTACACAGCTTTTCTAAGACTAGCAAGTGAGAATACAGGCGATTTAACAAAAATATTAGGATAAGATTGTAGAGTTAGAGCCAGGATTGGTGCCCCACCTCTGGGTGGCAGAGGCAGGCATATCTCTGAGTTCAAGGCCAGCCTGGTCTGCAGAATGAGTTCCAGGACAGATAGGACTACACAGAGAAACCCTGTCTTGACAAATAAAAATAAACAAACAAACAAAAACACAAAAACACAAACAAACAAAAGATTGTAGAGTTAGATATTAATTGGTTAATGGGCTGTAAATCTTTGGGGTTTACCTATTTCTCTAGGTAGAGACTGTATTTTTATAGGCCACAAATCTGTGAGGTATGAAGTAACTCCACTGAGTCATACAGGGAGATGCAGTGAATACATTTTAGAAAATTCTTGGAGGGACTTTGAAAGATATGCCATCTACCTTTCTTTTCCCTCTTTATTTCTAAGTTTCTGGCTAATGTTTTATAACACTGCTGCCAGTATTCCCCTGGTATAGCAAACATTGTGGTAGGTGGCAAAACCAATACGGAACAGAAATATTAAAACACATTCCAGCTCCGTGTGGTGATATGTGCTTATAATCCTAGCATTTGAGACCTGGAGTCAGGAGAACTGAGGTAACCAGGGTAGCATAGTGAGTGCAAAGCTAACCTGGGCTACATAGCAGGACGTTTCTACAAATAAAACAAGACAGGCAAACATTCATTTCAACTTCCCCAAGAATAAGTTGAAAATCAATCACTTCTTAGACTGTTAAGATCTGTTAAGTCTGGCCTAGAGATAGAAGAATCCTCTTCTAGGCTCGGGGAGCACAAAGCTTAATAGAAAACAGCTCCTGCCCCATGGACTTCACAGTCTAACAGAGAGGCAGACATATAAATGGATACATTCTAACTCCTGGTGCTTATGGTCTAGCTAAGATGTGTAGGCTTCCAGAGAAGACACTGTGACCTTACCCTGAGAGCGAGAGAGAGAGAGAGAGAGAGAGAGAGAGAGAGAGAGAGAGAGAGAGAGCGCCAGGGGCATGCATGCCACAAGATCCTTTGAGCTGTGTCTAAAGGATGAGCAAAAGGTAGCAGATTGAGGACGGCGGTGTGGGGAAGGCCATTCAAGCAGGATGCCGGCGACTGGCCTGAGAAATACTGTGGACGTGTGGAAAGAGATTTGATTGATGGCAGATTTCTAATTTTCTCATCAATTCTCAGAGCTAGTTTCTGAACTCTGTAACTGAGAGTGGGGCTGGGTGTGGGTGGAACAGGGAAGGAGAAGTCAGAGTCTCTTGGGCAAGCTTGCAAATTTTACTTTAAATATTAGGTCAAATTCTCTATAAAAACGCTATTTAAAACTTTTTGAAAGACTTTGAAGTCCCAGCAAAGCAGGAAGTTAATTAGAGTGGCTTTGATATCTTAGGGTATGTTTTAACAGCTGCTTAAGAATTTAAACAATAAGAATTGCTGTGGTCTGGGATGTGTCTGGGACAGTCAGCAGTGGCCAGCTCGAGGTATCCCTGCCTCTCAGAACAAGAACAGTTGGCTTTAATTTTTCAAAGAGTTCAGACTAAAAAGTTCTCTAAAACCCAAGAGAGGAACTTCTAAAGAGGAACATTGCTCCTAGAGGATGTGTTTTGAGGGTAAAAGATGAATTGGGCAGATAACAGATGATCAGCACGTCATCCTTGGAGGAGCCCAGAACATGCCATGTCTGTTTCTGGACAATTCCTGTGGGGTAGATTTAACCAAAGATACCTGTGAACAGCTGCCATTTGTAAAGAGGGTCCAAATGGACTGACATCTGTGAGGAATACTTTGATGACCGAAGATTGTCCGACCACGTTTAAGTTTTCTGGGGGTCGCCACTGTGGTTAGCTTAACTCTTGATTGGTTTTCCTGAGCAACATTCTCAGTCTTCTTAAGTACATTATACATTCTCAATAAATTCTTCCTCAGACCTTGTCCATGGGCGGACCTCCTCCATGTTGGATAAGGACACTTGGAGAAATCCTAGGATGGTGTCTGTGGAGTGTGGTTTCAGAGAAGAGAAGAGGGTCTGCTCTGGTGGCCTCGGGGTGCTGTTGGTGATAGTGGTGATGCTGTAAAATCAGTCACACTGGAAGAGCCAGCATTTATATGTTAGGTGCCATGCTGAGCATTTTATACTCATTTCCAAACGATAACTCTTGTTCCCATTTACTTTAGAGAACCTGAGACTCAGGGAGCTTCAGGGACTTGTCTGTGTATCCTCTAACCATGAATCTACCACCTCCCAGCAAATTATATGATACTACATTGCAACCCCCTTTTCCTCATATGCAAAAACTGAGTAAAAACATCAAAGTAGTCTGGAGAGAAGCGTTTTGCATAACGGGCCAAGGAGTGGCTCACAGATGACTGCAGCATCCCCTGCAAGACAGAAAAACGTATCCCCTAAAATACTGCTTTGCCATGTCATCCAGTCTTCCAAGGACTTCCCATTGGCCACAGAAAAAAGATCCAATTTTTTGTCTTGGACAATACAAGCCAGTCTACCTGGATGGGGAAGACTCAAGGCCCAGTTGTAGCTGGCTTGCTGCTGGGTTGGTAACTATGAACTGTTTCTTTCTTTAAAAAAACGGAAATAAAAAGGAAATAAAGGAACAATCTTGGCAGCAGCACGTCTTTTACGGAGAAATGGTTTTCTGACAGGGCATGCGCTCACACTGAATAGACTGAGAAGAGAGTGGTTATGAGTCCCTCCAAGCCTGACTCTTTTCTACAAGGCTCATTTTTGATACAGAGGCTACATGAAGAACTTGAAAGCATTTGCTCTGTGGGTAGGATGCATTTTATTAATGAAAAAAATCCGTAGAATATCCAGACCACAGATAGGGGCTTAGAAGTCAAAGCTCCTTGAGCCATTGTGTTAGAGGACGGCCAGGAAACAGTCTGCTCACAGCATGGGAGAAGATCCTCGTTTAGGATTATTAGCAGAAGCTTCAGTACATGGCAAACTACCTTTTCTTACTGGCTGTGTGGACTTAGATGAGATTTTTCTTTTCATCTCTCAAGTTTTGTTTCCTTGGTTAAAAAACGGGGGACAATAACTTTGACTACCTCCAGAAGTTATCGTATTTTCTTGTGGCGCTGTGGTTTAAACCCAGGGTATTGCGCGTGCTTTGCAAGCTCTCTACTCCCGACCTAACATCCCTAGTCATTTTTTTTAAACACTATTTTGAGATAAGGTCTTGATTGTTATCTAGGCTGGCCTCAAACTTGTGATGTTCCTGTCTCAGTCTCCCGAGTAGCTGGGATTACAGGTGTGCATCACAAACCCAGCTTCCCAAAGAGTTATCACAAGGGTCGAACAGAACAATCTGTGTAGAAAGCTCTGAGCAGGTTGGGTTTCAGATTCATAGAGAGTGGAGTTATGAGGATGGATGATGCTGAAAATGTACATTTAATATAATAAAACTGCAGGGAGAGAGCCGTCAACAGAGATCTTGGGACACGGTGAACACTCAGCAAATATTAGCTGTTGATATTATTTCAGTTGAGTCAAGACGTTGTACCCACGGTTCTTAACGTACTCCAAAGCTGTATTCTTGGAAACATTAGAAGTGAAATGTGGTAAAGAAAGGAGTGGGGTCTGGGAGGAGCGGGGGGTCAGTTGGTAGAACACTTGCCTTGCAATCCTGTTGGCCCGAGCTTGATATCTAGTACTCAGGTAAAAATGCTGAGTGTGTTGGTGTGCGCTTGTAATTCGAGTACTCGGGGAGCAGAGATAAGAGGATCCCTGCGGCTTGCTGGCCAAGCAGCCTAGCCTGATTGGTGAACTTTCAGCCTTTGAAAGTCTTATTTCAAAGGAGGGGAGTGGATGGCCTTCCTGAGGGTGACATCATAGGTTGTCCTCTGGCCTCTACACATGCGTAACTGCACACACACACATGTGTGCATCCATGTCCGTATCATTACAAAAATCAGGGAGCGAGGAGACTTTAAACATCCTAGAGGACACAATTGTCTATCACCCAGGTTTGTACTTGCACAGCATGGCGGACCGGAAATAGATAGGATGAAGGATGAGGGGGGTTGGAGGAGAAGAAAGAATATGAAGATGAGTGGAGTGAGGCTCCAGGGTTGAATGGATAGAGGAGGGTGCTCTCCCTGTTGGGTAACTGTTGCCACGTGGGAACACTCCTTGGGTTTTTTGTTTGATTTATCCCTAGGTAAAGGTGAACATGAATAATAAAAATACAACAACAACAACAACAAAAAGAACAACTGAAATAAAAAACAAAAACTAAAAACCTCAAGGAATCCCTATGACTGAGATTGTGAAGCTACTCCCACACCGCTCCCATCATGCCTTGCCAGCAGGAACAGTGTTCTCAAAGACCAGCAAGCGTTAAAGTGTTGAGACTTCAGGCTTATAAACATCAGCTTTTCCTGAGATCGGGTAGAAAGTGATTCTCCAGAGTTTACCCTGATCGGAGATGGCAGCGACCAGTCTTCCTGGAAGATGCCGTCTCAGAGCCACCCTTACATTTCTGATCTATTAGTTACTGACGTGAAATCCAATGAAGAGTGAAACCAGACATGTTTAGAGTTTGTTTTTGAGACGACACCATGAATACTGCTTAGCTTTTCTCTTCATCATCAAGAATGTATACTAAGAGTCTCAGACTGCAGTCAGCTCTTAGGAAGTTTTTCCCCAGAGTACAAAGGGAGGAGTATGTCTATAGAGCTGTTACACACTGTGTGACTCTTGATCTGGGGCATGACTTCTGATTTGGTGCTTGTGTAATAATAATAATAATAAATAATACGGAATAACAGATATTTTGAGTGTGTCTATGGGCTAGGCAGGCCACTTGATACCTAATTTACGTTCTTGTCTTTAATCCTTAAAACTGTGTAAAAACTGGTTAATCTCTAATTTCAGATGAAGAAATGGGCTTGGAGATTAATAATTTATAGTGAATGGTGTATAGTTTTAAACCTATGTCTATTTGCCTTAAAAACATTTGCCTTTAGATGCTAACGGGTAGCTTAAATGAACTTGACCATAGCATCAATTCCTTATGTTGCAGAACTAGAGCTGTGTGTAGATAAATGTGAAACCAGATCGTTGCTCTTGGAGTCAGCTGCCCTGACAACTTACGTTCAGTATAGGTCTCTTTTGCTTCTGTCTCTAAGTCAGGTATTATCCACTCGTTTTTGCCCTGCATGTACCAAGGTGGAAATGTTCATCTGGAGTGTATCGTAGATGCTTGTTGGCTGACAATCAGCCTTGTGGTTATTTGTTAAGCAATTAGACCTGGAGTCAGACTCAAACTATAACCCTGCTACTTACGAGATCCTGGTAATCTTGTGATCCTAGAAAAGAAAGTTAATTTATTCCAGATTTCGCATCTGCAGATGGAAAGAGTAACAGCAACTAACTTACAGGGCTAGTATGGGCTGAAATGAGTCAAAGTCTTTGAATAACACATAGATATGTTAGCTGCTTACCATGGTTAATCAAACTTAGGAGAGTCCTCTAAATATCAGCTATAAAGAGCAGCAAGCTAAGAATTTACATGCTGCTCATGATGGTATTTAGTTTCCTACCTTTGCTTTGATTCTTCAGTATTTATGGAGTGATCATTGTGTGTCATACACTGCACATGTACAGATGTCGTGGATGCAAAGAAGACTAAAACAATTATTTCTTCTTTCAAAAAAATATATGTGAGGGCTGGAGAGGTGTCTCAGAGGTTAGGAACACTTGCTGCTTTTGCAGAGGACTCAGGTTTGACTCCGAGCATCTACATGGCATCTCACAACCATCCTGAACCATCCATTCCCAGTGAATCCAATGCCCTCTTATGGCACACAAATGGTGCACAGAAATCCATGCAGACAAAATACCCACACACATTAAATAAATAAATAATTTTAAAAAGAAATGTATGTGTGGTGCCAGCTAACCACGGTGACAGATCCACTTGACTCACTGTACTTAGAGAGCATGCTTATTTGGAGTCTGGAGGAGGGACTCAAGGATTATTCTGACTCTTCAAAAAGGAAGAACAAGGGTTGCATGCTGAAGAATAGGGGAGAACTTCTATGGAGAGAACAGGTGTATATAAAATACACAGGGGCAGTTTCTTAGTTACTTTTCTATTGCTGTGGAAAGACACCATGGCCAAAGTAACCTTTGTTACTTTGTTACAAATGTCTTGGGAGCTTGCTCAGAGTTTATGGGGCTAGTTCATAACCATCATGGTGGGGAGCATGGCAACAGGAGAGGGTGGGGGGAAGGGAACTAGGAATGTCATGGGCATTTGAAACCTCAAGGCAAGGCTTACCTCCAGTGACATACCTTCTCCAACAAGGCCACACCTCCTATCCTTCCCAAAGAGTTCCACCAATTGGGGGCCAAACTTTCAAATACATGAATCTATGGAAGTCATTCTCATTCAATCTGCCACAAGTAGGAGGAAGTGGCAATATGGGAGAAAGGACCTGTGAATGATCTGTTGATGTGAAAATGTACATTCAAAGCTGAGAGATGAGACTGGAGACAAATGTAGCATAGCCACTTGGACTTTGTTCTGTAGGTTACTGGGGAATTTTAGTGGGTACATTGTACTGCAGAAGGTGAGGTCAAGGGGGCCAAGGAGCGGTCAGGGTTGAATCAAGAAGACCAGATGGGAGACACAAAAAGACTCGAGATTGTGAGGTCCAAGTAGGGTGGAGGGAAGAGATGAGATGAGCTGTGTTCAGGAGGCAAGACTATGAAACCTTTAGTTTGGATGGGGTAACAGAGAGAGGTGAGGAGTTTTTGCTCATTACCTCTTGCTGTTATAGATCCTGATTGATATAGCTCTTCCCTGGGGCTCTACTTTTAGAAGTCAATTTCTGTTTCATGTTTCTAGAAGGATCAATTAGATGATTAGTTGCAAAGAACTTGGAGCCAGTTCTAAGCAGCCAACAGCAAAGGCTGGGGAGCTCTCACAGCACCCTGTGTCTCAGGGTCTCAGTTTTCAGTAAAAGCAGTTCTCTACTGGGTTGAAAGATGATGAAATGAGACAAATCTCTTTCTCTTCTTGATTTATTTCTCTAAGGGAATAGTTTCTCCCAGGGGCTGCTACTCAAGTAACCATGGCTTGCATGAAGACACAACTCTTGTAACAGTATCTGCCAGGGAACAAGTCCTCAAGACGAGGTGATCTGTAGCCAGGATTATGATGGGATGGTTTGCATTTTATAGCCCCATGTTATGGATCTGACTATCCGGGATCCACTCCGAATTCTGTGTGAAACTGAAAGCAACACTTCCTCTTCCAAAGCCTCAGATTTCCTCCTGCAAGTTGGGGATAATAATAGACAATAATAGAAAAAATGTTTCTGTGTGCTAGGCTCATGTGCAGATGGGATGATGAGATGTATTACAAACATGTAGCACTGGCCCTAGCTCCCCACTTACTATTTTAAATCAGGAAAGGTAGGGTGATTCTGTCTGATTTGCACACTTTTTTCCTGTACCTGAAACGATGCTTTGCATACAGCAGGTGCTCAAATGAATGTATGACAGAACGAAGACTATAATGAGACTAGACAGGTAGGCCTGGGGAGACCATACAGGGCATGTGGGTTATGATTGATGCCTGTATTTTTTTTTTTTATATGGCAGGAAGTTCTATGAATTTAAAGAAGAATTACATGATCTGTTATGTGTTTGAAACACCTTCTGATTTTTGAACTGAGAAAGGACTGGAGATGAACAATTGGTGATGAATCAAGTAGAGGAAGAGCCATGAAGGATGGTAGAGCAGTAAGCGGTAGGCAGGATCATGGTGCTAGAGGCAGTATAGATGGAGAGAAATGGATGAAGCTAAGAGGCAGCAGTTCTCAATCTGTGGGTCATGACCCCTTTGGGGGATAAAATGAGCCATTCACCAGGATCACTGAATGCAGGGTCACTGCATTTCAGATATTTACATTTTGATTCATAATAGTAGCAAAATTATATTATGAAGTAGCAACAAAAATAATTTTATGGTTGGGAGTCACTACAACATGAGGAAGTGTATTAAGGGGTCACAGCATTAGGAAGGTTGAGAACCACTGATCTATGATGTTTTTGTGGACTTTGCTGATGTAGATTTTAGGTCAACTCAGGTTGATTTTCCAATGTCTATTCTTCCTTACTAATATAATGCTATATAATATAAATTATGTAAATATTTGGTGTGACCATAAGCTTCATGAAATAAATCTCTATACTTTAAAGCTTCTCTGGGATTGGCTGTATGATATATTTTTGGCCTATGAGATGTAAGGAGGATTTGCTGTGCAGAAATTCTTGGAAAGCCCTTTAAAAGGAAGTAGATTCATCTGTTAAATGAATCCCACCCCCTTCACTCCTGTTTCTATTGTTCTTGCTCGAATTCTAGGTGCTGGTGTGGAGCAGCTTCCTTGAGGGCAAGAAGCAACAAGCTCATGGAAAAAGTTACCCTCAGAACACACAGAAAGTTAAGAGTCTCATTCCTGACTCACAGCTACTACCCTAGTTTGTGTTTCTATTACCGTGATAAACGCCATGACCAAAAGCAATGTGAGGAGAAGAGGGTTTATTCTGATTACATCTCCCAATCACAGACCATCACCAAGGAAAGTTAGGCAAGGAACTCAAGTCAGGGCAGGAACCTGAAGGCAAGACCCTAAGCAGAGGCCACGGAGGAGGAACACTGCTCCCTGGCTTGCTCACCTTGCTTTCTTATATACTTCAGGTCCACCTTCCCAGGAGTAGTGTGGCCCACGGTGGGCTGGGCCTTCCCACATCAATTATTAAGCCTACAGGCTTGTCTATAGCCCAGTCTGATTGAGACTTTTTCCCAGTTTAAGTCCCTTCTTTGCAAATGACACTGACTTATGTCAAATTGACACATGCACACACACACATACACACACACGCACGTACATATACACACACACATATACACGTGTACACATACACATACATGCACAAATACACATACACACATGCACATACACATACATACACACCCACCCACACACACATATACATTCACATGCACACACACGCACATGCACACGCACACACATGCACACAGAGCAACACAGCACAGATATCATTTCACCCTGGATGTCTACCTGTGGACTTTACTCTTGAAAAACTACACTAAAAGGAAAAACAAACTGAAAGTCTAACTTGTTTAGTTAAATCACAGAGAGTTAAATCTTCTGCACTCAGCTGCGGAGATCCACAATGATTTATTTACCATACTGAGTTTTGGCGTAGGTTTTGTATATAGGGCTTTTTGTTATTGTTGCTAGTTTGTTTTTAAATAGCAGATGAAGACTCACATATGATAGAAAGTTGTAAACTCAATAAAGAAACTATACTTCCAAAAGTCTAACTTTTGATGATGATGATGGTCTCATTTCCCTCTGGGAGAGATCTACATAATCATGAACGGGATATATGAGAACTGCTTTTTCTTGTGAGTCTAGAAGAACGTTGGCTTCCCGTGTACCAATCAGTCTTCTTACCCTAGCAATGAGTCCGCTGTCCTGTACCAGCAGACCCTGGGGAAATGCAACAATCACATTCATTGAAGTGCCACACACATCACAAGGAATACCATGGTTGCTTTCCATCTCCTGTTGGAGTGCCGTGAATGAGGAATACCACTATGTGCTTGCAGTGTCTCCCATCATCCCAGCTGTGTGAGAGCCCAGCAGACAGACACCATGAAAATTTAGTGTCTGTTACTCCCCATTTTGCAGAAGGGAAACTGAGACTTTATGAGAGTCACGGACACACATGTGCACCTGAACATGTGCACACTGGCCCCTCCCCCCAAATCAATCAGCCAGCCAATTAAATAATTAAATAAATAAAATAAATAAATAAAACGGAAAAAGAAAAAGCTGGTTTGGAAATGTGGAAAAATTGGAAAGTGTACAATCCTTCACTGACAGGCTCATCAAGCTGTAGGGCGAGACTCCTTATGTGACCAGAAAGAAGGCTTTTTTTTTTTTTTTTAAAAGAATAATTTTGAGAGCTTGTAAGTTAAAGAGCTTAAGCAAAGTCAGAACTGAAAAAGAATGTGTATAGAACCCAAGATTTCCATCAAATGAGATATCAGGCAGAGCGGGTGGCTCTGCTCAGAGTCACTTGGGTTTATAAGGGAAGTCGAGCAGGAAAGAACAGCACGTTCCCGGGGTGAGCTCATGATGGCTGCTAAGCGAAGTAAGAGGAAGGGGCAGTGAAACCCTGCTATGTGCTGACACTCAGGCATAGCACAAGTTGATTCTTGAAATTTCCTACAGGGGTCTTTGGCTTGAGGTACTAATGCCCCATGATGGACTTTGCGAGAGCAGCAAAGTCCTGGGTGAGGAAGACAAAGTCCTAATTACTATGTAACCAGCTCATCCGTTCATAATATTTGGTATGCAATCATTATATACCAATGTCTAGGAATACAGTGGTGCAAAAATGAACAGTATACTGATCTTATTACAGTCATACTCTAGTGTTAGTGGTTCATTTGTACTTGAAGATAACCAGAAAAAAAATTGGTGGACAAACAATTGTACAGAGTGACAGGTGGTATGGAAAGAGTCAGGCGTGATGGCTTGTGACAGCTAGGGCTACCTAAGGCAAGCATGGGTTAGTTTCACTGTAGCACCAGCGGCCTGTCTGAATGCAGACTCTCAGGAGATACCCAGATACCAGTCGGAGCTTCCATTTCAACAAGATCCCTTCATGATTCTTCTGCAAGCTCATGCTTGAGAAGTACTGTGCTCGAAAATGCCCTAGAGGGGGTTTTAAGGTTGTGTCTGAGCTGAAGGAAGGAAGATCTGGGAGAAGCACATTCTGGGCACAGGGGACAGAATGTGCAAAGGGGGTGGGGACTGGTGACAAAGACTGGTGTGTCCACTAAAGAAGAAGATGTTTCCTTATCTTGGAGCCCTCCTTTCTCTCCTTATCTGGCTAGTATCCAGCTTTCAGACTCCAACCTAAACCTTCCTTCCTATTGGAGCCTTCCCTTACTCCCGGGTGCTCTTTCCATAGGATTCAGCCCACCCAATCCCAGTCCTTATGAGAGTGGAGCGAGCGCGCTTTCCTCAACATGACAGAGATCTTAGGTCTGAACAGATACTCTATAATTTTGCTTGATGGCCATTCAAATGAAAACAAGAAACTCAGAAAGGTGGTAGAGGCAGGCTACAGAAGTGGTTACACTGCAGCTTGCTGAGGGCCAAAGCTAGTCATTTCTGAAAACATGTGGTCTTGCTTTCTGGAAGCCCCCCACCCTGCTCTTAGTGCCATCGCTCCTCATATACTTCCTTTCTCCTGACCCTCACTGCTGGGCAATGTGTGGCCAGACTTCCCCTGAATATTTACTTTCAGCTAGCGATCAGGGTCTACCAGAGGATATGCGCTGAGAAAAGTATGTGCGACTAAACAAGCTGCAATGCAGTGTGCCCAGTACTTGATAACAAATGACTGTTGGAACTTAGAGAGGTGCTGGACGCAAGACTGGAGGTGGTAGGCAGCTCCATTCAAACTTCTCTGAGACAGAGGGATGTTCCTTTCAAAGCTAAGGGGATGGTGGTAATTGGGGAGTAAAGATGGTGGCAGTTTGTCGTGGTGGATTAAAAAAAAAATTGTGTGTGTTCATCTGGGTGCCTTTGTGAGTACGCACATATACACGCGGTAGTTACAGGTGTGTGTAGGCCGGAGGGCAACCTCAGATATTACTCGTCAGGAGCTTCCTGCCTTAGTTTTTGAGACAGTCTCTCCATGTAACTAATTAGGCTAGGTTGACCAGCCAGAGAGCCTCAGGGATCCTTCTGTCTCTAACTCTCCAAAACACTGGGACTACAAGTGCGTACCACTGTGCCCGTTTTTCACATGGGATCTGGGGATCAAACTCTGGTCCTCATGCTTGTGCAACAAGCACCCTTACCAGATGAGTGGTTTCCCCAAGCCTGTGAGGTCTTTTTTTTTTTTTTTTTTTAAATTTTAAATGGCTATAGCGGTGTGCAATGGTGACGGTGGTGGTGGTGGTGGTGGTAGTGGTGGTTGTGGTGATAATATTGATGGTGGAAGAGGGTGGTGGTGGTGGTGAGATGGTGATGGGATGGTGGTGTGACGGCTGTGGTGATGGTAGTAGTTCCAACAATTGTAATGATCAAGCAGTCCACTCTGGACAGAGGCCGCAGTATATCCGGGAACATGAAAGACCTCTTTAAGTTCAGAGACTGAGAGAAGCTCACATGGCGGCAGGTAAGGTGGATAGTTGGGACAGAGATAGATGCAAGGGCTAAGAGGCATTCCTGTTCATTAATTCTTGTGTATGTGACAGACTTGGTCAGCTTCGGCGCCCAGGCTGTTCTGTAACGAGTAGGCGACACAGGTGACATCTCCTGTTGTAACTGTCTCTTGGTTAGTAATTGTCCAGGTAGATACCAACAGGGGAGAGTCAAAGGAGTGTATGAAATGTGCACATATCCATTTTCCTTAAAATTACTTTCCTAGACGTGAGAAGAACTTCCCCCTTGGGGCATGTTAAGATTTGAAATTTCCCAAGAAAGATACTTTGTTATCTTATTCATGTGCTTCTACTTGATCATTCATTTCTTCTTTTAGTTATTCAACCACAAGGTATACCTGTTTACGTGTAGGGTGTGGCGGTCAAAAAGAACTTACTGCTCTGTTGCTGTGAGGAGAGACTATGACCAAGGTAACTACAAAGGGAAAGGATTTTATCTGGAGCTTGCTTACAGTTTTTGAGGGCTAGTCCATGATCATCATGTGGTGGGAAGCTAACAGGCACGGCCCTGGAGCTCAGGGCTTTACATACTGATCTCTAGGCAACAGGCAGAGGGGTCGGGGGTGGGGGGCACCTGGTGGTGTGGGTATTTGAAACTGCAAAGCCCATCCCCGGTGGCATACCTCCTCCAACAGGGCCACACTTCTTAATCCTTCCTGAACAATCCACCAACTGGCAACCGATATTCAAATATATGATCAGTCTATGCGGGCCATTTTCATTCAAACCACCACAAGGACCAGACACAGCTTCTTTACCTTTCAGGAAACTTGCAATTTAGAGGGTGCACAGGAGTAGACCCGAAGCACAGGGAACTGAGAGGAAACCCGCGTATTGACTTTGATTTTGCAGCTCTCTGGTGTGTTCATTTGCCGCATTCTTCTGGAATCCTTACTGTATTCATCGTACTGCATTAAAGACGTGGAGAGAAGTGAAATAATTCTTGTCCTAAGAACAAAGAAATTTACATCTAGGCGTCTAAAGACCTCTATTCCGCTCATTTATTTTAGCTGTGGTTTGTGAGTGGGTGGGCAGGGAGAGGTTGACCAGATGGTTTGTAAGCTCCTCTACAAATTTATTGTTTTAGAACAAAAGGATTTTATATTTGGGGGGAGGAGTTCCATTACAAATCAATCCGCATTTAATTCTTATTCTTCCGTTAACTTTGAGATCCTCTAAGAATTAATTACAGAAGTCTCCCCTCTGCATTCTACACCCTTTACAGCATACATTATCTCAAATCTTGTCAAAAGATTATGGTGAATTTGCTCCAGGGGCCATCATACAGTTTTCATATGTTGGTACCATCCAACACTGTCATATAATGAAAGAACCGGTTGTTCTGTGTTCATGTTAGGAATGTGGTTTAAGTGGCTGTGGGAACTTCAATTCTCTGTGTTACTGAAATCTCAACCTCCAAGTGTGTCGAGGTGACTTTTCTGACACAGCACATGTAGCTTGGCTCCTTCCCTGACGTCTGTTTTTCTTGTTCTCAGGAGAAGAAATGGCCTAAACAATTCTTGCAGGCCAACAGTTGAAAAAATATTTGTTTTGGTTTTGTTGAGCACTTTCCCTATTAAAACACGAACATTTCGAGGAGAAGGGAGCTCCCCATTGTGCACATTTGATTCATTTATGCTTAGCAAATGAATTGTTCTTAGGAGAGACGCTATGTCCGAGAAGGTTATAGAAAGCTTTACTGCCCCTTTCCTTTCAAACAGGAAGTTGCATTTGGTTGAAAGTAAACAAATGTGAACTCGGGAAGGTTTGTTTAGTTTCTAACGCTGACTTCAGGACCTGAGAACAGAGTCTGTACTTGGCAAAAAAAAAAAAAAAAAAGAAAAGAAAAAAAAAGAAAAAGAAAAAAAAAAGCCTTCTCTAGGGTCCAGCTAGGCCAAAATATTCTGTGCTAAGGACCTGGCCTCTGTGCTCTGGTAAACATCCTCCCCTTCCCAGCCCCCAGAAATCTACTGCCAAAGCTCCTCTGCTGCTCTGCTCGCTTATCGGGAACATTCTAAAGCTTATAACAACTTGGAAACATGC
The DNA here is from genome assembly GCA_026225945.1 of Cricetomys ansorgei. Lineage (NCBI taxonomy): Eukaryota > Metazoa > Chordata > Mammalia > Rodentia > Nesomyidae > Cricetomys > Cricetomys ansorgei. The sequence goes on from JAMJFZ010002601.1 coordinate 17,619,352, forward strand.
TTTTAGTGGGACATAGCTTCCTGGAGGGTGGCCACTGGTGGAAAAAGCCTGAGGTTTGGAAATCTCTGGGAATGTGAATGTAATTTTGGGTTCTTTGTATTGAGTATGGCTTAGTCCCTCTTCCCCACATGACCACCCTGTGAAGAGGAAGTTCCATGGAGACTGACTACTCAGCTGGTATGCTGAGGCTCTCGGTACCTAGGACTGAGCTTATAGAATCCTCACATAAGCCCTAGAAGGAAGATGCTAATAAGGCTTAGGAAAGGCAAAGGCCTTGCCTCTAGTTGATGGGACCCAGCCATGCGCGTACAAAGAAGCCCTTTGTTTTCTCAGTGTCTGGTCTGGAGAATTAAACTAGTGCACGATCAATGTTTGAACTCTAGTATGTTACAAAATGTTTGGAGGAGACCCACACGGTATCACATTAGAGAATGATAACTTACTATTGTAGGCCAAAGCAATGGCCATGTAGGATTTCATTTTTCATGAGTATGCTTAATGGCAGATATCTGGTTCCAGGAGACACTTAAGGTAGCTGATTGAAACCTGGGTAAATGTGAGTAGAGTAGGAAGAGATAGAGGATCTCATGGAATCTGGGATGACTCTTGGGGAAGCGACTCTGGTTGGGCTGCAAAGGAGGAATGGGAATCACGTAAGGAACATTTCAGACTTGGGGGAGTGAGAATGAGCTCCATTCTACAGAAGCTTCACTAGAAGACACATGAAGGCATTCTAAGCATACACAGACCTTCCACGGACTATAATACTGCACTCTCTGGTTCTGTTACACCTAAGAGTTATACAAAGAAACATCTGGCCTGAGAAGAACCCCCACTGGAAGACCCTGGTAAAAATTAGTAAATATTGAATCCCAAATACCCATTTACTCTGCTCGCCCAGTCACTAAATATTTCCTTTAGTGTTACTAGGCTTTTTACATATTATTGCTTAGGGGCGTCTCTCTACTGTCCTTACGCACACTTTTACTAACCTTCACTACTGCTATGTTATAGTAACTAGGTTAAGCCCAGTCCGTAGATAAGAAAACTGATACTGAAGGAGGGTAATTGCTTTACTTAAATTATACAGCATCTTGATGAAGGAACCAACACACTGTTAGAGACCCTGCCTTTTAGCCACTCTACCACATAGCCTGTTAGGACAGAATAAGACTCCCCAAAGAGTTTTAAGCTAGTATTCTGGACTTGTTTAAACTCCTTATGAGATGTTAACAGCTTTAAGTTCTGTGGTGATAAAGGAGACCTGAACACCTGGCTGCATTTTCTTTTGTTCAATCTAACAGGGACCCAGACCTCTGGCTTCCCTTATGGACGCCTGCCCCCACTCCCCCTGCTTTGAAGTGTCTCTGTTTTGTTCATTCAGGTCAGCATCTCTCATGCAAAGCCTGGCTCTGTGCCCATCTCACTTTTGCTATGAATTTAGCAACATCTGCTTTGCCCATTTAAGTGATTTTTCTCTTCCTGGCCCTGAGCCTGTATGCTTGCTGCAATGATTACCGGCAATTTCCTTCCCAAACCAGAGGATTCAGTGAACTCTAAATTGAATTGTTGCTCACTTGTCTCCTTTAGTCCAATGTATACGGCTTACGTGCAAAATGGCCAAGCCACCTAGTTCCTGAATCTGTAGGCTGATGATTCTGGTTAAGCACAGGGGAGGGCCTAGCAAGTGACAGTTCCCATTTTTGTACATAGTTGCCCAGGGCTGTGGTCACCTCTGGGTTTCTCAATTCATACCTAAGGAGAGGGAAGTTGGGGGTGGGGAGTCACCTTGCTTAAAGCTGGCTGTTGAAGTGTTCAAACTCTCCTTTCTTTAAGCCAGGTTGCAGCACCATTGGTTCAAGATAGTAGTTTACTGGAACCCTTTCTGGGAGATATTTGAAAAACTGAAACTTTAGTTTTGGAGTAGTTTCAGAGCACTTTGGGAAGATGGGCAAGATTGTACTCTTCTGAGAGCAACAGGATCCCCTGTATGGTTCAGACCTTTTCTGTTTAACACAGCTACGCTGAAGCTGAATACCTGGCTCCGTCATTCCTCTGATTGGTAGGGTTCTAGTTCCTTATCCTTTGAGGCAGAGTGAGTGCTGACTTCCAGAAGGCCTGCCTGCCTCGTTCAGCTCTCTAGCACCTGACACAGTCAGCACACAGTTCATCCCCAGTGAAAGGACTCAGCTTGAGACGACATCTTGACATCTTCGGTCCCTGAGCTTTCCTGATGTGTCTCTCCTCCCTCAATAGCTGTAATGGCTTCATATGAAGACTATGAAGATTTATTGGCTATTTAGAGAAGTGGAACTCGGGAGTCTCCTCCACCACGCGGGGTTAAGAAAAAAAAAAATCAAAGGAATTCGTTAGTAACCAAATCGCTGCTGTTTATCAGAGCGGTTAATCTGAAGCTAGGTGTCTAAAAATAAGACAAAGGCAATGTGAACGACCAAGTCTAGTAACAGTGGCAACTGCTTGAGACCATTTGAGTCACTGTATTCTCTGTTTCTTTGAAGGACAGTCTTCCTTTTCCTCCACAGCGGCTCAGGGCAAACCCACTGCATCAGCAGACACTTTGGAAATGATTATTGATAACAAGGCCGCTCATTGCTAGACCAGCAGAACCCTTTCACAAACATCGTCCGCATTAAATTTGAGGCTCTGAGCCTTTATGTCTGGAAATAAATATTGTCTCGACAGTGAGAAATATTAGCAAAAGTGGAAAGAATAGCTCAGCTTGAAATGAAGAGCCAGACCTTTTAACTGATGGTGAGCTGAACCCCCAAAGTGAAAATGTTAGGGATTTCTGGGGGTTTGGGGATTCTAGGAAGGTCTTAGGCATTTATTTAGTCCCTGAACCTTGACAGATGGGCTCCTCAGGCCTACTTCTGAACTGGGCTGCTGAATCATGGGGCAGGGGGATTGCGGGGAGGGGTTGTTAGCTAGGCCTCACAGGATGACTTGCAGTTGAGGAAAAGACACCCCCACACTTCCTCTGGCTGTGAGAATCGAACTGAGAAAAGACCAGGAAACCTGGTGGTCCAGCTGCCTGCCCGAGGTTTTCATGCGCACTTACCGGGTTTGAATACTCTGAGTGCCCTCCCCTCCCCCTCTCCTGTGGTGCTTAGTCATGCTGTTTCGCTTCTGCTGTCCGTCACCCCAGCAGCTGGGATGTGAAGTTCTTTCTTCCCCTTTCCAGGGTTTCTGGCAGAAGTGGGACAGGACTTTTCCAGAGGGCAGGATTCACTCTGAGACTTAACTCTTCAGGTCTGAGCAGAATCTAAAATTCCAGGTGAAATAAAGTTTTGGGGTTAGGGATGCTTTACAGTTCACCCAGAGCAGCAGTTCTTAACCTGCGGATTGTGACCCCTTTGGGGTTCAAGGTTCCCTTTCACAGAAGTCTCGGAAGACCACCTGCACATCAGATATTTACACTTACGATTCACATCAGTAGCAAAATTACAATTATGAAGCAGCAATGAAAATCATTTGATGGTTGGGGGTCACCACAACATGAGGAACTGTACTAAAGGGTTGCAGCATTAGGAAGGTTGAGAACCACTGACCCGTGCTAACCATACCTTTTACCTTCAGATGGCTACCACTGTCACCAAAATTGCATTTTATCTTAAGCAAACGTTCTCATGTAGCAGGCCCTGTATAGGGGGGCAATTGAATTCATTTGTGGTTCTCAGACAGGTTCATGAGCAAGTCTTTATATTCTCCTTTTACTAATGAAGAAACAGAGGCTCCTAATATTGATTTTCTTCCAGGCAGGGATTATTGAGCGTATCGGGCATTGTGCAGGCAATGCTGTGGATACAATGGGAAATGAGATAAAAACACAGACCTTCCTGTAAGGAGTTTGCATTTGGCTACTAATTGTAGCATCGTCAAGAATGGAGAGTTAGTTGGCCTGATTCTAAAGCTTGCCCAGACTCTATGTACAATTCATTATAATCTGAGATTCCTCCTGAGGCACGCCGGAAGCTCAGTCTGCCCAGAACAAACATCGAGTAGGTAGGATATGAACTAGATTGATCCTTGTAATGTTAGACTCTTGTGAAAGGTAAGCTCACACGTGCTGTCCCAGAAAAAGTCTGTTAGATAACAGAGAAGTAGCAATCATATTCTGGTTTTCCTTCTGCCTGAGAGTGGTTTCCCCAGCCTCGCTGTTAGAGCACAGTGTGTGCCTTGGTAGGCAGAGGAAGTCTCCGACCTTTTACATGTAGTGGCTTTAATTCTTCTTTTCTCTCAATTTTCACACGCCCCTGCACTTCCTGCTCTTTCCTGAGCCTGGAAGCGGAAGTACTGAGACGAATTGTTCTTACGGTTTTTAGAGGCTGGCTGAAGCTAGAAAGGCCAAACCCAGAATATCAACCGTTTCTGGGTTCTCTGTCTAGGAGGTGAGGGCTGGGTGCTGAGAACCTTTGAGTTTCTATTCGTTTGGTCTGTCTGGGCTCAGCGAGGCCAATTAAGGATTTGATCACAGCTGCAGTTTCATTGTTGAACAATAGATAGATCACTGTCTTTCATTTCCCCTTTGTAATTGAGTGGATGGGTCATTAATAAGAGGCAATACTGAGATTTAGTTCTTGATTATAGTTTGATTATACACTGATTTGCTCACTCAACAGATATTTATCAAGCACCTAATACATTCTTCATTAAGAACCCTCATGAAGCTTACATTTCCAAAGAGACAACACTATGTAAAAAAAAAAAAAAAAAATTAAATGTGCTTCATGATAGAAGAGGAAATTGCTGTGGTGTTTTTTTTGGGTAAAGGAGACACTGCTATTTCAATAGGATTGTTAGGAATATGACCACATTTGAGAGACGAGCTGAAGGTTCTGACGGAGCAAGCTGTTAGGTGGGGTAAGAGGGTTCTAGGCAAGAAGACATTAAGTGCAAGTGTCCTGAGGCTGGAACTCCCAGCGTGCATAGAAGAGCAAGGCAGCCAGTAGGCTGGGAGCACACTCAGAGAGGGTCAGAGACCAAGGAGACAGTCAGAGGGGAAATGGGCTGAGATGTGCGTTAAAGACTTGAGAACAGAGGAAATCTTTCAGGCTGTTCTGGGAGTGAGCTGGGGAGCCTCTGCAAGGGCTGGAGCTGAGAAAGGATGTGATCTGGTAGTCTCTGGCTGCATTAGGCATTTCTGCAGAAGCAGAAGGGACCTCCAACTGACCGGCCTGTGCATGAAAAGCAAGGGATGATGGGTGCGAGATGCAATGGTGCCTCCTTCCCTTCCACGGCAAGGTATTGGTCTCATTCCAGCTGATTTCAGCTGAGGCAGAGGGGGCTCTCACAGTGTTGGTGACTGTTACTCCAACAAGCTGCCAGAGGAGAGACGGCAGGCATAGCTCTAGAAAGCTCATGCCGAGGTTCCTCGCTCAGGTTCAAGGAAAGAATCTGGCCTTTGTCTTTCTCAGCATCAGCAGCTGCCTGCCCTTCTCCTCTTTAAAGCCAGCAAGATCCTGTTTCTCACTCTTCCTCCCTCTGTCAGTCTCTCTCTAACACAGTTGGAAAGAAGTCTCCAAAGGATTCATGTAGTCAAGCTGTACTGACCCAGATGATCTAGAATAGACTTCTCATCTCAAAGTTCTTCTGCTATGTCAGGTAACATAGTCACAGACTCTGGAATTTGTGGGCACATTTTGAGGGATTATTATGCCTAACACAGTTCTTAATAATTATTGCATTTAAGTATCATGACAATCTAAGGAAGAGAACAGTACTCTAATTTTTGGCCCAAGATTAAATACTTAGTACATACCAAGGAAGTTGGAAAAAGCTAGGATAGTTAAAGACAAACCAGCTTATTAACAGGATTCAATGCAATGAATCAACAGATATGTTAAGGCTTCAGAAAGTGTGGGTGTGGGAAGAGGTTAGGGAATGGACTGGACAGGTATAGAATACATAGTACTTCATCTGTGTGCATTAAGGTTTTTCAATAGAATTTTGAGGATTTTTCAAACCGTTAACATACTCTGACTCATGATAGCCTTGACTATAGCCTTCCACAGGGCAAGCTCGTTGGTTGCCCATCTTTAGACCTTTGAGTCCCAGCAAAGTGCCTCGCCTATTATAAAGGCTAAGGAGCTATTTCCATCATGAACTGAATTTCTCCACTCTTCACGCCTTACTTCAGGAGCTTTCAAACTTTCTCGACATCTTTGTGGTACTTGGTGTACCAGTTATGGATTTGGTTGCACATCATCCTGTGCAGGTGGTGGGAATTCCCAGACACAGAGAACAATCCCTTACATTATTTCCAGGACCTTGAAATCAACTTCGAAATGACTTCGTATGTTAGGATTTATCAGCTCGTACTGTAACAAAGAATGAGCCCAGAGAGACATTAGCTCATTGATGTTATGTGGCAGCTGCTGGTGGTATCTTAGTTGAAAAGTGGGACTTCTCACTGAGTTCCCACTGCTATTAGTTTCTTGTTAGGCTGTTAGGATACATTATTACCAACCCACTGGTCTAAAGCAACAGAAATTTTCTCAGGTGCCCAGAAATCTGATATCAAATTCACAAAGACATTCTGTAGACCTTCTGGAAGCCTTAGGCAATGTCCCATGTCTTACCTCTTCCAGTTTCTGTTGGCTGCTGGTATCCACGTCGTATGGCTTAATAAACTAGAAGCCATCTACAAGGCCAGCATCTTCAAATCTCTTCAGGCTAGAGTTCTGGTTTCATTTCTGTTACTGTGATAAAACACTAAAGCATTTTGGGGGACAAAAAGGTTTATTTGGCTTATTTGCACAGTCATAGCTCATCATTGAGAGAAATTGGGGATTCGAGCAAGAACTTGAAGAAGAAAACATGAAGGAATGCTGTTTGCTGGCTTGCTTGTAGGCTTGTGTTTAGCTGGCTTTCATATATAACCCAGGGCCACCTGCCTAGAGATGGTGCTGCCCATAGTGGGCTGGGTCCTTCAACGTCAATTAATAATCAGGATAACCTCCCACAGATACGTCCACAGGCCAATCTGATTTAGGTGTTTCCTTAATTGAAACTTTCCCCTCAGATGACTCTAAGCTGTGCTAAACTGACAAATTAAAGCTAACTAGAATATCTAGGCTTTCGTATTGACTTCTCTATACATCTCCTCAGCTTAATCCATGTCAAATCTTCCTTGAATAAGGACAAGCATGATGACATTTAGGGCCCACTTGAATAATCCAGGATAAACATCATATCTCAATGTCCTTAAGGTTCTTTCATTTACAGTTTTGTCTGGAATAAGGTCCTACCTAAAAATTCCAGGGGTTAGGATCAGGTATGTTTTAGGGGCCATTTCTCAGCCTTCTGCAAAGCTTAAATGTTCTCAGGAGCAACAGTAACAACACAGCCTTCTCTCTTGAATTTGTTATGTTGCTGCTTATGGGAGTAATTTAAGTACCTTATCAAAAAGTTCCTTATTGAAAAACTCTTAATTGTACAGAGAAGCAATTTATAATTAGCTGTTGGAGTTTGAGATGTTTCATTTTGGTTTTACTCCTGTCCCTAAATTTGCATGTGTGAATAACACAAGGATCATTAACCTTTTTTTTTTTGTCACCGCTGGTTCCTCTTCTGTCCACATCTGGCCTGTCTGAAGCCTAAGGCATGTATTTACATCACACCACTGGCAAATGTTCCCTCTGCTCCACAGCCTCAGAAGCTGTGTCTGAGAACTAGGAGAGCTGTAGTTGTCTGCTTACCCTGGGAGCTTCCTTCCTGTCTCTCTTCCCAGGTCTTAAAGAATCCCCCACCCCCACCCCCATCAGTGTAATCACTTCGATTCCCCAAATTCACACTTTTATTGTACTTTTGTTAGGTAGTCACAGTCAGTAAGTAGAACCTTGGAGGCAATAATCTTTGCCTCATTTCCAGGTTCTAGTGCAGGCAGTGCCACAGAACTTTTACGCTCTTCATCCCCCACCCCCCACTCCCACAACCCCTTGCCATCTTCACCACTTTAAGTAGCATATATTCAGCCTTCTCTTTGGTGCTGGTAACATTTTTGTTGCCGGATACCTCATTCCAGCAGGCACCCTCTGGGATTTCCAGGATTTTGTGTCCCAGAACAAAAAAAAAAAAAAAATTAGGCAAAGACATATGGATAGTAGCAGAACCAGAGACAGTTTATTAAGAGTGTGCTTCCGAGAGAGGAAGTAGGCCAGAGTTGGGAGAAAGGTTAGATGCTCAATGGCACACCTGCCTAGGAGCCTGGGAATTTTATAGGTCGCTTGCATAGCACAGTTTTCGTGTGCGTGTTTTATCTGGAGGATGAGGTTCAAGTGTTCCTCTCTGCCTTCTGGCTTCTCTTATATGCTGATTTTGACCTTACTGTCTGCCCTGCTCTCTGGCCACACTCTGAACTCCCTAATCATCTGCTTGAGCGGGATTCTATGCCCCAGCTGAATCAACAGAAGGGACTTTCTACCCTCCTGTCGCTTCCTGGTCTCTCTGTACTGTTGCTCAAGCACTCAGCCCTCTATGGAATGTTTCATATTCACCCCCTCTTTTGTGTCCTTGAAATTCTTCTCTTCTCCCCCGGCTTATCTCAAATGGCATCTCAAATCTCCATGAAGTCTTTTGTGACCTCTCCCCATACGCGTGACTTAACCCTCCTTTGAGTCTCTTCTCTGGGGCTTTGTACCTCCTCTTTGGGGGCTTATCCTATTTTACAGTTATTTGTATGCCTGCCTTTTCTTTCCCATTAAATTATACTTTCCTCAGAGCAGGCACCAGATCCTGTTCCTGCTGAGTTTCCCCGATGGCCTCAGCGCACGCATTGCCTTCCGAACGCTTGGCAAGAGCATGTGTACTCAGAGTCTTGCGGTTTGCTCCATAGTCGCTTTAGCTCACTGCTTGGGTGGGTGGGCAAGCAAATGTCCAATGAGGGGTCATTAGAACTAAGACTATTTTTGTGGACTATGTACACTTTAATTCGTTATTTATTTATTATGTTATTTATGATTCATACATTAGTTATTTCAATGATCTGCAAACATTATTTTTACTGTTTCATAAACTTTGCTTTTTCATTGTGTTACTGGCATAACAATTTCCTTAATATTATTTTGAATTGACTACTTTTTACCTTGTCTTAAACCATAAATCCCACAAATAGTAGGTTTTTGATATTATATAATAGATTTGATATGTTAAAGAATTACCAAACAAGCATCTTTACAGTATAATGAATAAAGACTGCCCTTTGAAAGAAAGTCTAGGACCCTGATAGGGTCCTAAACTAAGCCTCCGGGCTGTTCTCTCTCCACTAAGCAATACTGTTCCCTTCCCTGTCTCCCGTGGGACTCAGGTATGGGACACACAGGTCTGTGATGACATTTCACATCTCATCAGGCTAGGAAGCAGGTTTGTCTTGCCTACCATTACGTGGTAGTTACCGAGTGATAATGTGTTGAACTGATATCTGTAGAACATATCTGTAGAACCTATAGACATTCATGCTATTATTTAAACTTCCATGTACTTTTTTTTTATTATATTTTTAATTATTTGAGAATTTCACACAATGCAATACCACCCTATGTGTACTTCATTTCTCCCTTCCAACTCCTCCCATAGTCTTCCTAACATGTTCTCTTCCAAACTTCGTGTCTTCATTTTTGTGTATGTGATAGCCCATTAAGTCCAATTACCATTGCGCACAGGTATGGGGACATTCTCTGAAGCATGGGAAATCTATCAGTGGTCGCACCCTCAAAGAGGGGTGAGTCTCTCTTCCCCAGCAGCCATCAACTGTCAATAGCTCCTGGAGAGCACATGTGCCATCTGTGCAGGAGTTTGGCTGCCTTGAGTTTGCATAGATCCTGTGCAGGAAACCATAGCTGGTATGAGTTCACGAGTGCAATAGTCATGTCATGCCCAGAAGACAGAATTTCAGAGCATTCTTTTGAATGCCCCAGTTCTTACGTCCTTCTTCCTCCTCCTCTTCAATGAACCTTGGTGGGTAGGAAGGGGAGGAAGTTGATAACTTACAATCTCTTTTTCTCAGCACTTTGACCACTTTTATATGGCTATGCACTGACCGCTGCCCATAGCAAAAAGAAGCATCTCCGATGAAGGTTGAAAGTAGCCCAGGTATCTGGGCATAAACATAATGTTTGGAAGGTAATTTCACTGTATGACCATCGAGCAAAATAACAATCACAGGTTGATTCTAGGGTCTCTGTTCACAGGAGACTCTAGGGTCTTTGACCTGCCTAACCATGGCTTTTGACCAGGGTGTCAGTACCAGGCATGAAATTCCCTACTGTGGAACAGTAGTGCCTCTGCTGCACACCTGAGCACATCTCGTCTGGCAGGTCAGCACTGTAGCAGGCCGGGTCCAGAGCTGAGTAAGCCTGTTCGTGTCTTTTCTCTCCCAGTAGCCTGCATAGCACCTTCTGGTAGTATGAAAGCTAACTAGCAGGAAGGAAGTTTCCTGACTGGTTTGTGATTGATTTCTCTACATCCTGCAGCCAAAGCATGTGGTATCTTCAACAGTAGGGTCTCATTTTGTGTTCTTATGGTGACTAACCAAGGACAGTGGCAAAAGCCTGTGTTGTTTTGGAGCACTCTTGGGCCCTCTGACAGTAACTTCGAGGGAGGTATCCTATACCGTGCATTGTGATTTACACTTAATAACCCATGTCTTCTGGGAGAAACATTGTCCACCAATCAGGATACTTTCTTAATTCTTTTTTTTTCCCCCCGAGACAGGGCTTCTCTGTTGTAACTCTGACTGTCCTGGAACACACTCTGTAGACCAGACTGGCCTGAAACTCACAGAGATCTGCCTGCCTCTGCCTCCCGAGTACTGGGATTAAAGGTGTGCACCACTGCCTGGCTCCTAATTCTTTTTTTTTTAGAACAAGTTTTACTTAGTGATTTGCTTACTACCTATAAGGCCTTTCCCATACATCTCGAGTTTCAGTTAAAACGTTTACTCTCCCATCTTCTAACTCTCATGTCTCTCTGATTCTTCAGCCCCAGCGTGTCTTATTCTTCTTCCATGTCACATGTCTTCCACTGTCCCTCTATATTTCGCAACCCGGTTACGATATAGTAGGTTTTCACATGCCTTTTTCGTATGTCCTTCCTTTGAGTTACCTTTCCCTCCCAGCCCTCTGCTTTCTCCCATGCTCCTTCACCCTTCCCTGTGTAAGCTTTTCTACTCCGAGTATCTCAGCTCTCTGTGTTACCTGTACTCTCTCACACACTTTCAAGTGAAAATATATGGCTTTTCATCACTCCGGCTTCCTCTTGGTTTGGCTCCTCATGTTTTCCTTTGAATAAGGTGCTATGGCGTGAATGTGTTCTTCCTGAGTTCCTAGGCTGAAACACAATCCTCAAACGCATATGCTAATGATGCTTGGATGCTAATGTTGCTTTTGGGAAGCAATTGACATCAGATGAAGTAGTTAGTGACTGTAAGGCCCCCATGATGACTTTGGTGGCTTTATAAGTGGAAGAGAGACCCAAGCTATGTGTTGGCATGAGATGCCCTCCACCACGCTAGGAGATAGCAAAAATACACTTACAGGATGCCGTTCCGTGCTTTTGGTTGTCCCAGGATCCAAAGCCGTGTGCCAAATAAGCTTCCATTTATCATTTGTAGCCTGAGGTATTTTGTGACAGCAGAAAAAGCAAAGTTAGTTTTCCATCACGTCGACCTTTGGCTTCACCTCTGAACCCTGGCAAGATGCCACTTGAGCTGCTCCGTGGGTGTCAGCCAGCGCCTTGTTTCCTCTGCTGCCTCTTTCAGGGTAACTCTCATGTCACTCTGTCCATTTCCACCTGTCACCTGCCTGGGAAGTTCTTCCTGGTATACAGAGCTGGAGACATTCTGCCTTCAGATACTCGCGGTGGCCGGTCACAAGAGAACCTGTCTTGGAGACTCTGGAGCGTCTTGGCAGAAGCGAACAACTGCTCTGAAGTGATGTGACATGCAGGACATGAGACCATGCAGAGTCACCCCAGGGCAGCAAGCAGCTCCCTGTTTTCTACACTCCCACCCCCGCTGCCTTTCCCCTCAGAATGAACGAGAACGTGAAAATGAGTAACAACCTTTGTTCGTTCTTTAGTGTCATTTGATTTTAGATCTGGACGGGGACAACATAGGCGCTTGAGGGTGAGAGCAGATCTTAACAGATTTCTTCGGCGGTGCTCACTGTCTCCACCCTCCCTGATGAAGTGCACTCCAGCGATCTGACAGGGTGTGGGAGAGACTGTCTGGTGTAAGTAGTAAGGGTTATCTGTGATGTCATTTGTCTCCCCGCTATAAGCAGCAGTGAAGAAAGCAGAGAGGAGAAGACAGGGTGGGAGGTCTCAGGGTCTGATAAGGATACGTGGTGATGGGCTTCGAGGTCATAAAGCGCAGAGTTTGAACCTCAGCCAGCCTATGTTAGCTGGGATCTCTGTACATTCAGTTTCTTCAATCTCAATGGTGGTGGTGGTTGTGGAACCACAGTTCATTTCTCAGTGTTGTCCCCACAAAGAGGGAAAGCATTTTATCTCAGGGTATGACATACAGTTGGGGTTCAGCAATGCAAGCCCTCTCCTTTCTTTTCAGAGTCCCGGACATCATGTGATAGAATTATTATGGCAACTTTTTCTTCATCCACTGGACGAAGAGTCGCAGTGCTGAGAACTACGGAGGCCGAACAGACTCACACGGAGCGACTGAACATCTTTATGAAGCTGTGAGCGAGAATTTTGTCACGATATTTACAGGGATTTTTCTAGCTTTGGGTGGGATGAACTGAAAGTGTTTGGCCCTCCTTTCAGCGTATAGATTCTACAATGTGGTAGTCTTTGGTCTCAAAGGAGTGCTATTACAATCATACCTGGTGACACTGGCCAATAATCCCAGTACTCCAGAGATAGAAGCACGAGGATCAGGGGTTCACTGGTACCCACAGTTGCATAGCAACTTTGAAGCCAACTTGGGCTACATGAGAGCCTGTCATAAAAATCCAAAATAAAGTGACATAACAAAACACCTGGGCAGCAGGTGTAAGTTAGGATTGCCCCAGAGAAACTGGTTATACTTATCTCAATAGACATATTTGACCCCAGGCCCTATATAACTTCTAAAACTTCACATACTTATACAGCTTCCATGCATTTTGAATTATGTCACTTCTTTTTTTTTTTTTTTATCCACTTTAGCTAATGATTCTCATTGTGTGCAAGGACTATCTGGAAGGATGGTTAAAATGCGTAACACGTGGTGTGTGCGAGGGTCATGAAAGCCGGAGACTGAGTCAATCCCGAATCCAGATAATCTTACTGTTTCCTACCCCAGCACACTCCGTGGTCTCCTTCTACGGGTCTGCAACCCCCATGGTACCAGCTGTACAGGGAAGAACTAGGCTGGACAGAGGCCAAACAGATGCAACTCCCAGAAAACTCAGCCCAGTCTTGATACCTGCTCCTGGTCTCAATGGCTAGCTCTGATGTTCTAGACTGGTGAAGACCGAGATTAAAGGGACAACATTCGTGGTTGCTGCCTTCAGGAACCAAGGGAGTGCTGGTAGCTTCAGCTTCACAAAGAAGCTGCCCTAGAAAGTCACAAAACACCCAAGGACTTCTCAGAAGCACAAGCTATATGCTTAACAGGACCTCAGAGAAATCTTAGACAAAGAGGAAGGAGCGCTTGGTTTCTTCTTTTTCTGTCTCTGCCTCTGTCTCTCCCTGTGTTGCCTGCATGTGTTGATGTACACACTGTGCATACCTGCTGCCTGAGAAAGTCAGGGGAGGGTCAGATCTCTCTGGACCTGGAGTTACAGGCAGTTGTGAGCTACCATGTTTGTGCTGGGAATGAACCAAAGTCCTCTGCAAGAGCAGCAAGTACTCTCAAGTGCTGAGTCATCTCTCCAGCCCGGCTCTTGGCTTCTAATCAGTCCATCGGGGCTTTCCTTTCTGCTGAGGAAATTCAGCATCCTCACCTGCAAATTGCAGGTGATGCAGATTACAGCCAATGACCACAGATTCTGTCACTATCCACTGATAGGAGTTCCTGTGAAGATGAAGTGAGGTGGTGGGCTGGACGTAGCACATAAACCCCGTGCAAATGCAAGGTAGTGTCACTATTGGAGATCTTCAGTTCCAACTCTAAATTTGAAGGTGGGAGCCCGGAGGAAGTCAGGCATCCAGTTCAGAGCGGTTGAGTCCCTTTGTATGTCAATGCCCTGTGTGTAATGGGGAGAGAGTTGGCTGAGAAGCTAAAATTCAAGAGAAAAGGAAAACTACAAACAAACCAAACAGAGGAAATATTTCCTTCCTTCCTTCCCTCCCTCCCTCCCTCCCTCCCTCCCTCCCCTTCCTTCCTTCCTTCCTTCCTTCCTTCCTTCCATTTATTCATTTATTTTGGTTTTTTCCGAAACAGAGTTTCTCTGTTGTAACTCTGGCTGCCCTGGAACTCACTCTGTAGACCAGGCTGGCCTCCAGCTCACAGAGATCTTCCTGCTTCTGCCTCTGAAGTGCTGGGATTAAAGGCATGCGTGCCACCATTGCCTGGCTGAGAAAATATTTTCAAGGAGCTTAATTTGAGTTTGTGCTAGATAAGAGGAGAAAAATGATTCAGAGGCTGTTTTCCAGGCAGCAGGGTCCTTCTCATCTTTTATCTCTTGCCATTACGGATACCCATGAATACTTTGGTCTGAATATTTTCATCTTGGGACCCTGAGGCTAGAACTGGTTACTCTCTTCACACAGAAGTGTCATTCTCTGCCTTGAGTTCTCTTCTGCTTTGAGTGTGGGCTCCATGCTTATATCCCAGCCCTTGGAGGTGGAGGCAGTAGGAGTAGCTCCTACTCAGGCTAGCCTGAGTTACAAAGGGAGGAGTTCCATGTCATCTGGGACTATGTGAGATCATCTCCAACAAAACAAAACAAAGCTCTTTTGGGCTGCCTATCTTGATCTGACATAGGCAGCGGGGGCATGACAAAGTTGCAAAAGGATTTGAGGGTAGAGAAGACCTGTCTCAAGAAGAGGAAGGTAGGGGTGGCTTAGCAGAGCCAGGGAGTTCACAAAACTGAGCCAGCTTTGGGAAGAATCCCATTGTGCTGCTTCTCAGCTCTGCATCTTGGGCTAGTAATTTAAAATCTCTGTGCCTCTGTTTCTCATCTGCAAAATAATGTGAGTGGGCCTCGTACAACATGAAGCTTAAACAAGTTAATGCATTTCTGGTGTAAGGTGCTTGTCACACATTCAACCCTGTTTACTTGTTCATTAAATAAAAGCAAGTAGGTGAATGAATGAGAGGAAATGGGAGCAATAGAAAGAACACGATTCTTGTCACTAGACAGTATTGCTTTGAATCCTGACTCCCCAGCATTTTTTGATCAATATTTATGTTTTTGTAATTACAAAAGTCATATCCACTTACAACAAAAAGTACGGAATCCCAGCAGGATGCTAATAGCAACCCTGATTCTACTATGTATAGAGGACTACTATATTTACATCTAAGTATGGTTCTGATGCTGGAGGCTTATTGGCTTGCAGCATTAGCTCTGTCTTTGCATAGCCCTTAGTGACATATCCAGCAATCATTTAAGAGCAAGGTATGAATATCCAGTAAAGAGACTATTTGGTATGTAACTCAGGGGCTTCAGTCCATACACATCTTACAGCTTCTTTCCTGACTTCCAGGAGCTCAGTTCTCCAGGGATATAACACGCCAAGTATTTAGGTAGAAATTCATCGCCTCTCTTCTGTAATTACTTGGCTGCTCATATATTGTCAATTGCCAAGTGTGGCCCCTGAGTGACAGGTAGACAGATATTTGTGCCTGGTGTGGATCATCCTATTGCTTGGTCCTATTGCCGAGGGTTTCTGTTGAGTGCTTCAGGCTGTCAGTGGTGGGTAGCAGAGTCAAAGTAACAGGAGAAGCCTACTGGGCGATAACTTGGCAGCTCAAGGAAAGCTGTAAATTAGGCTGTCAGAAGGGAACTTTCTGGCAAACTCGGTGAACAAACACAAGGTGTGAGGCGGCCAGAACTTGGAATAAGCTAACTTTCTCTTACTCGGCGGTTTCCTCTTGTTGGTTTTTCCATGAAGTGGTTAGATGTGTTAACTATCACCCAAACAGAATATGGATGGCTTTGGAACTGGGATGTCATGATGCCAACGGTGGTAAAAGGGAGGGCTCCAAGTGCCCGCATCTAAAAGCCAGATTGTCTAATAGACTGGGAGAAGTGCTGACAACATAAACAAATTGATTCCCGCTTACAGTCCCCAAGCGATGGCACAAAGCTAGACCCCTGGTCTCCTGAGTGACATTGTGTAGAACATCTCCGCTTGTCCCCTCTCTCTCCTTTCAACTCCAAGGGAAGAGGTGACCTCTAACATAGACCCATGCCTTCCGTACAACAGACATTTAAGGCACAGTTTCTCTTTGCTCCCACATTGTAGATAAGACAGACCTGAGTATGTGCGGTCAATCCGTTTATATAAGATTATTTTCCTATTTTCTTTTCAATGCATGTCACAGCAATTTACATCGATGACAGTGCTAAAAACCAG
This sequence comes from Cricetomys ansorgei, assembly GCA_026225945.1. Lineage (NCBI taxonomy): Eukaryota > Metazoa > Chordata > Mammalia > Rodentia > Nesomyidae > Cricetomys > Cricetomys ansorgei. The sequence goes on from JAMJFZ010002601.1 coordinate 17,635,894, forward strand.
GTTTATCGCTTTTGCTAAATCTCATGTCAGCATACCCCCAAGTATTGGCTTTAATCAGGGTGACCATTCTGATTTGCTTCAGCCCATCACAGCTATGGCTCTTGCTCTAAGCAATAAATATTCATTAAAATCCCATTTCACTTGAAAAATGTCCTAGTTAAAAGTATAAGTTATACAAGCATCGCCAAATGAAGCACTCCAGCACACATGCCTACTTGCCTCAGAAGGACGTGCCGTCTTCCTTAAAGAGCCTGTCACTGGGGTCATGGTTGGATTGCTTTTATTGCTTCAGCAATGCGCCTTTCCAACCTGGGATTGCTACTACCTCTTAACGTGTTGTTTTCCAAACTTCTCTCAGCAGCAGAATTTATTTTGGGAGATGAAGCATTAGAGTCATGATGTTTAAAACAGATAGAGAGGAGCTTTTCCTGACTCAAGTGGGAGTGGAGAGTTTAGGACCTTACACATTTGGTTTTTCATTTCTTTCCAAATGAATGTCATGGCCAAAATCTACTGCGCCATTGTGCAGAAGCGCTACTGCTTTATGCATCGAGCATAACCTGTCTTCTAGCAAAGTTAGGCCACAAGCTGTTAATGACAAGACTCAGAAATAGTGCCCAGGCCTCATCCTTAATGCTATGTTAGGCCGCTCCCACGGTCTCGATTTTGTTCTTGACTATTTCACATGTATATACAACGTGTTATGATCATCTTTAACTTTACATTTTCTTTTCCCCTCCCAGTGCTGCTGACCCCCTTCCTGTTCCCAGCTTGTCCCCATCTTTGGTGTGTGTGTGTGTGTGTGTGTGTGTGTGTGTGTGTGTGTGTGTGGTGCAGGTAGTCTCTGCTGCTGTGTTCATGGCTACAGTGACTATGTCACATCCAGAATGTGGTAGTCCAGGGTGCTCTTCTCCTTCCTTTGGCTCTTACAGTCTTTCCATTCCTTCTCCCATGATGGTCCCTGGGCCTTCGGGAGGGTGACATAGATGTCTGCCTTAGGATTTGAGGCCTCAACAATTACTTCTCCTTAGCACTGATCAGCTATGAATTTGTGCATTAACCTTTGCCCTCTGCAGAAAGAAGCTTCTCTGAGCCAAGCTGACAACAGCACTCACCTACATAAATATTTAGAAGGTAGTCTGTCTATGTGCCCACTTAGCAGAATATCAGTAGTAAATTCCTCCCTGGGGCCTGCGACCTCCTTAGCTATAGACTTTTGACTATGTCTTAATTTTTTTGTTTGTTTTTTTTTTTTGTTTTGTTTCCGAGACAGTGTTTTTTCTCTGTTGTAACTCTGGCTGTCCTGGAACTCACTCTGTAGACCAGGCTGTCCTTGAACTCACAGAGGTCTGCCTGCTGGGATTAAAGGCGTGTACCACCACCATCCAGCTGTCTTAATTCTTGAAACCAGTGGAAGTTTACTTGCATGCTTTCACTTCCCTATAGAGCATGGCTGAAGAACGATCATCCCAGGACCCAGGGCCATTACTTCAGACTTGCATCCAGATCTGTTCTTCCCTCAGGAACAGAAGACACATTTCAATCATAGTTGACTTACCCATCTCAGGACCCCCATCAGTTCTTGATTCTGAGAATCAGTCATTTTTCTTGGTAGAATCCAAAACTTTGTGGCTAGAATTCAGTATTAACCTGAGAGCTCTAGGATGTGATGAAGGAGCTTTAGACACTGAGACACCAGAGGATACCGTCATAATACAACAATTTAATTCAAAATAGCCCTGCGCCCTAGCCTGTTGTGACTGTCTGTCGCGTTGCACATCTGAAGTGCCCTTGAGGTAGGGGAGGTTCAGCAGGAATGGATGCCTTTGTCGGTTTGTTTACTTAGTTACAAGTGTTTGACATGGAATGGGATTTTCTTGACAGCTAATTTGACATACTAGTAACGACTTGTAGATGTATAGGCATATTTAAACAAAGGTTTTTTTCAGTCAACTATTTCTTGCTTGGGACATTTGTGAAGCAGTCATTTACACTTTGAATAAAGTAAGCATTCATATACCTGGCACATTGTGTACAGAAAATTTGGCCTGAGTTTTTAGGAGGGGATATGTTTTATGTATTTCAGAAACAAATTTGTGTTATCCAATTCCACAGACTTTGACTGACATACTCTTATAAGAGGAAGAATCAATACATGTTTGAACTTAAACCAAAGAACAGTGTTTCTTGGCTTTGGTGTTATTGACATTGGATCCAACTATGATTTGCCACTGTGGGTTGTCTTATGTGCTGGTAGGTTTAGCAGAGTCTCTGATTGCTATCCAGTTGATGCCAGTAAAATCCTGTCGCTGTCATACTGTTAAGTGTCTTTTGAAGGGAAATGTCACCCTTGGTTGAGAATCACAGTTATAGAAAGACAGACTGTATAAAGGGAGATCATGCTGGAGACAGGACAGGCTACAGCAGCACAGTGACGTCAGTTCCTGTGATGAAGAGGTTAAGGCTTGACTTGATCCCTGAATGAGACCTCCTCCCCTACAAACTCTGGACCTCTTCTAAGTTTCTTCTTCTATATTTATTCTACTTTGAGACAGAGTCTCACTATGTTGTACAGGCTAGTCTTGAACTTGCAGACTGTCTGCCTCAGCTGCCCCAGTAATGGGGTTCTAAGCATATATCACCGTACTTGACTTCTTTTTAAAAAATGTATTAAATGACCCTTTGCCTTAAGAATTTGCCCTATATGAAAGGCACGGTGTTCTAAAATGCTGAGTCGCTGACATGATTTTTCTTCAGTTAAAATAAATAATTCTAGAATGTGCTCATACCATGTCTCGTTTTCTATTTAATAACCCAGTCCAAAGCTCAGTGGCTTAAAACAGTTTGTCACTGCTCACATATCGTGCTCACATATCTGGCCTGAGCTGGCTGGATAGCTCTACCTCTAGATGTAGGTCTTGAAGTAGCTGGGACTACAGTGACAAACTGAGCTCTGTTATGTCCACGTCCCTCTCAGCCTTGTCTTGGTACTAGTGGGCAACTCAGATCATGCTTGTCTTGTGTTGGTGGCAGAAACATACAAGGGCTCCTGAAGCTGAGACTCCAAACTAGCAACCATTTCGCTTCTGAATCATCTCATAGGCCAAAGCAAGTCACGTGATGGATGTTACCGGGAGAAAGGTGTGTGTCTCATCCCTTGTGGAACCAATCACACCATCTGGTGAAAGGTTATTTAGTCTGCAAAGGGTAAAGGACTGTACGCAAGGATATGACCTGGGAAAGCCCTTCCCTTCCCAGTACATTTCGCTCTCACATAATTTAACACCAGAGCTCTTACATTTTGTTGGAGGAGGCCTCAATAATGAGAGAATATGCTACTCATAATACCATTTCAAGAATGGGATCATCTGGAAAGGCAGAATGAACTGAGCCAATGCTCTGAGAAGATATCTCAACTCCAGTGAGCTCAGTCTTGTTGGAAGTAAACAGCAGTATATCTCTGCAGTTTTACAAAATGGAAAAAACTAGACTTGTCTGACACGAAGGCAAGAGAGAAAGAGCATTTTCCAAGATGTTTGTGAGATTAAGATGTGAAAAACACTGATATTTAAGGACTGGCAGGTTGCAGATGTGTTGGCCAGAGGAATGTTGAATGAAAATCTCTGGAATGTTTGAGCAAACTTCAGTTTATTGCCAGGAAATGTGTGCTGCTAGTCTTTCTGCATCTTTTCAAGAGGTCTCTTGTAAGCCCAGTCCTGCCTGGTCCGGGTAGGGAGGCTTGGCACCAGTGATAAGCAGAAGTGTTCTCAGGGTCTGTGCTCTGCTCCCGCCAGTCCAAACCCTGTTAATATGTAACTCGAGCCTGACCACTTTGTGTATGTGTACATTGATTTCAGTATTATTTTTAACTGATGAAAGAGCAATTAGAAGTATTCTTCCCCCCATTTTGGCACTTACCATAATTGTCTGAGGCCAAGTAGCCCAGTGGCAATCAGTCATGGTGGGGGGATTTGAACAGGATACAGTTTTTACAATTCATCTAGTGACACACGGGCACGTACTGATGGCAGATAAGGCGGCGTCTGCAAGGACCGAGCATTGTATCAGAAATCACAATTATTTATGCAGAGACCCCCGGATCAAGAGGACAACGAGCGTTCTACATGTTTGCTATAAGCCATCAAAAGTGGGTGAGTGCTACATGCCGATCAGAAGAGCTCAGGAACAACAAAACAAAGCAGAGCCAAGTGCTGGGGAGAGAACTCTCAACTATTGAGCCACTGTGCAAAATGGTTTCTTTTCTTCTTGAACATGTTGTGTATATGTGCTGTGCATGTGATATATATATATCACATATATATATGTTATAAATATAAGTGTGTGTATATATATATATATATATACACACACACTTATTGTGGATACGTATGCTCTTATATAGGTGCGTACGAATGCATGTATATGCACATATGTGTATAGGCTGCTTGCTATTGGGTGTCTGTTCTCAAGTCTGTCCACGTTCCATTAATTAATCAATCAATTAATTAATTAATCAATAGACAGAATTTCTCACTGAACTTGAAGCTTATTGATTGGTGGGCTGGCTGGCCAATGAGTTTCAAACACCACCAGTCTCCCCTCCCCTCCCCTTCCCTAATGCTGGGGTTACAAGTGTGTGCTGCTATGTTTGGCTTTTTACATGGATGTTAGGGATCCAAGCTCAGGTCTCCATGTGGGTGCTTCAGGCCCTTTACTTGTCGACTCCTTAAAAATCAGTTTCTTATTAAGTTAAGTATATGTTTACTACGGGACCGAGGAATTCAAGTTTTGGTATTAGCCAAGAGAAAGAGAGACTATACATTCACATACAAATGTCTGTGAGAATGTTCATAGTGTTTAGCTTACAATCACCAAGTGCTCTTTTCCTGATGGGTAGATAAACTATTGATGCTTCCTGCAGAGTCAAAAGCTACTTAGCAACAGAGAGGATGAAGATATATGAAAACATGACTGAACTTCAAATGCATTCTGCCATGTGAAAGAAGTCAGATACAGAAACCTATAAACCAGCGGTCCTCAGCCTATGTGTCGCAACCCTTTTGGGGGTCGAATAATCCTTTCCCAAGGGTTGCCTAAGACTACACGCATATCATATATTTGCATTACAACTCATAACAGTAGCAAAATTACAGTTACAAAGTAGCAATGAAAATAATTTCATGGTTGGGGGTCAATACAACAGGAAGATCTGTATTAAAGGGTAGAAGCCTTAGGAAGGTTGAGAACCACCACAACTGTATGCTTCTGTTTATAGGATGTCATAAAGAAAAAAGAACCTATAGAGAAAAGAAAAGTCAAAGTTTGCCAGCGACTGTGGGTATGGCTACTCTATAAAGGGGGAATACAGGAAGGTGTGGGGATAATGACGATCCTGTGTCTTAATTGTAGTAGTAGTTTTATTTGACCATATAGGTAGGTCAAAACTCACACAACTGTGCACGTAGAGGGGTAAATTTATACTCAAATAAGCCTAGCTTTAAAAAATACATACTTTAGTATTCCTCAGAATCTTCACATTTTTCAGTGTAAAGTAGCTACTGGCTTGGCCATCCAACTTTTACCTGTGTCCTTTGGAGATGGTTCCTTGTTTCCCTAGCTCCTGTTCAAAGTTCTAGCTTAGGCTCTTTATCTAGATCTCACTTGTTGGGATCAAGGAACACATCTACCCTGAAGTGAGCCCCTCTCCTTCTCTCTTCCCCTCCTTTCCCCTCCTCTCCCCCTCCCCTCCCCCTCCCCTCCCCTTCTCTCCTCTTCTCCTCTCTTCCCTCCTCTCCTCTCCCTCCTCTCCTCTCCTCTCTTCTCCTCTCCTCTCCTCTCTCTCTCCTCTCCTCTCCTCTCCTCTCTTCTCCTCTCCTCTCCTCTCTTCTCTCCTTTCTTCCCTCCCTCCCTTCTCTCCTTTCTTTTCTTTGATAGGGTCCCATGTATCCTATCCCCAGCCTTGAACTTGTTATATAGCTGAAGACGACCTTGAAGTTTTGATCATCCTGCTTCCTCCTCCTGAATGATGGAATGCCACAGTTACAGGCATGTGCCTGTAACCATGCCCAGTTTATGCAATGCTAGGAATTGAATCCAGGGTCTCCAGAGCAATAGGCACTCACCTTCCCAGGTGAGCTATTGCCTCAGCACTGAAATTAAACCTTAAGTTACTCTTCTGAGACTTTGCTTTCAGGGATTTTGAAAGCACACTCCAGAGGAGAGTCTATGCAGATCTTGGCCTGAAGCTGTGTTTTTCTTGGCCCGTACAGTTGTTTAAAGAAATTTAATTAGTAGCCAAGATTTTAAAAATGAGAAATTTTATATATAAATCCAGATTTACAGCTTCTCTTTAAGAAATTGGAGGATCTGATGAAATGGACCTGAATTCTACACGGGGCTGGGGCTGAGATGGCCTGCAGGCCTATGCTCTCCTCTGTGAGCTGTTGTTCTTTTACACAGAGGCCTCCGGTGGTCCTGCCGGGCTCTTAGTTTGCCTATACAGCAGTGATAAAGGAAATGAGAATGTTTTTGTACTTTTTTTAATATATAAAACTGGAGGGGGTGAACCATGTATCCTGGTTAGTTTTGTCAACTTGACACAAGCTAGAGTCATCTAGGAAGAGGAAACCACAATTGAAACAATTCTATCAGATGGGACTGTAGGCAAGTTTTGATTGATGATTGATGTGGGAGGGCCCAGCCCACTGTAGGTGGTGTCACTCCTGGGTAGCAGAAGTAAACAGGCAGGGCAAACCAAGGGGAGCGAGCCAGTTAAGCAGTATTCCTTCACTGCCTCTGCTTCGGTTCCTGCCTTCAGGTTCCTACTTGAGTTTCTGCCCCGACTTCCCTTCATGATGGACTGTAAGCTGTAGGATGAAATAAACCCTCCCCTCCTTAGGTTGCTTTTGGTCACGGTGTTTATGACAGCAGTAGGAAGCAAGCTGTGATCTGAAAGCATGTGATCTGAAATACAGGACTAAACACGTTGGTGAGTGAAAGGAGTGAGCCTGCTAGTGGTGTATGGTGCTTGTGAGAGGTGTGCCAAAGAGATCCATGTTCAGACTGTTTCCTGAAACAAAAGTCTGTTCCACACTTAGCCACGGCTTGTGTAGGCACATGCATGTGCTCAATCCTCTCAGTCCAAAGCCCTTTGAATAATGGAGTGTTCAGTTTGTACAGAAGAGACAGTATTCTGGTTTGTATCTATGCGTGAACTCTGTTACTGGAGAGGAGGAGCTAAAGGCCTTACAAGGAAGTAAGTATGGAGAATTTTAAAAATGTATGTGTGTGTGTGGGTGTGTGTGTGTGTGTGTGTGTGTGTGTGAGAGAGAGAGAGAGAGAGAGAGAGAGAGAGAGAGAGAGAGAGAGGAGGTGTGCAAGTGGACCGTCCTAAGTCATTATAGAATTGATAGTAAAAGATGAGGGAATAGAGCCTATTCCCTCCAGTAAGTGATTTTCAAACTCTTGGGATGCTGTGAAGATATCCATCTCATCCAGAGGGTCCCCAAAACATCAGTGCTCCTGGTCACTTGAACACATCTTGAGTGACAAGTCTGATCCATATCTTCTCTAAAGAACTGGACAAGGTTTCCCAGCCCCAATTTAGTTTTTAAATGATCTGCTCTGTGCTGCAGGAGTTTGGGACGGGTATTTAGGAGGTGATGGGGTTGGTACTTTGGGGAAAATGATTTTTGTGTGTGTGTGGTTGACATGTTGGCATTTTCTCAGGATCAAGTATGAACGACAGGATCTTTCTTCCCTGTTTCCGAAGCCCTAGGCTACTCATCTCTTGCTTTCCTATCAGCCTAGTTAGTGGAGGTGAATTCTTTGACCTTGTAGGCTATTGTGAAAGATTTAATTAGAACCCATGAAAGCTGCTTGCAAGATCTATGGAGGAAAGGTACTTCAGAAGAGCTGGGTAATTTACAACCATTCTCATCATTTCATCCTGGGTTCAGTTGATATGCCAGTCTCATAATCTAAAAAGTCAGTCTCTAGAATCTACGATTCCTTCCTGGTTGAAAATACCACGGGGAGCGTGAGAGCTCCCTGTGGAAGACATGAATTGTGCTTTCTTTTTACAGTTCTCTGGTAACTATCCCTTCTTGTTTTAGTATGGGAATTTCTGCATGTAAGGAAGGAAGATTTTTCTTTTAATTGTCCCTTCCAGATACGGATTGCTGCAATGTCTGTTTTAAAGCTTAGTTGGTTCTTGTTGGAAAGGAATATACTTATTTTTTCTAAATCAGCACTCTTAAGGTTCTGTCCAACAGTAATATAGTATGTCTATATACACAATTAAAGGAAGATTTTATATATATATATATATATATATTGCCATGTGTGTTTGTGTGTATGTGCACATGAGTGGATTCCTGAGAAGCCAGAAAAGGGTGTCAGATCCCTTGAAACTGGAGCTAAAGGTGGTTGTGAACCACCATGTGTGTGCTGGGAATTGAACCCCGGTCTTTTGCAAGAGCAGCCAATGCTCTTCACTGTGGAGCCAAGCTCCTCCACATTCACACTTAAAGTTTTCTAGTAACCCTAGTTTTAAAAAGTAAAAGTGATTTCAACCAACACTGGAGAGATGTCTCAACAGTTAAGAGCACTGGCTGCTCTTCCTGAGGACATGGGTTCAATTCCTTGCACACACATGGTGGTTCTCAACCATATATAACTCCAGTTTCAGGGCATTTGATGTCTTCCCTGATCTCCATGTAATGTGTGTGGTGCATATACAAACACACAGGCAAAATACCCCCAGACATAAAAATAACATGAAAAAAAATTTAATGATGTATTTTATTTAACCTAGATAATTCCAAAATACTCTTTCAATATACTCGATGTTAGAATTACTAATGAGATATTTTGTCTTTATTGTTATCGTCTTTAAAGTGTAGAGGATCTTAACAATTGCAGTGTGTTCCAAAATTTCACTAGGAAATACGTAGCCTGTTTCTGGTTTCAAAATTTACAGCTTTCACATTTATAAATTGGTCCAAGCGTTCGTAAATTTTCCTTTTAAAGTAAATTATCAGTTTTTAAACTTCAGTGTCAATTAGAGAATAAAACAACATGTAAGACCCTCTTCCTTGTCCACTCCGCCACTTTCAGGGCCCCTTGTTCACCTGCCCCTGGGGCTGTAGTGTAATAGATAAGGCAGGGCTGAATTAGGTGAAGGCTGCTGAGCCATGGGATCTACAGAAGCCCTATTCCTGCAGCAGCATTGGTAGCTTATGTGTGTTCCTTGTTGAGACAGTCCCAGCAGGAAGACAAACCCTGTGACTATGATGGAAGGCCCTTCTTCAGTCAGCATACATGACTTGACTTCTACTCTCCCAGTACTTCTGATATAGCTCTCTGTCCCTTAGAACAGCTCCTATTCTCTAGAAGGAACTCACAGGGATCCACAGGGAGCCACTAGACTGGACCAGCATCTCTCCATCCTTGACACTCTATGTCCACAAATAGGCATGGAACAAGTTTCTGTGTCCAGCCTTGCCCATGAGAAAGGATGTCAGGGTTACTGTCTTCATAAAACTCGATGTCTAGAAGTTGGGGGTATTGAATCTAATCATGTGGGCAAGGCATAAACAGCAGCATGTTAACTCTATGTGCAGCCCTTCGTGAGACCGTGTGGTTAGGGATTGAATTCACTCTGGAGGTTTGGTGAGTCCTCTTTAAGTATGTGCAGTTTTTCTCGGGACCCAAAGGGTCTGGGGGATGAGAAGCTGCAGAGATGGTTTTATCAGGGACATGAGTATAATCAAGAGTAACTTGACCGGAGTGTGTGCGGTCAGTTAGGAGGGACTGCGAGAGATGGGTAGAGCCCAGACCTGCAGGGCCTCCAAGGCCTCCAGGAGGAATTTAGTCTTCATCCTTGTAGACTGGAGGTCACCAAGAGCTTTTAACAAACGGTATGCGGTCCCATTCGGATTCCTCCTTCGGGTTTTACGAGATGACAGAGGCTGCAGATCTTCTGTGTGATTGCCACCTTCGGTTCAGCCCCAGTGGAAAATGACTGCAGAAGCAAAATGATACCTTTGTTTTATTGCTTATTCACAGGCAATGGGCTCCAGAAAGTTCTGAGGAGGAAATAGCTCACAAGGACAGTGAGGACAGGAGCAGTGTAAGGGTTCAGAATGGATAACAGAGCACAGAATAAAATTTGGATGTTCCAGCTCAAATTTTAATCAGGTCTGCAGGAGCTAAGGCTCGTCATTCTTGTATTATCATTAGTGGTACTCGCTATGGCTTGAATGTCTCCACCGCAGCTCCTGTTGAAATTTAATCCCCACTGTGCATTATTAAGAGGCTGGAAACTTAATCTAACTGTGGCACTTGGAGGTGGGGCCTTGGGGAGGTAATTAGGATTAGATGAGGTCATGGACTTGGGACCTCCGTGGTGGCTTTAGTAGTTGTACTAGAAGAGAGACTCAGGCCAGAAAGCTTGCCGTGTCTCAGGGTGTGGTGTCCTCTGTTGCCCCATCAACAAGAAAGTCCTCACATGGTGCAGCCCCTTGACTGTAGACCTATAGAACGATGAGCCGAATAAACTTTTACCTCGTCTGTGGGATTCAGTCACAGCAACAGAAACTGGCGAAGATAGTGCTTTCAGTAAGCGTACAGAGCCACAACTGCTGTTCATCCAGGGCCCATTGTTTTCTAGCTATGTATATTTGCACACGTGTGTAATTAATTCACAGAAAACTCTGCCTGAAATGTAAATATTATTCCCATTTTATTTGCTATGCAATGAAAGAGCGTTATACTGAGGTTAAATGACTCGTCCACAGCTGAGCAGCTGATATTGGAATACATGTCTGCCTGATTTCAAACCGTTGGTATGTTCTTGTTGTCATCATCAGTGCCTGGTCAATGGCAGCCAGATGAGTTCAGGCTTGAGAAGGGTGAAACAGTTTGGGTGGGTGTAGTGTAGGTAGGAACGAATTCACTCAGCGAAGGATCAGTAACTATACTTGGATAGGTGATACTTAACTGAGACTCTGTACAGCTTCACGGTCTAATTGTTCCCTCTGATATGTGCTATTTCCAAAAGGCCGTGTGTATAATTTTCTTCTTGGTCCCCTTTCCTCTCTTTGGGTCTTTAGTCTTTTCTTTCTGCTCTACAGGCCCATTGGCATCTCTGTTTAGTTGAGTTGAACCAAATCCCTTTCTGTAGACAACAGTTCAGCGGGCTCTAGCTAGGCACAGACTCCATCATCTCTGAGGGATAGCTTCTCCTGACCCAAGGTAGATAAATGTTCTAGGCCTAAACAAGCAAGCATGCAAACATCCCTGACCGAATGGAGCCATTATATTAGCAAGATGGATAGACAACAAACAAGTAAGACTTTAAAATCCACAGTGTGAGTACGAAGTAAAGAGGACAATGAGGCCAGGGTGTTCAAAGAAATCAGGATGGTGGTATCTGAGCCGGAGCCCTGCAGGAAGTAAGGGAACAAATGAGAGAATCTCGGGAGAGAGCAATCTAAGCATTGCCAGCAGCAAAAGCAAAGGGCTCGAGGCAGGATGGTGCCTGGAGCAGAGAAGGAACAGTGGAGTGGCATGGCTGGGGCTGCATGTAGCGGATACGGGGTTGGGGGTATAACTGGGGCTTGCAGGTCCTTGCAGCCACTGTAAGACCTTCGCTTTTCCTATGAGTGACATTTCGTTTATAGTACAGGTACAGCATTTCTGCGCAAATATAGGCGTGGAGGCCGGAAGAGGAGCGGGGATTCCCCGCGGTCCTGTTTGGGAGCAGTGAAGAAGCTTAGACTTGTGAGGGTCAGGGGAGGCTGTGAGACGTAGCTGAATTCTCTCTATCTATTTGATGTAAGGTTTCAGGTAGCCCAGGCTGGCCTAGAACTCACTATGTAACCGAGGATGTCTTTGGATTTCTGATCCTTCTGCCTCTACCTCCCAAGTGCTGGGATTACAGGTGTGTACGGTAATCAGCCTGGCTGATTCTACAGATACTCTGAGGAAGAAAGAGTGCTTAGGGCTTGCTGATGGATCAACACAAATAGGCCATTGGAAGTAATTTTATTTTCCCATCCAGAAGTTATTTTAACTATTTCCTGGCACATCTGATAAGACATCTCAGTCATTCATTGCCTTAAGTACTTCTATTCTTTTAAATGATATTTCAATTTTCCACATTGTACAAGTGAGCCATCATTCTAGCCTTCTTGTAGAATATCATACAGAACAAAATGAAAACCCCTATATGTGCCCTTATAGTTCTTTTCCGAGAAAGAGTTCATTCCTAGGATGGTTTGATAATTTTTGCGCATTTGCATGGCATTCATATAGTATAAAGCTGGAGGTAGTTTTTTTTTTTAATATGAAAATCAAGGCATGCTCTTGCACTGATTTTTTTTAAATCCAAATATCTTGAAGATCTTTCCACATCAGAACACCGAGACCCACTTCCTTCTGCTAAATTGCCCAGGGAGTCCTTCAGAAATGTATCTGAGTCATTGCACTTCTCTCTCCTAATCACTCCCTGAATTAGGGAATCAAAGACAGACACCCACGCACATGCCCTAGGCAGAATCTCTTTCCCAGAAAACATCCACAAGATGACATTTAAGGGTTCAGAGAATGGGCTTAGCATGCGCAGTTGCCTTCCTGCAGTGGCTTTCCTGTTCTGGTGGGGGTCACAGCTGTCTTGATCTTTTTTTTTTTTTTTTTTTTCTTTTTGAAAATGCCTCTGCTGTGCTGACTCCAGGCTAGTCTCCCATAACTCCGTCACTAGTGAAGTTAAAGAGCCCAGTGCAGTAGGACGGCCTGGCCCTGGATGAGAAGTAAGCACATCGACTAAAGCAAGGTGGAAGCGTCTGCTGCATCAAGAACAAATGATGTGAATAGAACAGGGTTCGCTCTGCATGCATATCCCCCCGCCTGGTTATTAGATCATTATTGCATGGATTCTTATTTACTGTGATTTCATATAAACAGAGCACAGAATTACAGAGACTACTGCATTATGAAATACTAAAAAATTAACTGTTAATCATCAGAAAGCTTCCACCTCCAGACACTATTTTGATGGTTACAAGAATGTTCAAAATGTCTACAGAATATCTAGCTTACCCTGACGTGGAGGTACAAGCTGCTAACTTTTACACAGTCACCATAGTCCCGTAGTAGTCAAAACTACTAACTTTCCTAACTTCCCTCCCCTCCCTTCCTTGAATACACCATGCAGCAGGCAGGCAGGAACAGCAGTCTGTGGGAAAACCAGCTTCAGGGCTGTGCTTTCCAGTGCAGTGGTCTCTGCTTCCCGGAAGCACTTAATAACACCAGAGCACGCTTGGGACGAGGCTAGAGATTCGTCAGCGTTCGTTCACTTTGTTCTACTGCGCTCGCTTGCCCTCCCCAAGACATAATCATGCCTTCTTCTTGTATTTCTTCACCTATTTTCAGTGAAAGGCAAGTACCATACCCCTCACTGACCAGCATGGTGGAGAGCAACAGAGACTAAAAATGAGAAAGCTCTTCTCGGTTGGGTCAGTATACTCAAGACAGGAGACCCAGATGATGGGTAGGAGGAACTGGGCCACATACAGGTTGGAACTCAGACCTTCTCAGCATAGCTGCGTGGGGTGTTTGTCTTGATACCCAGAATTCCCCTCCCTCAGCAAGGCATGGTGTTGGAGACAAAGTCTTGGAAGACAGGCAGAGGCCCTGTTGCATGTAGTACCCACAGGGCAATGCATGAGCTTTTTTCGCTGCTGAGTAGAATGCGGTTCTCTAGCCTTGGCTGCAAAAAAAGAAAAGACTTAGTATTAGACTTAGCATTGCTTTTGAGACAGCAAAAAAAAAAGGCCTGTTTTGATCATTATGATCAATAACATTTATAAAACATAGAAATAGCGCTGTAAGATGGGACTTTGAAGAGACATTAGGCAAAGTACTTACCCTTCAAGAACCTATAATCTAGTGGCAGGGGTTGTGTAAGAAGGCATGGCATTTCCAGGCAGCAAGTGATACCCACTGCGTGAGCACAGCAGGACATACGAGGTGAAGGTGTTCAGTGGAGGACACAGTTCCGTGCCCTAAAGTGAACAGGAGGTAAGGCTTCATGAAAAAAGGAGCTGAAGTTAAAAGAAATGGAAGTAAGAGAAACAGAAGTGAGAGAATGTCAGATGAGAGGCCCTAGGAGTAGAGGGGAGACATGAAGGAAGGAATACCAGTAAATACCTCAAAAGACGAACAGAAAAGCATGAATGTGTTGTGACACATAGGTTTTTTTCTTTTTCTTTTTTTGGTGTGTTGTGGGAGGGCGGGGGAGGGGTTGCCAACTGACTGAAGGAGGCATTTGTGGAGATGTTTTGGGGGACATGACTTTGGAGACTTGCTAAGTTGAGGACTGCGAACACACATGGGTTTGTCTAGCTTGTGTAACTGGGGCTGGGGTAACATATCTGAAGTCACGTTAAGGCCCTTTAAGACAGTGTGACTGACTGAGTCCCTAAAGAGACTACTGCAGCCTGACTGTTGCTCATGCTCACATTCAGAAGTGGATGGAAGAAGGAGACATGTCTAGAGACCAAGAGTGCTGGCCTGCGTGGTCTCAGTTGGCTGAAGGCAGAGAAATTTCATACAGTGGAGCACTGTTCCTTTCAAGACTGCCTCAGCAAAGCTAAGAATGAGTACAGAGAAGCGGCCGCTAAGGGCGGCAGCTGGAAGTCCTGGGTGACTTGAGAACACAATTCAACAGGTTGGAAGCAGGTGTGCTGAAATAAGTATAGGACAGAAGACTAGTGGCCTTTAAGCATCACTGCACATTCTAACCAGCTGTGGGGATTACATCTCTCTCTCTCTCTTTCATACACACACACATTTATAGGCTCCCTACCATAGGAAGAGGAGGATGAAGATGGTGATGATGATGATGATGAGGAGGAGGAGGAGAGAGGAGGAGGAGGAGGAGGAGGAGGTCAGGTGGTGATGATAAGTGGTACACAGGTCAACTCAGCTGTAGAAATAGCAGAGGGTCATAAACCTAGCCAGATGCACAGAGAAGACCACAGGAGAGAGGGTAGGGTGCTAGGAGGTCGAGACTAAAGTGAGAATTCAAGGAAGGGAAGCCAGTTACACATTCTTCAACCATTTCCAGATTAGGAGTGAATGAACCCAGGGCATGAGAGATAGCTCAGTGGCTAAGAGTAGTTCCTGTATGTAATTCTACCTCCAGGGGAACAGACACTTTTATGGCCTCTGCACGCGCATGCATGTACACACACACACACACACACACACGCACACACGCACACACACAAATAATAACAAAAGCAAATCTTTAAGTTGCATCCAATTCACTTCATAACCCTTCAGGTTCCTCCTTAGGATATTGTTGAGTAAGTCACCTAGCACTGTCATCATCGCAGTGACTGGGAACCCGGGTTATGAAAGTTTGGAATTATGAAATGGCACAGTTGTGTGGTTACGCATGAGCTTATCTTTTCAAGGTGTCTACTTCACAGTTTCAGCGAGGATGCATTCTGCCTGAATCTTCAGGAGGCTGGCATTAGGAGGAAGGAGTCAGTCAGCATCTGTTTCAGCATCCTGCAAGTCACGCTGATAGCGGTGTTGGTGGGACACCCCAGGGCCTTGGTGTTCCAACCACGGCCATGTTGCAAATGAGTTCTCAGTACTTTGGCAGGAAGTGCCAGGTCACAAATCATACTTCATGCTTCTCTGAAGCTGCTAGCCTGGGCTCTGTCTGAGATCTGTTCTGAAATCTCCTCCCTCTACCTTCTGTGACCTGGGACTGTACTGTCCTACTGCATTTGCAGAGAGATTAGCTTTGTACCTTGTGTGTCCCTTTAAGCAGTTGTCCCAGTGGTCCAGGCAGTGGGTAAGAAGAAGTGCTGTCTCTGAAGTTCATACTATGTGTATTTTATCTAGTATTTTTCTGTGGGATGTTTCTTTGTCAAATTTCTGTTGAAACATCCGTTTCAATTAAGTCATATATTCTTACTCTGAGACAGTAAAAACATCATTACTAGTAATGGTATCCATTATATACTAGACACTGTTATAAATACTTTAGGAATCTTGTATGCTTCAACCTTAGAATACCTTAATGATATAGTTATCATGACTCCCATTATACAGTTATTTATGACCCCATCTTCCTTGTTCTGCTCACATTTGAAAAACTCCACTGTATGGGGCCCAGAAATCCTCTAGGAGCTGCCATGATCTCGTGGAGCATGTAAATCAGTTCTAGATGTCTGTGTTCCAGAGTTTGAGGTACAGAAAGACCATTCATTCATTCATCATTCTTTCATCAGACAGCCCAAATTTTGCATACCTCTGTTGGCTTCAGATGCTTATGATGTGTGTGATTTGTTTTTGTTTTTGTGGTGAAAACAGAGTTGTGGGACACAGAGTTCTAGGAGGGGACACCCCAAGGAGATAAAGAAGAACATTTGTGAGTGATCCATCATGAGAGACAGATTTTAAGAGGTGGACTCTAACTTAGACGGTGAGTTGAGCAGGACATTGGTACCTGGGTGCTGAGGTTTATCCTGGGACACATGTAAAACCTATGGGATTTCAGACTCAGGGTGGGAGGATGGCCCAGCTCCTGGTACTAGGCCATGGGGACTGGGGACTGCATTTCTATTTTTCTCCTGGGAAAAACTGTGCCAAGGGCTGTATCTCCAGTGGCCACCTGGTGAAAGTGCCTTTCTTTCTCACTGAGCAGTGTGAACTCTGGACAGAAGCCTTGATTGGAGCCTCTCTGCCAACTTTCTGGCAGAATGAGATCTGGACAGAGGTGACTTTAGACAAGGTATTTACTACCCTGATTCTCAAATCCTTAATTTATAAAGTTGGGGAGAAGAATGCCCACTTCACTGGATTGTTGGGAGAATGAGCAAGTCATTTACTTCCAGCAAATGGTTCGGAGATACTGATAGCAGAGGCTAGGTCAGGGCCAGCACTGCCTTCACATCAGAGGTTTTCAACTGGGAAGTCATCGTGCTTCCCCAAGGGGAACACTGGCTAATATCTGAAGACATTTTTACTTGTCAGTGTTTGCAAGAGTTTACAACCAGCATTGAGTGGGTAGAGGCCAATGATGTTGCTAAATCTCCCACAATGCACACACAGGCGTGCTTTCTATAACAAAGTTATCTGACCCAATGCCCTTAGGTCTGCATTGGAAACTTTATTAAAAGCTAATGCAAAACCCCTTATGAAAACCTTATGAGCTAGGACTGTCACTGTTTACCTCTTCTAGGTCGGGGGATACTAGAAATTAAATGACCTAGAAGTTAATTCACCCAAGCATAGGCATGAGAAAACGCTGGGATTTGACCGCTGGCTGTTCTGCGCTAGGGTTCTAGTGTTTAACACATGAGTCTGGGTGGAATTCTGTGGGTGAGGGTCAGTGACAGTGTCTGTGTGATATATTAAGAATGTATTAAGAAGTTTCTCTCCCCCTTGCCAGTGATTTGCAAAGCCCAGGCATCAGCATGACTCAAAGAGCAAATTAGACACGCAGCTAGCTTCCAGGACCCATGCCTAGTCATTCTGATGCACTGTGCTGTGATCCAGGCTCTTCAAAAGCCCTCGAGGAAGTGTCTGCACGTAGTAGTTACAGTGATGCCACGCATACAGATATCTTTCCGAATCTCAGATTTTCAGCATCACATGCTGCTGAATATGTTAGGGTGCTGTCTGTTTAAAGGACATAATTCTGACGACACACAAGCTTCTGAAGCTGAGCTCATTGCTCCCTGGGGTCTGTTGTATTGTTTGTAGACTCTCACCTTCATAGTAAGAGGATAGGTGCCCCTGGCTACCAGCCCCGTAACTTCATGGGACGATACTGGACATGTGGTATTTTCCTTTCCATACTCTGTTCCTTTCAGTTGAAATATTTCTGATGGGATGCTATGAGAATAGCAATAAAGAGTGCTGTAAAACAGTTCACCAATTCATTTCCGAGTTCACCGAGCACCGCTCTGTGCCAGGGGCTGTTCTATTACAGCCACACAAAGAACGTGACCCTCTCAGGACCCTCTGGTACCCAGCTGTCTCCAGTTCCTTTACCACCACAACCTGCTCTCCTTGCCTGCTGCCATGTTTCTCTGTTCTACTCCTTGTGTATAGTTCCCACTGCCCACTACTTTCCCTGCAGCTTTATTAGGCTTTATTCAAGGCCCCTCCTCTCATTCATCCACACAGCTAACTCTTATTTGTTCTCTCAAACCTAGTCCAAATCTCATTAACTCAGTGGATACCTCCGTGAACTCCCCAATCCAGAATGACACCTCCTGTCCTGTGTTCTTACAGTACCTAATGCCAGTCACTTTTCTTCCTCTAGTCCTGGCTTGCCATAACATATGGATTCGTTTTTATGCATGTCTGGTAGGAGAATAGAAGTTATAATCTCTTTGTGTGTGAGCCATCTTTCCTGGATAAGTGCAGTTAACCTCATCAAAGAAGCTTCTCTTTACATAAAATGGAGACCATGGCAGAAAATCACAACTGGACACAAGGCAGAGATCGACAGCTCATGGGAGCCCATCCCCAACAGATACATCTACAGAATAGCTCCTGCATCTGTGGCTCGGGCAATATCATGGAAGAGGTGCCGAAAAGACTGCAAGAGCTGGAATACTAGGAAGTCTTCCATGTCTTCCATGAAACAGTATCTTCTAGAAATGGTTGCATAAACAAGACCTGAACAATGGAAATATCAATGGTAACATGTTAATGTGGAAGGGGGAGATTTCATGGGGTCCCACCCCTAGATAAAGAACCATAGGCAACTGATGACTGCTGGAAGGAGAATTAGCCTACTCCCTTATTAGTTGTCGAATGCAAAATAGTCAGCTTTGAAACCATAATATAAACAAATAACAAAAACAGACTCAGCAGACTGTATTTATATATATTTGTGTAAATACATATATATGCACAAACACATACACACATGTATGTACAGAACAATAAACATCAAAGAAAAAGAGGCTATCAACTTGATAGTTGGGGCGGGGGGCATGGGGAAGATTAGAGGGAAGGTATCCAGAAGGGCCTGGAGGGAGTAAAGAAAGGGGGAAATGATGTGATTCTATTTCAGTTTTAAGAAATCAATTCAAAGAACGTAGTCACTCTGAGAGGCACAGTATTCACAGACAGAAAGCAGGCATCACTACCAGCTGTAGCTCTCAGTTCCTGTGCTGGGTTCAGAGCCCAGACCCAGGATTTATGCCTGGCTTACCCACTTGGACCAAATGCGGCTTCTCAGAACAGCCAGAACCCACAGAGGCCCTAGTCACTCTCTGTTTGGCAATAGTTCCAAGAATTTCTGAGTTTGTCCTTCAGTGATTCTTCCCAGAGTCCCGTCTGCAGGAAAGAAAGGATTGGTGGCACAGCAAGGCTTGCCTAGTGCCTTCTGTGTGCTCACACATCTTGCTGACTGCTGTCTCTGGGTCCTGTCTAGCCTTTGATACCCACATATGGTATGAACTGTTACAGTAGCTGCATTTGATGTGAAAAATGTGGGCTGAGAGGACTTGATAACTTGTCCGCATTCTGTGGTCAGGGGAGCGCAGGCCTGTTTTTTTATTTTTAGCTACTATTCTTAACTTTGGATCCTTCCATGCAAGGGTTGGTTATGAAAATGTGAAGGGTGCGTTGATATGATTCCTTAAGTAAAGTGCTTGCTCTGCAGCTGCAAGAATCTGAATTAGAATCCCAGAAGCCAGGTAAAGCTGTGTGCCGTAGCGTGTGTCTGCCATCCTAGGGTTCCTGTGCTGAGTTCAGAGGCAGGGGAATTCCCAGAAGCTCATGGGCCAGCTATACTGTTATACACAGTGGCGACCAACAGAGAAATGCTGTCTTAAACAAGACAGAAGGTGAGGCTGTTCTCTGAAACCCCCCCCCCCATATACATACGCCACATGTGTGCGTGTCCACTTCCACACACAAACGCACTTAAATCTGACGGACAGCGAAGTCTTTCTGATTTTCAAAGGACCGCTGGAATTGACGTTTGCCTTGTGAACAGTTTTCCATTAAAATGAAGATGGTTTTAGAAATCGCATGGTTCCAGCTGGGAAGATACTTAGTCACATTCGGATATTAAAGAAGGTTCTTTGGTCCTAATCGTATTCAGTCCCGAGAGGCCAGCTCAGGGGATATGGAAGGCAGGGCCGGGACATTTTCTAGGAATGCTGATGGGTCAAAGCCTTCCTGAGAAATTTCACAGTGGCAATAAATCGTTCTGTCAGCTGTATTTCAAGGCAGATAATGAAATCTTCTCTTCTGGGGACACGATCTTTCCTCTGTGTTTGTTACTTTCACTGACTCAAGTGGCCCGAAAGTTCTGATGTCTATTTGCCATTTCTACGGCCGGGTGGGTCACCAGTGGTGCAGACCAGCCTCTTACAGAGAATGATCACGTGACCTAGAGAGAGGTCTGTGGCCAGAGGTCCAGGCTGTCATGGATTTTAGATGTGTCTGTTTGAAGAGGAAACCTTGTGGGGATAAGTGGGAACATCGTTTTAAAATCTGCCTTCTTTTCCTTTCAAAGAAACCGAGACTTTGGGAAGTATGAACTGAAATGAAGTGAGCCAACATTTTGGTCAGAAAAAGAAAAGTAAGAAAAAGCAAAAAACAAAACCCAAATCCTTGACGATTCCTAAAATTGCATCTTTTCTTTGGAGGCAGTTGTAATTTTTATGTCAGTTCTTATTAAAATAATAGCAGACACATTGGTGATGAAACTTTGTTAAAGGTGGATGAATCCCCAAGGGAGAAAATGACTGCTTCAGTGAAGCCTAAAGAACATTTCCTGCGTCTAAATCCTCCCAGCCGCCCGCAATACAAGTCCTGAAGGCGCTCCGTGTTTAAAGCCTTTGTTAATAATGTGAATATCAAATCACCTCCGTTCCTTTTAATCTTTTCATTTTAACATTGAATAAGCCTTCTCATACTTTCACAGTTAAGATTCTTAGAATTATGTTGAAAAAAAATGTAATTTTGGTTACATTTTCTTTAGTCTTTGTGCTAATGTAAAAGTGAACTTAAAAAGAAAGGTATCAGACTTTATGGAAAACAGTTTTTCTTCAGTTCCTCAGAAGAGTAACATAATGAAAGAATGCTATCCTCCCTGGGTTCGGTGTTAAATAGTATTCTCCTTTCATCTTGTTTACAGTTTAGTCCAAAGACGATGTGGATTATGTGACATAAGTTCTGTTCCAATGAGAGATTAATTTTTAACTAATCAATCGTATAAAAGACATGTAGCTGTAGGCCCAGTAGGTAAGAGATTTATAGCTTTTCTAAATCAAGGGATGAAAGTAGAGTAGTGTTGGTTTAATATGTCAACTCCATATGTCCCTGGGAACCAGGATCCATTGTCTTTCCCCCTTACAGCTTCTACTGTGAATGCCATATGGTCTAAGATGGCTGCTGGAGCTTCATTCATAATGGAGTTCTGTCCAGGAGATAGGAAGACAGCCTACTGAAAGATCTATGACTAACTTCTTTCATCTCACTGGCCATTCTTACCTGATACAGGACGTAGTATACTGTTGTGTATAACACAACATAATAATTCTTTTAAACTGGACATATTGCCCAAGACTCTTTGGGTGGGAAATAAAAAAAAAGACAAGATGTCCAACGACAGTCTTTGACGGAAATACTGGCTAGCCTAAATTACGATGAAGGGACAAAGTAGCCTTTAACCCCAAACATAGCTTTTAGTGTGTGTGTGTGTGTGTGTGTGTGTGTGTGTTTGAATTTATGTATGTGTATCACTTGTGTACAGGGGTCTGCAGAGGTAAGAAGAGGGCCTCAGAGTCTCTGGAACTGGAGTTAGATGGTTGTGAACAGCCAGGTGTATGCTGGGAACAGATCCTCAGCAAGAGCAGCAAGCACTCTTAACCGTTGGTGCTACTCTCCAGCACTCACCACCCCAACATGCCTTTCTTGTTCACCTGATGCAGCTTTCTTCTGATGATGACCACTTCCTTTGTCAATTCCTTCTCAGCCTGTGGCTTGGAGACACGGGGTCACTCGGGTGCTTCACTGCCAGGTTGGCAGTAGCCTGCAGCATTTCCAAAAGTAGCCGCATCACCCAACTGCAGCAGGTCTGGGAAGCATCATCTTTGCGTCTAGGAAGGACCATGGTGATGAGTTGTCTAACCAAGTTATATTTCCTAGGTAGGCCAATTGGATTCAATATAACAAAGCAATATGGCCTCCTGTTCTCAGAACCATCCATCAGTGACACATCCTGAAGGAACTAACTTCAAAAAGATACAAATCTCCTGTGAAGGAACCTGTTGGTTAATAAAGAAGACTTAAGCACTTCCAAGATGTTACTGGGTGAACGTGTAAGCCTGGTGCTGTGGGTTGGGAGGATTTCTTCCTGTTGGTGCCTAGGGAAAAGATCTGAGATAACTAACTGACTCCTTGAACATCTGTAGAATTATCCAAGGTGACTGGAATCAACAGTCACCAAGGCTGCAGGGTCTAGTTGCTGAATCTTTGCTATGTTTTCCTCTAAGAGAAGGAGGTTGAAAAGAACAGGCTGTGTTGCTTGTTCTCATTGGATGGTCTCCCTCATCAGTTCTTAATCAACGGTTTGGCGTGGGACATTCAGACAACAAAACTGTTCAATGAGCTGGTGCTCATTGAACTGAACTCAATAGCACAGGAATCTAGAAAGGTCTGAAGATCAGACCATATTCCCTGTCATTCACCCATTTAGACCCAGTTTCTTCCAGGATTTCTCATGCTCAAGTGTAAAGATTTTGCAAATGGAGTGTGAACTATTTTTATAGCATTCTTTATTCTCTTAGCATCCCATCACAAATGCTATAACTGTTCCTTCAAGCTCTTTACTCTTTAAAGCAACAGAAAATAGGATACATACAATGTTTACATTCACTTTATACTTCCTTGTTAGCTATTTATTTAATTGTACAAAATGTTGGTTTCACTGTGACGTTTTTATACCGTTATATCCTGTACTGTGCTCATATTCACACCCCATTGTCTTCTCTTGTTGTCCTGCTTCTCATCTATTTCCTTCTGCTTCCCCAATAGTCACTCTTCTAATGTAAAATATATAGCACATATATACTAGGTTAAAAATTAGTATATGAAGTAATGGGTTTACAACACTTTCAAGTATACCTTCTTTTTGGGGCTTCTCTTCCCTCATTCTCCTCCCCAATATTCTGTCACCCTTGGCTGGGTCCCCTTTCTCTTCCCACTAGCTTCCTCTCTGTTTTTTATGTCATATGTGTTCTCTTATCCTTCTCAATTCCCCCATCCTCTTCCTAAGACTGTTTTCCACTCTCAGGGTCTCCTCTTTAGCTTCATCTCTCCCTGTTATGTATATGAGTTCTCCTTCCTCTACTCCATTGACTGGTCCAAGGAAGACTACATGGAAAGCCAGGCATGCATGAACACATCCACACATGTATACATCTTCAAAAAAATAAATAGACAGCCAATTTTCAGATTACATCTTCCTTAGTTCTGTTATAAATTATATGATGCAATTTTGGCAAAGTCTGAAGTCAAAGCTGGCTTTTTCTCCTCCTCTTTATCTCAAAAAAGTGAGTGGCAGTCACTGAGCTTTGTGTCTGCAGATGAATCTGCCACCTGAAAGGGATAGCTAAATTCATCAGGGGGAAAAAAATCTCAATTTCTCATCTAGTTCCAGGCACCAGAGCCACAGTGAGGCATGGAAGATTTGATTTGTATTTATTTATTTTCTTGTCACTGAAACTGGGGCAGACCTTCACTTATGGTATTTATAAAATTTATGACCCTGGAGGAAACCATTATGGTTACCTTCATTGCATTAAGTTTCCAATTTTTTACTTAGCATATTCCTTATGGTTTGGAAATAGCATAATGAACCACATTTTGGGAGTAGATGCTTGAAGAGGCTGTGGGAAAACATAACCAGAGATCCAGAAGCCTGAGTTCTCTGCCAAGGATGACCCTTATTTGAAGGGCTGTTTTAGACTGGCCCTCCGTGTCTCTGGCTCTCGGATGCTCCCCTATAATCAAGGATTTGGCTTATGTGGCTTATTAAGATCTGGGCACCATGTCCCAGCTCAAGCATCTGTCAAACACAGTTGCCCGGGTTTTCGGAATTACTCACTGGAGTTGAGTCAGGCTCAGGTCAAATCCTTCTAATATTGTGTTTCCAGATTGCTCTGGAGCTCCCATTCCTGTTGTTATGGGCTGCTAAGTGTTCTTTCTTTTCTACCTAAAATATGTTGCTGAAAGTAGATTTACTTTAACCATTTAAGGACATCTACTTAGTTTTATTTCGACAACTTCTAAAATTATTTTAGGATTTTCTTTGATACAAGTGAAGGAAGTATTAAGCGTGGGAGTTTCTGATTCCAGTAATTCACTGTCAAACCCTAGTGTTTGGGGAAGAGCCTCAAGACTTTAGCATTACAAGGTAACACCAGTAAATACAAAGCCCTTGTGTTTACTTGGACTCTGACTGGACCCTTCTTCTGCTCCTGTTGATTTTGGTTTTGGTTATAAAGCCAGGTAGGCTTACCTGCTGCCTCCCCAAATTGATTCATTAAGAACAAATGAAGTTCTTTCCCCCTTCTTTCTCTTTCTCTATGTCTCTCCCCTCTTTCCTCCCCTCTTATACACACACACACACACTCCTCCACTTACCCGCCATATATGCAATTTTAAGCCTAGATTGTGCATATTAGAGAAAATATGTAGAATATGTCTTTCTGAATTTGGCTTATTTTGCTTAACATAATGATTTAAAGATCCACTTATTTCCTTGCAAATATCATAATTCAATTCTTTAATAACTTAACTTGTCTGTGGTGTGTTGACTTAGAGTCCTATGGATATATATATATATATATATATATATATATATATATATATACACATATATACCCAAGAGTGGTATAGCTTCAACTCATATTTTTTAAGCTGGGGCAGAAGCAGTCTTCCAAATAAGAGCAAGTAATGGCAAACTAATTTCTTTAAGGCTGATTCAATAACACATAATCCCATCTGAGTGATTTGGTTTGGGTGGGATCTACCCCAACTTTCCTTTATTACCAATTTATTCACTTAATTTTTTTATATTGAAACATTAATATAAGTCACGTAAAACACAAAACTTACCATTTTAAAGTATGTACTTCCATGGTTTTTGGTTTATCTACTTGTTAGATCCAAAACAGCCCCCTAAAATGGCAGTGCTGGTGAGGACATCCTAAACAAAGAGACTTTGGCCAGTAAACAGAAGGGTTGTTATTGGGTAAACAGAGGTTTGGAGGTGGGTTTCTGTTTATCTGGAGTCTCCCTTAAAGCTCCCTTAAAGCTCTTAATCTGTCAACTACTTTCTCTTTCTCTATGTCTAAAGGTCAACTACTTAGGGCAAAGATGTCTAGTCAATCTGCACAGCCTGTGTCAGCTCAAAGACCCCACCCTGCTGACTGTCATATATAACATATATATAACATATTACTTTTCTGCCATTTGCTCCTCCCTCTGCCCTGCCCCCTGAATGAAAAACGAAATAAAAAGGAAAAGAATATGACTGATCCTAGGTTCACACCGCACCCCCCCCTCCCCCGAGATCTGGTCTTGGTAATGTCATCCCTAATATACCTTTCTTTAGAAAGAATCTATATAGCCAATAATTCAGTTCTGGTCAACCCTGATCTGCTTGTTGCTTCTGTCAGTTTGCCTATTCTGGGTACTTCATATAACGAAGTAGTTTGTGTTTTTAGTATTTCATTGTTTTCATTGCTGAATAATATTCTATCACATGGAATATCACACTTTGTTTACCTTTTCATCAGCTGATGGACATTTGAATTGTTCTCATCTTTTTGTCTGTTATGAGCAACACTACTATGAAAATTAGCGAACAAGTTTTTGTTTGTACATGTATTTTCAATTCTCATGTAGGTACCTAAGAGCACAATTACTGAAATAGATGATAATTCTGTATTTTAGGTTCTGAGTTTCCAAACTGTTTTTCCAAAGTAGTTTACCATTTTACATTTCCCTAAGAATATCTGTAATCTCAGAAGATATTTTAACCTCTCTAAAGCTTAGATCAGTAGCTTTCCCAGCATCTAGATGAAAAGCTAAGCTGATGGACAAGAAATGCTTTTCTAGGGCTGACCAGGGCTGGGTCCTAGGTTTATTTACTGACTCAGCTTCCCACGGGAACGGAGATGAATGGCGCTCATCTTCTGTGGTGCACAGACTCTCCAGTCCAGTAGACTTCCTTGGGATTCTGGGACAGTGGTGATAAATACCACCTGGGTGACTTGGCAAAGGTGGAATCTGCCCAGAAATGAAAGAACGGACGGAATCAAACACCTCATAACGCTGGCTGAATTTTGGGTAGAACCAGCTTCCTGTTCTCCACGATAAACCGTTGACTCGGCTTTTATTTTCTTAATGAGGAAAATGTGTGAATCTCCAGCATTTCCTGTCTGTCTGAAACAAACTTTTTTCTTTCTTTCTTTTTTTTTTTTTACAAAACCATCTGATCCCAAGAGTCTGGAGATGAGTTTATAACTTAAGCGGGGAGAGAAAAACCATCCTGAGAGTTGGTGTCATTCTCGGTCTGCACTGGAGCCATCGGGTCTATGTGGCCGCGCCTCACTGACCACAGTCCTCCGAGGTGGGCCAGGCAAGCTCACGCTATCTCCACTTCAAGAATGAGAGCCGATCCTCTGAGACCTGGACCCATCTGCTCCAGGTCACACACACCAGCCAGAAGGGACCTGCTCTAGCCAGTTCTCCCCAAGTGCTATCCAAATTGACTGGGGCCAGTCTGGGATAGTTTTCACTAACATTCTCAGCAGCCTTTGACTCTGGTTTCTGCCCCAAATCGGTGTGCTTCATGGCAACTAAACAGTAACATGAATTGGAACACTCAACATTTAAAAATTCCTTAATGCTTTCATTCAGGGGTGATTTTGATTTTAGGATGATTTTGAATACAGGATAAAAAGAAAACAGCAGCCATGACTCTGTCAGTTTGAATTTCTATTTTATTTTTGTGCATTGGATTTTAGTGTTTTCCTTCATATACAGATTCTTTTGGCACAATTTCTCTCTTAGCAAGCATACTACTGGCTATTTCATAGGCCTGGAGATATGTGCCTGTGCTCTTACAATTGTTTCTAGTGACTTATATGAGAAAGGTTGGTGCAGGACCCTCTACGGAAAGATGTGAGTACGGCATCCGAGTAACAGAACAATTTTACATCGCTTGTTGGACCATGTCCCTGACGGTGGTTATTAATGTTTTATGTAATTGTAAATGATCCTGAAAAGCAACTAAAAAGTGTTTATAACTACTAAACTTAGAGACCCAACTATACTGTGCTATACACATGTACAACCACCCCACCCCCCCAGTACACAAACACACAGTCACCACATACCACATACACACACACCACACACTCACACACACGTCATACCCCACCTCCCCTCATCAAAGTGTAAAGTTGGGTGTTGCAATTAGGCAGTGTTGTGGTCTTCTTTTGTTTTTCTGCTCTACCATCCTTTATGCATTGTTTCCAAATTCCAAGTCCCAGTGTGGATGCTGGCACCTCTAGGTCAAGTGTCTGATTTCTAGCTAAGAAGCAGAAAGCAGAAGGGAGGCAGGTGTCCTTTCTCTGTGCCCACCCAGATTGTCTCTTTCCCCTTAAACACACCCCTTGGAAGTTCCTTGTTAAAGCAGCTTCTTAGCCACTCTGGGAGCCTTTTCCCCGCTAAACACGCACAGCAATAATTCTGACCTCACTAGAGTCTGTGTGAATAAAAGCTGCAAACTCTAAAGTCTTTGCAAGTTCAAGAGTTGAAACAGCACTTGTGGTCCCACGCAGACTGATTAGCTAAAACATTTCCTATTAATGCATTCTTGCTGGAAAAAAAAAAGTCACAATCCGCTCTCCCCTCCCCGACACACACAAAGGACAAGGAAGGAATGAAAACGGAAGTAGACTCAGTTTTGTTAACGTCACAGGGAAACAGGGAAGTTTGAGAGTCTCGAGTGTCATCTGGGAATAGAAGGGATCCATAGGCCTAGGGCTCCAGCTTCGGCAGGCCTCTGCTGTCTGGGACAGTCTGCTATAGAGTGTTGTGCTGTAGAGACAGTCTACACCTAAGCCCAGAGGCAGAGAGTCCCTGACACAGCTTGTTCCCCAAGAACCTCAGGCCTCCTACCAAGTGGGCAACCCCCTTGTAGGTGGAGTAGCTACACTCCTTTAAGGGCAGAGAAACAAAACTCCCTTGTAACAAAATCTCAGTAACAAAAATTAAGCTATTTGTAGGTGAACATCCTACTTCTCTTACCCCTTCTCCTGACATACAGGAGACCTTCAGGATAAATCCACTTAGCACTAATTCTGGCTCTACCCTGAGAATCAGCCTTGCCTGTCACTCAAGCTATCAGGACACTCAACCTACCACTGTTGATTAAAGCTAAGGATGAGTGCCTTGGAACGATGTATGTATTTGAAGGAAAATACTTACAATAGAACAGCTAGGCTGTCAATCATTTACCATGTGCGTCTTACACATTTTAACCCATATAATCCTTTCTATTACTTTACAGCAGGTATTGTATTATATTTATTCTATAGGAGAAAAAAAAAAGTAAGCTCAGAGAGGGCAAGTGATTTACCAGAGTCATGAAGCTAAGAAAAGGAGAACGCAGTTCTCAACGACTAGATCTGCATTGTGTTTTCTCAGGAGTAGGGGAATCATTGTTATATTTCTCCCACATGTTGTAAGAAACATTCAGGGATGGCCATCATTTCCTCTAATTTATTTGTATATTTAAAAAGATTTATTTATTTATGTGTATGAGTGTTTTATCTCCACATACATTCAGCACACTGTGTAGGTGTAGTGAACTCAGATGCCAGAACAGAGCATCGGATGACCTGAAACAGGAGTTACAGAGAGTTGTAAGTCGCTGGGGATGTTGGGAACTAAATCCATACCCTCTGCAACGGCAGTAAACACTCTTAACCATCTCTCCAGCCCCATAGAAATTTGCTTTAAGTGGTATCAAGTGACCTTTATTTCATCTATTATATTTATAAAAGGAAAATAATCGAGCATTTTTAAGCTTGTACTTTCTTATCTCCCTCCTCCTCCTCCTCTTCCTCCTCTTCCTCCTCCTCCTCCTGTTCCTCCTCCTGTTCCTCTTCCTGTTCCTCTTCCTGTTCCTCTTCTTCCTCTTCTTTCATTTAGTTTTTCAAGACAGGGTTTCTCTGTTGTAACTCTGGCTGTCCTAGAACCCACTCTGTAGACCAGGCTGGTCTCAAATTCACAGAGATCCACCTGCCTCTGCCTCCCCAGTGCTGAGATTAAAGGCGTGCATCGCCACTGCCTGGATGCACTTTCTAATCTTAAGAATGAGAAAATAAAGCTCCCTAGTGTGCAATGCTTCCTCGAGGGCAGATGAGATGTACAGTGCTTACCCTACAACAAGTGTTCAGTGTATTTTAATCAAGTGTTAATTTGATGAGTGGCCTAGGCTCTCCTGGAACTCACTCTGTGTCTGAGGCTGGCCTCTAACTCACAATGATCATTCTCCCTCAGCCTTCCAAGTGCAGGGATTACAGACCTGCACCATCATGTATGGCTTTGAAGTTCACAGTGATGTACATCAAAATCTTCAGCGAGAACTTTTTGAAGTAGTGAGATCTGGGTTCCCTGTGGGATATTCTGAAAAAGCGTCCCGAGTGATTCTATTCTACAGTTGCTGGTGGACTCATTGCCAACTGTGCCACACATCCACTGAGGACATTCTTGCTCAAGACATTGGACTCTACACTATGAAGAATGAGGCAAAAGTCACCAGGTGAGAGGCTGTTCTTCCTAATGGCTGATTCTCAGGAAACTTCACCGATGTGACCACAGCTGGACAGGGCTTGGATGCTCAGAGGACTACCTTGCTTAGACAGCAGCAGAGTAATCAGTGAAGACAAGAAGCTCAGAGGTACAGGGAATGCCAGTGGGGACACTTTCGGCTGAAACACAGATTCTGGAGAGAGCAGAGAGAGGACGCCAAGGGTTGGTTGGAGTCAGAGGAGGTTGACTTTGGATTCCTGACTTGTAGTTTTTTATTACTATAATACATTTGAGGAATCACGATGAGATGCTGAGATTTCTTGAGGCAGAGAGTTCTTTTAGGAACTGCTCTTTCGGCTGCTACATCTTGTGCTCTGATGAGTTAGAAGGCAAAGATTGCAAAGGCAAGGCACCATTGCATCTACTGCATCAGGCCGGGTCTGGGAATGAGAGCAGGGGCCAAGCGGGACACTGACAGGCGGCCAGGGCAAAGGAACGATTATGTAAAACCGATTAGACGTTGGGGGAAGGGTGGAGAGAGGAAGAAGAAGTGCAGATGACACTGAGTTTGAGCCTGGGTGAGGGGAAGAACTGTGCTGGGCAGAGAAGGGGAAGTTAGAGTCGGAGCCTGCTGGGGGAGGGGAAGATGGGCTGACCTTGAGCTGGAGATGCTGGGACTGGGTACCCATATCCCAGAGCTATGTGGAGATGTGACACTCAGGGGAGAGGAGTAGGCTACACACATACGAAGAAAGTACAATATGAGCCATTGGCATTGAGGGGAGTTGCTTGGAGCTCTGGCTGTATGGAAGCTCTGTGGGATGGAAGAATGAGTACAGAATTTTAATGTGGGTTCTGTGGATGTGTTTCTTGGTTGTGGGATACCTATGAACTTAAGGCACTGTGGGCTGATTATTATGCATTTTGAGATGTCTACAACCTCCTCATATTATTTACCCTAAATAAAGCCATCCATATAGAAGTGGTGGAACTCTTTGAATATACACACAGTAGATAGGCATCGAATCTCTGTGTTCATGACTGCCACACCTCAGACTGGATTTTTTGGTTATTTTTGTCATGGCTATACTGTTGATACTATTTCACTCCATATTTTAAAAAAAAAGGAACTTTAACTTGGTCAAAGCCTTGGATATAAGA
This sequence comes from Cricetomys ansorgei, assembly GCA_026225945.1. Lineage (NCBI taxonomy): Eukaryota > Metazoa > Chordata > Mammalia > Rodentia > Nesomyidae > Cricetomys > Cricetomys ansorgei. The sequence continues at coordinate 17,666,944 of JAMJFZ010002601.1, forward strand.
ACTAAAATTATGAACTCTTGAAGAAGAAAGCAACATTAGAAATGTAAATCTTTGTATTAACATGTCTTAAATTGGGCAATTTTAGATATAGTACTTAAAGTAAAAACAACCAAAAAATAAGCTAGATTTCATCAAAGCCTAAATTTTGTATTTCAGGGACTGTCAAGAAAATACCATGATAACCCATAGCATCATAGAAAATATCTGTCAATCTTTTGTCTGATAAGAGTCTAGGACAAAGAATAAGCGAAGCATCTCACAACACAACATTGAAGGACACCATAGCCCAATTAAAACTGGGACAAATCATTGCAATAGATACTGCTCCAGATAGAATGTGCAAATGAAACTGAACGTGGTGGCACATGCCTATAAACCCCAGGTCTTAGAGGAGGCTGAGGCAGGAGGTCTGTGATTTAGACTGCCCAGTGCTACATCTTGAGACCTTGCTTCAGTAGCCTCATGTGTAGACACGCAAATGGCTGATGCTCAGAGGCTCAACGTTAAGCCCTTAGAGAAATGCAAGTCAAGGACACAGTGGGGTACCACTTCACACGCGTTAGGGCGGCAGTCATCACCCTCATCGGCGCAGTCATCATCCATCATCATGAGATAATAGCAAAAGTCGGGAAGAATAAAGAGAAACTGTGATCCCTGAACCTTGCAGGTGGAGATGCGAAATGGGATAGCCACTTCTGAAAATTAGTTATCCCTAAACCCCCAAATTAAATATATAGTTAACATCTGGCCCAGCAATTCTTCTCTTAGGTATACACCTGGAGAATTAAAAAACAAAACACTCTCACAACAGATGTTTATCGTAGTAAAATAGAAATAACCACAATGTTCATTAACCGATGGATGGGTATATAAAATGTGGATTAGCTATGCAGTATAGGTGTGCATAGAGTGTCACAAAGAAGAATAGAAGACTGATATGTGCTAAAATATATATCAACTTTGAAAACATTATGTAAGTAAAATAAACCAGCTACGAAGGGCAGTGTATCGTATAATTCCACTTAAGTACAATATTTAGGATAGACAAATCCATAGAAATGAAGACTAGTTAGAGGGCTGAGAAAGAAGCCTTTGGAGTCCACGGTTCACTCTCGAGGAAATAAACATTCCGGAATGAACAATGGTGGTGGTTCCCAGTGCTGCAGACATGAATTTTCAACAGGGGAAGATTTAATAAATACAACTGTTCTTTTGTCATCTTCTAATTGTCTTCTAATGACACGGAAATGTCTATTACCCAAGAAAGAAGAACAGAAAGAAAGCCGTAGAGATGGGGGAGTAAGGACAGACTCAGTTGTTGGAACAGGTGTTAACAAGAGAGAATCAGGAGATAAGGCTGAGAGGAATGTTGGGTGCATAATGTCAAGTCAACCTGTGGCTTACCTAGTGAGTTTCACATACCATATGGGGCCAGTGCTCTTCCAGATGCTTGAATATCGAGATGGGATTTGGTAGCGTAAGCACTGATGACTTTAAACAAATATTTACTTCAAATCCAGTTAAGCAGTTATCTGACACGAAGGGATGGAATTTCAGAGCACAGTGGCAGATACAGTCGGCAGACACTCCTCGGTGTGAGGCAATCCAGACGTGCTTGGCTGAATGTGCAGGTATTTGGGGTACGCTTACAGAAGTCATGCGTCCCCCATATGGTGAGAGCGATGTCATAGGAAGAGTGAGCCGTTGGTGGCTCTCAAATACCATGCAAGATGCTGGCAGAGCAGGGGAGAAATAAAGCTTCTTTACATGAAGACAACTGTGGGATGAATTTTGAGGCTCTCTGTCATGCTTCATCCTTCCAGATGCTATTGGGGAAACGATACTCAAGACCTTTCGGGGATAGATGATGGACTGGCCCAGCAGGTCTTTCTACCCCCAACACCGAAGTATTCCCAAGTATCCAGAGTACTTCCTAGCTCTCTTCCCTCCCTGCTTAGGGGAGGAATTTGCAAAAGTCATCGCAGAGTTTCATGGGACAGGGTCACTTCTTTGATTTTAGTCTACCCCAGTGGAAGTTGTCAGAATAGACCAAATCATGTCAGTAGATCCTTCCAGAGTTTGTAATCAGTGCAGGGGAGAGAGAGGACAGAGCATGGAGAACGATACTTTTCAAAACACACACACACACACACACACACACACACACACACACACTCTAAACAAATTCCACATGGGAAGAGGTACATATTTGCTTTATTAATACATATAATGTAATTCTTGTATCCTTCTCCATTCCCCATATTTCTTCGCTGTTCATCTTTGCCTGCCCTGTAGTAGAGACCCTAAGCTCTAGTCACAGCGTGGATCATACAAAATGCTAACAAATGCTAACAAATGCCGCTGCCTTGGTCCCCACGCTTTGCTGGCTGCTCATGGTGTGCGCTAGCTGGAGAGACCAGCTCAAAGGCTAGTTCAACCTTTAGTTCTGATGGGCAAAGCTGACAAAAGGATGCTCATTCCGAGCTACAGCACAGCCTCCTAAAATTCATCCTCTGACTCACAGGGCAGGGTCCACTCGAGCTTTCTACCAGTTGCTTCCAGAGTCAGGGTTCTTAGGCTTTCCATAGACACAGAGCTCCTCAAGCTCAGGTTCAGGATCTGTCATGGTATCACTCATCGGCAGATTCTGTGAGCAGGCGTATGTGGAACTTTGGAACCCAGGTTTTGAAGGTTGTTTTAGGGCCGGGCTTTAGTTGTTTCCCCACTTCGGCCTTTTGTGATTTGAGGCCTTCAGAGGTCTATAGGTGCAATCTAGGGAAAGGGGAAGGATTTGAAGAAAAGGGATTAAACTTCTGAATCCTACCTTATGAGAGAAAGCAAAGAACAAACCCAGTTGACAGAACGCTCTTAATGCAGGTTGAGTGTGTGGGAAGTTGCAACTCAGAGATGCCATCCAAGCCTTTCCCACTGGCTTGCTCGCTGCACAGACTGTTCTCTGAGCTCCATGGCTGTGCCGAGGGCTGGGCAGGTGTCAGGCTCCGTGGCTGCAGCAGCAGGTGGAGGGCATCAGATGTGGTTGACAACTTGGGCCCGAGCTCAGAAAGTTCCCTGATAACTGGCTGAATAGTCCTAAATAGTCCCGAAACCCTTTGCTTCCGATTCTAGCCAACCCCCCTCCTTTCTAATCACACATTTCAGGGTGTGCTAGGCAGGAACAATTCTTGCCTTTATTTAATGATGCTTAAATATAAGTGTAAATATGTGTAATTCATCTTGGCCAAAATAGAAGACTCCAGTTGCTCTTTTACCCTACCTCATGCTCTGCCAGCCCTGCCTTCACACTACAAGCACCCTAAGGAGTTTTTTGTTTGCGTGTTCTTTAAGTACTTAAAGCCGTTGCTACCTGGGCAAGTGTGCTTCTTGAAGAGTTGGCATTTGACCTGTGGTCTGAACTACTACTTCAGATTGTCTAGCTGGAAAGGAGGGTGACCAGCTCAATTGGACTGAGCACAGGCTTTGCAGTTGGAGGGGGGAGGGGGAGCGGAGGGGCAATACACTCTCTACTAAACCACCAGGATGGTAGCCACGTCTTTCATGTGGGCTGCTCCATTGTGTGGTTGCTATTGGTTCCTTTCCTTTCATTAAAGTACAGTGGCTGTTTGCTAAAGAAGCTTTTGTTCAGAGGGAAACAGTGCTTCTACCTTCCAACAGGAAAAGCGTCATCAGTGGGAAGGGAAAGGAGTGGTGGGAATCTCCCCACAGAGCCCCCTGGTGGATTTTTTCTGTAGGCACGGCTTCTGTTTCTTGGAGAAAGGGCTTCTTCCAGCTCATGATACTCTCTACTATCAGTGCCCCTGATGACTGTCTATTGTGGCTTTCAGGCCCCTGTGGGATCTGCTGGCCTTCCTGCTGGTCTGCATCTCCAGCTCCATCCACTGGCCCTTCTGTTCAGGGTGCCTTCCCCAGCAGGTTCTCTAGGTTGGCTTTGGCTCACTGCTCCCATACATCATTCTTCTCCAACCACTAAGCAGTCCCCACCCCCACTCCAAGCTGTTTTCATCATGGTTCTTGCTTTATTGCAGTCATAGGATCCTTGGGAGCATCTGAAAGAACCTCACGTTGGCTGTTGGCATTAAGTCTAGGAAAGTAGGGCTGGCTGTTTCACCTCTGTACCCTAGAGTGAAGTTGAGTGTCTGGCTTTTACTTTTTTTTTTTTTTTTTTTTTTTTTTTTTACTTTTTCACACGAATAAAACAAAAACAAAGACATAAAACAGGGAAAAGCAAGAGCTTTAGGGTTCTTTGAAATGGTTTGTCAGAGGTTTGTGGGATGCCTCATTTGCTGGCATTATCTTTTCTGATAATTATCTATGGAAGAGTGTGTCTGCATGGTTGGTATCCCACCTATCATTTACTGTTAACTTGACGTTGTCTACAGTCACCTGGGGAGAAGGGACAGTTGAGTTGAGTAATTGTCTTTATCAGGTTGGTCCATGGACAGGTCTGTGAAGTACTATCTTGACTGTTAGTTGATACAGGACCACCACGAATGGTCCCATCCCTAGGCGGTGATCCTGGGTTGTATAAGAAAGCTAGCTAAGCTTGAACTAGAGGGTAAGCCAGTAAGCCAGCATTCCTTCATGGTTCCTGCCCTGACTTCCCTTAGTGATGGACTGTGATCTGGAAGTGTGAGCCAATTAAACCCTTTCTTCCCAGAGTTACCTTTGATTGCAGTGTTTTATCTCAATAACACCAAGGAAATCAGAACAGTTTGCATCCATTCTGCTCTGGGAAAGCATGTGGTTCCCAGGAATTAAGGTCTTCCTTCCATCTAAACTTCCTCACTGTCCTTCTTGTGCTAGCTTTTCCTAGCACATTCATAGTCTTTAACAGTATTAACAGAGGCTGTATGTGTATAAAAATCCGACTGCATCTTTGAGGTACTGCCATTTTTGGATATTTCCAAATATTCTACATAAAATGCATTGGACCATCAAGTTAAATCCATGCCTCATCAGCTCAAATGCTCCTGGTCAACTTTCTTTACCATGGGGAACACTTAAGGTGCACATCTGCCCCTTACTGTAGCCAGTGACTGTCTCCTGTGTTGATGGAGACATTTCACTGGCTGTCAGAGGCCATTCCATTTGTTCATCTAAGAGGAGTCCTCAGGTTCTAGAGGCACCTGGCAATTGCTAGCCAGCCACACCTTGTGTGTGCTCCTGGATTTGGCCAAATGTTTGCTGTGTGTGAGTGTGTGTGTGTATACATGTATATGCACATACACACATGCACACAAAAGTCTTTTTTCCTGTTGACAATTAGAGAGATGAACTTGAATCACCAAGGCAGAGTATCAGCAGTTCTCCGAATTCTTTGGCAGTTGTTTGCCTGTAACCGCCTTGGCTTCTAACTCTTGCTTTTTCTCCCTGTGGCTCTGTTCTTACTATTGTTGTAGCCCATGCTGACTCATACCCGCAGTCCAGCTTCTTCTCTGAGTTCCACCAACAGGCCCATAAAACTCACTCACTCATGGAGGTTCATAAACAGATTTCATAGTAGATTTGAAAGAGAGACAAAAAGGCTTTTATTTTGACAGTCCACAACTCCATATTGTCACACTGTTCCCCCGCCATGCCTGGCCACGGAACCCCATGTGAAGCCCCCAGACCCTCTGGTGAGCTGCTGTCTTTGTCTTCTACTCTTCTATTTCCATTTTCGTGGTTGCCCCTGTGTTCCCCGCTTTTGTTATTACTTATCTAAATCCATTCAACCCTTCCTTGCTTCTGTGCCCACAGTTAGCTAGGGGGGTATTTGCATATCCAAAGTCATGAAGGCAATCAGCAGAGCCAAGTTTCTTAAGAGTCACTTTCCTTGGAAGGCAATTATGGTTTATGCAGAATTCCCCGTTGTGCAAAGGAAGGGCCAGTGGGATCCCGAGGTCGTCCAGCCAACCTGAAATACAGGAGCTGGGATTGGTCCTTCAGAGGGCTGCAGCTGTCTTCCGCAATGATGAAAAGTGGGACGAGTTGCTGAAGTCCACGCATCAAGTTTACAGAGTAGCTTTACTCTGCAAGATAGTCAAAAGCCCCCATGACCTGTCTGGCCTTGTGCTGGGGGCTACCTTTCCATCATGGGTGAATTCGAGATTTTCAGGAGGTTTTCTCAACATGGAACTTACGGAGAGAAAAAGCAAGCAAGGAAAAGGAAAAGAACTCATCGATCCACCTACCATCCTGGCAAAAGGCAGAGCCGCGTTGGTGACAGAAGATTGATCAGGGCTGGGGTTGATTCTGAGAAGGGCTGTACAACCGAAGGAGGCTGGCAGTAAGGAACTCAGAGACACGGGTTGTGTGTGGGAAGAGGTGACCCTAGAGCCGGGGCAGTGGCTCCTGCTATTTGTAAGAAAAGCGCATCTACCCCGCTGTTAACTCACCAGTGTGGCGAGACCCCCTTGTGTTTTAGGAAGAGGCTCACTCAAAGGATGCCAGAATTGTTCTAGAAGACCCTCAGGACTGTGAATTGAGGAGAAATGAATCAATAGCACCTCTTTTTCAGTTCTTGAACTTTAGAAATTTGACTGTGGTTCAGTGTTTGAGGTGGTGTGTGCGTTTGGTTGAGGGGGCGGAAGTTGACAGGGAAGATTCGGAAGGTGGTGATTAGGTTCTAAGATGTCTGGGGGTGGAGGAAGAGTCAGGGAAGGAGGCAGGCTCTTCTGCAGAGGTGGAATAAGAAATGTAAATGGGTCAACTTGATTGGCTCGGGCCCTCCCAGATGGCAGTGAAATTAGTTCAAAGTAAAGGCTTTCTCTGGCAGAATAACCGCTTTGTACTCAGGGATCGGAAAAGAAAAAAATGTTACATAGGATTGTTTGTGTCAGAGAATCTGTTTTAACCAATTTAATTTAGCTTGATGAGGGATTCTCAAGCAGCCATTATGCGCCTGTCACAAGGTCAGATGTATTGTGGGAAGCAGAAGAAAGGCTTGCCAACATCACTGTCCCCACACTCTGACAATCTCACTAAGGAATTGAGTCTCAAATACACGGGCCAGGTGAAAAATGAGATCAAATGACTTCAGTGCCCCACGTCATGGCACTGATAGTACACATTCTGGATCTAAGAAAAGGGACCAAGACGGTTGTGAGGCTGTGGTCCCTGAAATGAGGGGAACACTGATCATTTGGGGTACTGTGTCTTCCTCCTCTTTGTCTTTCCCAGAGCCACCTTAACCCCAAGCAGACATTAGACTGACACTTCTCCAGTGATGGAAGTAAGGTAAGAGGCAGAAACAGAGGTAATCTAGACGTTTGTAGTACTGTGACCAGAAAGGGTGCAGGGTCAGTTTGATAGACGTGCTGGGGACTGGAAAGCTGTAGATGGAAGGTTTGGATTTTCTTTGTCTGCAAAGAGAATCACAGGTGAAGCAAGGGCAGACTGGGGAAGGTGTCAGAGGGGGTTTTTTGCTCCGGTTCAGGGCGAGAGTTTTGATGAAGGTGATTACCCTGGTTTAGATACTCGCTGCTCTCCTAACCCCAGGTGTTTTAGGGTTTGGTCTATAGCTGATGCTACTAGATGAGGAACATTTAGAGATGGAACCTTTAGGCCATAAGAAATATGGCCTGCAGGAGACCCTACCTTCCTGTCTGATCGTTGGTTTTCTGGCTGAGGACAAGTTATGCTATGCTGTGAACTCCCACAAGGATGGGTTGCCTCCATTTCTACCAGAGGACTCAAGACAATAGGCCTATTGAGTCATGGCTGAAAGCTCCAAAGTCATGAGCCAAAATAAGCCCTTGATCTGCACCAGTCCACTGTCTCATGGACTGATTACAGTGACAGAGAACTGACTAGCACAGCAGAATTTGGGTGTGACTGTAATATGGTTTAGAAGCAGCTCGAAATATTGGGTTAGAGGTTGTCTGGGCAAGGTGGGGTAAAAATGGGACTCTGGAATCAGATGAAATGGTTTTGGTTCTCATGTAGACCAGTTGCATGGCCCCAGGCATGCGGTTGGAGCAGGGTAACCAACTCATCCAGTTTGCACGGGGCTTTCCCAGTGCTGGCACTGAAAGTCCCATGCCCTGGGGAATTTCCTAGTCCCAGGAAAACTGGGGCAGCTTGTCTGGGACTGTTCTGGCTTTAAAACATCAAGGCCCGTGTCCTGAGAACCACTTCAGTGGTGAGCAGACCGTGACAATTGGGGGAATCCATTTGACCAGCTTTAACCTCGGTTTTCTCATGTAAAAAGCAAGATCATAGTAGTCCCTTCCTCAGTGTCTTAGGTGGGTTACATGAGATAGTACACACAAAGTCTTCAGTGCGCAGATTGTCATGGGGCAGGCATAACATCAACATTTGCTGGATAGATGAGTGAGAAGGATCCAGAAATGAGCCAATGAGAGACGGAGAAGGAAGAGGGTAGAGTGCTTTGCTGAGACATAAGCAGAGCCAGGGGCTATGTATCCAGAACCATGGACTGGGCTTCTACCTGTGTTTATAAAAGAGGATTTGCCAGGAATGCTAATGAAGTCAACAAGGGAAATGCTGGTCATTACAGAGGACAGGCTGTGGCAATACCATTTCCTATTAATATGTCTGCTAATGTAAGCGAGTATGTGTTTCCACCAGAGGATTCCAGGCATGGATGTCTCTGCTCTCTGGCTCAGCAGACACTATGCACGCATGTGCTCAGGTAAAATAAAGCATTGCTTTGCTTCCACATTCATTCATTCATTCATTCATTCATTCATCGGTTGAGGCTTTCATTCAACAGACATTTATGAATATTTTCTTATGTGTCGGGCACAGTGCAAACCTCTGGGGTGGCTACAAAGAAAGAATACATAGTGGCCCACATGTGTGGAAGTTTCATGATAAACGGTTTTATCATTGAATTTATTGTTTGTTTATACATGAACCACCATTCCTCTCTCTTTCGTCTGCTGCCAACAGCAGAGCCTCCTGATCACTGCACACGGCACTGTAATCTACCTTCAGACCTGACTGACACAAGGAGCAATGAGATCAGAAAGAACATACTGAGGTGGGCTGGGATCCAGAAAGATGGATAGACAAGGAGAAGGAAGAGAAGGAAGGGGGGAGGGAAAGAAAGAAAGGGGCAGGGAAGAGGGGGAGGTATCTTAGTTTGCTTTCTATCACCGTGATAAAGATGCCACAACCCAAAGCAACATGGCGGGAAAGGGTTTGTTTGGTTCATATATCCTCAATATGGTCCATCATTGAGGAAAGTCAGGGTAGGAACTCAGGCGCGGAGGCAGGAACCATGGAGGACCGCTGCTGACTGACTAGCTTGCTCCCCATTGCTTGCTCAGTTCTCTCTCTTATACAACCCGGGATCACTTGCCCAGGGGTGGCACCACCCACAGTGAACTGGGCCCTGCCACGCCCATCATTAATCAGGAAAACGGTTCACAGACTCGCCTACAGGCCAATCTGATAGATTTTCTCACTTGAAGTTCCCTCTTCTCAGATGACCCTGTCTTGTGTCGAGTTGACAAAAACCTAGTCAGCGCAGGGGAGCAGGGGGCTGGGGAAGAGGGAGGAGGAAGGAAGGAGGGAGGTGGAAGAAGTGAGGAGGAAGGGAAGTATGTAGGGGGGCGGGCAGGGAGGATGAGAAGAGAGAGAAGGGAGAAAGGATGAGGGCATCAGAGAGGAGAAGGGGAGCAGAGATGGGGTCTGAGAGGCATGGATGGAGAGAGAGCTGACAGGACAAAACCACAAAGGATGACAGGAGCAGGAGGCAAAGGGGCATGGAGGAGTTTGAGGACAGAGAGCAACTGAGCCGGTCTTCTCAGCTGCAGGCAGCCCGCATCACCACCCTGAATCAGAACGTAGGGACTGTATGTGAGGGGCCCCATAGTGATGTTTTCTCTTTAACCACAGCTAAGAGGAAATGGGGCGAAGACCAGGGCATGGGGAAGATTCAACTGTCTGTCCCTCCATGTTGCCTGTGATCTTTCTCTTGGGCTCCAGGTTTTGGTCCTAGACCCTCACACCAAAGGTGTCCGTGGAGAGCAGTTCAACTGAGGCCAGCTGGGCTGAGTCTTTCTGACACGGGCTGGCAACTCCACAGAGAATTGTCAGCCACTGCTTCCCCAAACAGCTTCCTCCTCGAGCCACTCTGGCACAACCTTGAAGACACACTTCCTTTTCCATCACCTGATTGCAGGCCAAGGTCAGGGAGAACACAGTCTCCTACTGCTCTATTTCGAGTTTCTTCAACACTCATTCCACCTTAATGTTTTATAAAGTTCAGAGACTTTGGTGTAGCAAGAGACTCTCAATAAAGGCACTTTACACAACCTAGAACTCAAGAGTCCAAGAAGGGAGAATTCAGTGTGAATGAGTTCTCTTCACCTTAGAGAATGGTCAGGCTGGAGAGGCCTTCAGAAGGCACAATGTTTAGGGACCATCAGGGGGATAAATTCCATGATGTGAGCCAAGCAGTCATCTCTCTGGCTGCCTTCATGAGCTGAAGCCTCAGGCCAGGCCTGGGTAGCCCAAGGCGGATGCCATTAGGATATAACTCTTCAGTCCTAGGTGGGCATCTCTTCATGTCTCAGTCTGTTTTCTGTTGCTTTAGCAGAATAGTTGAACTGGGATAATTTATAAAGTAAAGATGTTCATTTTCGGGAAGTCGTTTGGCTTCACCTGGCTTCTGGTGAAGGCGTTAGGTAGGAGGAAGGGCAATTAGGGATCACACAGCGGAGAGGAAGCCAGGGAGAGCCCGAGGAAGCAGAAGACACCATGTAACTCCCACTCCCACAGCTTCTAACCCACTTGGTGGGAGCCACACTCATCTGTTCAAGAGGGCAGAGGCCCTGTGACACCAACCATCGCTTGAATGCCTCCATATCGCTCAGTACAGTTGCACTGGTATTTAATCTCAGCATGGGTTTTTGCAGAGACAAACTGTATTCGAGCTAGAGTGCTTAGGCTTACTTGAATAAGGACAAAACCATTACAGAGCTTAGGCCAAAGGGAGCTGGCGCTGTCAATTGAAAAAAAAAAAATAGAGCCAGTCTTTTTGAAGGATGCTAAGCCAGTAAGTAGAATCAGTCGGGCAATTCCTTCACAGAGCTTGACCCTGTGCTGGTCTCACATCCTTTTGAGCCCATGTTTCTAGGCTCCTGGTTTGTTTTTGATTTGCATTGCTAGGCTCTAAGGGTGGTTTTAGGTTTTAATCCATTACCCAGACTGTCAACTCCTGTCAGTGGCTCTGTCCAGCATCTCCAGAGGCTTGGGTCAGTTGGAGGATAATCATATTAGATTACATGGAATATCGTATAACAGTTTGCTAACACTTGTCCCATGCAGTAGCTCCCCGAAGCCTTGGGCAGTTCTCAGATGGCTGGCTGAGCATCTCGAATTTGTGGATGAAGAAGCAGGAGTAGCCACTGCGGCAGATCCGAATTTCCTGACTTAAAGTGTATTCTTTTCTGTAGACCTGTTGCCTGCCTATGAGCTAAAAATAACGGTAATTACCAAATATGAGCCGTTGAAACACAACCTTATCATCTCATTTAGTTCTCCCAATAGGCATGTGTCGAGTTGCTGTTTAACTCGTATTACAGAAAAGAAAACGGAAGCAGAAAGAGACAAAGTAAATTGTTCACCATCACAAGGAGAAGTAGGAAACAAAGTCTAAGCCTAGGTAGTCTGATCCCAGAGCTGAAGCTCTTAACTTCTGACTGCTCTCCCAAAATGTCAGAAGTGGGGCGTCTAATCTAAATTGGCCCCCCTTTTAAAGATTGTTTTTAATTAAATTGTTTTAAATTTTTTAAAATGGTTAATTTTTAAATTGTTTTAAATTACTCATTAATTTTATTGGCGTGAAAATGGGAAAAATGGAGGGAGAGGCTTTAACTGGGAAGTGGGAGAAAGACGATACAGTGATAAAGGAAGAAGGGGGGTGGTTAAGAGAGACGGCTCAGCATTTATAGGCATTGGCTGCTCTTCCAAAGGACCCAGGTTCAATTCCCAGGACCCACATGGCAGCTCACAACTGTCGATAATTCCTGTTCCAGGGGATCCAGCACCCTCACATAGACATACATGCAGGCAAAACATCAATGTACATAAAAATAAATAAAATATTAAAAAAATGAAAGGAAGGATAAATAACACTAATAATGTTTGAAAAAGCCATAGGGAGCCATATTCTTTTTATGTTTACCTAAAATTACATACACCCTCCCTCCCCACCAACACACAGCTAAGTGAAGTTATGCTACTTGGGATGATAATGCTTCCTCAAAGAGCCGTGGACAGAAACTTCCTTACATACATATACATCTTAGTCACTGTTCTATTGCTGTGAAGAGACGCCATGACCAAGGCGACTCATAAAAGAAAGTATTTAATTGGGAGTTTGCCTTCAGTTTCAGAGGATTAGTCCATTATCGTGACTGGGAACACAGTAGCAGGCAAACAAGCATGGCACTGGAGAAGCAGCTGAAGTCTACATCTTGATCTACAAGAAGAGAGAGAGGAGGGTGGGGATTGGGCATAGGCTTTTGAAACCTCAAAGCCCAAACCTCCAGTGATAAACTTACTCCAACATGGCCACATCTACTCCAACACGGCCACACCTCCTATCCTTCTAATCCTTTCAAACAGTTCTACTTCCTGGAGCATTAAAATACATGAGTCTATTGGGGCCATTCTCAGTCAAACCATGCCCACCCTTACTCCACCCCCACTAAATGTACAAATACAACTTGCTGAGTCCATTTAGTGTTACTCATATGCATGTTTTTTGGGCTGACCACTTTGTTGGATAACCAGTTAGTGGGCTCATCCCTGGGAAAGGCTGATTCTCTGTCTCTCAACAGTCATTAAGCGCCTATGTATCTTGATCTATGGGTGGAGCCTTTTGAGATTTCCTCTGCTTCCACACTGAGATGTCAACTGGTATTGTCACTGTTCAGGTATTGTCTGAACTACTCTATTTTTGAGAGTTCATGGGGGCAACCTCCCGGTCATATATAGATGACCCAATCTTGCAGCGGATTCCCTGGTCCTCTGTCTCTTACAATCTTTCCATCCCTTCTTCTGTGACGTTTCCTGAGCCTGAGGTGCAGAAGTTGTGTTGCGGCTATATCAAGTTGGACTGGGCACACCATGGTCAGTGGTTCTATGCAGTTTGATTACTTGTGTATCTCTATAATGGTGTTTGTATTATTCTTTTGCTCCTTTTGGCATCTTCTTTGATGAAGGGTGAGAGCTACACCTATCTGCAGGTGTAAGGATAAACATAAGAGTGTAGCTAGGAATTACATTGGTTTGAGAAAGTGGCAGTAGTTGGTTCCTCTAGAGCAGTGGTTTTCAACCTTCTGGAAGCTGCAACCCTTTAACATAGTTCCTCATATTGTGGTGACCCCCAATCATAAAATTATTTTTGTTGCTACTTTATAACTATAATTTTGCTACTGTTATGGATCGGAATGTAAATATCTGATATGCAGATGGTCTTAGATGACCCCTTAAAAGGGTCGTTCAAACGTCAGAGATGTCACGATTCACAGGTTGAGAACTTCTGCCCTATATGTTCTATGGACTCATCAGCCACATATAGTTGGCTAGGTTTATAGTACTAGGCATGCTTTTCCTCCTACTGAGTGGGCTTTCAGTCCAATTAGGCAGTTGTTGGTTACCATCAAGATATAAGTGCCACTATTGTACTTTAGGGATATCATCATGATGGTTATTGTGGTTCATAGATGTCACAGCTAGGTAAGGCTACTGGTTGCCTCCCCCTCCTTGGCACCTTGCATAGCACCTTCTGTCACCATAAAAGCTAGTCCCCAGGGAGAAGCCTTCTGGTTCAGCTCCAGCTGGATTCCTTCAAGTTCCATGTCTGAAATTCACGCATCTTCAGCAATAGGGACAACTTCTGGGAAGAGCGATTCATTAAAGAAAAAGAAGCCATGAATTTTAGAAGGAGTCAGGGGAGGTAGATACAGGAGGGGTTGGAGGGAGGTGGGGCATGATGTAAATATGATACACATATATGAAATTAAAAAAAAATGAAATCTCTATAATACCAGAATCTTATTTGTGGAGTCTACTGCAGAAAAAATTAAATTTGGATATATTCCAGATCTTCTGGGTTGGGGTTCCTAAAAAGACCAGGAGGTTTTGGGATATAGAGAGGAGGTGTATGGGACTTGAAGTGAGAAGGAAGTGGGCATCTCCCTTCCCACTGTGGCTAGGGAGGGAAGGGCATGCCTGTGTAGGGGACCAAGCCATTGGGTCCTCCAGCCACCAAGCCACGGAGACCCACTTTCCACAGAACCGTGTGGGTGCTTTCTTAGTTATGTTGTTCATAATAATCGATCAGATCTGTACCGTTCTGTTGCTTTTGACAAAACAAATTCTGACACGTTTTGATAGTAGAACTAAAAATATGTTTGCAACTAGCTGAGGAGCCGTAAATGCTGGAATCACATAATCACAACGGACAGACTGCTCTCCACCAGCCAGCCCCGACCATTAAAAGCAGCAAATCAACCGCGGCTAATGGGAGCCTTGAGTCTCCTTCTGGTTCTCATTCACCTTCTCTAATTTACCGCGTGGGGGTAGAAGGGCAGAGGAGAGGCTCCCAGGTCACCTTGGTGTGGTCCTGGTGATGCCTCTGTTACCTGGAATCTTCCCAGCCAGCCACGTGAACGTCTGGGCCGGGCCTTGGCCAGTGGGGGCTGGAGAGCAGTTTCAGGGATGGGCTTCGCAACCTCAGGGCTGTAGTTGTTTTCCAGGTGTCTTCTCTGAAGCAGCCCCGATGGCGTACGAGGGCTGAGTGAGCAGCCCTTGAACATGTGCATGGATGTCTTTCTCTCTGCAATTATTCTATGGGACAGTGATGTGTGGAGGTGCATGCCCTCTAAGAGGCCCTCTAATTCCTTCACCCCCACCTAAACACCTTTTCTGAGTCTGACTCCCCGAGTGTCCACCACAAGCCAAACCTGCACCTCCACAGCTCCGAGAAGGAACTGGCCGGCTGCAAGCTCAGAAGAATGATGGCGTTTGGATCTCTGGCCAAAGAGAACAAAGCCCCTCCCTTTGTGGTATGGAGGAGGGTCGGCCGTGGGAAGACGGCTTCTCCTCTTCATGTGTCCCTAAGGGTTCTGAAATATAAACTAGCTTTTCAGGTTATCATGATAGTTCCCTCCCAAAGCAGGAGGCGCTAAATACTGCTTGGTATTTGGTAAGCTTAACTAGAACACAGGTGACAAGAGCGCTTTACCTTGCTGGTTCCAGCTAGTCTAGCTCACCAGTTTGCCCTGGGCGATCTCCTGTTTCTGCCTACTGGATGTTGGATTATAGGCAGCTGCCATGCCCATTCAGATTTTTTTTTTTAAATGTGGCTTTTTCCGGATCCAGGCTCCTGTTCTCTTACCTGCATGGCAAATGTTTTATCCACTGAGCCACCTCTCCAGCCCCTGGTCCACTGTTTCTTTAGTCCCCTATAGTCCTTAAGGTGTTTTCCTTGCATCTTTTGCCTTTGCTGTTTATTACCATAATTTGAGAGTGATATAGATTCTTTGTATTTATTAGAAATAAGTTATTTTACATTATGAACATTTCTATAAATGAAAACATTTAGAAACAAAGTGAGGCATACATTGCTGAGTAACTACATTCATAACAAGGATGTTCCATGCCATCAGCCATCAGGAAGTGCAAAGCAAAACCATACTACCACTTTATACTGACTGGGATATAATAATTAAAGGGACAGGACAGCAGTATTAGCAGGGATGCAGAGAGATTAGATGCTCACATGCTGTTGGAGGAAACATAGACTTGCAGTTCTGCAGAGTTAAACAGAGTTACTGTATGACCCAGCAGTTATGCACCAGGGTTTATATGCAGGATAAATTTAAAAAAAAATGGCAGTACCAAATTTACATATGAATATTACAAACACCATTGTTTGTGACTGACACATGGATAAGCAAAATATGACATATGTAGTCACTGGAATATTGTTCAGTCATAAATAAGAACCTATGCATGCTATGATGTGGGCAAATCTTGAGAACATGCTGAGTGAATGTGAGACACAAATGACCATGTTAGATGATTTCCCTTATTAAAGAAAAGGTCCTGAATAAATAATCAAATAGAAGCATAAAACAGAGCAGTTGTTACTTAGGGAGAGGAGATACGGGGAGATTATTGGAGACATTAACTGAAAGGTTCGGAGTATCTTTCTGCGGCAAGGTGTTCAGGAATTGATTGTGGTGACCATTCCTCAATTCTGATTAGAAGGAAGGCTTTAAACAGGCGAACTCTGTGGCAGGTGAATTCTGTGTATAAAGCTGTCAGCCCCTACTTCATGCTTCCAACTCTTCACAGTATTTAAAACAAATTTGAAAGAGATCAACCTTAATGCCATAGTCTTTCCCTCTTCTCTCCCTTCCCCATCTCCGTCGCTTGCATTTTGGGGAAGCACAGAGACACTGTCACTCACTGACAGTGGAGAGGGAGGCTAGTAGCAAAGATGGGTATTCAGAGGCTTTCATCCAGTCACCTGTCAATCATGCTTCTAGCTATTCATCCATCCAGTGCATATCCCCGGCCCCTCCACATGCTAGGCTCTCTGGAAGGCTCTGGGACAAAGCAGTTAGAAGAGTGGGCAAGATCCCTATGGAAAGGACCTTGGCAGTCTGCTTGGAACAGCTGGAAAGTGCACAGGCTCTCTTGCGATGCACACAGGATGCTGGGCTAGGGAGCCTCGTGGGAAAGGCTGGGGGAGCTTCTAGAATAGCGATGTCTCAGTTTACTGCTGAAGGAGACATGGCTAGGTAATGTTGAAGATCGCTAAACAGACCAAGGCTATTAGAGAATGAGGTGACTGTCTGGTAATGTCAAACCTGGGGAAAGAAACGCCTAATGACCTCGTTAAGACTCTGGGGCAAGAGGGAGTTCCTAAAGGCTTAGAGGCAGAGGAACTGTCTTCATTGAAACAGGCATACCGTTTTTGTTTTCCCAAACTGCATTTAAATTAATTTTTTTTTTTTGCTTTCACATTTTACAACAAATATTGCTGTATACTAAATTACACTGACAGTTTTACTACGTTGTACACTTCTTTCTTAAGATTGTTTTCATTTATTTGGCAATGTCATCCATGTGTATGCTGTACTTTGACATGTTCCCCGACCCTGTCCCCATTACCCTCATGGGTCCCCCTTCCCTTCCCACCAGTGCATAATATCTTGAGAGCTTGTTCGGAGGTTCTAGCTTGGGAGCACAGCTACCAGTAGATCAGAGGTCCTCCTCTGCCGGGGAAGGCTGTCCCCTTCAGTGGAGCATGAGCTTTGGGAGGGACACACTTGTGGCAGTGAGGGAGGGGCGGGGCAGCAGCCTAGCCAGCCAGATCAACTGAATCAAGCCTCGAAATGAACAGGGTGGCAGATGCGGCAGCCACATCGCCTTCACATCCTGTGCCTTCTATCTTTCTAGTTAAACACGGAGGTTGTTACTGGGCTTTGCATGACAACAGCCACTCTTATTTTCTCACGCACACGACCCCTGCTTCCCGCTTTGGTCACCATAGCGGTGCGCCTTCTCTGTGCATCGTGTTTCAACAAGGTGTGTCTAAGAGCCAATAGCAAAGGGACTGAAACTGCTTTGGCCCTAACTTGTCTCCCATCGTGTTTTCTAAGGAACACTCTTTCCCAGCTCTAAGTTAACATTTATCATGATAAGAAATAACTAGTGTTTAGTTCTCCATTCTGTCTTTTCCTGTCTTAGGTCAAAGCACTGCTTCTTGAACATGCCATCTGTCTAAAGCCATTTCATAACCTGTCAGGTGGCTGAGTTGCTCATTATAGTTTCAGTGTAACCTAACGTAAGGAAACTGCATGGAAACTCAAGAGGAGGCTTTGGAGCAGGGAGGCCTTGGGGCTTGAATACAGAAAGCAGGCTTAAATCACCATGCCGTCCACACAGCTTTGCCAAGCTTTCCTACCCTGTGCTTTTATGTCAGAATTTAAAAATTTTACCATGAAAAGACAGCCATAGCTGTCTTTTCTTCCTCTCTCTCTCTCTCTCTCTCTCTCTCTCTCTCTCCCTCTCTCTCTCTCTCTCTCTCTCCCTCTCTCCTTCTCTCTCTCTCTCGTGTGTGTGTGTGTGAGACCTTGGCACCAGTTGGCCCATTAAAAGAATCCAGTATGGAAAAGCACAGGCCTTTGGTACAGTAATAATCCAAGCAGATTGTGGCATTAATGTTCTCTGAAATACTGTCAAAATGAACATGATATTTCAATATCCTCACCGCGGCTGTACGTTCAAGAGAACAAGTTCTCGTTCTGCCCAGCCCTACACCACATCACTTACTGGAGCTAAGTCTGTGTTCATGTTTAGCACGAGAATTGACGCTAGGGACATTTTAGCTAAGGAAGACTGTCTCTCCCAATGAGAAACAGTGGGATGGGATATTATATGGTCAACTGGCTTCAGCATGATTGGTTTAAGGCTTGAATGTTGAATGCCAACATTTCTTCTTTGAGACTTCTCTGCAGGAATATTAGGGCACAGGAGACTTTAAGAGAGTAGAAAGTGTGAGAAGGAAGTTGAGAAAACCAGAAATTAGCCTCTTAACTTTGTTCCTACTGATTTCACTGTGTTCTGTAAGGCTTCGTGAAAACAAAGTTTTGAGTTTTCTGATGAATTTCACATGGGTTGATTGGTAGGAAAGTAACATCAGAGGGCATTGTACATGCACAGAAAAGGGTATTCATTCTTCTAGATTCTCTAAACTGTTGCCTAAAACATGTTGGCTAAAGCAATGCCCAGGGCCACCAATGCCAGGCAAACTTGTTCAAAAAGTGGACAATTTCTCAATGGCCATGGGTGGTAAGCTTTCACGTGGTTCAGTGGAGCATGCCCACTGTGGATGACAAACACTCATCCCCGAATCCACAGTGTCTTCTCTGACCTTTAAGGAGGGATGCTTAGCTGCTAAGTGAGCTAGTTGGTGTCTTGGTCCTTGGAAATTCCTTTTAGTCTGGACTTTTGGTGGTTCTATGATTTCTTTCTAAGGGAGTCAGCTCTCTACCTTCTATGGTCTCTAATGAAGCAACTTCCAGCGTCTCATTACCTTTTGAGAATCCTCTGTGATGTCAGATCATCCTCCTGAGGTCATGGCTTATATTATCATGGTTGGCAAGGAGAAAGCATCTCATAAACCAGAAAGAAAAAAAGACACCATTCCTATTCATTCAGGTTTCAGTGTAGGATGCAGATGACGTAATGACTTAAGGAGAACTGGGGATCATTCTGCAATTGTAGGATGGGTTAGTGAACCACCATTAACAAGTTATTTAAGGACTGGGAAGTTTGACTGCATGACAGTTGCACTTGGTCCTGGTAAAAAGACCTACTTATCTACTTTGTGAAGATGTTTTGCCTAAATTTTTAATGAGGAGACTTTATGAGATAGATTACTAGCAGAGCCTCCTAACCAACAAGGTACAGGAGATTTACTATTATGTGAGCATCTATTGCTTTTTGACACCACATATGGCCTTTGTTAAGATGCTTTGTCTCAAAGGCCATTCTTACCTTATAAATGTTGTCATTTTCCCAGAGCTCGTGGTGCACATGGTGCTCGTGATGCACCATGGCTGTGTAACTAGATGCTTAATGCTTGCTGGTTGCATAATTGAGTCAGTATAAGGAGACCTTTCTCTCTCATATACACTGCTGTCATTCAGCTTTCTTCTAAAGAGTATACCATATCATGTCTGATGTCAATCAACTGTCTTCTCTCTTGCTGTGACTTTGGGATATAAGACCACAGATTCCAAACAGTAGAACATGGTAGTACTTGTTAAATTTCTAAGTGACTGTCACTCTCATGCTTAAGATCTTTAGATACTGTTATGGTTTAGATCTTAAATGTCTCTCAGAGACTAATGGCTTGTTCAGGAGGTGATGGAGCCTTTAGGAGGTGAGTCCCAGAGGAAGTTAGGTCATTAAGGAGGTTCTTTGAAGGGGCTATTGGAACGCTGGCTCCTCTCGCTTTGCTTGTCTTTGCTTCCTGGCTGATGTGAGGTGAGCATCGGTACTGTTTTATATAACTATATCGTTCCACCATTCTACTCACCCAGATGCAACCCAGCCAAACTGTGGACCAAAACCTCGGAAACCATGAGCCAAAATAATACCTTTTATCTCTGAGTAGTCACAGCAACAAAAAGATGAATAACTCATATGCCCCACATTATCAGTAAAGGATACATATGAAACTTCTTCACATGGCACAGAATGTTTCGTAACTCAGTCTTTTTTTCCCTGTGCTTCCCCACTGCCTTACCCAGCCTCCCCACCCCTCATTCCCAAAGATACACATTTGGCCTGTATTAGAGCCCTTCTGTACTACCTGTAGGGTTTCCTTGAGGCAGTGGCTTCAATCCCTGCGAAGTAGCTCCACTGTGGCCAGTGGTGCAGCTCTGGAGAGAGTGTGGGTCTACTGGTCCATGCAGTCCTTGATCAGGGGATGGAGAGCCAGCGGGAACATACAGAATTCTTGGGAGCACACAGTAGAGGGCATAACTCAGTTTATTGCTGAATGGAGTCACATTTATAGTGAGCAGAAGGGCTCTGGTTTCCAAGGACATCAGGGGAAACTCATTGGTTAGGACAGCACAGGTATGCCAGCACCATTTGCATGTTTGTGCTCACAGCCTGGACCTATTTTTCTGGGGACCAGAAGGAGAGACATTATATAGGGAGAGATAAGTTACAGCTCTAGGTAACTAATTTGCCAGGTCACATACTTTTGAGCAAGGTGGCACCTTGCTGTGGCAGGCTTGTGGTCTGTCAGAGCAACCAGTGGAGGAATAGCCAAATGCCTTCCACGCTCAGAAATGAGAATTCCAGGGTTCCAAGCAGCTTCTACTCCATCTCAGCTCCAGAACAGCCCCACACCAAAACACTATGTTCTTTGGCGCCGATGCTTCTACTTACCTGAACCTGAGTGTCATTTCTGAGTCTCCCCTGCTGATCCCAGCAGGTCCTAAATTCACACTGACTTTCTCCATGTGGTCTCTCTGATCCCTGTGACTGAAGGTAGACCTTTCTACATCTACTACATTTCTGTAATCTTATGTTTGCTCACTAATCTCCTGAGAGAGGAGAGCTTGAGGTAAGAGACCATGTCACCATTTTGAACATGCCCTCAATGTCTAACTCATTTTAGGGATTCACAAAAAAAATGCCTGCACATTAACAAAAACATTGTTTTTTATTCTCTGCAGTAATGCTTCCAAGAGGCTGTCACATTATCCTCATTCCTGTAAATCAGCATCTGATAACTGTGTGTGTGTGTGTGTGTGTGTGTGTGTGTGTGTTTGTGTGTGTGTGTTTGTTTGTGTGCTCCTGGTGGGGGTAGATGAGGTCTAAGTCCAGCTGAGAAGTTTAAGAAGAATCTTAGACACTCATCTACCTCTGTCAAGATCCTTATTTTAGCCGTTCCCAGAGCAGAGCAGCAATCTATGAGAATTTAAAAAGCCAAAGCCAAAATTTTACAACTCTGAAACCCCATGTCCCAGCTAAGAACTAAAAAGAAGTCTGATGAATCAGTAAAGAAAGACATTTATAGAAATAAAAGGTACAACTTTAACTTCCTAGTTTATTATTTTTAAAAAAAACATGAAAGACAGAGGAAATTGTGGCAACAGTTTGGGGAGCAAGCTTGGGGAATATCTGTTGGGGAGCAGAAGATGAGACAGGGAAGTCAGTTACCACTATGGGCAGTGGAGTCTGAACTCACTGGAGACTTCTGAGAAGAGAGGCTATGAGGCTGGGTCATCGTTGTCTCTCAGATCTATTTCTGAGGGTTAACCCCCATCTTGCTCTGTGCTCAGACCCGCTATATTTTCATGACAGAGAGTCTTAGGTGCTCCTAGAAGTGGTCATCAGTGTTTTAGACTAACGCTGGGGGAAGGGGGTATAGGGGCATGCAGCGAGAATATTCGGTGGGAATTAAGAATCCCCAAGTGCTCTCCTTGCATTTGCTCATAAGTAAGGGACTCTGGATTTGCAATAATATGCGCACAACACAAACCTACAGGATTAAGTTAGGTAGCTGGTTTTCAGCTGGGTGTAATTTAGTCCCGTCCCTTGGGGGATAACCGCTGATGTCTGAAATCAGTTTTAGCTGTCACAAGTGGGAGGGCGAGAGTACTACTGTGTCTAGTGGGCAGGGATCCAACTACCCCTAAACTAATATCAACTTCAAATTTCAATAGCACTGAGGTTTTGAGTCTCTGGGTTAGGTTTATCAAAAAATTACAGATAAGAACACAAAGGTGCAGAGAAGTTGAATAACTTCCTTAGGCTTATAAACCAAGTGCATGGCCAGGGTTTGAACTGTACTTCATCTGTTTCCAAAGCCTGTGCCTTCTAGAGAACAAGAAAGAGCCTGAATCCTAGAGGCTTACTAAAAAACAAAACAACTCAAAACAAACAAACAAACAAAGATCCCCAGACCTGTACTAGTCATGCGTCCTGGTTCATAACTTCAAAGGCTCCTGGAGCTGGCTGGAGCTGGCTGGAGCTGGCTGGAGCTGGCTGGAGCTGGCTGGAGCTGGCTGGAGCTGGCTGGAGCTGGAAGGAGGTGGGGAATGAGAACCTTTTCCATCTTCCCCTGGCTGCTCTCTCCTGGGCAAGTTGGGGCAGGTTCCCTGGGCACAAATCCCAGATTGCATACCAGGGCTGGCCAGGTGCCCTTAGCTGGAAGCCACAACTCCTTTGCAATGTACAATGTTGCCCTTCTTCAGCCAAAGCTGGCTGGCGGTTCTCTGTGGAATGGCAGCTCCCCACATTCCCCAAGGCTTGGGACGGTCTTCTGGCAAGCATGTGGAGTGAAGAGTTACAGGTGGTGCAGACATGGTTTGGAAGGAATCCCAGCTGGGGCAATACCAGGAGGCTTCTGATCTCTAACCAGATAACTGTGGCGGCTTGCAGAATCCCAGGAACCTTCTCTACTCCAGGAAACTAGCTTCAAGGGCAACAAGGCCTTCTGAGAAGCTCAAAGAAGCTCAGAAATGGAAACTGCTCTGTCATTTTTGCCTTCTTAGCTTATAAATATTTTTGCAATAGCACTGAATTCTCCGTTGCCACATCCCTTAAGATGGGGAGTAGGCCTAGTAATGAACTGAGAGCTGGGACTCCTGATACAAAGAACGGATACAAAGGGAAGACTTGATGCAGACACTGATGGATCTCTCAACTTAGCTGTTTGCTTTTTGGGGGTAAGGGACACCTTGTTTTTCTTTGGGCAAAGGCGAGGCATACGGTCCTTTGGGGAGCTTTCAGCTCTGTAGCTTCATGTCTTCTGGTTTCCAGACTCACATCTTGCCTCAGGGGAACTGACAGCCATCCCACATGCTGTTCCTGGTCTGTTTAATCGAACTTTCATTTGATGTTGGTTGGAATTTCACATGTGGACCAAATACAGAGGAATTAAGTGATTCCAGCAGCTTGAATCTAAGGGAAGCTTTAACCTTTGATAGCAAATAAATTAAAGCGTAGTGTATCTCAATAATCTGTTTTAGGGGACATTGAGTAGAAGCTAGTTCATTTGTTCATTCATTACTTCTTTTTTTTCCCCCCCATTAGTTTGGCAAGCAATTACTAAGGATTTACCCTGCTTAAAGCTTTCTGTAGGTGTTGAGGGGGTTATTAAGGGAAGTGTGGTAAAGCTTACAATCTAATGAGGGAAAGAGAGCTTGCCCATACTGCAGGATGTAAATATGACAACAGAAGTTGGCAAACTGCAGAAACTCTTTCCCACTTCTAGGTTAGGAAATGCTTTTGGTGTAGAGAAGAGGAAGCGAATATGGGGTACGTATCTAAGGAAGTGAACTATGATGGAAGAAGAGAAAAATAATATTTTGTTGAAGGGTAGGTATGGAGCAAACATACCAACCAAGTAAGTTTGTTCTTAGGTAATTTGTTCCTTTATAATCGTCTTATCCTATTTTTCTACTGTAATCTGTTAGAATGGCTAACATTTTGTATTATACATTAGTAGTTTCAAGACATGGCTTATGGACAATTGCAGGCCTGTAAACAGTCACTATTTCATACATACAGAAATCGATGTTTACTATTAGAGTGATCTGATCATTCTTTGTTGACTAATAATTATGAAAATTTGGAGCCTTGATCTGTAGATTGTTTCATAATTTTGTCCTCTCCCTCTCTTTCCTTCTTTCCTTCCTTCTTTTACTTCTCCCTTTTCTTTCTGTACTAAGGACTGAACCTGGGGTCCCACACATGTTAGGGAAGTTCTTTTCCACTAAGCCACATGCCCAGCTCATAATTTAATTCTTTTAAGTAGTTTATATTTACTTTTTTGCAAAACTGTCCCTCTGTGATAGAGTAGAAATAAAATAATGGGACTCTTTTCTATCCATAGGTGTTCTGAGAACACTTCGTGAACCATCTCTGACCTCTGTCTTTCCACCATTATATATGCTGCCTTAGGGTAAAAACAATCCCTTGTACTCATATCTCAGTCTCCAGCCCATGAATGGGTGACCTTCAATCCTTGCGGCATATTGAAACATGGGAAGAACTTAGGTCAACTATCACTGAGTAGTTTTCAACTTTTGGAGGCTCATTTGTTGTTCTCAACTTGAATTAGCACTTGGTTCCATAATTCGTTAACAAGAACAGCAGTCCTTGATCTGACTGTCCTAGAGATTTTTTTATGCAGGACGTGAGCTTCAGGCTCAATGTTCTGTTATTTTTTGAATGTATCGAAACCATACACTCCTATTCTTTCTCACCAGCCACATTTTGCAAATATGGTCTTTTATACTTCTAAATTTTTCCTAAAATTCACAAACAATGGTCTTACATATAGTGCACTTTTTTTTATAAGCCTATTGTTTCATGAACTATTTATTATTCATTCTTCCTTTGACTGCTTAGTCTCTAAATTCTTGTTAAGTGTTGGTGTTGATGCTGTGCTAGGTACCAGGGACACCAGGATAAGATACAGACTTCCCACTTTCTAGGAGCTAGAAATCTAGTAGGAGAGTTAGAAACAGGAATGCAAAAACACTGTAAGGAGTTACAGGGACTATGTAGTGTATTTGTAAAGGAAACAGAGGCTTTAGTTCCATGTTAGAAGCCAGAGAATGTTCATGAAAGAGACATTTCTTAATTTCAGGTGGAGAACTGAGTGGGGTTCCATCCAGGAGAGAAACTATTGTGGGCAGAGACCACTTAAGGATGTGCATCACATCGTGGCTGAGAGTACTTCACTACCACCACCATAATAACCACCACTACCATCACTGTCACCACAGCTGTTATGATTATATTAACTTTCATTATTGCAGCCAAAATGTCTTATAAAAATCACTCGGTGGGGGAAGGATTTATTCCAGCTCTCAATTCCAGAGAGCTCAAGTCATGGTGGCTTACCTTCATGTGTTTCAGAAGAACATTTTAGTGTAGGCACACATTGTAAAGGAGCCCCTTATGGTGGACAGGAAACAGAATCAGTGACGCCAAAAGGACAGGGTAAAAATAGGCCCCCACCCCAGAGAGCAATTCCTCCAACTAGGTCTTACCTGCAGAAGTTTCTAGAACCATGCAAAATTGTGCCATCATCTGGGAACCAAGCCCTTAAACACACAAGCCTAGGATGGAGTGTTTCCATTGATATAGTAACAATGGTCATTCTACTGCCCCTGTCACCACTGCTCATTATGAATATCATTCCCACCTCTATCACCATTGACATGGTCACCGTTGCCCCTCTGAGCACCTTACAGGAGCATCACTAACACTCCGCTTGGCTGGCAAGTGTCGGTTACTTGCTATGTATAGGCCTAGTAATGAGGGAGAACGTCTCAGTATACTATCATGTAATCTTTTCAACCTACAAAGCAATCTCTCTTAGGGTTCCCAACTTAAAAGTCAAGAAACAGAGGTACAAAGGCAAGAATAATTTGCCCCATGAATGCCTCTAAGTAGTGACAGGATTCCAGCTCAAGTCTGCTGAGCTCAGAAAGCAAATATTTAATTAGGTCTCTCAAGAGTCTTAAACACAAGGCCAGATGTTTAGCTTTATCATTTTACTAAGTATTTCACTGCCTAGAATCTCTTTCTGTCCTTGGCAAACATTAAAAAAATTTTGTTTCTTAAGTTATTTATTAAAATGCTAAACAAGATTTGTCCTGACTAGTTTTATGTCAATTTGAAACAAGCTAGAGTCCTTTTAGAAGAGGGAACCTCAACTGAGAGAGTATACCTACCAGACTGGCCTGTAGGGCAAGCCTGTGGTACATATGGGAGCTCAGACAACTGTGGGCAGACCATCCCTGGGTAGATGGTCCTGTAGATGAATAAGAAAGTAGGCTGAGTAAGCCATGATAAGCAAATGGCATTCCTCCATAGCTTCAGCATCAGTTCCTGTCTTCAGCTTCCTGCCCAGCTTGGTTTCCTGCCCTGACTTCCTTGATGATGGATGATATGGTGGTTTGAATAAAAATGGCCCCCATAGGCTCATATAGATGAATGCTAAGACACCAGGAAGTGGCACTATTTGAGGAGGATTAGGAGGTATGGCCTTAGAGGAGTAGACGTGGTCTTCTGGAGGAAGTATGTCACTTGGCGTGGACTTTGAGGTTTCATAAGCTTATGTCAGGAACTCTCCTTTCCCCCTCCCCACCCCTGCTTGCAGATCAGGGTGTAACTCAGCTACTGCTCCAGCATCATGCTCCCCGCCATGATGGTTATGGACTACACCCCTGAAACTGTAAGCCAACCACAAGTAAGTGCTTTCTTTTGTGAGAGTTGCCTTGGCCGTGGTGTCTCTTCACAGCTGTAGAACAGTGACTAAGACAGATGACAATGTGGAACTGTAAGCTGGTATATAAAACCTTTCCTCTCCAAGTTGCTTTTGGTCATTGTGTTTTATCACAGCAATAGAAACAATATTATTCAAAGGACAAATCCCAAGACAGCTCCAAGTAAGTAAGTACATTTTGACACAGTGAAATGTATGATCAGGTTTGTTGTTAAGTAGCAATGGCAATTTCTGGGTTCTGTGACCCTCAGCTGACTCTGATGCCTGTATGCCCTAAACTAGGCTACTTATAGAAGCAACTCCTAAGGTTACTAAGACTATTAAATATACTAATATTTATAAAGTGCTTAACATGGGGGGATGATCATAGATTCAGGGACATAGAAATGTTAGCTATTCTATGATTCTTAATCTCTGCCTTGATCAACCCAGGACAGCTAGTGAACCTGTACTTGTCACCTGCATGTCCATGTCTGCTTTCGTGGAAGGCTGCTCAGTTGCTGACGAGGGATTTTCTTTTGCCCTCTTTTTCTTTTTCTCCATGCCAACTATAGACACACTGGGAGAAAACAGGGTCTCACCCAGTAGGTTGCCACGAGGCTGATTTCCAGGGGCAGCAGCTCCTGAAGCAGAGTCAGTGGTTTCTCTTTTCTTGGGACAATAGATTCTGCTAAGGTTGTTAGGAATTCTGCCAGTTTGCGGAGCAGGTATCAGGTCCTTCTGGAGAACTGAAAAAAGGAAGAAAACCCTTCCTCTGTTCTCTTTCCCCAGACTGCACAGACCTGAGTGAAGTCCCACTCACCCAGTGGTTGTGCTGCTTCAGTGGCTTGATCAGTCGTTTGCAGGAGCATCTGTCCTGGTTACTCCTTACTTCTTTGCTGTAGGTCAAAGTGACTAGACATTCTGGTTTTGCAAGGATTGTCCCCAGTGACATGGCTCCAAGCCTTTCTTTTGAGCCACCATGTGATGCAATTTGGCCCTTTATTTCTTCCTCAGCTTCAAACAAACTGGAGGCATGAAGTTGTGATTCTTAAAACGTGTTTATAAGGGTTAAAATATCCTTCTCTTCCCTTCCCTTCCCTTCCCTTCCCTTCCCTTCCCTTCCCTTCCCTTCCCTTCCCTTCCCTTCCCTTCCCTTCCCTTCCCTTCCCTTCCCTTCCCTTCCCTTCCCTTCCCTTCCCTTCCCTTCCCTTCCCTTTCCCTCCCCTCCCCTCCCCTCCCCTCTTCTCCTCTCCGCTTCTCTCCTCTCCTCTCCCCCTCTCTCTGTTTCTCTCTCTCTCTCTCCTCTCTCTCTCTCTCTCTCTCTCTCTCTCTCTCTCATGGAGGCTATAATTAAAATGGAGAGGACACAGGGTACAGCTGGTAACTGCAATCTGAAAACTCAGGAGATTCTGAG
Source organism: Cricetomys ansorgei (assembly GCA_026225945.1). Taxonomy (NCBI): domain Eukaryota; kingdom Metazoa; phylum Chordata; class Mammalia; order Rodentia; family Nesomyidae; genus Cricetomys; species Cricetomys ansorgei. The sequence continues at coordinate 17,695,164 of JAMJFZ010002601.1, forward strand.
AAACTAAACTACAAGATAATTTCTTTAGAAGGAGACCAAAGTGGTTTGGGAAGACAAGAAAGTCATTTATTTGAGCAAGCTGAAAAATGAAGAATCCAGGAAGAGCAAGTCTAAGTCAGTACGGAAAAAAAAATTAACCAAGTGAAAGTACTGGACAGTGGAAGAGGTATGAAATAGAAAGTTCCAGCTTTGACCTTCAGCACAAAATGTTGAGCAAATGCCAGAATACGCCTCTGTCGAACATTTTCTACTGAATTTCTTATATTTTCAAGGTATTATGAGTCAGTGGAATGGTAGTGTAGAATGTCTGGGCTAGAAAGGACAGTGGAAGCCGTTTAGTCTGAGTCTCAGAGAGGAATATTTTGAAGACTATGTGCAGGTGCAGGTGGGGGGCGCCATCTTATCCACATTCATTATAATGGCACCTATGAGGCTACAGAGGAAATTATTTTGAATCTTTTTTGATTAGGTGTCTTTCCAGCTATGATGGCTAATCATCAATGTCAACCTGATTGAGTCTGAAATCAACTGAGAGATGTACTTCTGGGCAGGTCAGTGAGGGAATTTTCTGGAAGGATTAACTGAGTGAGGAAGGGCTTTCTTCAGAGTGGGCATCGCTTTCTGAGCGTGGCCCACATATAAAGATATCTGAGGCGAAACCAGGGCTACTTTGGCCCACCTGCCCTAGTTCCTTGTTGATAAGGGTATCTACTCTGCCGCTGTTATTGATACTGTCATTGTTTGCTGACATCAACCTTCTTTGATCTTCCAATGTGTCATAGAGCTCTCCAGGAACCTTCCAGGTCTTCTGTTCCAGATTACGATTGCTGAGCTTTCCAGCCTCTCTAGCTTGTAGAGAGCCATTATTGAATGACTTAGCCCATTCTGTGTAAATCAATCTTGTAAATACCTTTTGTAATATATATTCAGTCTATCAGTTCTGTTCCTCTAGAGAGCCCTGACTATTAATAGCACATGCAGATCATGAGCAATCAAACATTTTTTTACATAAAAGCCAACACTTGCAGGCAATGAAAACTGCCGAAGCCTAGGCAGCCTCTCACACAAGGCACAAAACAACCATTTTAAACATAACTGGATGTAAACTTCTACAATATGTGTGCATGTTCTTGTGTGTGAGTGGCATGCATATGGAGACCAGAGGTTGATTTCAATCTCCTCCGTCTCTCTCTCACGTTAGTTTTTGGGATAGGGCCTCTCTCAGAACCTGGAGCCCACTAGCTTGGTTAGACTGATGATCTGCAAGCACCAGGGATCCTGTTGTCCTGCCTTTCCAGTGCTGGGATTACAGGGAATATTGCCACACCTGAAATTTTACCTTTGTGCTGTGGATCTGAATTACGGTCCTCACGCTTGTACACAAGCACTTAAGATGAAACCGTCTCTCCAGCTCGCAAATGGGGGCTCTCTAAGCTCTGCAGTCCTCCTTTATTTGTATAAGTCAAGTAAATCTAAGATTTAAATCTATTTAAAATGTAAGATTTAAACCTATTTAAATCTATTTAAACTTCACTTTTCAAGGAATAGGCATGTCTTTCTAGAAACTGACTTCTATCAGCAACGAGCTGTCACCACTCAATGGAACTGATAAGGACGACAGTTATCAAGGTGACACATAAAGAAACTCCTCAGCATGGGTATCATATGTCATATGTGAGGGACCAGACATCTTCAATGAGATGTTCCTTGTTTTCTTTCTTGAGTTTTACTTCATGGTCCTTGTACTTGTGCCTAATCATTATTATATGATATTAGATGTATGCAGATTATAAGAACCGAACAGGGTTTTTTGAAGCATATTCTTTACTATGTGAGATTTCTCCTTGAAGTGTGGACTTTAAAACCTAACCGTTGGCAAAGATGCACATTCCCCACAGATCTACTGTCCACTTTATTGATCTGTAAAGTCAGTAAGATAACAACCAGTGGAAAGAGCAAGTTAGCAAAGGTTTCTTTTGCTATGGTAAAGACCATGACCAAAAGCAACTCGGGGATGAAAGGGTTTGCTTCATCTTATTCTTCCAAGGCAGTAATCCACCGTGGAGGAATGTCAGGCAGGAAACAGGAGGCAGAAACTGAAACAGAGGCGGTGGAGAGGGCTGCTTAGTGGCTTGCTCCCTGGCTTGCTCAGATTGCTTTCTTACATATCCCAAGACCACTTGCCGGGTGGCACAATCCACGATAGACTGGACTCTCCCACATCCATCTTTAATCAAGAAAATGACCTACGTTCTTGCCTGTGGGCAGTCTGCACGGAGGCATTTTTTAAATGAGGTTCCTCTTCTCAGATAACTACAGCTTGCATAAAGTTGATGAAAAAAAGCAGTCAGTACCACTGAGAACTATTCAATAGGTTGTTTTGGTGTTTTATAGACATCTGTTCATAGGAATCTTGACAACATCTGTCAGAGATTTCAAAGGCATTGTTTTTTGAGTTTGAAAAATTTATAACTTTCCATCCAATTAACTGGTGATCCTCAAACATCGTGGATCATCAAACATATGCTACTTCTTTGATGATAATTTCTTTGTCTCAATTACTTCTCAAGAGCTTGGCCTTCACTTGAAAGTCTGTGAAGTGATTATTTTGCTGTATGTTGATAGCCCTGTTTCTATGACTACTCTCAAGAATCTTTTAATTTAGGATGTTGTCTTTCAGTGTTGTTACTCCAGTAGTTGGTAAAGGTACCTAACTCACACGATTTATTGAGTGATAGTCAATCGAATCAATTAGTTTATGCTAGTCTATATTCATCCATTCATTTAGAAACAAAGTCTGATGATTCCTAGGTCAGCTTCAAACTGCCTACATAGCCAAAGATGACCTTGAATTTCTGATCTCTTTGCCTTTCCCTTCCAAGTACTGAGGTCATAGGTATGTGCTATTGCGCTTGGTTTGTGCAGTGTTGGGGACCTAACTCAGAACCTTGTCTGTGCTAGACAAGCGTTCTTGAAACTGAGCCACATCTCCAACCCTCTTTCTACTCTTTGAGGGCTTGTGAACTGTGGTGGGAATTTTAGCCTCTGGCGTATACCCAATCTGCATCTTGATGTGATGAACTTTCTATTAAAGACATACCATCTACTTGCCCAAAAGGAGCTGGATTTGACTTCCCGTTTTGACCACTTATTGCTACTACTCCTGTAAAGTTTTAGTAAGAGAGTTTGTACCGAAAAGAGGGTACTCTTTTTTAAATTTCTCCCAAAGGGCATTCAATTGTGTTTAGAGCTGGATTGTGTTAAAGCCTTGCCCTATACAGCCTAGGAAAAACTCACACATACTTGACTTCAAAAGCCAAATTACCTGTCGGAGTAGAGCTTTGAGGGACATTCTTGGATGCGGTGATTCTATATTTAGGGTCAGAAACCTGTTAGTTTGAAATTTGAAGTGGTTATACGTAGGTGTTTCTAAATCTTGACTCTGACAAAGCAGATCATGTGACAGATGAGACAGGCTCTGCTTTCCCCACTGAGTTCCTTGGAGACTAAATGAAATATACAAACTACAGAAAGATTCAACATGTTTCTACAAAGCATTTGTTTATTTATTTATTTGTATACAAGTATAGTCTTTTTTTAACTATCCTTTCTCATAGTAAGAAAATTCCCTCTACACACAGTTTTTCAAAAGGAAGAAAAAACTCACTCAGGTTCCCCCCACACTCTAATTTTATGAATGTATGTTGAGTAATATATGAGATATATTTTCTATGAGTTAATATAATTTAAAAGTCTCTGAATGGATGAATGAAATTGATTTTCTAATATTAAGCAAATGTTGAATTCCTAAAAAAAAGACAACTTTATAGTTATATATCCCCTCTTCTATGTGCTTGTGGATATACTGTGTATTTTTTCTTTAGGAAATAAAAGAATATAATAATAATATTATTATTATATATATGTGTTACATATATATATATATAATATAAAAATAAAGAAATAAAGATTTCCTTTATTCATTCATTCCTCTAATTTCTGAGGCTACTTTCTTTCTCCTCTGTATATAACATTCATGTAGGCATCTTCAGTAGTACCGGCTTGCTGGTCATGAACTGTTTTAGATTGTGCTTTTCTTGAAATGTTCTTCCATCTCTGTCAATTTTAAAAGATAACTTTGCTGGATATGTCACAATCTCAGTTGGCAGTTATTCACTTATCCAGTTCAGGCTCACCTGGTTTTTAGGGCTGGGGATGAGTGACCCAGTGTTACTCTGATGTGTTTGCCTTTGCGAGTTGATGACTTCCCATGACAACTTTATATTGTCTATTGGTTTTGTATTTTTAGGATTTAGTATTTGAGTATCTATTTGGAGAGGTTTTTATCCAGACATATGTATTTGGGATCCTGTGCTGTTCAGTGTTTACTGACTTGACACAAACTAAAGACTCTTGGGGAAAGGAAATTCCAGTTGAGGAATTTCATGAGATTGGTCTGCGGGCATATCTGAAGGACATCTTCTTGATTGACAACTGACAGAGGAAGGCCTGACCTACGGTGGCCAAGGCCACCCCTGGACCAGTGGTCCTGGGTTATATAAGAAAAGTAGCTGAATGTGAGCCCGAAAGCAAGACAGTGAGAAGCAACCTCCAGGGTCTCTTCGTTAGTTCATTCCTGCTTCCTGGTTGCTGCTGCCTTGAGCTCCCACTCTGGCTTCCCTTGATTTCGGACTGTAAGGTGTAGGATGAAATACCCCCCCCTCCCAACACACACACACAAGTTGGTTTTGGCTAGTGTTTTTCATGGTAGCAGAAAGGAAAGTAGGACAGATGCTGGTATCAGGAACACGGGATGGTACTGTGGTGGATCTGACCATGCTGGGTTCTTGGGAAGGATTGTGGGAACAGTTGGGACAGGTTGGAGGTGCTCAGAGTGAAGTGAGCTGCTGTGGCAACTTGGGTGGCCATGCAGACACAGGAGGCCTTAGGAAATTTGAGAAGGCCATTTGAGAGTCCCTCAAAGACTCTGTTGGGGCCTTTCCCGTGGTGTGTTTTAATTAGGAAACGGTGGAAGTGATGTTTCTGTTTTATTGGGATGGAGAAATCAGCTGTGATTAAACAAGAGTCAAATCTTTTGGGGGTCAAAGTCAATAAGGAGGAGTCAAAGGGAAAGAAAGAAGGGAGGGAGGGAGGAGGAGGAGAAGGCCAGAGTCCCTCGGCTGGGACATGTAAACATCCACCTTACTGCTGACAGTGAGGAATTAATGGAATAATAACTACTATGGCTGATTTAAATTATTTAACAAATTAAATGTTTCTTCAAATCTTGATTTTCTTGCTAAACTAAAGGCCCGGGGCTGTGACTCATTTACCTTGATGGATCCTATCCGAACCTTTGTTAATTTACAAGCAGTCTTTTGCTGGTCCCCTACTGGCCATTCCCCATCACCTTGTCATCTTCTTACCCACTTTTGTCATTAATTCCACCAGCTACTTGAGAACTACTGATCATCTCGGATCCCCTGAGGCCCTGTATAAAATAATCGATGAGGAAGTTGTTTTTTTTTTTAAGGTAATGAGCCAATTGACATTCTTTTTTTGGTCACGATGCAGGGTGGAGAGCGGTACCTATGCTTTGATTCAGTGTCCCCGATAGACAGAGCCATCTTTGAGCTGTGTGACATCTGAGATAGAGTTAGTTACCAGACACTCTTGCTTCATGGGGTGGGTGTGTCCAACACTCAGCCTCCCAAGTTGAGTGGAATCCAGGTGGATGTGTAGCAATCTTTGACAACTCATTCGAATACAATCTGTTCCAGTCCCCCCCACCCCACCCTTTCCTGGCCATTTAGGGAAAAGAAGACCTTGGTCTAATTCTCTAAGTAAAAGAAGATGAAATTTAACCAAATCAAATGCACATATGAAACCCAGTCACGAAAACGATGCTAAGAGTTTCAAGAGGACAGATTCGTTGGGCCTGAGAATCGGTCATGTACTCAGGGCTGAAGCTGCCAGTGTGTGTCCACCGAGTTTATATCAGGCTACATTTCTCAAAGTAACCCCCTCCCCATGTCAATGTCCCATTATGTCAAGCTTTAATTCCAAAGTCCGTATTGTGAAAGTATTTCATTTTTAATGCAACACATAGTCTTGAAGATATTTTTTTAGAAGACTGTTCTCCATCTTGCCCCTTGCAACTCTGACACCCCTACTCGGGACACGGAATCTACAGCTAATTATAACCAAGAATCTCAAGACATATGAACAGGAAGGTCAGCACCAGCCTTTGTGGTTTTAAGAACGGTTTGGTATTCCTTTAAAAGTATAGTGCATGAGGCGACTTAGACCTGCTGGCTCCCAGGGTTCTTGGTGGTTGCTCCTGGAGAAAGGCCTCACGGAGAGTCCTAAGCGCACACCGTCCTGACTCCGGTGCTTTTACCATAATCGCTTGCATTTACTCATTGAAAGCTTTGAACAGGACTTTCTAGTTACCCTGGCCACCCTTCGGATCTGGTGTTGAGCATGTCAGCTGGAACATGAGGCCCTGACCCTGCAGATTCAGGTTTCTGTGTCGCTGCTCCTCGAACCCGCCACAGGGACCTGGAGCAGCTCTGTGACACACCGTATTTTTCAGATCGATGGGTCTAACCTCATTGCCATGTTCCCCTGCTCTGTTCAGGACCACTAAATGTTACAACATGGATTCAGACAGAAATAAAGGCAATTCGTTGTGGTCCAAAAACAAAACAAAAATATAGTGCACATGAGGTGACCAAAATTTCTGCAACAGACATTTTGAATTATCACTTTAACAGGGATTATCTCAAACAGGATCTATGAGATCCAAAACTGTTATGAATACTGTTATGAATATTTTAAAAAGTATTTATCTCTCCATCCAATAGCCTCAGAAAGAAACTGCTAATTTTTAGTGGCTCAAGAAAGAGGTCATTGGAAAAAAGAGGCATTTCCCCTACTAAGTTGAAGACGAAGCCAAACCCAGAATTCTTCGTTAACATTCTTCAGTGCCTAATATAGTGCTGGGTATGTAGGTGGTAATTAGAAAATATGTTTAGAACAAGAATCGAAGATTCCTGTGTATCAGAGTCTTCAAGGCTAGACTCACTGCCTTGAGGGAAAGTGGGTGAAGCAGCAGAGGCAGAAAGGAGAGAGTTCAGAACAGCAGATTGTTCTGCATACCCTACTTTGGTCTCTTATGCCACCTTAGAACACTCCCCCCCCCCCCCAGTGCCCTAGTGTATCACTGTAAAGAAGGAATTACAAGCCCTTTATTATTAATATGGATTTATAAACACCGTATGTAAAGTGATTGGCCCTCACTTACCTCTTATGAAGTGGGAGCCTCTGTTATTATTGGGCAATAGCAGAGTGACTGACTATTAATTTCTGGGCAGTTGTTACAGAACAGCTGCCCTGAGCTAACTCCCTTTTAAATCCTTGTATCAGGATCTGGCTTCACACCAAGTTTCTGGACCGTGCAGTCTGAGCTTGTCCCTCTTCTGAAATCCCCACAGACCCCAAGTTCTCCTGACCCAAAGTGACTTAGTCATAGGGGAATTAATGGGACTTTTGGCCAAAAACATCAAATGGAGATCTTCCAAGGACAGAACATTCTGGAACCCACAGTGTTTTATATCTTCTTCTCATAGTGGCTGGGGTCAGAGCAAAGCCAGAGGGCAAGTTGTCTAAGGATACCTAGACTCAACGACACTTAAGAGCTTTTAAAAAATTTGTGTGCTGAAAATAATACATGTTGGCATCAAATTTAGATTTCTTTGGGCAAACTGGCAACTGTGCTAGCAATATAGTTAATTTGAAAAAACAAAACAAGAAACAAATTCAGCAAGTTAAAAAAGTTACGCTCTTGAAATTTCACTTTAATGTTTTTGTTATTTTTTAAATTTTACAAGGTATGGCTCCAGTGAGGATCGTTGTCTTTCAAAATTTGATCATTCTGCTTGCGAATATAGTTTTTGAAATACTGAGGGTCACATAATGGGTAAAAACATTTTCTATCGAATTCCTTAGGGATAGGGTGGAATGTTTTCCTGAATTATTTTGTTAGAGGGCAAGCATCTATTGAACTCATTGTCGGATCAGCAGGACTTATTTAGCGTAGTGGCAGATGGGTGGGGGAGGGATGGGTGGATGTCTCTTGAACAAAAAACAGGAGCGCAGCAATGAGGGTGCAGATGAAGTCCTGCGAGGGACACACCACGCAGAGCCAGGAGGCCTCCGATTTGGCCTCAGTTCTGCCACTAATTTGCTGTCTGACCTCGACCGTCCCTTAGCTGTTGAAGCAAGCTCTTGTCAGTGTGAGGCAGACGGTGCGGTAGACTTCCCTACGGGGCTGTTCTGATTGCTTCAAAAGACTGACACGTGCAGCAGATGAGACCAGGAAGGCGTTTTATGCAGATAAATGATACAATCTATGCGATAGAAATGTTAAAAATAGAAAACTCTTTGTGGTTCTTTAAATTCTCAGCCGGGATGCATACCGGTTTCTGAGAAGCCAGCCAAGATGGAAGTAGGAAAGAACCCAAATACATTCTCACTTAACCTATGCTGTGTGTTGACATAAATCACTCTGATAATGCTGATAGTAGCTATGATTTACTGAACGATTATTATTAGCCAGATTGTATGCAGCCAGGGTACATTGTTATCAGCATTATTGTTTTTCTTGTAGTGTTCTGGATTGAAATCAGAGCTTTTGCTGCTCACATACTACCACTTAGCTGCATCCCCAGCCTGTCCTAATGCATGAAATCTTCTCAGAAACCATGTTAACAGGAATCACCACCACCACCACCAACACCACCTCCTCCTCCTCCACCACTACCACTAGCACCACCACCAGCACCACCAGCACCACCAGCACCACCACCAGCACCACCAGCACCACCACCAGCACCACACCACCACTACCACAAGCAGCAGCATCAACAGCATCAGCAGCAGCATCAGCATCAGCAGCAGCATCAGCAGCAGCAGCAGCAGCAGCAGCAGCACCACCACCACCACCACCACCAGCACCACCACCACCACCACCAGCACCATCATTTTACTATACTTATTACTTACTTATTTGTGTGTGTCAGGGGAGGTACACATTTCATAGTACTCATGCACAAGTCACAGGACGGCTTGCCAACTTGTGGAAGTCAGTTCTTTCCTTCCACCATATGGGTTCCAGGGACAGACCTCAGGTTTTGAGGCTTCATGGCAAACCCCTTTGTCCACTGTAGCATTTCACTAATCCATAATTTTTTAGGGAAGAGAAAGCAGAGGCTTGTCTAATTGGTTGGTAGGTATGGCTCTAGAATTCACTTCCTTCCACTGCCATTCAGCCCTTTGTAAAAAGTTTTTTACACGTTTTTAATTCCCATGGGATAAATTTTTTTTAAACCTAGATTTTATTGAATCTTCATCACAACCAAATGAAGCAGGGTATTCTTAGTATTGCCCTATCTTATAGATACCAAAACTATGGCCCAAAGAGGCTAGGCAAGTAGGCCTGTCTGACTGGAAAGTGTGTCTGCTCACTGCCCAGTCTGGAGTTGGTGGCAGTGCTGAAGGACAGGGAACTATGGGCAGAATGGACAGAGATTTCTCCCCCAGAAGATGGCATTTTCTTTGCAGAAAGCAGTAAAGAAACAGCAAAGTCAGAGTCTAGGGCCAACTTTTCTGTTAAGACAGATGAGAGCTGAAGTGAATTCACAACACACTTCATGAATGATGCTTACCCCTAACTTTCCATTTGAGGAGTATCTGTGCTATGAATCTCCTTACCCTAGCACAGAGCTCAAACCCAAACTTCCCTGCAGGAGTAGGAGGTGGGTGCAGGACCAACACATAACCCTGATAATCAGCCGCTTTCTGAGAGCTGAGAACAAATGGGTTTTGTATAGAATTCCTTACTTCTCCTCCCTCTTCTTCTCCTTCTCCTTCTCCTTCTCCTTCTCCTTCTTCTCCTTTCTTCTTCTTCTTCTTCTTCTTCTTCTTCTTCTTCTTCTTCCTCTTCTTCTTCTCTTCCTCCTCCTCCTCTTCCTCCTCCTTCCTCCTCCTCCTTCTTCCTCCTCCTCCTCTTCCTTCTTCTTCCTCTTCTTCTTCTCTTCCTCCTCCTCCTCTTCCTTCTTCTTCCTCTTCTTCTCCTCCTCCTCCTCTTCCTTCTTTTTCCTCTCCTCCTCCTCCTTCTCCTCCTCCTCCTCCTCTTCCTCCTCCTCCTCCTTCTTCTTCTTTTTAATGAGACAGACCTTACTTTGTAGTCCTGGCTTAGAACTGGTGTTATAAGCTCCTCACTCCTGTGTCATGTCTTCCTCGTTCTTTCATCTTTTTTCAGCATGAGACAGACCTTATGGGAAATCTTCTCCAGGCTTTCAGGCAGTACTGGTGCCATGTGGATTTCCTGATCCTGGTCTAGACCACTTCTGTGGACTAGCTAATTGCTTTTCAGAAAATAAAACTAAAAATATCCCCTCTTGATAAGTAAGAACAGACTGGAAGCCGGGTGTGATATTGCAAGCCTGTACTCACGGCATTCAGGAAACTGAGATTGGAGGATTATCACATGTCTGAGGCCAACCTAGGTTGCATAGTGAGACTGTTATCTCAAAACATCTTTTTTTTTTTTTTTTTAAAGTGACATATAAGAAAGAAAAACCTACCTTCCATTAAGCTAGCCACCTCCTACATCAGGGTCATGAACTCTCAGCCACCCACAGGAAGTCTTTGCCACTCCAGAATATTATTGCCCCTTGTGCACTCCAAGAGAGAGACTCTGGGTGACTTGCCTCCCAGCTCCTGGAAACCATAATACAAGAAACCCAAGTTCTATATTTCCCAGGGGGCTCCTAATGTCCCTGGGGTAGGAGCTTTTGATTGTTAAATTTTTAGGAATTTTAAAAGTCCATTAACATCACTAGTAATTTAAGATGAACTGTTCTGGGAACATTTATATCCTAGGAAGGCGTGAATGCTATGCATCAAGACTCACCTTCTAGCTCACTGCTAAACACTTACCTACACCTCACTATCCTGACAACTTCTAACTTAGCGCTTCTTGCCGCTCACTGTAGTAGCCAAGCAGCAGAAAAAGGATCTCACTTTCTGCTGACATAAATCTTGGTGGCTTAGTGATGTCAGTGACAGCGTTAAGGAAGAGGGTTGGGGGTCAATCAGGAACATAGAGGGAAAGCCACAGTGGTAGCCAGTGTTATCAACTTGATATGACCCAGAATCACCAGGGAGATGGACCCCCGGGCCTGTCTGATGGGATTATCTTGATCACATTAACTGCGGTGGGCAGTGCCATTTCCCAGCTTGGATCCTTGGTGTATAAAACGGAGAAAGTTAGTTGAGCACAAGCACGCTGTCACCACTCTCTGCTTTCTGATTGTGGATATGGCATGAGCAGCCGCTTTAGGTTTTCGCTACCTTGAGTTCTCTGCCATGATGAGCTGTGTACCCTTGAACTGTGAGCCAGAATCAACCACTCCTCCAGTAAGTTGTCTTTGACAGGGTATTTTATCTCACAGATGGGAAAAGTAACACAGACAGCCACTGAAAGCAAAGAGACTCTCACTTCCAGGAAAGCCATTCACATTCACTGCAGGAGGTACCTCTTGGGATACTGGGATGGAAAAATGGGAGGGCACCTCATCACTATTCCTAATTGCTGGCTGCAGAGGCAGCAAACGCCTTGTGGGATGGGCTTCTTCAGGTCAGTCCCTTAATCTGGGCTGACTGCTCTTATGTCAGACAGCCTGCTTCCATCCATGACCCATCCAGGTCCCCGTCTCTGCTTCCAGTATGGTACACTTACTGAGTAGATTGTCAGGACTGTGGCAGCCATCAAGTACCTACGGTGATTGGTGACACACCTAACACTCAGCAATCACTTGCTGAACCGCTGAGAGAGAGGGGAAAAAGGAAGGGGTTGAGAAAACTTCCTGTGATTGTCTCAAAGAAACCACAGTCTTTACCAGCTTGATTGCCTTACTTCTCCATCTGGTTGCAGCCTAGGGGACATGGCCACAAGTCTGCTTTGAAAGTTTATATCCATCTTTTCATCACTTCTCCTTCCCCTCCTCCTCCTCCTCCTCCTCCTTCTCCTCTTCCTCCTTCCTCTCCTCCTCCTCTTCCTCCTCCTCCTACTTCTTTTTTTTTTTTCTAGTAAATTACTAGGATTACAGATAATGAAATTACACCTGTTTCCTATGATGGGCATGTACCATGTGTGTATTGCTGAGGTGTCTTGTTGAGATCCCACCTCACCAGGGACCTCTGTTCGTCGTTCAACCTTTTCTGTTTGGTACAGGCCCAAGGCAATGTAGGAAGCTGCAGAGCAGATCCTTCAGCCCCAAATTTGAAGCCCAGCCTTAAGTGAAGTGTGCCAAACAATAGTGAGCTTCTGGCCAACTAGGAAAAGTCCTTCCTTGTGTCCACTTCTGGAATGTCTCTTGAAAATACTGCTTGCCCCCGATGGTCATACTGCAGCACCGTCTGTTCTTGATAGCCCTTAGGTTGAAGGAGATCAGGATGGACACAGGATGTTTAGACTCTTGTCCTATCATTTGGGCCAAGTAACAGCTACCACACAGTTCTGCAGAGGCCATGCCATGCCTGGAGGGCTTGATCTTTGCTCTTAAAATATGAGTTTCAGCTATAGCCAGATTGACAGTGATGCAGCATGCTTAACAACCCTCGGTGCCCTTTTACTGGATTATCTGAGTCAGAACTCATGGTCAGGATGTGATCTCAGCTCCTAGCATATCTTCCACACACAGGAACACTAACACATGTTTCCTCCAGTGTCATTAGGGTGCGAAGAAATACCATGTGTATGTAAGAGGCATCTTTTGAGATGATCTGTGAGTGTGTATATGTGTATGCTTATGTAGTGTGCATATGTGTGTGAGCATTTGAGGGAGGGCCAGAGGACATCCTCCTCAGGAACTATCCACCTTGTTTTCTTAGGATCTCTTCTTGCTGGCCAAGAGCTCACTGATGCCTGGCTGGCCACCAGACCTTGGAATTTGTCTCTCTCTCTGCCTCTCTAACACTTGTAGCATTGTGCTCAGCTCTGCCTGTGTGACAAGAAGGAGATCTGGGTATGGAACTCAGGTTCTCATGAGTCCTCAGCAAGCACTTTACCCACCAAGCCATCTTCCTGCCCATAGTGGTGGATCCTGGGGAGAGCCTTGGGGGAGCTACTACATAGGATGGGTCATTCCTCTAGGTCTCACCATTTACCAGAGATGCCTCTAATGTCACTTCTTGCCTGCACAGAGAGGCCAGAGATACTGTTCTCAGTACTATTTCACTTATTGCTGCTTCTGTCAAGCCAGGGTCTCCCTTCCCAATCCACTACTTCTAGAGCCATTCTCCATTGACTTGACAATATTCTCATCTTTCCTGTCTCTTCCCATTCCTTCTTTGATATCAGCTGGTCAGTACCCTTGTAGTTGATCTCACATATCTAGTTAGTTCTTCCACACCAGTGATGAAGTTATCCTTACTGGAAAGACCTGTCTGTTTCACTGGGACTTTGAAGATTACTATTATTATCACCACCATTGTTATCTCCTTAAGCACATTCCTTATGTGAGATGCTGTGCTGAGTTTCTTCTGAATTACTCCTTTTAATTAATATTTACTATAAACTACAAGGCGGATGGTATTCTTATCCCAGCTTTCCAGATGATGAGACTGAGGATCAAAGAGATAAAGTCACTCGTCAAGGCCAAAAGAGGTCTTAGCTTTAGATTTGTCTGCTATCAGAACCAGTCACAACTCTTCATGCGTGTCTTTTTTCTGTATGGGAATGGGTTTGGGATGCCATTCATGGGGAATCTGAATTATCAAAGACTAGAAAGGATTATGAACACCTTTTCTCTTTTAAGTTTTGAGAAAACAGACGTCTAAAAATAAATAAATAGAACTTATCTAGACCCTAAAGTGAGTCATTAGACTCTGGACTTGGGCACAATCCAGTGTGATTCTAGTAAGTACGCCTCCTTCCTTTGTGTCCTTGAGAACTTGTCCTTGAGAACATCTATTTCCAAACTGGAACTCTTGCCTTCTTAATTATAGCATTAGTTCTTTAAGGGTAGAAGCCATCGATTTAAGCAATGTGTCCAGTACAATGCAAGAAGTAGTAATGTAAGTAAGCCAGCAAGCAAGCCTATGCACACGAAAGGGCTGCACTAGTGTACATAGCGGTTAGAGGATGAAAAATACAGGAGATGCCAGGGGTACCTGGCATAAAGTACAGCAGGCACTGTTCATGGGATGAGTGGACGAATGGAACGGCGTCAAGTAGAGTTGAGTTTGAACTGGAGGGTATTTACAAGAATAAGGATGACGTTTTCCAACAAAGGAAAAAGATCCAGCTTTGAATGCTGCTGACACACTGATCACTACAACATGTGCCATGGAGCTCTGAGTCACCAGAGAAGAGATATTGAACCAGACAGCCATGGTAAAAAGAGCAACACTGGGCTCTGACTATTTGAGGAGCATGTTGAAGATCTGCCCATTACACTGCCTGGCATCCCCTGGCCAGGCTCTGCTACTGACCAGTGGGAGGCAGCTCTCTGTTAAGCAGTGGGCTCTTAGTTCAGCATCACGTATCTGAGGGCTCCAAGAGCCGTGGTGATTATGGTGGATGAAGTTCCAGGTGCTTTAGGTGTGCTGCTGTATGATACCACCAAGATAGTGCTTTTCAAGCTTTAATGAGCATAGGAATCACGTCAGAGTCTTGGTAAAAAGGCTTCAGAGTCGTAGTTGCTGGGTGGAGCCTGAGGCTTTGTGTTTCTAATGCATTAGCAGGTACTGCTGCTGTCCTGAGCAAATGCATTTTGAGGCTCCACTCTCTCCATGGGAAAGTGCTAGGGAATGCAATAGGAAGCACTCTCCTTTGATTAAGAACTGCCACACCAAGGACCAACTTTCCAAAAATGGACTAAAGGGGACTCCCACGTGCTCCTCTGGAGCCTGACTGGACTTGACAGTCCTGGAGATGGGATGAGAAAAAAATGCTGGAAAGCACAAAACTCCATAATTCCTGGAGATTTGCATCTAACACCCACTCAGGGACTGATTTGCTCCTGAGTTGCTTGAGGATTCGTGTTGGTTCCCAGGACCCAACACATCCCCAAATACCACATGACTGAATGAGAGGAGGCTTAATAAAAAATGTATGTGTATACCACATCTTGTTAAAATTACTTTCACTTTTAGGATTAAGAACAAAGCTGAAGAAGAAACCACGGGAATAAAAAGAAAACTAGACACTAGCTCTGAAGCATGTTGTTTGTCCAGGGGATTCTGTCTTCTCAGAGCCCATTTGTGCTTCTTAATTTTTACATAAAAAAGTGGGATAGTTTATTATCAATATAAACAGAGCAATGTGCTATCTCACCTTTCGTAAGATTTTATAGTCTGCAATGCACTTTAAAAATAGTTTTATTGAGCCATAATTCACATATCATAAAATTCACCCTCTTAAAGTGTTATTTGTACTTGTTTTACAATCCACTTTACAAACCTTGGCTCCTATAGTAGGTGAGAAAAGGCAATTTAAAGGGGTTTAGAGAGAACAAAAGACAGATTGGTAGGCAGGGGCAAGGTGACACTCAGGGTAAGAGAAGAGACAAAAGTAAGAGTAGAAACACAGAGAGCAATCAGAAAACTGTTCATTATCTCGACATTTTTGGTTTACTGGGAATCATGTTTCAAAACAGCGCAGGCAGGAGGATGACCACTCACAGCCCAGTCTAATACTGTTCATGAAGATGCCCTTGAATTGTCAGGGAAAGATTGCCATGCCCAGCGAGTGCTCTCTGATTTAAAAAGGCAGGGATGCCTGCGATCCATTAACACATGTTCCGTGCAGTGACAGCAGTAGTTTTAAAAGAACTTTCAGACGCTTTAAGAAGTATGTCTTCAACTCTTTCCACAGTGAGTCAGTCCAGGGGGACTCCAGAACATTGATGTTTTATGGGGTGGACTGTGTGATGTGACCCCTGGGACGGCACGTACACTTGGCTCTGGCATGAGTGAAGGTGTCCAGGCTTCTGGGGCACATCTGTCTTCTGTGAACAGTGCCCACTTCTTGTATTTTTAGACCTGGCTATCTCTCCCAACCATAAAACCTGAATCTTTCTGGATGGCAAGCAGGATGGTTCTGCCTTGGACATGCAAAACAAACAGTGGAAGATTTTTCTGTCAGATTTTTCCTTTGGAAAAAAAAAAACCCACAAAAGAAAACAAACAGAAACCTCTGAAACTCATTTGTTCCTGTGACCTCCAGTCGTGATGGGGTATAGACATATGGACACATGGCTCCAGGATGCCACTGTCCGAAAGTCTTTGGGTTTGGTTGAAACACACACACATACACATACACCTACACCTACACCTACACCTACAGAGAGAGAGAGAGGGAGGGAGAGAGAGGAGAGAGGGAGAGAGAGAGAGAGAGAAAGAGAGAGAAAGAGAGGGAGAGAGAGACTGGCCTCAGACATATAGACATATAGACAAACCACCATCAGCATCCGAGAGCTGGGTTTGCAGTATGCACAAGTACCATGTCCAGCAAGGTGTCACTTTTTCCAGTTTCTGCGAGGGCCTGGGCTGTCTCAGTGCCAGGCAAGCCACACGCTGAGTGAGCCATATTGGACTCACCTTCTATCAGCACTTGGAAGCCACAACCTTGATTACCCTTTTCTCACAGATGGTTAAACTTCAGCTCAGAGACATAATTGGCCAAAGATCACCAAAGATGGCATGCTCGACTCGTTTGTGAAAACACTTAACAGTTGCTTGATCATTTGTGTCGATCTGGACCTTCACTAGGGGTGCAGAAGGTGGAATTTGAAAGTAATTTTGAGTCCAGGAATCAACAATGCAAAAGCTCATATCTATAAAGACCTTTAGAAATATATAACATAATGAGCAAATTACATTATCAATACAGAATACTATTTCTAGAGTCATTGTATAGGACCACATTAGAATCTACCTCCAGCCTTCATCTCCCAGATCTAATCTTTCTGTTGCATCCCCTTGCCAGGCCCTAGTTGACTTTATGACCCGTGCAGGCTTTTTGGCTGTTTTTTTCTGACCATGCTGGACCATGGGCAGTTTTGATCACAGGCTCTTGGAGATGGCTTGCTTGACTTGTTTGTGAATGCACTTATGACTTGCTTAGTTGTTTATGTTGATTTGAATCTTCACTACGAAGAATTGCTTCTCCTGGAATATTTGGTTAAGATAGGATCCATCTTTTTTTCCCTCACTGAGAACTGTTGCCTCTGCATTTGTGACACCAAACTGACACAAATGATCCTCCCCTGCCCCCCGATTTCTAATGACTGCTGCTTTTCCGTCTCTGAGAGATACACTCCCTTCCTGATGACCATCTCAGACTGATGACCTGCATGGTACACGCTGCCCCAGCTCTGACCTGCCATGCTGAAAGCTCTGTGATGATGTGGTCCCCTAAAGGAGGTGTGGCTCGTTTTAGTATTTATGAATATTTTATTTTATCTCCACACTGTCTCTTTAATGCCCATTTCTATTGGGCATCTACTCTACAGAAGGGAACTAAAAGTAAAAAGCTGAGGTTTCCTCTTCCTCTGGATAGTTCCTGCTTCCTTCTAATGGTCAGTTCTGGTTATCCTGGCCATGCCTCATGACTCAGTGTCAGAGCATCTCTGTGTTCTCCAAGTTTATTCAGCTTGTAAACAGAAGTGACTCTCCCTCTCACTGTAGTTCCCACAACAACCCAGACTCCCAGCATGGCTTTCTGTGTCGTTCCAGAACTAAAGCGTCTGCAGTCAGAGGAGTACTTTTGCTTCTTCATGTAGTCTTCCTTGACTTCTACTTATTAAAACTTCTTATTATATTAGTCCTTCACCAGTCACCACCCCATTTAAGCCTCTGGCATGGCAGATTACTTTCTGACCTCCACGACCAATTTCTGTCACAACGCCATCTTGAAAGGATTCCACCATATCTACAGTCTTGGAGTTTCCCTCCCACACCCACTGGCTACAAGCTCGGTCCCTTCCTTCCTTTGGTACATTTGTTTTTCAGACAAAAATTAGAAAGGACTAGCGGTAAGCACACAGCTGGAACTGAGGAAGAAAACAAGATACCCAGGACGATAGCATTTCATTCTCTCTAATCAATAATTCATTTTTAACCAGTGTGTTTGAGAAAATTGAGACTTGGCCTTAAATAGCTCCTTTGCAAGAAAAAAAAAAAGAACAGAATTCTAAAACAAAACACAATTTGGGATACAGACCAAGCAAAATGAAAGCGTCTTACCGAGTGAAGACTGTGTCAACTTACTTACGATTCTGAGCAATTGATTTTGCAAGAGACAAGACATGGCTCGTATTTTGTTTTGAAATGTATCTGCATTACATAAACATAGTCACCGTGGCTTTTGACTTGCCATTGCATGATGGAAGTAAGCTAAATTTTTACATAATTCAAATCCTATGGCTTAATGGAAAGCAAAGATAGTAAAGCAGTAAGGCTCTTCTATCACAACCAGTAAATTGCCCAGCAAAGAAGACACTATCCACACACATATAGATATGCCTCATCTTCCTGCGCAGAGGCTTGCCATGACTAGGGATTCCAGAACTGACTCGCCAGCTTCAAATGTCCAAGATGTCCATAGATGAGAGTGACATGGACCCCTCCACCACTCAAAATGCATCTTTTGCTGTTAAGGTCTTTTCTTGCTTTTTCTTTCGCCTAACCCTTATCTTCCTCCCATTCTGCTTAAAGCTCTAAGTCCGTGGGACGTGTTCCAAATTCTTCCTGCTTAAACCTCTTTCGTCTGGACACCCAAACTTCCCCTGCTCATTTTGCCTATGGAGGCTAATTCCCTTCACTTAAAACATAACACACACACTGTTGAGTGTCCTTAATCTGAAATCTGAGCTTCCCTGATAGAAAGATGGAATGGTCTTTTGAAGACACAATTACAGTGCCAGGAGGGCTGGGGCAGGGTTCTCCAGAAGGTGGTGCATGCTTTGAATCACCATCCAATTGTGGTACTGTTGCTCCCATAGTCAGGATCCACCCACCGGTCCAGGAATCAAGGAGTGGAAAAGGTAATGATTTCTGATTCTCCTCACTATCACCCCTAGTGACAAACTAGGAAAATTTTTTGCTTCCTGTTCCTCATGACCCTAAATTCTGTTGGCCTAGAAGTTTTGGTTCCAGGGCGGAGGGGGGGGGTGTACGGAACACTCCTGCCAGGAGCCACAACTAACTGTTCAGGAGCCATTGAACTGGAAGCTCAGATCCACGCGCCCCCATCCCCCCCAAGGCCTCCTAATGTCCTTAAACCAACTGGCTAAGAGAGGACTAACAGTGTTAGCTAGGATGATTGATCTAGATTACCATGGGGAAATTGGATGGCTTCTCCACTATGGAGGTAAGAAAGATTATGTCTGAGGTGCAGGAAATCCTTTAGGGCATCTCTTGGTGCTACCATGTTCTGTGATTAAGTCAATCTTTAAAGACTACAACAGTCTGATCCAGGCAGGATGACAAAGGTTTGGGTCACTCCTTCAGGAAAAGACCCAAGACCTGCTGAGGTTCCTGATGAGGGTGGGTCTGTTGTTCCAGGAATCATACATACACCTCATCTTAAAAATTCTGCTATGAAGTAGTCTTGATACTTTATTGTAAATGAATTTTTTCCACTGTGAATGTAGTGAGGAACCAGAGTTTGAAGTTCAGGAAACATCTAGAAAAGAACGTAACCCAAATGGGACTGGAGATACAGAAGACCTGAGGGTGGGGCACACAGGTTAGACTTGGCTGTATCCTTCTTCCCAGAGTGCTAGCCGACAAGAACTGTTACTCCAACCCATGGTTTTGAAAAAAAGCAGATCCCCCTCCTCCTGTGCAGAGCAAGCTCTACCCCTCTTGTCATCATTAAAAGCCCTCTCTAAAAAACAAACACAGATTAAATTTCATGGTAGGGAGAAGATTAATTAATCATGCTTCAATTGACACTTCTGCCTTCGAGGATAAGTATTTCTTTAATTATGTCTTCTTCAGGAAGTATTTGCTAAGACTGCCTCCTGTTTGTGTAATAGAAAGTTTGGAGACCACAAAGACCAGTATTCTCTTTTGATGACCATAAGAATGGCAAAGCATATTATTTAAACATCACCAAAGGAAAAGGAAACTCAAGTTTGGGAGTAGAGAATGCATATTGCAATAGGAAGTTGGCTATTCTTCCTTGTTATAAGTGTGCCACAGTTCAATCTGAAATGTTTTACACACTTGGTTGCATGTAAACACTCAAGTGTCCCCTCTCCGTTGCCATGGCATTCACTAGCATGGGTTTCCCTGTAGGATCTCTAGAATTTCATCTGAGGGAGGGAATTGTAGTTGTGGGATTTTCTCAAATGAAGAAAGTATCTTATGTCACAAGTTACATGTTTTAAGATTTAAGTAGTCTTTACTATGAAGGACAACTTCTGATTCATTAGATGACTTTCAAGGCTGCTATAAAAATATTTTAAGTCTCATCCATCACACATATTTCTATGCCAAGAAATAGGTTTGAAACAAACAAACAAAAAGGTATTTTCTCACTTCAAGGACACCTGTCTTTCTTCTCTAGAGTAATTGGATTGTTTCACACATAGGTGCTGTCTCTCCAGCTTTACCTTCTCTTTGTGTCTTGATTTAGCTATTTGCTCCACAGATCTTACTAAATGAGATCAATGTTTACCAAATTTATTTGCTGTCTTTTAAGAATCTGATAATAAAACAGCCCATTCACAGCAAAAGCTGTGAACAAGGTTGTATGCTTATGTAACATTGATTTCCCCACCGATTTGTTTGATATAAAGTTACATCTGAGATGTCACGACTCATTCTGTTAACATATGCCTTTTTAAACTCCACTCTGATAAAGATATATATTTTGAAATACAAAACCAACTGGAAACATAAAATCAATATCTCATACCTTCGTGTGCTGCTGTCATTCAGAGCTGATTTGGCAGGAATTGTTGAAACTGTTTGATTTATTTCCCAGGATCTCTCATCAGTGGACATTGATTTTCTTCTTTGGTTTTCTTTGGCATCATTCTATAAACCATCAAAGGAGAATCTTATTTAAATAGATATACATGTAGATATTTGTCTATCTACACACACACACACACACACACACACACACACACACACACACACACACACACACCACAAGAGTAAAAGAGATACCATGAGTAGGGAAGAAGTCTAAAGGGAGGAGGCAATGGTGAAAGGAAGGCAAAATATGTAGAATTTATACTTAAATAAATATGTTTTTGTGTGTGTGTGTGTGTGTGTGTGTGTGAAGTAAGTAGAAAGGGGGCTATTTGGCAGAAAGAAGGGTATAACAGTTAGCTACTGTGTAGGTCCACAAAGAAGAAGAGCAGACACTTTCATAGATGCAACCCCTGCCAGACCTCAGCAGAGGGTACCACTTGTCATGGTAAGCACCATTCTGGACAGTGGCACCTTGATTGTCTGATCTCAGAGGTGTTTACTGATACAGAAGTTCCTCAGGTATTTCACTGATACAAAAACTCTGCCTCCTCTACAAAGGCCTATTTGCATAATGAAGGAAACCTGTAGCCTCATCTCATCCCACAATCCTGTAGCAGCCAAGCTAAGTCACATTTAAGGTGGGGGAAGTCAAGGCCTAAGGAAAGTGTTCTCTCTTTGTTGCTGAAGACTGTGGGAGAGAGGGATTACAAGAATTCCTTCAAAGTAACTCTGCTTTTCCAGAATGGCTCTGCCAGAGAGCAGTGAGCAGGTACAGACCATGAGAAAGCAACCATCCGAATCATAGATAAAGCCAACACCTGCACATAATACAAGCTGCCAAGGCCTAGGCAGCCTTTTCCCCAACACAACTAGAAATGAACTTCTCCAATAGAAGGGAACCTACAAAAGCTGGAGAGGAAGGATTGGACAAGGCAGGGTTACAAATAAGAGCAAGGTACAATGATTTACACATATGAAAATCACATAATGAAACCCATTATTTTTATGTGAGCTATTTTCTTAAATAAAATTTTATGATAAAAATAAATGGCATAAGATGACTTTGGAATAATCGATAAAAGAACAAGAAATTAACAAAATGAAAAGAAACAAAGGTGGAGTTCTACATGCCATTTGATGGCACAGGAATGTTTTTACATGCAATTCTTAACATCTCCGGAAAGACAAAGGGTACAGTACTGAGGGCCACAGCCACAGGAAAGCATAGTTATTTGAGTAAGTCACTAATTCAGCCCGAGGTAATGACCCTGTAACTCAGAATTACCCATCTGTATACTATTAGTCCT
This sequence comes from Cricetomys ansorgei, assembly GCA_026225945.1. Classification (NCBI taxonomy): domain Eukaryota; kingdom Metazoa; phylum Chordata; class Mammalia; order Rodentia; family Nesomyidae; genus Cricetomys; species Cricetomys ansorgei. The sequence continues at coordinate 17,717,534 of JAMJFZ010002601.1, forward strand.
TCAAGATGAATAAAAGCTTCCATTGCCAAAGATATTTGTGATAGAACTCCACAAACACATTAGCAAATACTGTTTCAGGCTTTTCCTTCCCTTTACTGGATGTCTTGGTTACTGTTCTATTGTTGCAAGGAGACATCACAACCACAACTCTTATAAGAGAAAATGTTTAATTGGTGGCTTGATTATAGTTTCAGAGGCAGAGTTCATTATCATCATGGTAGGAGGCTGACATTGGAGCAGTAGCTGAAAGCTTTACATCCTAATCCACAGGCAACAGGTGGGGGGATGTAGGGGGGGAGAGAAGAGAGAAGAGAGAGAGACTGGACTTGGCATGAGCTTTTGAAACTTCAAAGCTCACCCTGGCAACACAGCTCCAGCTACTCCAACAAGGCCACAGCCCCTAATCCTTCCAGAACAGTTCCAATAACTGGGGACTAAGCATTCAAACATATGAGCCTCTGGAGGCCATTCTCCCCCAAACCACCACTCTAAGGATACCCTTAAGAGTGTCCTGCAAGAGTCCTGTCATTATGGATCTGATTCGCCATGGAGTCTCCAGGCGCTGCATAGGGACACCATTGGGTCCTTTCTCTGTTTTTAGAGAGCTGGAAGAAGACATTTTCTTGTTGGGATTTTAGTCCTTATGGTTTTTTTCTTCCTTGAGCTAGGACAAAGGCTGAGTGTTCCTTTCTGTGGTACAAAAGCACTACTTCCTAAAGGACCCAAACTCAGCTGAGATATCAGATGGTGAGAAGCATGGGTCTTCAGGTAGGAGGTGGGTTGGGAGTTTTCTTTTCTTTCCTTTTTGGTTTTATTAAAACATGATCCCAGATAATTGCTTTTAATGCTCAGCTTGATTTCAGTATATATTATCTACTTATAAAATGTGAAAAATTATATGGGGTGGGGGAGGAATAGAAGGAGGGAGAGAGGGAGGAGGAGAGAAAAAAGGGAGGGAGGGAGGGAGGGAGAGAGAGAGGAAGAGAGAGAGAAAACAACAAAAAGATCTACAATTTTACCACTCAAGGAAAACAACAATGGCGGTCACTCTTTTCTAGAGCCTCTATCTCTGTCATTGTGTGTGTGTGTGTGTGTGTGTGTGTGTGTATGTGAAACCTATTTATCACCCCTTATCTTTCTTGCTTAAAAAGTCTTTTATTTTTAAATTACATGTGCATGTTTATATATATGAATGTGGGATGTGAAGGCAAATGCAGGCCTAATGAGGCCAGAAGAAGCCATCTAATCATCTGGAGCTGGAGTTGCGGGCAGTTGTGACCTGATGTAGGCACGGGGTACCGGATTCATCCTCTGCAAGAGTAGGACTCATAGCAGCTGAGGCATCTCCTTCGTTCCTGAGCTTTCTATGTTGAGGAAGAACCACTCATCCCAACAACCCTAGGACCTTATCCTTCTTTCGTTTGACCACTGGGTAGAATGTTACTAGACTGGCAAGTTTGGGAGAGGCAGTAGGCAGTACTGGCTCCTATTCTTTGTTTCCTGGCACACGCTTGTCCCCTGGACATGTGATGCACCTGGCCTCAGTCATGCAGCAAGCTCAACATTGGGTTGATGGGAGGCCCGTGGGTGGTGAGGAAGTTAAACATGGCTGATCAGGGGCTGAAGGTAAGAAAGTGTACTTCCTAGCTCAAGGAAACTATAGTGCGGTAGAATTACTGATTGATCAGCCTTGCCAGTAACGAAGATGGCAGTTTGGGTCTCAGATCTTTGTCTTCCTCTGGAAGGTTATCTTTAACCTGGTCTAGACCATGGGAAAAAAGAGAATTGTTAATGCCCTCTTGGAACGCGTGTGTGTGTGGCCAGAAGCCTCTCACTGAATCTTTTCTGCTAAGCTCACTGGTCAGCCACTGAGCTCTGGAGTTCTACCTGTCTCTGCCCTCCAATACTGGAGTTATTGGCAAGCACAGCCAAGCCTGGGTTATGACATGGGTACTGGGGATTCGATCTCAACTGCTCAGGTTAGCAGTGCTCTTCTCACTGAGCTATGTCCCCAAATGCTCTTCCCACCCCACTCTTTCTTACAGTCCGGCATTTTTGGTGGGTGGAGCCACGGACTGAAGACAGTTAGTGCTGAAAGCAGACTCCAGTCTCTTCTTTCTTTGGAAATGTCACTTGTTTGCAGCGGGGAAAGGAATCTGGACTGATGGAGAGAGCAGAAAAGTTGGTGTAACTAGCTTAGTGTGTTATCCCTGCCCAGGGCTTTTATTGAATTTCAACTTTTTACAGAGAGGGGAATGAAGGCCAAAACTCACAGAGCTGTTTGAGTGAGGCTGCCAGTCTCTGGGTGACGCTGAGTTGCTTTGGGGCTTAGTGAGAAAGTGTGGCACAGAACTTGAAAGGGAGATATTTTTCCAACCTCACAACCAAATCCAGGGATATTTTTGGCTCTCCAGAAATTGGAAGTGAATCACTGGTCCAGGTGAGTGGGTTTTGACTAAGCAGTCGTGAGCCTGGCATTTCAGAAAGAGGAAGCACACAGGTGGACCATGACAGGAAGAAGGAGGATGCTGAGACTGGCCCACTGCAAGACTATCAGCGATGCTTCTTTGGAAACTTCCTACATGGTAGCTGCTTCAGGGGGAGGGTAGCCCCTGGCAATGAGCCCAAACAGGAGTGGAAGGCCACACATCCAAGAATATAACTGCAGCATAAACTGTACTTCATGGGTCTTGATAAACAGCTGGGTGGTGTTAGGAGATGGGGGGGAGGAGCAGGTCTGGAAGGAGTCGGGGAAAGGGGTGAATATGCACAAAATTCTCAAAGAACTAATTCAAAAAGCAAAAATAAAAAAAAAGAATATTAAGATAAAGGAGTTAAGTTTTTCTTATTGAGGAGCTTTAACAGGGGAAATCGGGAGACATCTGATTACTATTATTATGACTATTATCTTGCAAGAGTTTTGTACATGTGTACGGGTTTTTGTGTATATTATACATATATACAAATATTTGATCATAAATATATAAATGTATGCATACATGGGATGTACACACTTATATGTTTTGAACTTACAAAGTTAATATGTCATCACATTTGTATAGTTAAATGTCATTCTCGAACAGAATTTTAATCTTTTCGTAATAGTCTCTGGTGTTTTCTTCTTGTTATTTCGGGACAAGGTCTCATTGTGTAACCCAGGCTAGCAATGAACCGATGATGGTCTGCCTCAGTCTCCCACGTGTGTGCCACCATACCTGACTATAGTGTTCTGTCAGATGGCCACACCTTACCTTCTGGAAGGCATCTCTTGGGTTGGGCATTTGCTATGGTGTTTCATTTCAGTGACCTGACTCTAGCCCCATTCCCTCATGGTCCCCAAGATCTTTTCTGTATCTTTGAAAGCTGATACACTTGTGCTCAGGAACTCCTTCCTCGGTCATCACTGCCTCAGTTATCAGGGCAGTCCTTGCGTGCACTGGGCAGCACCGTAGCCTCTCTAGGACTCCAGTCCAGTTTCTCATTGCCTGTGGCTGACTAGGGTCCACAAGGGGCCAGAGCTATGCAGTCTTGTGTCAAAATGAGAAGAATAGTTCTTCCCTCCGTATGACTTGCCTTCCCCCCAAGGTTCATTGGGTCCCAGATTGTTGCAGAGTTACTAAGATAAATCTTAGTTTCCCTGCCCATCTCTCCCACTTTGTTGCTCATGCCTCTAAGGCTGGGGTTGTGATCCATTCCAGATAACCACCTTCGATCTGCCTCAGCGTCCTCCTACTTGCCCAAGGCTAACCTCGACATGTCTGGCTTCTGCTCTCCGAGTAGGATGCTTTCTGGACACTTTTGGTCCTCAGTGTGCTTCTCTCATACGCCTGACACAGACACGGTTGTCTCCTCCACCTTATAGTTCCGCACACACAAACCCTGCTCATTTTAACCACGGTTTTGAGCACAGCATAAATCGTCTTGCAGTTGGTATCACTGCTGAAAACAGTGATCTTGACTCCCCAGCAATCAATGTCACATGGCAACATGGTATCCTGGCTATGACGAACTGACTAATATTTTATCTACATGGATATAATGTATGTATATAGACACTAGCTGTTCTTTTGAGATATCATTTCTCAAAGTAAAATGTCTATGTCTACAGGACATGCACATTTTTGAGAGTTATGATGCACATGGTCATGTCTGAAGTGAAACACAGAAGTAAACCAGTCTGCCATTAACATCAATGGCACAGAGATTAGGGGTCTTCTTTGTTTCTGAGCAGAAGTGTTTTAGTGCACAGGTGTCATCATGGGCTTGGAGACCAGGAGCTCAGCTCCCCTCTTCCTCTTGATAGGAGCTCTGTTATCTGGAGAAATTAAGACTCCTGTTACGTCTCTCATCTGTGAAATGTGAGTGCAGATTTGCCCTGCCTTCTTCACAGAATGGCTGCAGGGATCAACTGTGATATTGCATAAGAGAACACTCTGAATGTGCCAAGAACCTGGTCAGCGTCATGAGCTTCTATCATCCTCGGGCAGTTGGGCTTTAATGACACGTGTTTGGTTAAGAGTTATTCTTCGCTCTGCTTTTCATTTCTCGTCAACACATTCATCTGGGGATAAGCACACATGCACAATGCCCCCCATTGTGTCTCAGGCAGACTCTGAGATGGGTGAGGGCAAGACTTGTGGGTAATAGAACTGGAGCAGGGCCAGGGGCTGCTAGCGTGCCATCCTAGCAGTGTAATTAAATACTAGTAAATTTCTGGCATCTACAGCACCCCCACCATTTGTGGAGTTTTTCCTCCCTGCTGTCTCACAAAAATAAAGGTGTTTGGGGGTAAAAATATTTCCATTCTGTCAGACAGGGGGCAGGTTTTTCTCAAAGAGCAGCCAGGAAATGGGCCAAGAAAAGCTAAGAAGATGGATTGCGTTTTCCTTCCTTCCTTCCTTCCTTCCTTCCTTCCTTCCTTCCTTCCTTCCTTCCTTCCTTCCTTCTTTCCTTCCTTCTCTGTCCCTCCCTCACTTCCTTCCTTCTTTCTTTTCCTTCTTCATCCCTCCCTCTCTCCCTTTTCCCCTCCCTTCTCTCTTGCTCCTTTTCTCTTTCCTTCCCTGCCACCCTCTTTTCCTTCCTTCCTTCCTTGCTCATTTTGTAAGAGCCCAATTTAATGAAATCATGTTTAGTGGTACACATTTTAAATGAGACATTCTATGGAACATAAAACATGGTGAGCAGTGTGAACTGCTTTTTGCATTAAGTTTTTGGTGCCACATTTGCCTGACTGAGGCTCAGTATGAGAGAGGGAGGGAGGGAGGGAGAGTAATTGAAAGAGAAGAATAGAATGGAAAGTGCTGTAGGCACTACAGAGAGTCCATTATCTCAAAATAATTCTTCCCTTTTATAAAGTCCCCACAGCAAGGCTGGGGACAGAGAACAGATGTGGCTCTTAGTCAAGAATACTTAGAACCCAAACCAGAAATTCATCTACGGGAATAGCTGTCAGCCAGGACGAAAGGCCATGTTGACATGGTTGGTACTAAGCAATAGTGTCTAGCTCCTCAAAATGCAAATGCTGTTGTTTGCAGTACAAAAGCCCTGGTTTTTCCTTCAACAGAGCATGTACTATTAAAATAGCATGTCCTGTGTGGAGTTGCCACACATTCTTTCCATTTTTTTTTTCCTGTGTGAGTCAGAGTGCAGATTCTCGACAAGGCCGAAAAGAAAGCCATCTAATTTACATGGGCACAGAGTACCCACATCTGGATGGAGTTAGAGCAAGCAGGAATTACTTGCTGTATGGCGTCCTTCTTTTGACCATATGAGGCATTCGCATATAATTCCATGAAAGCAAAACCTGAAAGTCTACTTATTAAAAGGAGCTGTTGCTCGTTTTATCATTATAGGAACTGACCCAAACCTAGAGCCTGACTGTCAATGATAAGAGGCCACCAAACTTTCATTAGACCCCGTGGCTGGAACGAGACAGCCCCATCAAAGGCAAACTACGCCATGTTTGCGCTAAGATGCTGGTGAGGTCTGTCCCATCTGGAAGTCCCAGGAATGGTGGTGAGCTGCAGATTCTAGAAAAGCTGGATGGAAACCATAGATAGTGTCAAGTACATGTCAGTTAGCTCCTGTGGGCTTTCATGCTAGCATTGGCAGACACGTCCAGTTTAAATCAATGGAGGCAGAGAAAATACGGATAGCAGATAGAAGCCATTGGGAAGGCCAATATGAACAGTTGATGTACAGGAATAGGGAGGCAAGGGAAAGACAAATGACTGGCCCCTGAAGCTGGGGTTCATCAATGCCCATTGCTGACATCTAAAGAACTGTTCAGGTCATCTTGCTGAGTAGATACTTCACTGATGTGTAGATCAAGGTGACATTTATTGTAGGCCTTAGTGGAGAAACTGGTAGACAAATACAGAAGATTATGTTGTTAGAGGCTGAGAAGACAGAAAATATTACTTGGTGACTCATTTTAAAAGTGTTAGGACAGCACTCAGCTCAGGGCCTCTGTGGAATTCCTCCTTTTCCATGCTAAGTTTCTGCTAAGTGAAATTTACTAGGATTTTAGACATTTGGCCTTGACTTCTATATCCTTCTCTGGGCTTCTTGACAGTCTTCTGAAGTGACATGATAATACTGTCTTTGCTGCTGGTTGGTAGTAGTCCACACCTTGAATCCCAGCACTCGGGCGGCAGAGGCAGGAAGATTTCTGTGAGTTCGAGGCCAGCCTCATTTACAGAGTGAGTTCCAGGATAGCCAGGTTACAACAGAGAAACCCTGTCTGGAAAAAAAACCCAAACAAACAAAACAAAGCAACAACAACAACAAAAATACTGTCTTTGCCCTTGGCTCCATCAGAATCCTTTTCAGGACGGGTATCTGTCCTTACTTAGGAAAAGTACTGGCTAAGTTGTTAAAGGTAAAAATGAGCCTCCTCAAACATGGGCTAACAGGCAGGGGAGTGTGAACCTGCCTCACATTGAATATGGACTGAATGTATAGTGAGGGAGAAGAAAACAGAAGGTGCGGAGCGAAGGCTTATGACGAGTCTGGAAAAGGCCCCAGCACGTGGGTGGTTGGACAGGGAGTGTCTCCCAGAAACAGGTGTCCACTATTCAGTCTGAAATTCCTCTGATGACTGTAGTGTGAAGCTTGCCTCCTCATGGCCATGGCTTCAGCAGTTCTCAACCTGTGGGTCACAACTCCTTTGGGGGTTGAACTCTTTAATAGGGGTCACCTAAGACTATCTGCGTATCAGATATTAACATTACGATTCATAAGAATAGCAAAATTACAGTTATAAAGTAGCAACAAAAATAATTTTTTTGGTTGGGGGTCACCACAACACGAGGAACTGTCACAGGGTCACAGCATCACAGGAAGGTTGAGGATCACTGCTCTATAGGGTTATGAATTTCCTTGACCAAGTGGGTTTGTTGGGTCTTAGGAACTGCCAGAGTTTCACACTGGGTTTGAGGCAATAGTGACTTGGAAGACCACGCATTAGCATTAGAATAGGATTTTTAACAGAAGAGGGCTCTTAAGCAACTGGCAAGCATTAATTCCTTACTTTCCTACCCACAAAAGAACGTTCAATTCTTTAGGAAAATGTCGCTGTTCAGGTCCATGCGAACATGCTAGGTTAGGTAACTCAGGGTGGGTGAGACATGGCACCTGTTATTTTCAGATTCCCTGAAACTTAAAGAACATGTGTTTCCCTGCTAGTTTTCCCATAGTCACCGGATAGTACATAATGTAAGAGATGGAGTAGCTGCCTTGGGCCTAGACATGGGGTTCACATGCTGAGGAAGATAGAACTCCCTTAGTAGGCCTGGACTGCCAGCACTGGAACTATTAAAAAAAAAAAAATTTTAAGACACTACAAGTTTCAAAAACACATTTCTCGAAACCTCAAAAAGACAAACATACATAACCAATTACTGACACAGCACAGAAATGCCACTGATTATAAGACACACCCTCATCTCACAGTTGTTTAAAAATAAAAATGTGACCTAAAATCAAGAAAAACATGACAAATTGTCTTTTTCCATTTATTGAAAATAGATTTTTTGATGCAATATATTCTGATTATACTTTTCCCCCCTCCTGCCCTTCCCAGCCCCCTATCCCTTCACATCCTGATCCACACTCTTTCTGTTTCTCCTTAGAAAGCAAAAAGGCATCTGAGGAGTAAAAATGAAAAGGAATAAAATAAAATAGATAAATTGTCTTTTTAAACAGATTATTTATTGATTTTTGTGTGAAAATGTGTATGTGTCTGCCCGAGTGTGTGTACATACGTGTGTTTGGTGCCTGTGTGCAAGGTCCAGAAGAGGGGCATTAGAAATGATAAAAGATATCATTCACTGCCTACCACTTTGAGGCAGGGTCTCTCCCTAAACCAAGGGCCTAGGTTTCCTAGGCTAGGTTGAAAACCAGCAAGCTCCACTGATCCTCTGCTCTTTGCCCTACTTGGAGCTGGGATCATAGGTATGCACAGAATGTCTAGTTTGTTACATGGGTTGCTGGGTTCCAAACCCAGTCTCATGATGGGTGTCCTGCTTGGTTTTCTGTCAGCTTGACACAAGCTAGAGTTATCTGGGAAGAGAACCCTCAAATGAGAAAATATCTCCATCAGATCACTGTAGTCAAGTCTGTAGGGCATTTTCTTGATTGATGATTGATGTGGGAGGGCCCAGCTCACTCTAAGTGGAAACACCCTTGGGCATGTGGTCCCAGGGGGTATAAAAAAGCAGGTGGAGCAAGTCACAGAAAGTAAACCAGTAAGCAGCATTCCTCCTCTGCTTCAGTTCCTGCCTCCAGGTTCCTGTATTGAGTTCCTGTTCCGAGTTCTCTCCATGTAAAACTGTAAGCCATAAGGTGAAATACGACCGTTTTTCCCCAAGTTACTTGTGCTCATGGTATTTATCACAGTAATAGAAATTTCACTAAGACAGTTGTGAAGCAAGCACTCTTAATTGCCAAGCCATTTCTCCAGACCCATAAATTATCTTGTTTAAGCCACTGCACTTTGAATCTTGTCATCACAGCAGCTATGATATTTCCGGCTTAACAGCAAATATTCCATTAGGAGTGGAGTTCCCACCACAATGAAATACAAAATAGAAGGCATAACTTATTGGCTCCTAAGAAGCACAGGTAAATGTGGTAGACTAGAAAGCTGGTAATCTTGTTCTGTTCTGGAAAATATTCAGAAAAACAAATGTTATTTATTAAAACTTTGAAAGATAAACTGCATGATCTAGAAACTTTAGTGAAACTGGCTGGGAAAACTCAGAATATTAATGTATCCTAGAAACTTCTTGCTATTCTTAGCTGGATGACCTTGAGCTATTATAAAAGACAACTTTTACTCTAAAGGGGCCACATTAGCATATAGTATTGTAATAGCTCCAAGACTTCCCCCCACACCTGTGAGACTAAATAATGAGAGCTGAGCTAGGAGCTAAAATCAGATTAGGAATGTAACTGTTCCATACAAACTTACTGTTTCCAAAGGTACCAAGGATGTTGGCAATGTCAATAAAGAAAAAGGACGGGGACGGGGAGGGGGAGAGCAATTGAAAAACAACTCTGGACATAGACAGCTCGATGGTTAAGAGCACTTTCTGTTTTCTTCAGAAAACTTGAATTCTGTTCCTAGCACTCATGTTGGTGACTCACAACTGTTCAAAATACCAGCTTCAGGGGATACCATGCCCTCTTCTGGCCACTGAAGGCAGGCGCGCGCGCGCGCACACACACACACACACACACACATCTTTAAGACAAGATCAGACACATTCAGAGTGGTTTGGATGTAGACAAAACACAACTCTGTTCACATGAGTTCTTCTGCTACACTTGTATATATATGTGGATGGAAACAACTAGAACTAAATAGTCAGAAATCCCAAAAAAATATTTTTTTGAGAAATTTAATTGTCGATGAAACCACAATTATTCTTTCTAAAAGCCTGTAATTCTTCAACATCTAAAAATACTCCAACCTCCAAATATGCCCCAAGCAGGAAGAAAGTTGCAAAAACCGTATTGGTTCCACGAGGACGTGTAAAGGGAAAGGAAGACCTTTTCAGAGGGATCAAGTCAAGGGGACTTGTCAGGTTGTGGTAGAGGCCTTTGGTGACTGGTATCACACATTACTGCTATGGTTTTTCCTTTTACCTTTCCTAATGCGAGGCTCGTTAACTCATTTTAATTCCTTAAGTTAGTATACAAAGTAATAGGTCTTGTTAGGGCATTTCCCCCTTCTTTGTCATTATACATGTCCTTATTCATCGTCCTTTCCTGTTACCTTCCCCTCTGTTGCTCTTTGTTGCCAGTTCTTTCCTCAAAAAGTTCCCCTTCTGATTTCATTTACATGGATCCCATTGTCCTCCCCCCACCCCGCCCCCACCCTGTTCCAGTCCCTTAAGACCTGTTTCCTTATGGTCTCCTTTTACAGCCTACAGCCATAAATATAATAATTTAAATCTATATTCTGCATATGAGGAGAAACATGCAGTATCCGTCAGTCTGAACGTGATCTATTTCATTTACATATAATGATCAGTAGTTCTACCCATTTTCTTGCAAATGTCATGATTCCCTTCTTCTTTAGGAAGTTTCACTGGTGTATATGAAACATATTTTTGTTTTGTTTTCTTCATTCATTTATCTGTTGATGGACTGGTTGATGATGTTGATCATCATAGTTGATCAGCTATGATGTTGATGAACCAACCATCTAGGCTGGTTCCATTTCTTAGCTATTGTGACTACTTTAACAGTAACAATGGATGTTAGAGTATTTCTATGATTTGTTGACTCAAAGTCCTTTGAGAATGTACTTAGGAGTGGCATATCTGAATCATATCTATCTATCTATCTATCTATCTATCTATCTATCTATCTATCTATCTCTATCTATCTCTCTATATAAAACACACACACACACACACACACACACACACACACACACACACACACACACAAACTTCCATAGTGATAGCACAGGTTTACACTCCTCCCAGGATACAACCATTCTACCAAAAGCTATTTATAGATTCAATGCAATCTCAATCAAAATCCTCATCCCATTCTTCACAGAAGTAGAAAAAAAAAACTATCCTAAAATTCATATGACGCCTCAAAGGACCCCCAGCTAAAATATACCAGCCTCCATGCAATCTAATCTGCAAACCTAAACCTGAAACATTTCAGCCTCTGAGACTTACTACTGACTGGGTTCACTCTGAATGGCTGTCTTCTCAATGATCTCACTCTGAACTGTAAATTGTAATCTGTCTACTTCTGATTGTCTGCTTTCTCTCTGCTTATTCTAGTCTGACTCTCTTCTTGACTTCTTTTTCTGAACTGAACTGTCTGTGAGCTGACTGCATCCAAACTGCCTCACTGAACTAATGCTATGCTTCTCTGTCTGAACTCTGCCTCTTGTTTTCTTTCCAGCTTCCATCTCACTTCTCTCTCTGAGCTCTACCTCCATATTCTGCTTCTGTTCTCTGCAGTTGCTCCTTCTGAACTCTTCCTTCTGAGTTGGGATTAAAGGCATGTACTATATTGCCTTAACCACAGAAATCCCTTTCACCTAGCATTTGCATAGAGGACAGGATTAGTCTGAATAATATTCTTTCTGCATTCCATGGGGATCACACAGGCCTCTGAATGTGATCCCATCCTAGCTATCACACAGGTCTTTCAATGTGATTCTTTGCTAGAGCAGCCATGCTGCTGGATTAAAGGATTAAATGTTCCTCTACACACACCAAATATTGGTGGGGTTTTCTACTTACCAGGGAGCATGGTCCACACTCCAGGGGCTACACTCTTAAAGAAAACTGACTCCTTTCTTCAAGTAGCTAGGAGTAGATTTTCACTAGGGCCTATGGCCTATCAATCCATAAATTCTTGGTCCAATAATGGTGCTAGATATGACTTTCATCTTGTGGAGTAGGGACTTAAATCCAATCAAAGTGGATGGTTACTTCCATGAAGTTCCATTATTCTTCATGAAGAATGACGACTGGCTTGGCAAGATATGTCCACTGGTGCAGGAGTAGACACGTATTGCCAGGCCAGTTATTGTTGTAGCTTCCAGGCTCCACAGTTAGGTAAATGTAGGAAGAATTTTATTACTGTTTTAATCTGATCCATTGTTATTAAACTATTTAAATTATCTTCTTGAATAAATTTTGGGGTCATATATTTAAATAAGAAATTCTTCTTTTCAATTTCCTTTTTTTTTTTTTTTTTCAAACAAAGTTTCAAAATAGTTCCCAATGATACTCTGGATTTTGTTGGGATATGATGTAACATCTCTTTTTTTGTCTTTAATTATAGTCTTTCTCTCTCCTTCTTTTGATTAGTTTGTCTGGGGGCATGTGTCAATTTTGTTTATTTTTTTCAAAGAACCAACTCTTGTTTGATTCTACATATTGTCCTTTTAGTCTCAATTTCACTTATTTATACAACAATATTTATTATTTCTTGCCTCCTACTGTTTTTGGTTTAGTTTGGTGTTTTTTTTTTCCCTAAGATTTTGAGCTGCATTGTTGGTGATTTGAGATCTAGCTTTTTTTTTTTTTCCCCTCTTTAAACAGAAGTACTCATAGCTGTAAACTTTCCTCTTAGAACTGCTTTTTTTGTATCCTAAAGGTTCTGATAAGTTGTGCTTACCTTTCATTCTGTTCTGGGAATTAAAAAAAATCCCTCCTTGATTCCTTCAGTAATCCACTTGTCATTTAAGAGCATACTGTTCAGTCTCTGTGTGCTTGTTTGTTATTTCTCTTGCTATTGATTTTGAATTTTATTCCACAATGATCTGGTAAGACACAAAATTATTCTCACTTTTTTATACTTTTTAAGAATTGTTTTGTGATCCAAATGTTTTAGATTTTACAGAAAGTACAGTGGGGTTTTAAAAAGAATGAGGATTCCATACTCTTGTGTGGAATATTCTGTAGGCATCTCTTGAGGCCATTGCTCTATGTTGAAGTTTCACTGTAAAGTTTCTTTTTATTATTTTTAGTTTGAATGACCTTTCTGAAGAGTAAGATATTGAAGTTACCCATTATTAACAAGACCTACATGACCTTTTACAGCCATTAGTATTTGTTTTATGAAATTGAGAGCCCCAACATTTGTAACAATTGTTAAAATTTCTTGAGAATTATTCTTTTCATTAATGTGTAATGCCTTTATTTCTCTCTTTTAATTTTGGTTTAAAGTGTATGTCAACCTATTTTCAGCTTCTACTTTTTTGATAGATTGGCTACTATTCAATCTATTTTATAATTCTCTGTGGGTATCTCCATTAATGAGACAACAGATAGTTGGACCTTGTTTGCTAATATAACTAGGAAATTTGAATTTCTTTGTTGATAAGTTGAGGTCATTTACATATTAAATTATTATTCAAAGATGTTATTGAGTTCCTGTAAATTTGTTGATTGTTATTTTGGTTAGTGGGTTCCTTACTTTCTTTTGTAGTAGGTTCAGAGTATTTGTTGATTAATCTTGTTGGACACAATGGATTCCTTCCTAGCTCTGTTTATGATATTTATTCTTTTCTTTATGCTCATGGTTAAAATGTCTTTCCTCTTCCCGTGTAGATAGTATTTCAGTATCTTCTGCAATGCTGACTTGGTGGTCATAAACTGCCTTACTTTATGCTTCTCTTATCAAATTTAAAAGTTAGCTTTGCTAGAAATAACACTGGTTGGGTAGTTATTTAGTTTCAGGATTTAAAATATGCTTATTTGGGGAATGGAGAGATGGCTCAGCAGTTAAGAGCATTTCTTGCTCTTGCAAAAGACCCAAGTCTGGTTCCTAGCACCTGCATGGAGACTTATAACCACGTGCAACTCCAGTTCTAGGGTATTCAACACCTTCTTCTGGCCTCCAGAACAGGCACTAGGCATATACCTGATTCACATACATACATGTAGGCAAAAACACTCATAAATATAAAATAAATATAAAATATATATATATATACATATATATGTATATGTATGTGTGTGTGTGTGTGTGTATATATATATATATATATATATATATATATATACACATTTTTTTTTGTTTTCATGGTTTTTAGGACTGTTAATATTCTGAAATCTTTGCCTTTGTAGATGAATTGGTGTTTTCCCCTTATAGCTTTTAACATTGTCTCTTTGTGTATTTGACATCTTGTCTATAATGTTATGTGAAGCGTTTTTTATAGTTATATCTATTTGGAATTTTAAGTGGCTATTGTGTCTGTATGTCCATTTCTTTCTTTAGAAAATGTCTTCTCTATTTCAGTAAACATATTTCCTTTAGAGAAAGGCCTTTCTCTAATCTCTTTTTTTCCTATCCCGTGGATCCTGATGTTTGGTTTCTTGATTGTACTCCAGGCCTCCTTGAATGTGATATTCCTGCTTGTATATTTTCCATTTGTCCTTTTGTTATTCATTTATTTTCTATTATTGTTGTACAAAATGTAGTTTTCCTCCAACCTGTGCTCCTGATTTCTTTTTCTTGCTTGGTCAGGTTTATTGGTGTTTATTTCCACTGTGCTTCTCTATTCAATTCACTGAGGTTTTCGCTGGTAATTTTCTAACTCTCAGCTTCTTTGCTGTGTTTTTCTTCCGTGTTATTGACTCTGACTTCGTTTTAACTCCGGGTTGCTGATATTCACGTACATTTTTGTTGACATTTTTATGTTGCTAACTTTCTTCTCCAGGCTCTAGATTGAATGAACCTGCCTGTTTGGACCTCTTTGAGGCCATTGATCATTTCCATTCGTAAACTTTTGAGCTCTTCAACCAGCACTTCATGAAGTTCAGCCCTTTGAATTCAGTAACTGAAGAGGTAGAATCTCTTAGAGAAGCCACGTTGCCTTGCTCCTTCGTGTTTCTTGTGTTATGATTTGTGTATCTGTTGATTCTGATATCTCTTCTGGTTTTATTTGTGGGTCTTCTTATCTCTTTGGTTGTGAGTCTAGCTTTTAATGGCTGAGCCATCTCCCTAGAGCATCCATGGGTCTTCTTAATGAGCAGTGTTCTCAATTCTCAGTTTCTCTCAGGCAGGACAAAGCAAACACCTTTTGGGTGAAGGTTTTGTTTCCCAACTCCCTACCAGGGATCATGTAGCTGGAGCTGTGCTCAGTTTGGCTTACTTTTAGTTCATGGCCTGTCTTTTCTTCTCTGTTTGTTTTTTCTACTTTATCTATCATTACTTTTGTGAATTTTCAGAGTTCTCACTTCTGTCTTTGGAATTGTGCCTGTTCTTTGTTACACCGACTCTTCTAAACCAGGTCAGAGGAAAGCAGATTCTTTTCTGCTGTCTCTCTCAGAATTCCCAGTTTTCTCAAATAGGAGCTTAACATTTGTTTCTCCTCTATCACTATAGATCATGTGTGCATACATGTGCTTCTGTACATGCATAGAAGTGGCAGATAACTCCTCAACAGATCATGAAGAGTTATATTTGGGGTTCGTGGAAAGACAGTTCTTCATAGGGGAACCAGAGTCTGGAGCGAGATACAGTAAGTAAATCACACATTGTGCTGAATCCCTCAGGGGCTGGGCACATATGCTCCATTAGCCAGAAGTGTGTGAGGGGTTATTTTTGTGCCTAGAAAGGTGATCTGTGATGGAGACTGTTGGGTGTCTTCCAGCTTCTATCTTCTCTCTCCTTTGATCAAAGAATTTCCTTTGTGGTTGGATTTACAACAGCTCAGGCAGAAACCCCTCCTATTCCCAGCTTCTTTTGTAGCCTCATTGTGCAGTGCAAGACCATCTAGGAGCTGGAGTGTGAGCAGAAATGACGATTGCCACATCCACACTGTGACTCCAAGACTCTAAGACATGTGCTCCTCATGCTCCTTCTTCCGTCCTGCTGTCTGGAAGACAGATGTCAGGGTAGGCACTGGATCAGTCAGCTAGAACTCAGGCATGATAGCTGTGTTGTGAGGAGTAACCCTACCTTCCTTGTTCTCAGGGCTGCAGAACTGTTACATGAGAAAGATTGATCTGCCATCTTGTCTGAGTCATTTTATGGGACCCCATATGTATATGTGTATGGGACCCCAGGAAATAAAAGTGCCAACCTAAAGCGTGCTCAATCTGTGGCTTCACAGGAATCTTCAGGTAGACTTCTGAATAAGAGACCTAAGCCAAACATTCTCTTCATCTCAAGGAGCAGATGGGGAGGTAAGATCTGCATCTCCCATGGGTTTTCTATTTCCCAGAAACACAGACAGGAAGTAGAGATGCTAATATTGCCACAGCAGCTGTTGCCCTGAAAGCAGTCCAAAAAGCAATGGGAACCTCGCTGTACAAAAATGTGGATACTTTTTATATGTTAAAAGTCACGAAGCTCCCTTCTGACATTATTGCTTACAAGCTGATCCTTCAACACTGTTAAGGAAAGTCAACAGAGGTCCAAACACCTTTCCCCAATGAAATGGTTTTTAAGTAAAAAGAGACACACACACACACACACACACACACACAAACAGTCTCTTGACACCCACAACATTGTTCTGCCTGTTTCTTTCTTTAGAACTTCTACTGAACCACACCAGGGTGGAGGCACACACTTTCCAGGGTTCCCATTAGGATTGCTGAGGGAGTTCAGGCTGGAACTTTGCAATTCTCACCTCTCTGTTGTAGGCAAAGCTTTCACTCTTGAGGAAAGTGACCATTCTCTCAATAAAGAAGTATTTAAAGAGATCAACTATGCATCACATACTATTCATACGGTGTCGAGGATATATAAACAGACAAAAACATGTCTTTTCCTTCCTGAGATTTATATACAGCAAACATACTTAATAAACTATATTAAAATATAGGCTAAATGCAGAAGAAAAATAAACAGATAAGGGAGATGCTAGACAGGGGTTATAATTTTAAATTGGGTGACTCAGGAGAGCTTCACTGAGAAGGTATGATGTCCAAGACCTGAATAAAGTAGGAAAATAGATTTTGTGGGTATTTTTGTCAGAGGGGATGTGACCTGCTCCAGGGCATGCAAAGGCCCTAGAAGGTGCTTGCATATTAATAGAACTCTCAGTCTTTCTTTGACACTTTCTTTCTCTCTTTCCTTCTCTGCTGGTCTCTCCCTTCTTCTCTCTCTCTCTCTGTCTTTGTCTCTTCTCTCTTTGTCTCTGTCTCTTCTCTCTTTGTCTCTGTCTCTTCTCTCTTTGTCTCTGTCTCTTCTCTCTTTGTCTCTGTCTCTTCTCTCTTTGTCTCTGTCTCTTCTCTCTTTGTCTCTGTCTCTGTCCCCCCACCCCACCTCCCTCTCATAACACTGTGTTGTTATCTGCATTCCATAGTTCTCACCACTCTTGTTGCCCTGTTCTATTACAATTAGTGCTACGCCATTGCTAGAACACAGAATACTGTCCAAGGACTCCATCTGTTTAAGTCACGCAACCCTCACAGTGGTTCTGCTCTCTTCATTTTACAAATAATTCAACATCACTGATAGTCACATATTCAGTAAGGGTCAGAGATAGAATCAGGACCCAAGGATTTTAACATTCCAGGTCTTTGGCAGGAGAACCCCACCGTACCCCATAATATTCTCAGGTGCTCCTGAAGTCTGAACAGACAGGATATAGTCTGTAGTCTAGTCTGCTGCTTGAACTCTTTGCTATGTCTTGTAAGATATATTTTGAAACTAGTCCTGAGTATCATCTACAGGGTGGAGGTGAATCTTCCATAAACAAGAATGGTTGCTGAAGGCGAAAATATTCCTTGTTTTCTTTAGAACAAAACATCCAAGTTACATGGGAATGCACCACATGATTTTTGTGAATTGAAGTCAATTTGGCACCAACAGAAATAACCTTAGGAACAAAGTTTGTATACAGTGCATTCTTACAGAAACAGCAGTTAGAACACAGAGTAAACTGTTAAAGATAGCCTCTTCTTTTGGAGTTGTGTGAGCTGCCTTTGGGTGGAGACAGTAAATTGTTTTGTTTATAAGCTTTGTACATCAAAAGCTAGATCTGCTTATGCTTTAAAACCAAAAGGAGAAGAAAGGTTTATTTTTAGCTATGTGAAATTTAAACCAAACCCAACATGGGCATGTGGATGCTTCAGCCTACGCCATGTCAGAGAATTTCTCAGAGATGACATTAAGCAACGATATGGAAGATTCTTCTGTTAGAATGTGGCTCAATAACCACTGAGACACTGGACTAAAGGGAATGGGTTTCTAAGAAGTACGGTAGTCAGGCTGGATTTGGGTCACCCATGGGAACTGGGTTCAGCTTCATGATAGTGAGTACGGCACGAGGACAGAAAAGGCATTGTTGGTGTTTAAGTTGGATCACTTGACCAAAGGATTGCCTACCGCATTCAATTTGCAAGAGAGAGCTAATTTTAACGGTGTGTGTATTTTATAAATGTGAGTTTTTAAATATGTGTGTGTTTTGTAGATGCTATTCATACTCATTTTAGTTAAATCCAAAAGAATTTTTTAACCTAAAAGTATTCACCAGAAATTTCTTACCTCAGAAACGTTTTTGAGCAGACGTTGAGTAGACATGTTGAGTAGACATTTACAGTTCAGTAGAAATATACAAGTTAAATAATCGTAGGCACAGATGTGCATGTATAGACATGAAAACTATAATTTGTTCACTATTTGAAAATGTAACGAAAACATCAATTAATTTGGGAACTGCTTTTATTTTCATATTTTTCAAAGTCACACATATAAAAATACATAGACATACAACATAGATACAAACGACACACACACACACTTTTTTTTGAGATAATGTCTTGCTATGGAGTGCAGACTGGCCTCAATCTTGTAACCCTCAGCCTCCTGTCAATACAATGACAAAGGACGGAATCACAGCAAGCAACCTCCATATTGGATTATTGGTTGGACCAACATGATCACATAGACGGAGATGGTAGGAAGAGGAGCTAGAAGACAGTGCAGAGACAGGTCATGCATCAAGGATTGGCTTCACTTTTGTGAGCTTCACAGAGAGGGAATGGGGGCCCTGAATCAAGAAATGTGAGAGGTTGTAAAGCTGGCAGGAGTCTTCAGCTCAAAAAGCAGCAAGCAAATGGGTACCTAAGTTCCATTACCAAAGGAAACAAAGACCTCTTCTCTCCCACAATCTCCACAGGGGAAGTAAAACTCAGCGAATGCCTAGATTTTAGCTCGGCAGAGACTCAAAGAAGAGAAACCAGACAAACCCACTGACCTACAGAACTTTAAGAGAGTAATTTTATGGTGCTTTTGGTTACCGAGTCTGTGGTACTGTGGTTTACCAGTAATAGAAAACCAATACACCTGTAGTCGATTATCTAGGTCATCAACACCCTGGTAGCTAAATTTGGGTACACAGTTAATTGTTCCCCTAAGATAAGTACAGTTAAGGAGAATTTCAGGTTTTCAATGTGCAAAAAATGATCAATTTATGGAATGTAGCGATCTGATTACCAATGGGACAAGAAGACAGAGGGAGCCCGTTGCTCTGTACAGCTGTTTAGTTCCCATGGTTCCTCTTCTCAGCTGCTCATAGAAGCTGTTATGGTTTCTCTGGAAGGGTGTCTGTGTGTGTGTGTGTGTGTGTGTGTGTGCAAATCTCCATCACTGTGCAAACAATGTGAAGTATGTTTATATTTATGGGAGTCTCTCCATACGCATTAGTCAGAGTTGGTGAGAGCCTTACTGCCTTTTTTATGAACCTCATTGGTCACAGCACACAAATACACTCAGCCACATCAGAACTCAGAATTGCTGACCCTGAGACAGCTAATGGGAATGAAAGGTTTAGAAAAAAGCAGCACCCCAGGTGACCGGATGTGCCGGATGTTCAGAGCTGTGTTCCTAGCTCTGAACCAACTCTCATCTTTCATGTTTAGGATGGTTTAAGTTTAAAATAACATGAGGTTTCAGATAACACATATAACATTTTGACTGTTTACTCTTCTTTGGAACCACACACTGATCGCTCTTTTTTTTTTTTTTAATCCAAAATGCATGAGGATTAGGCTTTAAAATAACACAGCTATATCCCTAGCTGAAATTATGAATAATTAACACAGAAAGCAGTCACATTAAGAAGTTGTTCGTGTTACAAAAAGACTCATTCCAATTTTTTTTTTATGTGTCGGAAGTCTTTGGGGAATCTGATATGACACTTAATTTACAAAAAATCAGAATTACATGGAAGTAGTTTGCAGTAAGGCTTGTCTGTCTCTGCTCACATTTCTTCTCTCATAATTACACACACACACACACACACACACACACACACACACACACACACACACACAGAGGAGGTATTTGCTAGTGGTATAAGTCTCTAAGGACAGGCTGCCGGGTGACCTAAATACATGGTCTGCTTGGGCCACACAGAGGCTTTAAGCTTGTGCCCAGGGCTTCTCTCTCCCAAACATTCTCTCCTTCTCTATCCAACAGAACACTATCTTTTCTTGAAGGCCTTACTCAAGTTCTGGCTCCTTGATGACACCGTGTTCAACTACCTTGCACCGCTCACTTCCTGTAACACATTTAGATAATTAGTGTAGACTGTCTGCAAGCTTTTTGTCCCCTTTAAGCACGTTTCCTGTGTTCTGACTCCTCCAGGGTCTTGTCTTTTCCTCAGCGATGTGTCCTTAATGGGGAGATAGTAGAACTGGATAATCAGTATGTATCTTTTTAAGGCTTGATTTGAATAATCAGAAAAGGTCCCTTTGCTCTCTTTTCCCTTCCCTTAATTTTCCCTCCCCAAAGGGAAACTTTTCTTTCCTTTCATCTCATCTCTTTCTTTTTAAATTTTTTTTTTATTATTATTTGATAATCTCACTTTATTTGATCATGGTCATTCCCCGCCCCCACTTTCCCCATATCCTCTCCTACCACCCTACCCACCCACTCTCATGCCCCCCTCCCATCTCAAAACAAAACAAAACAAAACAGCCCATGAAGTCCAGCTTGTGTTGGTCAACTACTCCTGGGTACAGCATCTGCCTGATTGTGGTCGATATTCCAGGTGTCACTCCATTGAAGAATGCTGACTTTCCCTCACTTAGCAGTGATCAAGTGCCAACAGCTCCTCGGTTAGGGTGGGACTTTGTGTCCACCTCTTCTCTTTCATACTGGGATTTTTGTCTGGTTTGAGCTTGCATGTTGTCACAGTCTTTGAGTTTATACGTTCATCTGCCCTGTTGTGTTTCCTTGAAGTCATCCACCAGCCTGGCTCCTACAATCTTTCTGCCCTATCTTCTGTAAAATCACTGAGTCCTGTGGATAGGGGGTGTGATTACCAAATCACGCCCACATATTTTACAAGAATTATTATTGCATATTGTGTATGTGTTTTCTTGTGTGTGCATGTGCGTGAGTGTGTGTGTGTGTGTGTGTGTTTATGAGTGCCATTCCAGGTTAATCTAGTGAGATCCAAGTTTATCTCTGAAGCCCGACGCTCTGGAATGCTTGGTTACATCCATAAATCTTCTCTGAGAAGTACTCTTCTGTGGTTCCAAGGTATTCTGAGTCTTAGGTGATTAAGTAGCTTAATGGAAACTGAGATGTAGCTGCTCAGAGACCGGGAAGAAAGGGTCAGAGTGTTCTTAGCAGCCCTGTATTCTTCGTGCATTGGGGCTTTGCCTTTGTTCATCTTTAAGGCAATGTAATACGGGAGAAACTGGAGTTTAAATGTCCCTGATTAGCATCAGCAGATCAGAAATATTGTCGCTGGACATAAGGACAGGTTGTCTGGTTTTGAGTAAGTTAAGACACCAAAAAAAAACAAATGAAGTTCTGGAAGTAGCATTGTTTTTCCCTTGTGTCACTTTTAGAGCTAGCTTCAGTAATTAATCACCTGTCTCTGTCACTTCACTGTCAAGTCTGCGTCAGTTGCACCTCATTGTCCTCCAAGTTTGGCCACTTTACTGGCTCCGCTGAGGTCATGCATTACGTCGGCCCCATAGTTTTTGACGGCTTGCCACTCTCTACTCAACCCCATCTGGACGCCTCACCACGGTCTTCGTATCCTCATGGTATGATCCCAACATACCTTTCACAGCTCACTCGGTCAAGTTTGTGACCTAAGGACTTTTGGTAAATTTTAATCATCATTTAAAAAATAAAACATTGACAAGCAAGTTGACAAATATTGCACTGATCTTCATTTGCCCAAGTAGTTTTAATGGCGATAGCATTTTTTACGAAGGATCTGTTAATATTTTCAGGAAGGCAGTCTCTTCCGTTCTGGAAAGTACTACTGAACTGTGCATTGGAAGACTCTCAGAGATCATGGGTGATGGCCAGGGGACATAAGGAAAGTAAATAAGTAACATTAAGTCTGCTGTTAAAAGAAATGAGAACACTTTTCAATTTGACCAGCAGACATAAGCTGAAAATTTAAGCGACTTGAAACAATCCTGTCAATTTCTAATAGAGGTACAGAGGCTAGAAATTAAGGAGGGGATCCCAAGTGGTAAAAGAAAATGTTAGAAGACCATTCTTTTATGATTATAATTATTATTGCCAATTAATTACGCACTTCGGTAGATTTTGCTGTGACATAAGACAGATATCGTGCTTCATCACACATGGTCCCTGCAACCTTCTGTCACCCCTTCTCCACCCATTTACCTTTTCCTAGTAGTCCTCTACTGAGAAGACTTGGATTCACTACCAGAACTGTCAGAGTGAAGTCTACCTATACAATTTTGTTTTAGACAATGTCTCACACATCTCAAGCTGGCTATGAACTGGCTATTTGGCAGGGATGACATTGAGCAGCTGATCATCTTGCCCACAACTTATGGGTGCTAGAGTGAAAGATGGTAATATCACAGTTGATTTGTGAGGTGCTGGGGATCGAACCCAGCACTCCATGCATGCCAGGCAAGCATTTTACCAAATGAGCTACATTTTAGTCCTACTTACATTTTACAAACCATCATAATGGAGTTAATGTCTCCTATAAGTGACATATAGCATATAAATGCATTTCCAGTTACTCATACCTCACTGTTCAATACACATGCTTCCATTCTGCTTTACTCCAAGAAAATAATTTTACATATATCATCTCTGTTCATCTCTTACCTCTTAGTGGAACTCAATACAGGTGACAACATGCAAGTGCTTAGGAGCTGGAAAAGAACCCAGACACCTGTCCAGGGCCATGCGCATGAGTTCACACTGCTGGGTGACGTGCACTCTAAGTGCTCACATGTTTAAGTGATATATTGGTGCAAAATGGTAACACATGTAACTCTTCCTGTTTAGGATGTGTTCTTGGCTAACCCTTTTGGAAAATGTTATATGGAGATTTCTCCATGGCAAAAAAAAAAAAAAAAGACTTTAAACAAAAAAGAACAAGATCTGAAGCCCAGAATATTCCACCCCTGTTTTTCTGGGAATAGTAGGGGATCCAGCAGCCTTCCTTTACCAAAGCTGTTAAGAAGGAAGGCAGCATTACACATTCCATGTGTTCTTTCTAGAGAGAATCATCAAATTAATGTAAGCACACCCATGTCCTAAAATAGAATGCAATGACACAAAGCAAACTCTGTGTGGGAAAGAACAAAACTCCTTTGACCACACTGAGCACTCAAAGCTGGTAGCTGCCTAACCAGGTCCTCCTGGGGCTAAGAAATGTGTCCATACAGAGCCCAGCCCTTCAGCAGGAGAAACCCTGGTGTGTGCTCATTATGGGGGGAATCACCCCACAAACGTCACAAGACTCCAGAATCTCTAGTTGTGGGAACGAGCATTAATATAAGCATTGGAGTTTTGCCTAATAAAAGGAGCCTGGAGGAAATGGTGCGAGAATGATTTAACATTTTGCTTCTCACAGCACACTCGGACGGTGGGAGATGTCTTTCTTAGCTTATGATAGGACAGACATCTGCTCCCCATGGGTGATCCAGACTTGGTTCCTGTGTCTCTGGCCCCTTGGGAAGTAGGTGCCATTAGGCACTAGCTGATGAACTACCCTGCTTTCTCTGACTTCTCATGTGAAATCATGTGCTCCTGCTTTCACAATTAGAAGACGCAGGCAGGTTGTGTCCCTGATCATATTCTAAAGGAGAATGAGAAATGAGTCTTCCAGTGTTAGACCACCGAGAATAAAGGAAGTGTTAACTAAGTAGAACCTCACCCAGGCCAACACAAGAACAGTAGAGGTAACTTTCTGGTTCTGAGGGACTCTGAGTAGTTCTGAGTGGTCTTGTTTTCCCAATCCAAATTATTTTTCAGTTTCTTGCTGTTAGACCAAGGGTCATGACTGCAAACTCTCAGCCAGTTCTTTCATACGGACAATAGTGACATTTATGCTCATAATGCATATTTTCTGTTCATGGATGTTTAGAATTGAATTTTCGTAATACTAGAGAAGTATGTGTACAATTCTGGAACATGCTATGCTCTTCACTCAAAAAAAAATCTCTGGGAAAGAATATGCTTAAAGTATTCTATACATGTTTATGAAAATGGCCTCATGCAACCCTGTATTTAAAAAAAGTAAAAAGCAAGAAAACATTTCAGCTATTTCTTTATCTTAAAGTCTATAAAAATTCACTTCAATTTTCTGAGAACTCAGTGGATCTCATTCTTTTCCTCCTCCACCCCCTTTTTTTTGTTAATAAACTAGTCAGTCATGGTGTCCTTGAGAACACCACTTCTCATTATGTCAGTGTTAGAGAGTTCCTTCCTTCTTTCTTTCTTTCTTTTTTTTACTAAGTTGTTAATATGACATTTCTGATACTAGATGTGTTATGTTAGAGCAGCTCTTTTGAGCACTGAGGGTTTCCATGTGGACTCTTATATTAGAGGGGACTGTCAAACAAAGATTGTGGTTCTGTAGCTTGCCTTTGGAATCACTCCGAGAGCACTCACACTGAGGGACAGTCCAGTGTAAATGGCCCAAACAAAGCAGCTGTGGGTGGTGTTGCACATACTTAGCCTAAATACTACCTGGTGTGCCTTTGGGACTAATTGTAAAATGAATTATTTAACGCTTTGAAAAGCTAGCTCCCACTTCTAGGAAATGTATGATAGACACCATGACTGTAGTCTCCAGCTGAACAGTATGTTAGGAGGAACAGAGTATTTAAGGTTCATCTGACCTTTATTTTGTTAGTTAAAATCATCGCATTTGCAGTATTTCCTTAACAATTCTTTGAAAGGTCTGTAGTTTGGTAGGTTCCAGGGGCTCACTTGTGATTTAGAGTAGAGTTTTAAAATGGTATCCACACAACGTTGCTTTCTTGGTGACATAGATATAAGGTCTAGTTCCTAATCTGATTGATTGATTATGGCTGGATGGGAATCTGAAAGTCAGTTTTCTTGTTGAACAGTGCTCTTAGAGCATTGCCTTAGTTTGGTTTCTGTGGCTGTGGTAAAGATATTTGACCAAAAGTAACTTGGGGAGGGAATGGTTTATTTTTACCTTCCAGCTTCCATTCCATCAGGAAGGGAAGTCAGGTGAGGAATTCAAGCGGGGCAGGAGCCTGAAGAGGGGAACTGAAGCAGAGGCCATGGAAGAATGCTGTTTACTGGCTTGCTTCTCCTGGCTTGTTCAGTTTTCATTATTATTTCATTATTAGAAGTCCAGGGATGGCACTGTCCATATTGGGCTGGGCACTTCCACATCAACCATCAATCAAGAAAATGCCCTGGGTTTGCTTACAGGTCAATCTGGTGGGAGCGTTTTCTCAGTTGAGGTTCCCTCATCTCAGATGGCTCTAGTTTGTGTCGGGTTGATAACAGAGTAACCAGCACAAGAGTGTACAGTTCTAACGTCTTCAGCTTTGCTGGTATCAATATACATTCAATACATCAATAGAGATTAAGAGAAACAATGTTGATGGTCTATTCATACGAAACATATGTTAATTCATAATGCTATAGAAATTAAGGGAGGCTAACACTTGAATACTATTTTCATAAATAAGTCATCTGACGACTACTGAGATTTCTTGCTAGTAAATTTTGAAGAGCCAATATTTGTTCTTTCACCCTACATATTTTGTGTAGAGCAACGATGAAGAGTAATTTTGGGGTGTCTACCAGGTTGTAGCAGGATTTTGTCATATAGAGAATAGATTATGGGCTTTTACTCGAACCTATGAAAGTTACTCACTTAAAACAAGGAAAATAGATAGGAAAGAAGGGAGGAGGTGGTGAGGAAGAGGAACGGGAGGGCAGAGAGAAGAAACATTTTCCGGTTGAAAAGGAAGCTTGGTGAAGCCAGGAGCTGTGTCTGTCTTATTCCCGTGTTCACACTGCCTTACGCCGCATCTCACAGAACATCAAAGGTCAGAATATTCTTCTGTTCATTCTTTGAATCCCTCAGCTGTCCCAAGGATGTCAAGGATAGAAGGAAAATGTAAATATTGACTGAACCTCCACAGTCCTCCTTTTCAAAGCATCATAGCCAAGCTCTGTTCTCTCCTGGGGGCCAGGGACTACTCAATGACAATGGAAGCTTAGCTAGTGTAGAGTTATTGCAGTGTGTTTGCATTGAAACTCTCTTTAGAGGGAGCCAAGGGGCTTGTAAGACTCAAGAAGTAAAGATTTCATATGGAAACACGTACAAAATGTGCAGACATATGAAAAAATAAAAGTAAGTTAAATTCATAAGGTTTGGAATTTATTGAAACATCCAAGATTCAGAAGCCCCTCCTCCTTGCCCCCCTCACTGGCCAGGTTACACAAACAATAACAGTTGCTGGGAGAAGAGACTCTGAACTACCTGCAAGTCCTGCAAGGAGTCCTAGGGATAACCCAATAGTTGGCATCCATGCTGGTGTGGGCCCTCCGGTGATGTACCTGCCTTTGAGTCATCTGTGCATCTCTAAGTAACCAGTAAGCCACACTCCTATAGTAACCACAGTAAACTTACAGGTTCAGTAAGCTAGACTTGAGTGGAATAATTTCTTCAGTCAGTCACGGATATGCTGTCTGGGGCTGAATAGATGTGTTCTCACATCTTCCTGGGAAAAGTCACACCACAAGCATAAATAAGTAATGTCAGAGAGGAAACATCCTCACCCGTCCAGGCATTGGCTCTGTGTTTGGGGTTCCTGCTGTGTGGTTCTCTTTCTTCAGCTTGTCTGATGTGCCGCACTCTGAGTCTGCTTCCTCTTCATCACACACCCCTAACAGACTCACACTGAGCTTTCTTCCTCCACGCTTTTGCCCTCAATTTGCTCTGATTTAAAGGACCCACTTCATTCTTTGAACGTTTCACACCTGGACTTTTCATTCTCTCTCGCTCTCTGTTTTGCCCTTGGAAGGCCACCCGAGACTCTGAGTCACATCTGAACTTTTGGCTACGGCCTTCTAGTGTACACCTTGGCCTGACTCACATTGCTTGTCCAGTTAGGAACACGAGATAGACAGACAGAACCAGCAAAATGGCTCAGTGTATAAAGGCATTAGTGGCTGTGCCTGATGACCTGACTTTGATACCTGGAACCCATATGATGGAAGAGGAGAGAATTCCTGGAAGCTGTTCTCTCACTTCTACACCTGTGCACTGGTACCCATGCAGCACCCCACAGCCCCCAAACAGAGAGACAAACAAACATAGGCAAAGCCTTTCAAGAACATGGCATAGAAAGGAGCGGTCTGTGTGAATTAGTGAGGTTAAGGAGGATTTCCTAATGGAAAAGGTGGGACTCAAATATTGATTACCTCGATTTATGTCCTTATAGCAGTCAACAAAAATAGTATATGAACCTACATGTGGCGAGGTAGAATGTCTTTAGCGTGTTGTGATGTTGAGGCCCGTCGTTCTTCCACACTACCGGTTTCGTTCTCCATGCGTTATGAGCATTCGTCGTTTTCCCTTGCACGCTCTGAGCGTTTCGCCACTTCCTTGACCTGGTTGGGCGTGCGATCCTTTCTGTGTGTTCCGCTCTGTCCCGTTTGCTCATGCATATCCGTATTTGCCTATTTTCCAACTCCTTAGATCATGGTTCATGGTCTAGAAAGCTCATCTTCTCCTAACTGGGTTTCCTTTTGGGGAGAAATAAGTCAGCTGTATCTGCCATGTCGTGTTCAGCCGTACACAGCACACAGTAAACAGGCGTCCGGTAGCCGTCAGGTCCACAGCTGGTCTGCACCAGGCCAGAGGACAGCTCTCAGAGCGCGGTGCCAGACCTGTTCCCCTCTGCCTGGCCTGATCCAGGGTTTGGAGGAGGATGCACAGGATTGTGTCAGGAGCTTTCTCTAGGGCTCCTGTTCTTAGACCTAGCATGCCTGGCTCAGTGGCAGTGATATGTGTGGGGGTAGGACTTATGCTACTTTTCCAGGGGCTTTGGCAGCTTGTGCAGCTGTGGGGTGGCTCCTTCGTCTTCCCTCCTACACTAACCTTCAAAGGGTGCTCGTCTCTACCTCCCAGCAATTTAGCAGCTCCTTTCTTTCGAAGAGCACTGTAGAGTACATTTACCTGCCACGGCAAGCAGGAGAACTTTAGAGAAATTAAAAGCTTGTACTTTGCTCCCAGGTTCTTCTTTTTCTTCCTTCCTTTCTTCTTCCTTCCTTTCTTTCTTTCTTTCTTTCTTTCTTTCTTTCTTTCTTTCTTTCTTTCTTTCTTTCTTTCTTTCTTTCTTTCTTTCTTTCTGTCTCTCTCTCTCTCTCTCTTTTTCCTTTTTTGCTAAATACCTTCATATACTTTTATTTGTTTGACAATAAGAATTTTATATATTTACCATGCAATACATAGTATTGGATTCATATGTGGATTAAGAATTGTTCAAATAATGAAAATTCACCCTGAGAATTCTGTGGGATGAAGTGTACCTTGTTCTTTAAGAGAGTGTTTGTGGGGCTGAAGAGATGGCTCAGTGTTTAGAGAACTTGCTGCTCTTTCAGAGGACTGGGGTTTGGTTTCCAGCACCCACATTAGGTGGCTATAATTCCATCTCCAGGGGACCTGATGGCCTCTTCTGGCCTCCCAAGGCACCCAATGAATGCGTGCACACACACTGAAATCACACACGTTTTTTAAAAGGTGTTTATCTCACTTAAGGAAACCAAATGCAGGAGTTGGAGAGGCAAGATGTAAGAGAGCTGGGTGGTACTAGTGGACTTGAGCAGCTCTCAAGCTCACTGCTGTTAATAGGGAGTGACTTCTCGTTGCTTCCAATTTCAGGGCAGCACAGTGTGAGCTGTTCAGTCTTCAGGATGAGCAATGATAGAGTCAGGAGTACCGAGACGTCTATAGCAGGAAGAGAAAGAGGAGCCAGTTACCTCTGTGAGCTCTTAAGAAGACCATCCTCTCTTGGGTCCAATTTTTTCACTCCCATGTAAAGTGAGAGGCTCTAAATCCCCCTTCAGGCTACAGGTCTCGACTGTGTCTGTAATATAACTCTGAGTACATGCCGTCTCTTGATTTGTGCTCTCTTTTGGCAGCATCTGCTGTGGGCACACTCAGCCCAGCATGCTCTTCTTCTTACCTATGCCTCCAGATCGTTCTAACGAAAAGACTTTATTGGAACCACAGCATGGAAATATATGTCAGTGTGTGTGTGTGTGTGGGGGGTTGAGTGGGTGGGTGAGGGGTGGCTAGAATAACCACAAGCAGATTAAAGGATTTTCCAAACAAAAGAGCTTGACTCCTGCCAGACAGCCCATCTGGGTACTGTGTTTCCTATACCGTGCTCTATATATCAGTTGCAAGACACACACTGTGAACCCTCACTGGCAGAATGACACAGGCCATCCTGCTATGCACCTTAGGGTTTTTCATCTGTAAAATAAAGATGATAATAGTTGCAAGTTTGAGTACAGCCTGGGCTGCATAAGAAGATGCAGTTTCAAAACATACACACACACACACACACACACATACACACACACACATCTACTTCACAGGTATGTTATGATAATCAAGTGAATTAATGTTTCTAAAGTATTGAGGACAACATCTGGCTCACAGAAAATGCTTGTAAAATAGATACCAGCTAGGTTTTGAGAGGTGGCTCAGTTGGTAAAAGGCCCTCTGTGAAGCACAAGTAGCATCCCCCCTCCCGCCCCTGTGACCAAATAAAAGCCAGTTGTGGTTGGATATCTGTAAGTCTGCATTGTGGGCCAGATCCCAGAGGCTCAGTGGCCAGTTATTCCAGCTGAAGCTTCAAGCTCCAGATTCAATGACAAACTCTCTCTCAGAAAGGAGGTTGGAGAGCCATAGAGGAAGAAACCAGAAACGAACCTCTGGACTCTCCACACGCAAGCATGGATGAGTGCATCTGCATACATAATGTACATATACATAATACCCAGGTATTAAGGAACTATTTGTAGGCGATTGATTATAGATGAATAAAAAAATAAATGAAATAAAAATGGTCTTCAAATAAAGCCATTTTAAATTAGAAAATTCGTGTTGGTGAAAGTCAGATCCATTTTCTTCTTTATTATTAAGAATATTTAAGGTGTATTTTGAGACTTAATGACGTTGAGTATTTATTGCAGTTTTCTCAAGATGATCTGACTGTAGAGTTTGTAGGAGTGAAACACCTAGTACCACCTTGGGGAGCTCAAATGAGTCTCACAGTTTGGAGAGTGTGGCTTCATGTACCTGGAACTTGTGCTTAGCCTGGCCAACCTTCAAGGTTTCTTTTGCTGACTTAATTCCTAAGATGTCTTTACTCAAGGAAATATCTGTTACCTTGTCTATTATTTGGACTTTTCACATTTATGTGAAAATTGCCTTTCCTCTTTATACGTTTACTTGAGGAGTTACTTGTTCATTTTAAAGAGGAAATGCGGACAGAAGTATCTTGCTAAAATCAGCGGCTCCATCAGTCTTAACTGACACGGAGTTAGCTTGCTGCTTCAGCCCAGGCACGGACAGCTGCCTTTCCTTTCTCACTTTCTCATCCTGACCTGATGACATGGTACAGGTTCTGTAAAGGTAGAGAGATGGCTTGCATCTGGAGTTAATGGCTCCGTGGTGTCTAGGATAAGTTGGCGATGTCTTTGTGTAAAGCAGAAATCTTCCCCAAACACTCAGCATGAATTTCAAATAACTTCATCCCCTTCCTGCTCACTCAGTTCATCGTTCAACAGGCCTGCTAAAGAGGTGAGCCTGACACTGCAGCATGGGAACCGAGGGACGGGGAAGGGTAAAGCGGCACCTTCTGGGAAAGTATGTGCACTGAGTCTATGGAAGGACTATATAGACATGGAGGGAGTAGATTAGGGAGGTAAGGCCTCCTGAGACTGATGACTTAAGTGGTACCTAGTTACCTAATTCCATCTGCAAAGAATTAAAACAAAAACGACAATACCCCACCCATGTTACCCATATAATCAGAGTCTTATATTTCTCTTTCCCATATATCAGTGAAATCCTCCCTAGTCTCTGTTCTGGGACTATTACCACATACATTTTATTGTTTTGTTGTTCCTTTGAATCTTTGCTCACATGATCTGTGTTGGCACCATACTAATTGTTAAAGACGAAACTGAAAAACATCATACAGGTGTCCCGCATCTGACCCTTCTTCCCACTTTCTCTCCACCAGGGGATTCAGGATTCTTGACTGCATTTAAAGCAGTCTCAAATGCTTTACTTTGAGTTAATCTCTTCTACGTCATAGCAGGACCTTTGGGGTAGACATGACCTCCTCCCGTAGAGACGAATCTCTTCGAGGGCAGGAACTGTGTTGATTGAATCTCACTTCTCAGGCACGTGTTAATAAATCCATACTGAAATAAACTTTTTGTTAAAATAAATTCAACCCTGATCCACTATGGTGAAGTTTCTTAAGTGTCAAAATTGAGTGCTATTTGGTTTGCATTGGTCATTATTAGTCTCCTCTGAGATATTTGCTTTATGATCATAGGTGATTTTCTTTCCTTCAGCTTACCAAATATGGAACAGTGTCTGAGAATGGCACTCAAGATACTTCATCCACAGAGCTCATTGTATCTTTAGGGCACATGGAGATGCTCATAAACTGGCTGACTTCCCTTTGAAGTACAGCAGAGTCTATATAAGGATTTCTTAGTCTCTTCGTGGCTAACACTCTGTGCTAGAGAGTTCTTTGTTGTGGAGGGCTATCCTGCATATGAAACCATGTGTAGCAGCATTAACTGCCTATCCACCAGATACAGCATTGTCCAACCCATCCTGGAATTGTGCTAACTCAAATGTCTCCAGGAACTGTGAAGCATAGCCACGTCGCTCCTGGTTTATAAGTACTGATCTAGAGGTGTCTAGTGCTTTGCAGTGATTTAAGGAGCTCAAGTCTCTTTTATTAACTTAGAGGATATCTGTCTCTCACTGGGGACTCACAGTAAAGGATGGTAGCAGGAAATACTTCCTGAAAAATAAGAGTAGCTAGTGGACTTCATTTGCAATATGTTGCACATAGAACATGAAACGTGTAACATAAAGGGGCAACCAAAGACTATTGGAGAGAGGTTATTGAGTTGTTCAGGGAGAGGATTAAAATGAACATATTTAAGCTATTCTGCACCGGCACCCTTAAGCACTATAGAGCTTGAAAATACTGCATTAGATAGCAGGGCTTAATTATGTTAAAGATGTCTATTTTCATATAACCACAGATAGTGTGCTAATGAGTGCAAAAAAAGGAACTAGGCCTTGCTGTAATAAAAAGAACCGGACTTTAGCTTAGCTTTCTTTCTTTCTTATTTAAACTAAACATTAACACAGTCCATATGTTCATGGGGGAAAATATCCCCACAGAATGGCAGGTTGAATGGGTTGACTTGAGGAAGTCTACAGGGCCTGCTGGATATGAAACCCAAGCTCTCTTCTGTGGTACATGTACCACACCCATCGTTCAACAGGCCTGCTGAAGAGGTGAGCCTGACACTGCAGCCTGGGAACCGAGGGACGGGGAAGGGTAAAGCTAGACCTCCTGGGAAAGTATATGCAAGGTTTGTGCTTGCTTTCTTTCCTGATTCAGGAGAAGATCTTTTTGAGATTTGAAAGGAAGACTTAAGAGAAAAGCAAGCTATGATAAGGTACTCTTTGGCAAAAGAATAAAGTGCATTGTAATTGCTTCTAAATTAGTTATCTGATTTAGGTCTGTGTTTTTATAAGCAAAGCCCCAAACTCTTAACTCCCAGCTTCCCAGTTGTAGTGCAACAGAAACTACAAGTGTTCTAAGCCATTGGTGGCTGGCCAGTACTTTCTGCAGACAGAATGCACGCCCCCCCTCACCCCTTTCTACCTCCTATCACCTGGCAGCAATATGCAATGCACATTGAAAGGGTTTGCAATTCAGCTGGGAAGGCATATTTTCCTATTGCTTAAGGAATCAGGAATAGGCAGGTGCCCAGATGCTGCATAGACCCCTGGAAAGAGTTTAATTCCTTTGCTTCTTAGGAATTGCAGTCATTGGCACTGTGGAGCTTGTCTGACTAAGCCAGAACTGAATGATACAAGGAGATCTCCATTGAAAACAGACAATACGGTTTCCTGTTGGAACTGTGTGTCCTCAGTTCAAGAACACAGGGCAGGAGAGTGAGATGAAAGGGTTACAATAAAAAAAAGGAAGAAGTCTGAGTATCTTTATTTGCAGACGATGTGGTTCTCTATGTAAGAGATCCTGAACTCAGACCTAACAGACACTTTAGCAAAGTGGCAGAATACAAAGTTAACGTAGGAAAAACCTACAGTGTTCTTACAACAATAGCCGATGTGCTGAGGAAGAAATCAGGGAAACAGTTCAATCCATGATTGTCTAACAGATAAAACATAATAAAACAAAACCTTGGAATAAACCTAACGAAGAACCCTGAAGAAAAAAACCAAAAAGATATCAGAAGATGAAAAGACCTCCCATGTTCATGGATCCGACGAACTAAGAATTGTGAAAATGTCTACATTACCAAAAGCAATCTGCTAAGTCAATGAAATTTCCATTAAGATTCTTCAACACACACAAAAAAATCTTACAATTCATAAGGAAGCTGAGAGATTCTGGTTAGTTGAAGTAATTTTGTGCAAAAAGAAGAATGCCTGGTTCTAAGGTACTCTATAGTTATGATTTAAAAACAACAACAGCGGGAAACTAGCCCCAAACCAGACATTACATCAGGGTAATCAAAGAGAGAATCTAGATTAAAAACCCATAGAGTTACAACCACTTAATTTTGACAAAGATGCCCAAGATGTATGTTGGAGAAAAGATAATGCCTTCAATAATGGCTGCTGGCAAACCTGGCTATCCACAGGTAGGAGAATCAAATCAGGTCTCTGTCTCTTGCTCTGAATGCAAATCAACTCCAGGTGGATCAAAGACCTTAACCTAAGGCCCGACATTCTCATACAAGAAAAACCAGGGAAACCACATGAGAATAGCACAGACAAGGGGAGGAAGCCAGGCCATCAATTTACACACGGAGCTTCACGGATTAAAAAAACTTCTGCACAGCAAAGACGCAATTATATGAGTGAGGAGAAGCTCTACAGGATGGGAGAAAAACCTTTTCTGGCCGACTCTCTGATAGAGAATTAGTAGCTAGAATATACAAAGAACAAAAAATACTAGACAGGACATCAAACAACGCAACAAGGCTAATGAAATGAGAGGCAGGACTCAAAAGATGAAATAGGAAAGGGCAGTAAACATAGGAAACAATGCTCAAGTCACTAGCCATCAGAGAAATGCAAACTAAAACTGTATTGAGATCCTGTCGCATCCTAGTCAGGGTGCCAGTTAGTAAGAGAACAAATGATACCCGGTGCTCATGAAGATGTGGGATGACGGCAGTCGGTACACACTGCTGCTGTGAATGTAAACTAGTCTTGTCACTATGGCAACCAGTTTAGTGGTCCTTCACCAAACACAAACAAACAAAAAAACCCCCTCACACCTGCCATAGGATCCCATCCATGCCACTCTTGGATATTTACCCAAAAGACTACTAACTAGTCAACGTATCACAGAGAAACTTGCGCATCAGTGTTTATGGAGCCCAGTTCACAAGGGTGAAGTTCGAACCAATCATGACACTTGTCAACAGAGGAATGGATAAAAAAAGTGTGTGTGTGTGTGTGCACGCATGTATGTGTCTGTATGTGATTTTTTTTAGCCCTAAAGATGAATGAAATTATGTCCTTTGCAGAAAAAAAAAATAGACGCACTGGAAAAAAGTCATATTTTAAGCAGATGAAGTCAGTCTCAGAAAGTCAAATACTGTGTTTTCTGTCATTTGTGGTCCTATATATACGACAGAAAGGTAGAAGTGAAACTCTTTAGGGGAACACAGGGGACTAATGAGGTGGGGGAAGTGTGGTGAGAAAGGAGGTATGGGTAATGCTCAAACTAATTATATACTTGCATGAAAATGGCTTTACATAGCTCCGTTTAATAAAATAAAAATTAAAACAAATAAATTTATACCCTCCCCAATAAAAACAATCTCTTCATTGCAATGGCTGAGCCAGCACAAGAAAAAGTAAAAATAGCTATATGCAAGGATCCTGTGCCTCTGGAGGCCTCTCCTGGCTTTCTGCAACAAAGTCCAGCCCCCGTGCTTTCTGATTTATATTTCTAGAGACTTTTATTTCTGCTTGCTTAGGACATTCATTCCCCCTGGTCCAGCAGGAAGGCTGGTGTCTTTGTTTATAAATCAGAGGCATAGATCAAACACCACGTGGGGACTATGAGACCCAAATGCAGAGGAACACAGTCTTTACGGAGACTTGCCACATGCTGCTTTTGTAGATGGTTGAACTTTTGAGACCG
Organism: Cricetomys ansorgei; assembly: GCA_026225945.1. NCBI lineage: Eukaryota > Metazoa > Chordata > Mammalia > Rodentia > Nesomyidae > Cricetomys > Cricetomys ansorgei. The sequence continues at coordinate 17,753,236 of JAMJFZ010002601.1, forward strand.
AGGGATCTCTTTATAGCCAGGCTTGCTTAATATTTTGGCATCCTACAATTTTGTATACTTTTTAGGGAATAGGAAGAGGAAAGTGGGAGGATGGGAGGGCTTGTCTTTCATTATCCCAGTTGGAGAAATGAGGAAATGTGGTGTTTTATTCCTAGACAAAGTCCTCTGTAGCAAATCTTTTGACAGTTAGTGGGACTTTATAGATCCTCTCTTCCCACTCCACCCACTTTATGTAACCAACCTTCCATGAGAAAGTGTCTTTGGTAGACAGAATTATTGGCTTCAGTTCTTCAGTAGTTCCTTTATCTGCATCCTTTGTCATGTGCCCTTAGAGTCCTCAAAAAAAAGCAGACTTTGTTCCCTGTGGCCTTGTGACTTGATTTGGCCAACAAGATATGGGCAGCAGTGGCTGCATGGCAGTTCTGCACTCTGGTTTCATTCTCTAGGTAGTTGTTTCCCCTCAGCCAGAGGCCCAGATGACTCTGTAAGGAGCTCAGAGCATCCAAATGTATACCTGTAGACCAGTGGTTCTCAACCTTCCTAATGCTTTGACCCTTTAATACAGCTCCTGTCGTGGTGACCCCCAACCATAAGATTATTTTCATTGCTAATGCAAAGCTGTAATTTTGCTATTGTTATGAATCATAATGTAAATATTTGATATGAAAATGGTCTTAGGTCACCCCTGTAAGTCATTCCACCTCCAAAGGGATAGTGAGCCACAGGTTGAGAACCGCTGCTGTAGAGAGAGCCACTCAATTGTACCCAGCTGTGAAGAACTAGTACCCAACTTGTAGACTTGTGAGAAAGAACAGGTGGCTATTGTCTTAACTCATCAAATTTTAATTACTTGTTATGCAGTAATAACTAACTGATACAATGTTCTTACTCTTGTTATTTCACTAATTTGTATAGAAATTGTCAGCCTAGTACGTTTCTAGGGAAGTAGAGGTTTTTCTAGACTCTTAAGGATACTACAAGAGCTGATTCTGGATACCACCCTCTATAAAGCATGTTGCTATGGAGATCAGATCTTCTTTCTAGTTAACGATGTCTCTGAGGAATGGACACACGGTCCAGTCTCTATGTTTACAGCACCAAACTTGTATTTGAGACTAAAGTTGGGATACAATTTGACATTAAGTCAAGCTTCTATCAATCACTGTGCAGCCTTGGGCAGGCCATTCGATTTCTCAGATTCTCCATCCCTTTGTGTATTGAGGTTGTAGGGAGAGCGTTATTAGAGAGAATATATCAAAGACAATGCCCAGTCATGCTCATTGCCACTCTATGCACAATAGCTAGGACAGTGATACAACCTAAATGTCCTTCGAGTGACGAATGGATAAAGAAAATGTGGTACGTATACACTCTGGAATACTATTCTACTGTGAAGAAAAATGAAATCATAAAATTTGCAAGTAAATGGATGGAACTAGAAAAGACTGTATTGAACGAGGTAACTCAGACCCAGGAAGACAAATCTGAGGCTCCTAGCTTAAAATCTTAAGATGAGGGTATATAACCTGAAGTAATTGCAGAAATAAAGACAGTAAAAAGAGACCACGGGGTGAGGGAGGAGGAACAGAGAGGAGAATATCAGAGTACAAACAACTCAAAGAAGGAAATGGGAAAAATGGGGGGAGGGTTGTGGTCAATTAGGGAGGGGAAGGAGATAAAAACAGAAGAAAGAAAGTAAAATAACAGGAAAAATGTCTGAAAAAAAGTCATATGAAATCATATTTTAAACCTACTTACCTAAAATCACATATAATACATGTAAGTCTGTGTATACACACGCATAAGCATATATAGTTGAAGTGAAAATTTCCCATCTTGACTGCCAATGCTTCCCCCAGGAGCCACAGACTACCTAACAAAAACCCCACTGCACGGCATGAGATACCGGCCTTTGGAATTATTGGTCAGTGCTGTGCAAGAGACTCCCCAAACATTATAGGCTATTGTTGTTGCCCTTAGTTGAAGGCAAATCCATCTTGCTGAAGGCAGCATGTACTTCAGACACAGGACTCAGAGGATCCCAATTGGATCTGTCCTGAAACCTTCCTCTCTAAAGACTAGTTTTCATGGTATAATCAAGGTGCCATGCAAGCTTCCAAGGAAGGAAATCAGCCAATAGTTCTACTCAGTCATGATGACTTTGAAGCACAGCAATGACTAGCATGGCTCCATATCCCTTTGGGTGCAGTAGTGGTGATAATTAAGAGGATTCTAGTAGAATTTAAGACCAGTCCAACAAGAGAGAAATTATGCCTGGTACTGGAAATCTAGCCAACTACCCAGAGTTAGTGATGTCATGAATCTTGGAGAAGAACCTACAACTGCCACTTTACCAAACCCGGATAATTCCTAACGGTAAATATCTGTCCTTATACTTACAGATACATATAGGTCTCATCCCTCACCATTTTTTTTTTCTTTGCAACAGGCAGAGATCATTATAGAAAACTACAACAGATCAAACTGCAGAGACAAAATAGATACATGGTACTCAGCCCCAAGCGACACATCCACAACACAACTCCTGTGCCTAAGGCTCAGGGATCACAGAGGAAGACTATGAAAAGTTTGTAGAAAGGTTTCTGTGATCCTGTGTCTCCTAAGAATGTCAGAGAAGCTACACTCATGAAGTCTCATCAACCTGACTGCCTAAATAAAACCTCAACAAGAACAACATCAATAGACACCGTAGTTCAGAAGGGAGAAATATCTCTGCAGCAGTACACAGGCTGTGTTGCTCACCAAGAAAGACAAGGAGACAGTTTCATAGTTGCAAACCCAGCCAGACCTCAGTGGAGGGAACCACCTGTCATAGCAAGCACCATCCTGGCAGTGGAACCCCAATTGTCTGATTTCAGAGGTTTGTATTCACGCAGAAGCTCCTCAGGCACTCTATTGATAGCACGTGCAGATCATGAGGAATCAAACATCTTTTCTATAAAGCCAACACCTGCAGACCATACGAAATGGCAAGATGCGCACAAAACAACCATTTTAAACACAACTAGAAATAAACTTCTGCATCAGGCCTCAACCCCAGACAAAGAACTATAAGCAACTAAGGAATGCTGAGAGCAGGAGAAGTAGACTTCCACAAGGAAGAAGTTCTCAACTGATGATCCAATACCAAGTGGTCAGCCCTGAAATAATTAAGTAAAATTATATGAACTGAACATTTAGTATTTATATTTAGGACACACACACACACACACACACACACACACACACACACACACATTTTATCAACACCTAAAGAAATAAAGGGCATGACTTTGAAGGAGAGCAATGTGGGGCGTTACATGGGAGAGAGGAAAGGGAAGGGGGGAAAGGTTGTAATTATTTTTTAATTTCAAGAAAATTAAAAAAAATAAGAATTGAAAACAGAACGTGTTCTACACATACTAAGTCTTACATACATGGGAGTTATTCTTCCGTTTCTGGATCAGCGCATGCTATTTTCCTTCAGCACAGGTGATCTGGTTTCCTCTATGTGGTCACCTCTTCCTTACAGCCTAAAGTGGCACCTTCCTTAGGCACTTCCTGGGGCCCAGCTGTCTGGGTCTGATATTGTTTCTCTTTTCCCCAGGTCCGACTCAGCAAGCGTTTTTCTCATGGTAGGTGTCAGTCAGCTGGCTGTCTTGGATAGATGATGTTTTGTGTCCCTAAACCAGCAGCAGCCATAATAATTAGAATAGTCACAGTCAGTCATGGCATGCTTTCATGTTTCAAATACTTTATATGGGTGATCTCATTTGCAATTCATGACAAGGCCTCAACCCTCAATGTGATTATATTTAGAGATAAGGACTTCAGGAGATAATTAAGGCGGTTAAATGAATTCAAAAGTGTGTGGTCTGGTCCTAATTCAGTGTGATTGATGGCCTTCCAGGGTCTCTCTCTCTCTCTCTCTCTCTCTCTCTCTCTGTCTCCATCCATCCCTCCCTCCCTCCTGTCTCTTCTTTTTGAGGTTGCACATAGGAAAAGCCAGGTAAGGGTAAAGCAAGAGGCTAGCCATCTACAAGCCAAGGAAGGAACCATCACCAGAAACCCATCCTGATGACACCTTGATCATGGGCTCCCAGAATGCTGAGAAAATAAACTTCTGTTGTTTAAGGCATTGTATCTGGCATTGCATTAAGACAACCTGTGTAACTGAATCACACTATCTGGTTGATATGATCACCAAGTCCATTTTATAGGTCAGGAAACTGAGGCTCAGACAGATAAAATAATCCACCTGTGTGCTACTTCCAGCAGATGTTGGACATATTTCCCTGAGCTTGTGTTCTACTGGAGGGCACTCATCTCTGGGCTAGCTTCACCTATTGCAGGGAGCTTTTAGGTTCAGAGCAGTGCATGCAACCTCCATCCTATGGAAGGCCTGAAGCTGAGGAAGCACTCCTGGCTTTATGTTGGGGGGAACAAGAAGTCATCCCAAGAATAAGGCTTTTCAGAGGGCAGCCTACTGACATGAGAGAGGCTACCCGGACTAAAAGAACCCAAGCAATATATGGCTCGTTCCTTTTATGTTTGTGGCAGTTAATAAATTCTTTATAGTGTAAGTAGTTCCATTTGATGCATATTTTATCATGCCTCATGCCTGACATAGGAAAATGGCTGGTTATATAATGATTTTTAATATTAAAAAAAGCACAAGAAGCATTTCTGAAACATTTCTCAGTTTGTCTCCTGTTGGTGATACCAACCTCTCTCCCGGTACTCACCGACTGTTTCTGCCATGGGGTAAATGACACCTCTGCAAGAAGGAGGAAGAGATGATGTCTGGGAAACCCTGACATGAAGGAAACGCTAAGGAGGCTCAGCATCTCTGTCCCAGTGAAGAGGGAGGCAGAGCCACGAGTGCCCTGTCCTAATTTGCCTTTTTTCTTTAGGCTCAGAGCAGAACCGCAGCAAGCAGGAGAGGGAAGCATTCCTGCCTGTTAGAAACACCTAGAAGGCCTAAGGAAGATGGAGAATCTTGAGTCTTGTGGCTGGTCTGCCTCCTGCAGGGTGGGCTGGAGGAGCTATGGGTCGCAGCATCAGATTTGTCTCAAGCCCAATGCTGTTTTGATACACTCTCCTCTTCAGTCAGCTGTCCTGTGAACTGTAGGATATTAAGCCACACCTCTGGCTGGGAATGTCTCCCCACTGTGACAATTAAAAAAAAATGTCTCCAGATAGTTAGATATCTTCTAGAAGCAAAGCTGTGCTCTCTTCCTTCACATAGGAACCAGGGAATGATGATATCACTAGCTTTTGGCCCAGTGCTGGATCCACAGTGAAGGGTGGGGGCTGTGAGGGAGGGCTCCTAGCCCCTTAGGGTCACAGAATCCCAATACACCCCGATGATGGATAACAGAGGTGCTGGGAAGGCCATGGTTCTGCAGAGTCTGGAAGCAGATGTCAGGAGTTGCAGATGTTGGTGAAGCCAATGTCAGGCCGGGGATAAGGCATAATCCACTCCAGAGTTAAGCAAGGCTCTGAGGAGGGCACAGGATGTCCTGGCTCTTATCTCTTATTTATACCTCATTTCACTTTTGGCAAGAAACACAGGGAGATATAGATGACCCTAACAAGAGGGAATGATCCAGAAAAACATTCAGGACAAGACGACATCATTGAGGAACCATAAACCACCCTATCTAAAATTTTCCCCTTTCCAGATCCCAGTGTACTAGTACACTCCTGAGGACTATTACATCAATAACGGACAAAATAAAAGACTATATTTTCTTTGCGCATCAAAGAGTAATGTGAGTTTCTGGGTGGTGGTAATGGTAGTGAGAATGGCAGCTAGCCTGCTACATGCTTACTGCATGCTGAGAGCTTTGCCAAGATCATGGCATCTAACCCTTTAGGCACCAGTCACAAAGGACAAATGTTTTTGGTCACAGCCTGTTCCTTACCTGTGAAGAATCATTTACTGGTCCAAGTGATGACCCTTGCATACAAACCCAGGCAAGATGACTCCGGCCCCCCCGCCCCATCCCTCATGCCTCTGCCACACTGCCTTCTTCCAATGGGGCGCTTTGTGTCTGTGCCCCAAATCTGTTCACTTACTCCTTTCGTGGTCTTCCTAGGACAAATTGTGCCATTGCATTTCTTGTCTGCCACAACGTTTAAAGAGCCTTTCCAGCATTTAATTCCTACTGAGTACCGATTTCTTTTCTCTGGGGAGCTGAAATACTCTCAACAACAGAGAAAGAACTAAAGGGAGCATTTGTTGTAGTAAATTATTCATGGTAAAGAATTTGCTACACTAGGGGCAACAAAGACGTGTTTGTGTGTGGACTACAAGGGTGGCGTCTGGGTCATGCTGGATACCATAAGCAGAGCACTGAACAATGAACTTATCTCTCGGCCCCCTGAAGAGGCTGATGGGACAATGCTTTGTAGATTGAGTTACTCGGTCTTCCCAGTACCAGTGTCTTCTGAAATGGGAAGGACTGGGCATTTTCAGAGATAAAAATCAATGATATTAAAATGAAGGGTTTTTTTGTTTTGTTTTGTTTTGTTCTCTTGCCATCACTTTCTACTCAAAAACAGCTTTTGTTCTATTTCCAGTGTCTTTATATCCCTAACCAGCCTTAGGAATCCACTTCTGGTCAGAGTAAGGAGAGCACAAGCCATGAAACACATGTTAACTATCCCAAGTATTGTTGACTTGAAGTGGCTGAATCTTTAGAATTTCAGGAAGGAAATAAAAGCCAGTTTTAAAGAAGCCACTGGTGTTGATTGATTTAAAGGGTTGGGAAAAATTTCGTCTTCTGCATGAAGGGAAGCTGTGTTAGATTAAAGATGGCCGAGGCATTCTTTCTCCTTAGTAGTGGGTTTCTAGTTCTTCCTCTGCATCTGGGTTGGCCTGTGAGAGTCTGACCAAAAGAACACACAGTGAAAACGATGTTATGACAGCTCTGAGTGAACGGGGATGAGCAGCTTCCTCTGTCTTGATCCAAGTGGACATCGACTTCCACGTTAGAAGCCTGATTGCTTTCAGGCAGCTGTACTGTGAGCATCAGGAGCCATACAAGGGGCTGTAAAAGTGGATGTGTGTGTGTGTGTGTGTGTGTGTGTGTGTGTGTGTGTGTGTGTGTGTAAGAGAGGGAGGTAGGCAGGAGAGAATTCTTCAAACGGGGGAGGAAGGAGCTATTTTTCAGTCTCCGAAGTGGATCCTCCAGCCCTAGCTGCTGAACTGATACCTAAAAAGAGTTGGATATAAATTACCCAGCTAAGTCCTTCCCAAATTATTGATCTACACTGTGAGTAAAACAAGATTGCTGCCTCTAGGTCTGGAGGAAGTTTCTTATAAGTCAATACCTAGCTAATCTTTTGACTTGTAAAATTGTGATACTTGATCTTAGGACATTTCTCAGGAAGAGCCAGACAGAACATTCATTCCTCAGGCATTAGAGCTGGAGGGGGGAGGTCATAACAGATGTCACTAGATCTAGAAGTTCATTTGTAGAAGAAACTAAAATCTGGAGAAGTGAGTGCCTCCCCAGTACCCAGTGTCTTAGTCACAGAGCTGGGTTGTTAATCACTGTTTGAACAGCTTTGTGACTTTACTAGAGAAGAAAACTTTTTGGTCCTCAAACTTCATTGTGTGTATGTATGTATATGTGTGTATGAGTGTGTATGTGTGCATGCATGTATGTGTATGTGTGCATGCATGTATGTGTATGTGTGTATGTGTGTTTGTATGTGTATGTGCATGTGTATATGTATGTATGCGTGTATGTGTATATGTATGTATGCGTGTATGTGTATATATATGTATATGTGCATGTGTGTGCATGTGTATGTTCATGTATATATGTATGTGTATGTGTATGTGTGGGTGCGACTGTATATACATGCAAGTGTTTGTCGTGATGTTGTATTATATCTTCAATTGCTCTCCATCCTACTTTTTGAGACAGGGTCTCTCACTGAACCTGGAGCTCACCTTTCAGCTAGACTGCCTGTCTAGTGAGCATTAGAGGTCTTCCTTTCTCCAGATCTCCGATACTGAGACTACAGGCGTGTGTTGCACCCAGACTTTACATGGGTGCAGGGGTCAAACTCAAATCCTCACGCTTACATGACAAGAACTTTATCAACTTTATCAACACATCCCTAGCCCTGATCTTCAAATTTTTTAAATATGTATTTTTATTTATTCTTTGAAACACCTCACACATATGTACAATATAACTTGATCAAATCCATTCCTTACTACCTCCCCCCAACTGCCCCCAGGAGTCCACGTCGCATCTCCCATGTCCTCTTTTACATTTATTTATTTTTTGTTTGTTTATTTTAACCCACCGAGTATTCTCATGGGTACGGGGAACTCAACAGCCCCACTCCTAAAGAAAAGTGACCCTCCGTCCCCAGAGGCTATCAACTGCCATAGTTCCTCAGCTAAGGGTAGGCCTCGGTCCTATGCTAGAAACTTTTAACAGGCTTGATCTTGTGCCAGTAATCTTGGCTGTTGTGAGTTCGTGTGTGCAATAGCTATGTAGTGTCTAGAGGACAGAATTTTACAGCATCCCTCCCCCGCCTCTGGCTCTTACATCCCTTCTGCCTATCTTCTGTGATGTTTCTAGAGCTTTGGTGGGATGGGGGCTTATATAGCTATCCACCCACAGATGAACACTCATCCTTGTTTATGCTCAGCACTTTGAGTGTGTCTCTGCATTAATCACTGTCCACGCTAATAAAGATCTATAGATATAAACTTACTAAGAAGGGAGTCTGACAGTTAGGGTCATTTAGAGAAATAACAATAGGTTCTCCTTTGGGACCCATGACTTCCCTAGCCATGGGTTTGACCATGTTTATGGCCAAAAGCATAAATTCCCTCCTGTGGAGCAGGCTTCAAATCCAAACAAGAGAGAACTTGGTTACCTCTCACAGTCCTGTACCAGTGGACGATAACTGGTCTGGCAGGTGAGTAGGTCAGTACTATAGCCCACAGGGTCCAGTCGTGGATAAGATCATTGTCTTTTTCTCCCTTCAGACCCCTGAATAGCACCTTCTAACACTGTGAAAGCTATACAACAGGCTAAGTTTCCTGGTTAGTGTAAGGTTGATTTCTCTGAGTCTTGCAACCAAAAATGTAGTGTCATCAGCAATAGGATCTTACTATCTAGTGACGATGAGCAACCAAGAATCTGCTGCTTTGGATGCCTCTGGGGCCTCTCTGCTGCTCTTCAAGTTCTATGTATCACTTCCACTAAGTTCCCAGTCTGTGTCTCCATTCTCTCTGGTTGTCTTCCTTCCAAACCTGTACTCCATACAGGCTTCCTTCCCTGAGGACTCAGCTGGGTCCCCGCCCAGAATCCTTCCTCTGTCTTCCTGCTACCCCAACCACAGGCAAAATTTATTCAATGTCAAATGTGGAGGGGACACAAAGGATATGGTCATTCTTGTTACCAAGTTTCCTTCCTTCAGAACAGGTGCCTGGATTGTTCCACCAGGAGCCAAGAAAGGACATATCCCAAGAAAGCAAGCCGGACCAGTCTCCGTGTTACCTGGTTCATCACTGGGCATCTGTGGTCCTCTGTTTCACTGTAAGCCTGCATACGGCTGTACACAAGAGGCCTGAGGTCCCTGGCACATAAAGCTGTATTTCTGTGGACATGTGTTCTGGGTAGAACTTGTGATTTAACAGAAAGGACTAAGTCACGGGACAGTCCAGTTCCACTGCTTCCTTCGTGTAATTGGCTCTGACGAAGACAACCTCAAGACGCAAGGTCTCCGGTTGAAGAACACGAAAAAGTCATTTCCTGAACACCAACCCCAATCCTATTCAGGGAAAGACCTGTCACTACCCACAGACCAGTCTCCTAAAAGGGGGAAAAATGGAAAAGATCCAGATGCATAAATGATGGGAATCTAATGCACAGTGAGAAAATTGTTGAAAAGGGTTAAAAGTTATCCCAAATGAATAGGAGGATGGGTGAAAAAAACTGATGGATTTCAGATTCTAAACCTTTGACTAGAATACTTTGGAGAGGTCCAGAAGGCCATTGTTAAAGTAAGGGTCCCAGAGCTCTGGGCACTCCTGGGCCTACCCTGCAGAGCTCTCTGGCAGAAATGGGAATTTTCAGTGGCTCCCACGTGCCTCTTGTGCTCATGGAAGCCTGAGAATGATTGTCTTAGATTTATTTTACAAATAAGTTTCATGAAGCATTTTTTGAAGCATCAGTACAAATCATAGCTCTGACTTACTCTGCCTTTTTTACACACACACACACACACACACACACACACACACACACAAAACGCGCACACACTCACACAGACAGGGGGAAGGGGGAGGGGAGGGAGGGGGAGACGGAGTTTTATGTGCTTCTAATGTGGATGGGGAAACGCTATGAATAAAGGCTAATTTAAATTTTTATGTGTGGTTTTTAGAGCTCAAGAACCCACCCCACCCTCACTCCCGACCTTATCTCTGCTATGCACGGATTGGATTGTTCCTGCCTTTCCCGCTTTGGGTTTTTGGGCCACAAGGGAAATTCCCAGGTGCAAGTTTGGTCTTCTGCCTCAGGAAAAGACTCTGATGTGGATCTTTGAAGAGGGAGGAACTTAAATATTAAAGGATCCAGCAGGTGCCAGTAGAGTTGAGCCAGCAGTCCCAAAGGGGAGTTTGTTTTCAACATAAACACTAATAACACGGTAATTGTGAGGCACGTATCTGCAATATGCTGAGTGTTCTGATCAGTTCCTGAGAGACTTCAGGGTGGATAAGTCAAGTAAATACAAGAAAGCAGTGAGGAGGAGGATTCGTGCTGAACCACGTTCCTTTGTCTCCATCCCTGACAAGTGTTTGCTTTGGGACCTCATTTCCAGTTAACCCTTAGCTTCAGGGGCTTTTGCAAGCCTTATATATTTGAGCCAAAACTTAGAATTAACTAGAAACCTGGAAAGGCGTCAAATAAAAATGCCTGCTCTTATTCCTTAGATACTCGGTAGCATTGCTTCAATGTTCTTCATTCATTTTAAAGGAGTTATTTGTTTTATGAGTACGAATGTTTTGCCTGCGTGTGTGTATGCACAACCACATCTGTTCCTGGTGCCTTCCAATGTCAGAAGGGGGTGTCGAATCCTCTGGAACTGGGGTTATAAATGGTTGTGAACTACTATTCTGGTGCTGGAACCTGAACCTCGGTCCTCTGCAAGAGCAATGAGTGTTCTTAACCACTGAGCCATTTCTCCAGCCCCGTGCTCCCCACTCCTCAAGATTTAGTTCAAATGCCAGGTGCTCCATGAAGCACATGCAATGTTCCAGTTATTAAATTATACTAAAGGTGATTATAATTAATATCACAATTATATAAACTCTAAGGACATACAGATAAATAATGTACTAGTTTTAATACCCTAGTGGCTCCAAGTATTAGGACTTACAGTGTTAATATTATTTAGGAGAAACAATCCTAGCTGGACAGCAATAGCAGCCACAGTAAAAACGGCCACCTCTTCCTACACACTTACAAGGCATTATGTTTAGCCGTCCAAAAGTGTTATTTAATGCTCACCTCCATTTGTAAGGTGTATGCTCTCATTTGGCTTCTGAGGAAGTGAAGTTTCATCTAGCCAGTATATAGACAGGCAGCAACTTCAACCCAGAACCCATTTTCCCCAATCAGCAAATCACTTCTCCTTATACACTAGGGTCTAGAACTTTGGCCAGAACAACTAATTATGTGTTCTGTCTTTTTTTTTTTTTATTTTAAAAGATCATTCTTTTAAAAAGGTACGTGTATGTGTACAGGTGTTGAAGTCAGATGTTGATATTGGGCATCTTCTTCAATCATTCTCTACTTCATTTTTCTGAAGCAAGGTCTCTCACTGAACCCAGAGCTTGCCAATTTGGCTAGTTTAGCTAGTCTCTTGCCTCAGGGGGAATCTCTTCTGTCTCCTGGTAGTCAGGAGAGGGGCTGGCAATCCCAGAAAGCTTTTGTGTGGTTGCTGGGGTCCTTTTCTCACACTTGCATGGGAAATGCTTTATCTACTAAGCCAGCAGTCAGTGTTCTGCTTTCAAAGGAGAAACAAGAAAGCAAACAAACAAACAAACAAACAAAAAAAGCATTGGTGGATGATGAGTTCTGCTGCCAAAGATCAGGCTGGGGTTATTGTTAAAAGCCCCAGAATGCTGATCCCTGCTCCTTGAACATTGATGTTCAACATCATTCAGATATGAACAGTAAAGCTACCTCACTCCTGCCCGTGGGAGCCATATTCTCCACTCTCCGGTACACGACTCTTGGACAGGCTGCTTCTTTCCAACTATGTCCTATGAAAGTAAGAGATAATTTCTGGGATTTTCATTCTTGTTTTATCTGCTAAGGACCAAGACAATTGATACCCAAACATTTGCAGAGCATTAAACAGGTTTCAGGTGAGTTTCAGTATATTGGTAATGACAGGATAAAGGCTATTGAGTGCTTATCATAGGCCAAGCCCTGCACTGAAGGGGGTGTGTGTGTGTGTGTGTGTGTGTGTGTGTATGTGTGTGTGTGTGGTCTTCTAACTTCTATGTGGCAGATATCTTCTTCCCGCTTTTTAAAATTTAATGATTTGCCCAAAGTCACCCTGCTGCTGGATACTAGGATTTGGATTTGAAATAGTTTAGCTCCATCTGTGCCCTCCATGATTTACTAAATCAAATTTATTTGTTTTTTTCATCTCCTTCCCCTTTTTTCCCCTTCTAAAAATATTTGCTCAGTGCTCTTTCTGTCCTAAGCATGTGGCAGTCGGATCATGCCAAGACGGACAAATGAGATGGACTTGTTTTCCTAACCGAGTATTGAAAGGCAGAAATGAATTCATGTGGCGATACATTGGGTACTCAGATGGAATATAGTCCGTCAGAATAGATGCATAAGAATTCAGGCTCCTGGGCACTTGTGGAGCTTGTAAGTACAGGTGAACTCTCACAGCAATCCACTGCGCTGCATTGTGGAGGCAGACGCTGAGTTCCAGAGAAGTCACGTTCGCTGAGGGCACACAGATGACAAGGGATGGGTCTTCTGCTTAACCCTCGTGCATGAAACCCAAGGCTTGTGCTTTCTTTACTAAACCAAGTCACCCTGAACTCACATAAAGTAAACCAAAATGGAACGGCTGATCTCTAAGGTGGACAATATTTTTACTACTAAGTAAGATGGAATTCTTGTCTATCATCTGTCTGTCTGTCTGTCTATCTATCTAATATCTACCTATCTAACTATCTTGTAATCAAACTATTATCTCTCCACATGCTTCAGGAAACACAGAAGGTCCCTCATTCCCATGCACAAGTGAGTCTCTGTATGCCTTTACAGAGGACCCCTCTGGAATATGAGGTTCTTGGGGACACTAAGATCTCAACCACTTCTTTTGATGGAAGTTTGGAGCAGGTAGGTCTTCCTGATTCCCTGGAACTCTCCCCATTACCCTTTTAAAACATAAAATGAATATGCTAGCTGCAGTGGCTACAGTGGAAGACGAGCTGTTGCTCTGCTTCAGCCATGGGGCACATACTCGGGAAGAGAAGACCAAGGAGGTTTTGAAGCAGTGTTCCTTTCAAAAGGCAAGTGGAAAGCTCCACTTCTATCGCAAGTCTACTTACAGGAGTTCAGAGTAGCTTTTGAACCATCATTGCAACATCAGCAGCTAATGGAGTCTACAGCTAACTTTATGTTCTGGGATTGAAACTGACCTCTCAGCTGTAGTACAAGAGAAGTGAGTATGTTTTCAGAGTTCTGGGCTTGAGAATGTCACGGAGCCTGCTAGGTTCCTGGAGTTGGACATTGCAAGAGTCAGCCAGGTTTTCCCTGTTGTTTCTGATGAAGTCAGAGCCTTTCTCATCTGGGAACTGTACCCTGCTCTTCAGTCTCAGTGGTACCATCTAGACACATCATGAATTTCCAATGGTACTTTGAACTTAATTGGGGTTGGATTATATTTTATTCTGATGAACAACATTTGAACACAAGGCAACTAATTCCTTGTGTCACATGCAGAGTTCCAGAATTATGTCAGAAACTCTCAGAACACACTATTTGTTGACTATATGAGAATGTCCTTAACATTTGCCCAGGGCCAGAATTTTGTCTTTCAATGTATGAAAATGGTATTAACAGAAGAACATTCAATCAGCTAACTGTTTTTAAAACCATCTTCTGGAATTTTGCTTAACTTTGGAAAATGTTAAAAAAGGATTCCACATTTGGCACAGACCCTCATTGCCTGTATGTAAAATTGAGCATGGAAGTCTGGTTTTCTACTATGCCTTCTCCTAACTCCATCCCACTCATAACTCTTATGTTATATACAATATAATATAATTATATTATATTATCATTATAGTTGTGGGCTACTGAGGAGATTGTTCATATATATTGAAGTAGAAGCTATTTTCTTTTTAATTTTTATCACATCTAGTGTGTGTGTGTGTATGTGTGTCTCCTAGGATGACCTGTGAGAGTCACTCACTCTCTCCTTCTACCATGTGGAACCTAGAGATTAAACTATTGTTGTCTGGCTTGGTGGCAAACAGTTTTACCCACTGAGACATAGTGCCAGGCGGTAGATGAGATTTATATCTGACTAAGCACATCCAAACTCAGGAGAAGTAAGCCGTTATATATTCTTTTTGAAATACTCAGTATAAGTATTCAGATAAGCCAACACATTTTTCAAAGAAGGTCTGTATCTTCCGTGTAGGAAAAAGATGACCCTGAAGAATCCAGTCAAAGCTTTTGCACATGTATGATAATATGCTATGTGAAAAAGTTAACAAAGGGCTTTGTTGTTCTTTGCCCGATATGAAATTGGGAATATGAAAGATCTTACAGGTAAAAATGCTTCACAGGCTACATGGAGCCCTATATGTGGTTTAGTTTAGCTTATGTAGCATTTTTATAAAATTTAAAATTATTTCTGGCATTATAAAACTGGGGAATCAGCTAGAAGAAATCATAAAAGAATTTCTATCTTTACGATGTGGCGATACACAAAAAATTTTAAAATAGAACATCAAAATCATGATCTAAAAGGAGAAAAAAGGGTAACTTTTTTTTCAGTGAAATTGCACATACACACTATATATTCTATAAAATATACATTTATAAAGCATTCCTTTCTTGTGCTGAAGGTTGGATCCAGGGCCTTGCATGTGTGAGGCAAGCAGTCTACCACTGATCAAAATCACCAAGTGAAATATATGTTTGAAAATATTGCTTAAAGAATGAAAAGACAAGTCATAGATGGGGGAGGAGTATTTGAAAATACATGTATTTGATAACAGATCTTTATATAGACTGTGTTAAGGATTGTCAAAACAATAATAGAGACTGGGAGGATAACTCAATAAAGTGCTTGCTGTGCAAACATGAGGACTTGAATTTAGATTTTCATTATACAAATAAAATCTGGGTCTGATGGCACACATCTGTTATCCCATCACTGGGGAGGTGGAGACAACAGGATTCCGGGGCCCTGCTGGACAGACATTCTGGCTAAATCAGTGATTTCCAGGGTCAATGAAAGACCCTGTCACAAAAAGTAAGGTGGAAATTGATAAAGCGAGACACTTTCCTGATGTCTCTACAGGAGCATACACACATGTGCACACACATCTACCCCACAATATAAACCTCAGCGCTAAAAATGAAAACTCAATAAAAAGAGCAGAAGATTTAAGTAAACATTTTCACTCAAGAAGATATACAAATGATTTGTAAATGCATAGAGACATACAACTGAATTGGTCATGAGGAAATATTCCTTAAAAACATAATCGAGGAACTACTACTCAGCTATTCAAATGGCTGAAATTCCTAATACTGCCCGTCCCAAGTGTTACCAAGTACGTAGAGCAAACAGAACACTCACATGCCGGTGCTCGGAGGGCAGACTGGCACACTATTCTGGTACAGTTTGTGAGTCTCCAAAAAGATTCTATGTATAGCTATTGCATGATGCAAGCACTCCATTTATAGGTATTTATTCAGGAAAGACTAAGCAAAAATCTAAAGACATTGCAGTCAAATTTTATAGCAACAACTTTAGTAGCCCTGAACTAGGAACAATACAAATTTTCAGTACCAGACGATTAGATATACAAACTACAGTGAATATACTCAAGAGAATAATCCTTGGCTGCAAGAATGAACTATTGGTATACATAATGACAGGAGTGAGGCTGACAGAGGAGATACGAAGGAACAAGAAGAAAATCTTGGGAATGATAGGTGTGTTCATAACCTCATTCATTGTTCTGGCTAGTTTTTATATATGAAATCTATCAGGTACATGTTTAAAATATGTGTGATTTATTGAATGCCAATTATATCTCAATAAAGCTATTAAAATAGTTCACATCCAGTTTTGGGAGAATTTTTTTTTTGTTGTTGTTAAAAAAAATAAGCAGATATAAGTTTATTTTCTTGCATGTTACTAACACATTGGATCTGGGGACCATTGGTCTTTTTAAGCATGACATCTCCCTTTGGTTCATTGTTGTCTTCGACTAATTCAGCTCACTAGTTAAGGCCACCTGCTTAACACTTACAAGCATTTGGTTTGCTAGCCAAGCCTCCTGCCAACATTTTCAAGTGTTCTTGCTTCCTAGGTAAGTTATCTTTAGATAGCTTTTCTAAACTTAAACCTGGTATCAATGATCCCCAGAGAAAGGCAATTTGGGAACTTTATGGGGAAAATATTTCTTTTGGATCCCAACTAGCAATCTGAGACAGTTGTTCCCTGGCCTGCTAAGGAAGCTGATTTCAACTCTTCAGATTCAGTCAGAGGAATGTTTTACAAAAGAAGAAAACTGATGAAGCCTAAAGAATTTGCCACGGCTGAAGATCATAGGGCTCAAAAATTAAGAAGTTCACTCTGCACGACACTCAGTTCTGAGTGAGGTTTTCTTCATTCTAGGACCTCTGTTTGGCAGGAGTTTGACCCACAGCACACTGTTACTGCTTTTAGAATACCGTTCTTTTTTCTAGTTGGGGCCTTTGAAAAATATCCTTGAATTCCTTAGAGATCAGCAAAAGAAAACCATGAATTCAAGACTGATTTGGGAGACAATTCTAATGACCCCCTCCAGCTACTCTGGATCAGCTCTTGAATCTTTGCCTTCTGTTTTGGTACAGTTGTCTAAGAAGACACAAAGGCTCATCCTGGATATGGCCATTGTGTCTTCTCAGGTTGACAAAATCCATTCTTTGGGAATTAGAAGTTGGTTTTGACCACAGACTAGCAGTGTATCAAGTGATTCAAACTTCTACCACTCTCGTGTATTTCTGTAGTAGTTATCTCTCTGTAGCCATGGTGATATTTCTAGATATAGACAAGAAGAGTAGGTTAACTCTGGCTCATCATTTCAGAGGGCTCAGTCCATGGTCAACACTCTATGCCCTTGGGTAGGACATTGTGGCAGAAGTGGCATCATGGGGCAGAGAAGAGTTGCTCGCTTTGTGGCAGGAAATGGTCAGAGATAATATACCTTCAAGGACCCACCCCTACGTAGTAAAGTACTTCCTCCAGTGTAAGCCTAGCTCCCAAAGTTTCCAGAACCTCCTAAAATAGGATCAAGTATTTAAACTGAGATCCAATGGGAGACATTGCAACATCAAGCCATGACAGCCTCCCACAACAATGCAGAAGAATTCTTTAATTCCTTCTTAAGGGACCCAGATTTTAATTCATTCTTGGTTTCTCCTTCTGCAGTCTCTGACTCTGCAGTCCTATGGCACCTGCCCTGAAGTTCCTATAACCTAGCCTGCCTTCTTCCCTCCCTCCCTCCCTCCCTCCCTCCCTCCCTCCCTCCCTCCCTTCCTTCCTTCCTTCCTTCCTTCCTTCCTTCCTTCCTTCCTTCCTTCCTTCTTTCCTAATATTGGGGATAGAACCCAGGGACCCATTCAGTCATTAAACAAGCACTCTGCCACTGAGTTACAGCCCTAATCCTGGATTTTTCTTTTTGAGAGCTGATTTGACAATGATGGTTACAGGGAAAGTTTCCACCATTTTAAACATTAAAGCTCTGTAGTAATTTCAGTGTTCTCCAAGCAGACACCACCATCGTAAATCTGCCTTCTTAAAGACATGTTTTCGCCTGAGATTCACTTTCTTTTGCACCTAAATAAGTGTTAATGGTGTTTTCTATACAAATTTGTGATATTTCTGAAAATGCCCAAATGGAAATGGAAAGGGATAATTGAGCCTGACTCTTTTCTAGACAGATAACATTTAGAGAAAGACTATTTTCATTATTGTTGTTAAGACAAAGTTCTTTTAGTCCCCTTGAGGTGAATGTCAGTTGGCAAGCATGAATGAACCCTCCATTCATGGTGGGACAAAGGAGTGATTTAACTAAGTCTCAGAAGTCATGAGATTTACACACATCAGATATGATGAATTTAAATGCATCTTAATGATATCTGAGTCACATTTTCCAACAAAGCTGCCAAGTGATGCCTGAAACAAACACATCCAGTCTCTCTCTGTCTCTGTCTCTGTCTCTGTCGTCTGTCTGTCTGTCTGTCTGTCTCTCTCTCTCTCTCACACACACACACACACACACACACACTTTCTCTCTTGTTTTTAGCTAGTTTTCATTAAATCAGACCTGAATTATTTTTTAATGCCTTCCAACATGCAAACAAAGTCATTGTTTTAGAATTTTATTTTTGAATAAGATGGACCCAAAATTTACAATGACTGGTATTCTTCAAAAGAGAGGAGAAACACAAAAATATCTCTGTCTCCTGAAAACCCCAGGTGATAATGAATGCACACCCAAGTGTCAGCCCAGGAATACCAAGCATTTCTGGGAAAGTGCTAGGGAAAGTAGGGAAGGATCTCATCAGTGTGTGTGTGTATGTGTGTGTGTGTGTGTGAGAGAGAGAGGGGGGGGGGAAGCAGAGCCAAAGGCTCTGAGACACAGAAAGACAGGGAGAGGTTTTGCAAATAGCCTGATTTTAAAGGTGTAATTTGAGAGGGGGGGGGAGGGAGAGATAGAGAACCTGTGGGTTTTGATGTTGTGACTGTTTAAACATTTAAACCACCATGATATGGTTCCTTATTGGCAGCCCTAAAACATTTCTATAAGGACTATGTTGGATAGCGAAGAAGTAGTCAATACAGGTGATTCTGCTTGTCCACAAGCTCTGTGCTTATCTTAACAAGACAGAGTTTACTCTGTAGACCCAAAGTGAACTTAAATGGCACCAGTAATATCCAATGACCTCCTGAGAGGTGGCAAGTACCTCTCAGGTTGCCATTTTATTATCTCACGGATACTCAAATTACTGGTATTTTTTTTCCCACAAGAATACAAAAAACTAACTTGAAGAATAAATAAGAGAAACTGCCTATGGTCCTGCAGCTGTAATGTCATTTCAATGCTTGAGTCACTCCTCACACTGCTCCTCAGTGTCTGAAGACGGTTCCCAAAACGTTTGAGCAATCCGCATATCTCTGAACTAATTGTACCATGCCCCAAGGCCACAGATTTGCAGAATGGCTCTCTTGGACAGTAAGTTCTGGTATTTTTGTTTCAAATTTCCCTGTTATTACTTCCAGCAACACCTAGTCTATATCATGCTGAACTCTTTGCCTGCCTAACCTATATCATCCCTTCCCTGGGAGGGGTTGAGGCTCCTTTTTCATCTTGTAGAGAGGTGAAGAAACTGCTTAGTAAATAATCAGTATGGAGGCGGTACAGCCACCCCTATAAATTACGACACCCCCCACCAGGCACCGAAGACAAAGAAAATGTTCAGTTGTGCAATTTTCCACTCTTCTAATAATAGTGTGGGTCAAGTTAGTTCTAGCTTAATATTATAATCCAAACAATATTTCAGTGTCTGTGGCATGAAGCTTAGGAATCGCCCAGGCCACTGTATTTGGACACAACCCACGGTAACTCTGACTGTTTTGACCTTTCTGGCATTTGTTTCCTGTCCGTCCTGTGCCTAATGTACTGACCATACACATACTCACAGAACAATAGTAGTGATATTATGCTTCTCTTTTTCTTCTTGAATCTTCTTAAGAAGAAGCAGTTTAGCTTTACAGGCCCTTCAAAGGCCAGCTTGCTTGACAGTGGCTTTCTAAGGCAAGTAGAGTAGAACCAATCATGAAAGTTTCCGTCTCCTCTATTTAACTGGGAATTGACATTATTATCTGTTCCCAAATCAAAGCAATGTGGCTCATCTCATGTGGAAAGAGTTACTGTCTAACTCTGTGTAGAACTCTGCATAGTTTCTTTTTTTTCCTGAGTGAGACACTGAGGAAATACAGTGTTGACCAACTTTGAATTAAACTTTATTTTTTTAATCCTCAAGTTACTCTAATACTTCGTATAAACACTAAGAAATGTCCATAGACTCTCTATTGTGGATTTCACAGTTCCTTTTAAAAAGCATTTTATTTTTATTTTTTATTTGATGTACATTGGTGTTTTGCCTGCATGTATCTCTGTGTGGGGTTTTGTATCCCCTATAATAGAAGTTAAAGACATTTGTGAGTTGCCATGTAGGTGCTGGGAATTGAACCTGGGTCCTCTGGAAGAAGTAGTCAGTGCTCTTAACCACTGAGCCATCTCTCCACCACCTCACAGCTCCTTAAAAATACTTTTAAAAATTTTATGTGTATGACTGTTTTGCCTTTATGTATATATGTGCACTGTGTACCTTTACATGTCTGGTGCCCATGGAAGCTGGAAGAGGGCACTGGATTCCCTGAAGCTGGAGTTACTGGTGCTTATGAGCTTCCATATGTGTGCTGCAAATCAAATCTTGGTCCTCTGCAAGAGCAGCAAGTGCTCAACCATCTCAACTATGTCATTCATGTTTCCTTAAACAGAACAAACAGACAAAAACCAACCAAACAAACAAACAAAAAACCCACAACACTCTGTGGACTGAACTTTTTGGTTTTGTTCTTTCTCTACATTGCCTTTCATATAGAATCAATTTTATCTGTTCTCTTTTGAATGTATTTCACCATCCCATTTCCACACACTTTGTACTCAGAACTGTTTAATCATTGAATGCTTTCAACATAAAATTATAAAATTTGGCTTCTCAGTCCAATTCTTCTACAATTCTATTTCTTCCCAGTTATTTGTCTATCCATCTGTCCACCTACCCACCTATCCATCTTATCCATCCATCCATCCATCCATCCATCCATCCATCCATCCATCCCTTTCTCCACTCCTCCCTCCCTTCACCCATCCATCCATTTATTCATCCAATAAAACTGTATCCACTATCTAGTTGGTGCCAGACATTATACTTCATGCTAAGGACATACTGTGGTCCAGACAAGCCAAGTCCTTCTCCTCACAGAATTTGTTGCTTGGTGGTGATTTTGAACACCAAACCTAGTCATAGAGTGCGGCACACTCTGTGAGTGAGACGGCAGGACCACAGATCCTGTGGACACTCTGCAGAGGAAGTAACCTTTAGGCCGGAATCTGACACCGGAAGAGGAAGTGCTGGGTAACAGGTTTCTTGGTGCGAGGAGGCAACAGGAGTGAAATCCTGGGGAAAGGTAGCATGCACATCAGAACTGAAAAAAGGTAAGAGTCTAGAAGGTAGACTGAGGTGGGGATGGGGCTGCAAAGGTGAGAATTAGAGGAAGAAACAAGAGCCTGATAATTCACCCTGCTGGTGAATTACGGTTGTCAGTGAAATACCACAGTAGGGATTCAAACAGGGGGAAAGAACTAGTAAGATTTGCATTTTAAACACCTTCAGTATTGTTTTAAGGGCAGTGGACATAACAGTAAAAGAGGCTAAAAATCCAATGACTGGCTGCAATTTTACACGAGATGGTGGCAGCAGAGACACGAGATATGGACAGATTAGAGGGATTTGGATGCAGTCTCATCCCAAATATTAATTTTTATTTGCAACACCCATTTCCCTGCTAGGCAAGTTTAGCCCCTATTTGACCCCAAGAGTCTGTCTGGACCCTTACAAGATGCTTGCTCCGTGCCCTTTGTTTTGCCAAGAGAACCAATTTTCAACACTTGTCTTTGTTTCCTTGCTTATTTATCTTCACTAGGGTCTGGTGAGTGATATGAACAACTGAGTTCTTCCCACTTTATCTGTGAAACGTGATGTGCCTTTAGAATTCCTCCTGTCAGTTGGATTTTTGTTTGTTTGTTTGTTTTTTGGGTTTTTTTCAGATCTCATCTCACATTTAGCTGATCCAGGGACCCATTCCATTCATTTGCTTATGCTTTTATTCATTTACTCAATGTATTTACTCCAAACCTTTCCTCTTCTAGGGTCGGTTCTTTGATTTTTTTATTGGCTTCCTCATATTGTTGTGGATATCATATCTTTTCAACATGATAATTTAGAGTACGAGAAGTGGTTTTTTTTTTTGTTTTTTTTCTGTATACACACATGGTACTCAAACAAGCCATCTCAAGGCACGAGACGTAACCGAGGTAGAGAACAATTCCTTTGGCTTCCTAGGTGGAATGCTACCCTTTGATAGTTGGCACATGCCTTACACAAGAGACCCGAATTTGGGTATTGGAGTGTCGGCTGGATCGAGTTAATCCTGTCCTGTTTTTTTTTTTTTTAAACAGTTCCTGCTGTTATGCAGTAGAAGCAGAACTAAACAGTACCAGACCCTCCAAAGGCACCACTCAGAAGAACGAGAGACACATTGAAGAGCTCTTAATGTAAAGAAACATTTTGGCTTTGCCCTGTCATCTCCCTAGCTCTCAGCCTGCCATCACCCTGGACCCCACCCAGCAGGAATGGGCGCTGAACTAACCCTGGCTGGGTGGAAAGCTTTTGAGTTCCAGGATTCTTCTAAGCTGTGCTTGCTGTAAAGTGATTTTTATGCTAACATTGCATTGAAGTCCTTTTCTGGCAAATGTATCTCCATATAAAATTAAAATTAATTTGGAGGGCAGGATTTCTACCAGGAATTGATCAGACAATGTACTGTCATGAGCCGGTTCCAAATTCCTAATGCATCTGCTTTATACAGGCCCGGCTTTATAAAGCTACAATCCCCTGTTTGTCTGAGTTCAGTCTGCTTGTGTGCTAGAAGAATCACACCCCTTTATTGCTAGCCCTGAGGGCTTCTTTCCAAGTTTGGGGGGGAAAAAGTCTCTCAAATAAGAAGTCACAGAAGCTTTAAATACTACAGTTGTTGCAAGCATCCTTGTTGAACATTTAGCAAGCTATCCCGTTGCTTTTCCTCATCAAGGCAGATGTAAAACAGCCTCGTCCTTGCTCCTGCCAGAGCGGCCATCTTGAGTTCAGACACTTTTTGAGTTTCTCTTGAAACTCCCCAATTGAATTCATATGGTTCCTAGCAGACACCGGATGTCTTGTTTGTTTGTTTAATTATTTTTATCTGAGGTTACATCATAATCCAGTGGGTCATTTTGTAGAGAATTTTAGGCTCATTCAGATGTGGTGCTTGGCCTTATTCTAACTAGGATCCTAGACATATAACCCTCCCCACCTCCTCCAGGTTCACTGTACCTAGTTTAAAGGTTAATGTTTCTTTGTTTATTTTTTGATTCTGGATTTTTATATTATTAGGTCACTTTAATTAGAATTTTTTTTTGTTTTTGTTTTTTTTTGTTTTTTTGAGACAGGGTTTCTCTGTTTGTCCCAGAACTCACTCTATAAGCCAGGCTGTCCTGGATCACAGAGATCTGCCTGCCTCTGCAGCCCAAGTGCTGGGCTTAAAGGTGTGTGCCACCCACGCCTGGGTAGGTCACTTCTAATTTGCAAGTAACAAAATCTTAAGCAAAACTTGCTTAAAGAAAAGTGAGATTTGCTGGCTTTCGTAAATTGAAAGGCAGGGGTGAGCAAGGCTACATTCCAGGGCTCAAGGGATTATCAGGACTTGGTTGACATTTCCTGGTCCTGTTTCCTGAGGTTGGGGGCGGAGGGGCATGGTCTCATACGTCACAGCCAATAGGGGCAGTGTGTCCTCTCGGTTTCTGGTGCTGCCAGAACAAGAACTGAGTTTTCTTCCCAAGGTTTTCATTAAGAACTTGAACATGACCATCACTGGTTGGAATATTTTCACATTACCTGTTTCTTCAGTGATCACTGTGACAGGCAGCTGGAAGTGGAGGCAGAGAGTGCTAAGCACAACAAATGGGAAGACACATCCATTTCAGTTGTCTTTGCTACAAAATCAGCTGGCCAATTATAATTTCCTTTTCTCCTTCATTCACTCTATGTAAGGCCTAGGATTGGGTTGAAGGGACATCTGACTTATAAAGTCATTTCTTTTTTAATCTTGTGGTTTCTTTCTTTTCTTTTGAGGTCACAGAGGTGGGAGGGTAGACCTGGAAGGAACGTGGAAGAGGGTGTGATTGAGAAACATTGTATGAAACTCAGTAATTAATAAAAGCATTGTGTTGAGAACAAAACGATATAATATAGTTATCAGAATCTAAATGAACACATATCACAGAGATATACATGATAGTTTTATACTCATTATTGTATATAGTATTTGTTCTGCTCAGATTTAAAATTTTTCATTTTATTTCATGTGCATGAGTGTTTTGCTTGCATGTATGTCGTATACCATGTACATGTCTGGGACCTGCAGAGGCCAAAAGAGGGCATTGTAACTGGAGTTACAAATGGTTGTAAACCAGTGGAAGGGTTCTGGAAATTGAACCCAGCAGTCAGTACTCTTAACTTCTGAGCCCTTTCTCCAGCCCCTCTGTTCAGTTTTACTCTTCACCTTCATCTTTATTTTTCTTTTCACTTTATGCCATATGCAGCCCAGCAAACAAAAACAAACAAGAAGCCAGATGTCTATCATGCTTTTTCAGGAATTCAGTGACTCTACCAAGAAGTATGACCAGCTCCAGAATACCGTGTCCCTGGGGCATCCACTGATGTGGAAGCAGCAGAGAAGGTGACGGTACCAGAGTTACCATGCCGACGATGGTGAAGGTTCCCGAGAAGGCTCCCGGGTATATAGCAGTGAGTATATATATGAGCAGTGAGTATATAGCAGGGAGATGATGATGAGACTATGTTTGCCAATGAGGATTTGGTGGGAGAGAACAAGGTCTGGCCTGAGAGAAAATGCTGCTTTTCAAAGAGCTTTGGGGGTTGGTATTAAGCAAGATGTTCAGAACACTTTCAAGGCCAGTATTTGTTATACTCGATGGGCTGTCACTCTCAAGATGTGATATTGAGAGACAGCACTCACTGGGACTAGAGCCTGGAAAATGAGGAGATGGGAACAAACAACTTCAAAGAATACAAGACAGGCAAGTCAAGAACAGACGGGAGTGGTACAGGTAACACTGATGTAGCTCTGGTCCTTTAGAAGGACCAGATTCTGCAGAAATCACTTCTTTCACTAGTTGGGTAAAATTCTTAAAATGTTTTTTGTTTGTTTTGTTTCATGATTTTTAAACTAGAAGTAAAGACAGCAAACCCCCGGCCCCACCAAGAATCATGCTAGCTTTTCAGTGGTCAGAAGTGATCCTTTTCAAGGAATGAGCGTTATCAGATATAAAAAGCCAAGAAACCTTCAGTTCAGAGCAGTGACTCTTGGGTGCATGTTACTGGGTGGCAGAATAAATTGTAGGCTATTTAGCAAAGTCAAACAGTCTCATCTGGAAAGAGAAACATGAGTTATGAAGACACTGTGAGAGTAGAACACTCAAGGAGCGAGCAAGAATTCTTCTCTGCTTGTTTAAACTCAGAAAAGGAATTCAGTCTAACATGAGCGAAACTTGTGCTGCCTTTAAGTAAAAGGAAGAAAAGAAAGAACAGAAGAAAGGAGAGAAGGAAGGAAGAAAGAAAGGAATGAAGGAAGAGAAAGAAAGAAAGAAAGAAAGAAAGAAAGAAAGAAAGAAAGAAAGAAAGAAAGAAAGAAAGAAAGAAGAAAGAGAGACAGGACAATAAGAAGGGTGCACTATAAAGAAATATAAAGACTCCATTTTCTGATTTCCAGCTGTGTGATTAGTGCCTCAGAGCTGGGCTAAGTGATGTGATTTGGAATCGTGCCCTGCCCAGCCATGGCAGCCCAGTGTCAGCACACACTGAAGGCGGTCGATGTTAGCCCAAGCAACCAGCCCTGTGTCTGTCAAAATTTAAGCTAAGTATGGCATATGGGATTAGAGAGGGATCACAGAACCTCAGACATTTCCAAGAAAAATGAATAATACAAGGTTAGGCCCTAGATGGTCTGTATCTCATTAATCCTCTCTTTCCATAATGGTGGGCGGGTGGCTTGGGCTGCGGGTTGCAGATGGGAAGCACACTTCGCTGTTTTTTTTTTTTTTTTTTCTATTCTCCAGGCTCCTCTTAGGCACCAGAAGTATTCATTTTCTGGCATGTGTAGGACTTTAGAGCTCCGGTGTCCAATTTGCTCTTTTGATGGCTTGAACAGCTGGCTGAGCCCTTGAAGAGTTGGAAGGGGCAATAGAAATCGGCTATTGCGAGAAGTCTGTGGGGTTTAGCTCCACAGTGCTCTCTTTAGTGTTGCCTCTCCAGTAGAGCACCCAGCTGACTTGGTCCTCAGTTCTCCTGTCTTCACCCTACCATGGTGGCCAGATGCAGCTTCTTAAATCACCATTTAAATTGATGATCTCTGCCTAAGGGAGCAGAAAGATTTCCCACTTTGTGGCCAGTAGAGCCTCTGAATACTTTCATCTTGATAGACCATGATGTATCCCATTTCTACTGCACAAACACTCTCCTACCTCCCGATCTTTGCCATCTCAGTGTCCCCTGTCCTGGAATGTTTCCATCCATCTGTCCTATCCAGGCACTACCAGCTCTGAGAATTCTTTAACAGATTGCTTATCTCACATAAGTGTTCTGAACTCCTTGGGCAATTAGTTGTGTCCTGTCTCTCTTTTTTTTTTTTTATTCTGGCACATTTTTGTTTTATATGCTTACATTGATGAAGCTGTCAATTTCTTCCTCCCTTGTGTGCCTCAGAGGGATGCACATATAGCAGGTATTTAATAATTATTTACCAATTAGATGAACGCACTGCTAAATGGGATTGAGTAGCACTAAAAACAGTCTTGAAATCTGAATAATACACAGGTTAGAGAATACATGTTAGGAAACAACCTATTCCCATCCTTGCTCGTTCCAAGTCTGAATTTGATTTATTAGTAGGTCACCATGTCCTTGATACCATTTACTCTAATCTGCACCTATAGAAGATACTAGAACCAGCTTACAGCTACAGGATTTTCCCAACGCCCATCCTATGCTTAGACTCTGAGTGTGACTCCTCTTGGCACGCAGGAAAGCCACATGTGGCCCCTTTTGTTTCCGTGGCCTTATGACTCTCCCTTAATCAGTTCCCACCAGACATGTCTGCCTGGTTTCTTCCCCCCATCTCCTCATTCCTGCTTCATTCATGAGGGCGACCCAGCAACCTCTGCTCAAGGGACAGCTTTCCCTGTCCTGTGGGCACAGAGCAAGGGCCTTCTGAAGTTTTATGTTTAAAGGCCGTGTAAAAAGTGCCTCATAGAAGCTTCTCCTTTGGGAGTCCCCACAGGGGAGAAAACAAAAATCTGACTTAACCATTCGGTGCCTGTGACTTGTTAAGATTATAAAAAGATGACAACAACAAAAACCAAAAACAAGCATATTTAAAGCATTGGTGACTCATCAATTACTTCTGGCTTGTGCTATTTCCCCCTGAACTCTCACCCTATAACTATTGATGTCTCTGTGTTCCTGCTCAGGGGTCTGAGCCCACCCTTCAGGAAAATCTCTTCGTAGAAGAGGAAGCTAGGAAGCGTGTGGCAGTCACTGTGCTCTGTACCTTAGTAAAGTCTCCTACTACTCACTTCCTGCTGAGTGAGCTGGGGCCACCTAAAGGTTCTGGGAGAGGAAAGGTGGATGGAGAATTCTGACTTGTGTGGGAGCTGTGTAACAAAGCTCTCTAGTTGGAAGACCCTGATCCTCAATCCAGAGCTTGAAAACCCACGGGGAGGTCAGAGCTAATGACAGCCATCCCTATGCACAACACAAGTTGGGAGCTTTCTCAGGCTTAATTTCACTCTTGGATCCCCTTTGTTTTGAAAGAAGCAGAGTGCTTTTGGATTTCTGGGTGGGCAGGGTGAATATCGAGGGTGTGATTTAACCTCTGGGCTGCAGAGGATGAAGGCAGTCATCCTTGAGCTTCTCTGATCAATTAGTGGCTCCTTGAGATAGCACTCAAGCAGTGCCCGAGTGTGGGAAACACAGATGTCAAAAGAACATCAGCATCAGAAGAGAAGGGAGAGACCAGTTTTCTTTCGATGAGAAGACTGAGGCCTAACAAAACTGTGCAAAAGTCTTCCTTGTATTTCTTATTCATGTATTCAATCCATTTGGTAAATTTGTTTAATACATTTAAGCCCCAATACATTTGTAAAGGAGCTGGAATCAGAAAGGCAGTTTCTCTCTCATTCCTGGCCCAGTGTTGTTTCCCCCATGAAGTTTATTAAGCCAGTGTGTTCATCGTGCATAGCCCCATTTCTAAGACCAGTGCATGTTCAACATAATTATCTAAATCACTTCTCGTACCATCTTGAAAGATAAGTGTCGTTGTCTCTTCTTAATGGTGAGGCAGGCAGAGAAGTCCAAGAAAAGCTCTCTGATGGGATACTGCAGTTAGTAGGTGGCAGAGTGAGGATTTCCTTCATTATGGCCTGTTTGCTTCTAAATTGTTCCCAAGACTCTCCAGGCCCCCTTGGTCAGCAAGCCTTTGGGTGTGCAATCCCAACCAAGCAATCCTTTCTACCTTTATATTCTCACTTGTCCCTCGGGGGCTCATCTTGATTAGCTCATGCTTCGGGAATGTGTAAAGACAATGAAATCCGGCCATAGAGGTTCAGCTTAGTTGAGCTCTCTGTTGAAAACCATCATTCCTTCAAATGTCTTTTATTGTGTCCGATTTTTACTGACAAGCCCAGGTCAGACCGGCAACCACTATAAAAAACCTTTGACCTGTCTTCTTTTCTCTTGTCTTGAATAAATTGCTACTTGCCTGGGGGATGGTTCTTTACTATTATCTAGCCCAGTCAGGGAATGTGTGCTCTGAAGAATCAGATATTCCGATGAGGAGAGTTACATTACACGGATCAGCAGTTTTCAAGGAATTAGAATGAAATACATTTAACACAAATACTGTACTAAGCATAATGCAATTTTCTTGCTGGCTTTTGAGTCTGTATGTGTGAACAGTAATTATCACGTAATGGGAGCCAAGACATCAAGGAAACGAAGATGGAAAGCGGTAGTTCTGCCACTCACCTGTTGGGTGATTTTGAGCGTACCGCATTCCACTATGGAGTACTCGATCTTCTTCTATAAAACAAATATGTTGTGTCAGGCTTGTTCCAGTACGCACAGTATATGAATGTCATCCTCCCCCATGCCTGGCCTGCATCAGTCATCACTAATGAAGTGTGGCACGGTTTTCTTTGATCCATGGCAATCTGAGGATTCCCCCCTTAACTCAGTAACTACCCTCAGAGGATTGAAGCAGGCACGCGAAATACAACCCATTTTTTTTTCGTCACCGTGTCATGGTCCCAGATTTTGTGAGCTGCATAGAATGAATGAGTACCCAGGAGACAGTTGAGTGGTGGAGAGTTTCAGGCATTATCAAGCACTAAGTGTCTCACCATTCGGCTGAGATTTACATTCTTTCTCCAGTAGACTGACATAATACCTCAGGACCATGTCAAGGACCGTATCTGAATCCTGGTCTGGGTTCTAAGTCGATGGTACCAAGGAAGGTCTGGCAAGTTCAGTTTTGTGTCTAAGGTTTATGCCACCCATTAACTTTTCTTTGATGCTGATCTAATAGAAATAGGAAAAGATAATCAAGCTCACCTCCAGGTTCCCACAGCTGGGCTGTGGCTGGAGGGTGTGTGTGTGTGTGTGTGTGTGTGTGTGTGTGTGTGTGTGTGTGTGTATGTGTGCGCCAAAAAGCTTCTGGTGGATTATTGGCTCCTTGACATCAAGCACAGGCTAGTTATCTTTTAGATTGACACCCGGATTCCACACCTAACAGGCTACTTAACCTTGGACATATCCAACTATGTTATTGATATAAATGCTTTAAAGACTACCTCTCCTTATTCTTACTATTGCTGTAAAATAGCACAGTGTCTGATGAACAACAGATGCTAATATGTGTTGATTTGGTTCTGCTTATCTTTGTTTCATGGTGTTGCTCAGAATCGAACCCAGGCTACCTAAGTCCCGCACCATTCAGCTACAGCTTCAGCCATGAGTGATTTCAGTGATCAAATAACTATTGGATATGGTCACCTGCCTTTGGAAGCACTGATCTACTGAATGGGGAATTAAATACAACACAATCTGTCACAAGGCTTTCAGGAATAAATAGGGAGGATTTAGTACAAAGGGTCTGGAGCCACTCACCTCTGAAGGTATTGGAAACAGCTGGAGTCACATGCCCCAGGAGGAAGTGCTAGTTAGTTGGTTTAGAAGGGATTTTTTTTTTTTTTTTTGGAGATAAGGTTTCCTGTACAGCTGTGACTGTCTTGGAGCTAGCTCTGTAAACCAGACGGTCCTCAAACTCAGATATCTGCCTGCCTCTGCCTCCCAAGTGCTGGGATTAAAGACATGTGCTATCACACCCGGCTTTCATTTGTATTTTTAAAAGAGTATTATTATTTTTGCTTGTTTGTTATGAGACAGGATCTCATACTGCTGTACTCCAGCTGTCCTGGCACTTGCTATGTAGCTCAAACTGGCTTTGAACTTCCAGCAATCTTCCTGCCTCAAGTTTCCGAGTGATAGAATCCTAAGTGTGGGTTACCATGCCTGAATTCCTTAGAACGACTTAAAAAGATCTTATAGTAAATTTTTATAATTGCTCTACTAGTTTTAATTTCTAATTTCTTAGTGTATCTAATATGTAAACCAAATGTTATCACTTAAATATATGCATAGGAAAACAGTATATATGTATGATCATATGTTTATATAAATAAATTAGTACCATCTATAACTTTAGTTATCTATGGAACACCTTGGGACGTTCCCCTTGGACATATGATCACTAGTAGAGGGAGGTGCAAGGATGAAAATAACTAAATTCCACAAATGACAGACAAGATGCATTTTCCTTAGGATTAGTGATATTAGCATTCATTTTTCTTAGGGTTATTGATATATTCAATCAGCCATTGCATGCAGGTGAAGTCAGTGGCTCCTTTTAGGCTGGGCAACTTTTTGGCCAGATTTCTCTCCTTTAAAAGTTAGTACACATTAACCACACCATACAAAGGGTTTCATTAGGACATACACAATGTATTTCAACCACATTCACCACCACCTGTTCCATTTTCTTATCCCTCTCATACACACTGATCCTATTCCTCTTCCCCAACCCCTTCCTAGTTTCAGGTCTTTGTGTGTATGTGTGTGTGTGTGTGTGTGTGTGTGTGTGTGTGTGTACCTGTCTATCTGTGTATGTGTGTGTCTGAGTTCAATAAGAGTTTATTATGAGAGCATGGGTGAGGAGTTACTTATAGGAGCATGGGCAACTTACCAGTGGTTACTCCACCAGGGTAACTATCTCTCTATCCTCCATCATTTGTTAACCGCTCAAGGAGGGGCGGGGCCTCATGAGTCCAACCTTGCTCTCCGACAGGATGCTGTTTGTCTCCGTCTTGTGCAGGTGATCACAGGCGCTGTGAGTTCAATAGTCGTGTTGTGGCATTCAGCATTCTACACGACTTCCCTCATTTCTCCAGCTTTCGTGTTGTTTCTCACTTCTGAGATGTTCCCTGAGCCCTGGAGAGGGTGATATGGATGTCCTGTTTAGGGCTGAGCACTCAACACGCACTTTTCTTTGTCCTTTAACCAGTTATGTGTCTCTGAAGTCTCTGATGTAAATAAATCCATCCTCTGTAAAAAGAAACTCTGACTAAAGCTGACAGCAACACCACTCTATAGGTTTAACCACAAAGATCTCAAAGGCAGTTTGGTGAGCATAAGAAGTCAATTTAGTAAAAACAATAGTTTCCCAATTTTTAAACATCTTCTCAAATCAGGAAAATACTTTTGAATAAGTACCTCCTTCCTTTTTCTCTCTTTCTACCCTCCCCCACCTCCTTCCTTTCTCTCTCTCTCCCCTCCACCACCTCCTTCCTCTTTCCTTCCCTTCCTTCCTTCCTTCCTTTCTTTCTCTCTCCCCTCCCCCTCTCTCTTCCTTCCCTCCCTCCCTCCCTCCCTCCCTCCCTCCCCCCTCCCCCCCCCTCTCTTTCTTTCTTTCTTTCTTTCTTTCTTTCTTTCTTTCTTTCTTTCTTTCTTTCTTTCTTTCTTCTTTCTTTCTTTCTTTCTTTCTTTTTCTTTTTTTCTAATAGGTTCTCACTAGGTAGCCCTGGCTGGCCTGGAACTTGTTACATAGACTAGG
Organism: Cricetomys ansorgei; assembly: GCA_026225945.1. Lineage (NCBI taxonomy): Eukaryota > Metazoa > Chordata > Mammalia > Rodentia > Nesomyidae > Cricetomys > Cricetomys ansorgei. The sequence continues at coordinate 17,785,675 of JAMJFZ010002601.1, forward strand.
TTGGCCTCAAACTCACAGAGATCTGCCTTTCTGCCTTTCTAGTGCTGGGATCAAAGTAGTGAGCCACCATGCCCAGATAGATGCACATTTTTATTTCATTGTGTCTTCAAATACTGTTGTCATCTCAAGCTTAAGGCACCATCATCCCAGGATGGTTAATATCTAACCCTTTCTAACGAGACTTAGAAAGGTTATGAAATGTGCCTGAGGGATACAGCTTCTAAGGGCAGAGCTTGAGTCAGATGTTAGGTTTTCAGTGTCTCCTGCTTCTCCTCCTCTTCAGAAACCGATTCCAGTTTTAGACTTTCCAGTAGTTTTTTTCTGAACAGCATCAAGAAGACGTAGTTGTATCAACTTGATGAGCTGGGAAGGAATTTCTATCCTCTACATAGCCTCATACCCTATGTCAAGTATGTGACCTGTTCTGTGGCCATGGGAAAATGATGTGAAAACGAGAGCAAGAATATTCACACAAATGGTGTCTGGACAGCATGAGAGCATGGTTATGAGAGAAAGAGAGAGAAGAGTAGAGAAGGGGAGAGGAGGGGAGGGGGGAGAAGAGGGGAGCGAAGAAGAGAGGAGAGGGGTATGGGATGCTTAATGAAACACACAGAGGACAGAACTGGGCTTTCAGTTGAAGCCTGATCTTCATTTTGCTGCCAACTAAAATAAACAAGTATGAAACAGGCCAAACCACTGTAAGACATGTTTCCCCAAGAGCTGGACAGAATGTGATACCAGGAATTTGGATGTTGCTCTTAAAAAAAAAAAAACAAACAAAAAACTACAGGAAGATGTACCCTCCACGGAGATATGACTTTTAAGTTTTCCCTTCCCCAATGGGGATAGTTTTGTGAAGGACCATTATCAAATATTGCCACAGTTCTCCTAAAGACCTCTTTTCCATGGTTGTACCCCACCAGGAATTATTTTAGCATCCCAGGCTGCCATAGCTGCATGCTTCAAAGCCTGTGGCTTCTTTGGGAGTCTGGCCTAGTAGCTTGTCCTCTCCTGTGTGGCTTCTTTCTCTTGGCCAGAGAGAGCTACCTGCACAGGAGAAGGTGTCTCCTATTTGACATGAGGCAGCATTTTAACCTGAGTCTGGAAACATCATCTCATCTGATACTGTTCCATCTCTCAATAGAATAGTGTTTTTAAGCTTTAAAGTTCATCAGCCTTTGTCATCATCACACACACATGTATTAGTGGTGACAGATTTTTTTCACATGGAAGGAGACGGTTTTCATCAACTGCTTTGTTCATTGGCTTGGCATTAGTTACTAGAAAAGCGACCTAATTTTATCATCTATTTTAGCCTCACAATTTAGGAAAGCAATCCCATGAACAAAAACACCCACTTTTATCTCTTTTTAACATATCATTAAAGTAATAACTGAAAACATTGGCTGAACACTTATTTTATGCCAAAAAACCTAAACTGGTGTCTTTCAACCATTATCTCATTTAATCTCCCAACAACTCCAATGAGATCAGGCATATCATTACCTTCATTTATGGATTTGCAACCCCTGCTCTTGGTGAGGATAAAGGACACCCAGGTCACCCAGCAGGTATCCTTTTGGAAACACCAGTGGCTGAATTGCCATTGATTTGCTCTATGTTAAAACAGGCATGATGTAGATGGGGGGAAAGGTTCAGTGGATGAAGGAGCTTGCTGGGCAAATGTGAAGACTGGAATTCAGATCCTCAGAACCCACGTACATGCTGGGTGGGCATAGCAACCTGCCTGTAATTCCAGCAGTAGGGATGAAGAAACAGCAGATCCCTGGAGGAAGCTTGGGTAGCCAGACAAGCTGCAGTTGGTGAGCTCTGAGCACTACATTCTGTGGGAGACTCTGTCTCAATAAATCAAGAGGGGAGAAAGATTCCTGATGTCAACTTTGGACACACACACACACACACACACACACATACACACACACACACACACACACACACACACACACACACACACACACACCAAGTACCATGTGATCAAAGTATTCCTGTCATTATTGCAGTTTCCATACCCCTAGTGAGGAATGGTGATTGGTACCTTCTTGGGTCTCAATGAATCCTTTACTTGCATATACAGCTATGCTAACAAAAGACAAAATCGTTTTCACATTATGGACCCTTAGAAGCCTACAGTGATATACTCTCTGAAATTTGTAGAGAAGAAATCCTCAATTGTTACTTTCTATTTAGCTGATGAGTGGAAGAAATTACAGTTTCAGTAATATTGATTCCCATTCAATTTCTTACTCATTCAACAGTAGGGTTATGGTTTAAAACAATGAATATAGGGTTTCTATATTGTACAATTTTATTAAATAACTATTTATATAAATAAAATTAAATTTAATTACTTAGCACAAACACAGAGAAGTTATATCGGGTTAAAGGATGGTCCTTTAAAACCAACTGCTTGTATTGTTGTGTTAGTTTTTCCTCTCAGTAAGACTTCATGAAACTTTGTCATGAAATAAATTTTGTGAACCTTTGCTTTTGGAAGGTTTTGTATAAACTTACAAGTAAAGAGGCAGAGAATTTGCTTATTTAAAAAATGTGTGGGCTGGGAGATAGCTCTGTGGGTAAAGTGCCTACTGTGCACCAGGAGGTCCTGAGTTTGGATTCTTAGCCCCCACCTAAAAGCTAAGTATACTGGGGATGACCTATAACCTCACAAAGGAGTGAGGACAGAGGAGGAGTGGCAGTGGCAGAGTGGACCCCTGGAGCAAGACAGCCTAGATAATCTGTAAGCGCCAGGTTTAGTGAAAGATCCTATCTCAAAAGATAAGGTGGAGACATGATGTCAAGTCCTGATCTCCATATACATGTACACACACACACACACACACACACACACATGCACACTCACACACACATACACACACATATATAGACACATACATACACACACAAACATGCTCACACACATACACCTACACCCACACGCACACACACACATATACATACACACCCACATACACACACACACACACATACATACACACACATGTACACACACACATACACCTACACCCACATACACACACACACATATACATACACACCCACATACACACATACACACACATACACACACATACACACACACACACATACACATACACGCACACACACACATACACATATACACATATACACACACACACACATACACACACACACACACACACACACACACACAAAAATGTTGTTGAACCAAATTGTGTGAAGTTTTTCTAACTTTAAAAATTTACTTTGCTGGGCGGTGGTGGTGCATGCCTTTAATTCTAGCACTGGGGAGGGAGAGGTAGGTGGATCTCCATGAGTTCAAGGCCAGCCTGGTTTACAGAGTGAGTTCCAGGACAGCCAGAGTTACAACAGAGAAACCCTGCCTCAATCAATCAATCAATCAACAAATCAATAAATAAATAAATGAAAATATTACGTGTGTGTGTGTGTGTGTGTGTGTGTGTGTGTGCATGTGCGCACCTGAGTGCATCTGTGTGCACATTGTGAGCATAGAAAACTGCAGAGGTCAGAGAGGTATCGTATGCTCTGGATCTGGAGTTGAAGGTGGTTATACCTCTGGGTTCTAGGAAGCAAATCTAGGTTCTCTGCAAAAGTAATAAGTGCTCTTAACTGCTGAATTGTCTCTTCAGCCCAATTTTCTTAACTTAAACTATGAGGTTTCACTTTGAGACTTGCTCAGGGGCATAAAAATTGGGAACATTCACTCATTGCCAGACATTACTATCTAAGACATTTGTGCAACTCAGTGCCAAGGACATCCAAGTAGACAATTTTAGCTCTTTATCTATTCTGGTTCGTGAAAAAATGCAGTTATAAAATGTTAGTTTCAATCTTTAATAAGTAACTAGAGTTGGAGATATTAACGCTTGTAATTGATGTCTAATCACATGCCTGGATACAGTTGGAGGAGAATTTCATCTAAGACTCAGGAAAATCTCTGCTCCAGCTGGGACATCAAATTATGTTTTCAGAACACAAAGAACACTTGATAAAGTTGGAGAGAAATATTTTTTAAAAAAATATGTCACCAGGCAGCTTGGGAGCAATTTAACAGAACCATCTTACAGGGAATGAATTTAACCTTTGATCTTTGAAATGAAGGTCAGCAAATTTGTTTTTGCTCTATATATCATATAATCAATTTGATGCCTGAGTAAATCAGTTTCTAAAAAAGAGGCTGCGTTTGCAGATAATTGACATTTTTACCCTCCAAGTTTTAACCATTTAACCCTGTTGTCTCTGAATTAAAAGTCCATTGCTCTTCTTAACATTTTTTTTTTTCTTTTGCGTATGGTAGAGAAGCATCTAACTTAAACACAGCACTTTAGGAAGGGACTATTGTCCAAAGGGCAAAAAAACAAAAAAACGAGTTTTAGCTATTTTTTTCCTTCTGAAAGACAAATACATAAAAAGGTATTGTTTATTAAACTTTTTATTTTCATTATTTTTTAATCTGCCAGAACACATGAAGTATGTTTGGTGGTCAATAATATGAGTCATGGTTAGCAAAGGATAACCATAAACTAAACAAAAAAACCACTGGCTGTATTTGTAAATGAAACTTTATTGGTACACACTATGTCCATTCTTTCGGGTATTATCCCTGGCTGCTAGCTGCTGACTAGTTGCAACAGAATATCCATCCCACAAAACAAAGCAGTTACTCTTTGGCTCTTTACAGAAAATGCAAACTCCAGATCTTAACCAAAGTAAGAGGCTTGGAGAGGCTTTGGAAATAAATTCTTATTCCATATGCTTCAAATGGCTTGGGGGTAAAGAAGAGTATACACTAATTTCAGTCCAAATATTCATTTGCAGGTAGAGCCTTAGGTATCAAAAGGATGAAAAGAGTAACTATTTGGGAAGCACTTAACGATTATAGTGAGACAAATAACTAAATTTACTCCCTCGATTCTGAAACAGCTTATCTAATAAAAGCATACCCGTGTGGAGATGGATCCCAAACCCTCAGCTAATGTGGTGGGGAATACAAGCTCCTTCTCTGCAACCGCTGTGTGGCTCAGAGTTCACTAGGAGCGCACTGCAGAGAGAGCCCAGCACGTCTCGTCCTGATGGGAGATCAGCACCGGCCTGCCAACAGAGTAACTGTTAGTTAACAGACATAGGCAAAGTGTGTATGTCGGGGTTGGGGGTGTAGGACAGAGAAAAGGACTCATGTGAACCATTTCTAGGTGAGAGTCTACTTCTTATATAACCAGCCTGTTTGAGAAATGTCTAGAAAATTTAAATGTAAAGAGTCAAATGCAGTTTGGATGAGTCTTTGCCAGTCATCCTAGAAAGATTGAGCTAACCTGCGAAGATGATTACTGTCCATGTATTTAGTTCAGGCAGATGCTCATTGCCCCATATGAAGAACTCCAAGCTCTTCCCTTGTCTTAGAAATCACGTGCCTGCACTGATGAAGGCACACTTTTGTTGATGTCTCATTATGTCCAGCGATATGTTAATAATGACACGTGAGATATGGTTAAAGGTACAGGACGGACAAACTTGAGGGGACCTTACAACCTGCCATCTTCGGGCTCCCCCTCTCTTCTCGCACTGGCAGGCAGATTTATTTTTATTTTTATTTTTTTATTTTAAGAGCTCCTCCTACCTCTCCATTAGCAGTCTATTTGCATGACCAGAGAGATACAATGGTTTATTCCTTCCAAACCATTGGCACCCCACATCTGTGGTGGGGCGCCACCAACACAAAAGGGGCTAGGCCCCACCCGTCTGAGTCATGTCTGCTATTATAGTGGGGGAACTACAGATCAACAGGGGAGACCAGGCCACGCCCAATGTTGCCTTCACTCTGGTAGAGCATCCAGATGACCTCTTTATCAGCAACTCTATTTACATTGAGCTAAGAGGGAATAACTCTTATTTACATGATAGCACAGACTGGCTTAGCCATAGAAGTCACATCTTGCTAGGCTTCCAGGCAGCCAGTGCAATGATATTTCTAGTAAATAGAATATCTAGAGATATGTTCAAATATACTGCAACACACTTCCTCAACCTCCCTCTCCAACTCAAACTTTTGGGCATTCTTCCTGGATTTTTATTTTTCCCTTAGAAGAAGAAAAGCAGGGACTGGCCTCCTGGCTTTTGCCTTGCTGTATATTCTACTTCCTTTGGAAAGTTGCTTTATCAGGGCTAGGGAGACAAGTCAGTTGGTAAAGGGCTTGGTGTATGAGCACGAGGGCCTAAGTTCAATCCCTAGAACCTGCATGAAAAGCTGGGTGTGGTCATGAGCACTTGGAATACAGTAGTGGCAGAGCAAGCAGATCCCCAGGGCTAGCTGATTAGCCTAACAGGAACCTTAGACCCCAGTAAGAGACCTTGTCTCAAGAACCATGTAGATGACATTTGAGAGAGACCTCTGGCCACCACATGTGTGCACACACACAAACAAACACACTGTTTTATTATTGTAATGGATTTCTTCAGTACTGGTTCTTTCCATTCTGTAAAATCAAATATAAAACACACACACAAAAATCTTCCCTCAATTCTGTTACTGTCTTTTGTAACATTCCTAGCCTTGATGTTTATTAGCAAGGATAGGACTAGATTATGTTGTGATAACAAATGATTTTTATATCTCAGTGGCTTGTCAAGAGTTCATTTGTTGTGCATGACCTTCCCTGAGAGTAGTCATCTGTTCTGTGTCTTACCGATTGATCGTGTTTAAGCCTCTGGGTTTTCTCATCTATGCACAGGATCTCCTCCGGGACCACTCGGAGGCAGAGGAGTAATGAAGGAGGGGAAGGAAGGAAGAAGTGGAGGGAGGAAAGGGGAAGGGACAATGGAGGAGGAGAGCAGAGGAAGGAAGAAGAGGAAGGGAGAGAAAGAAGAGGTCAAAGATCCAGGCAGAGGCTTTTCACTGTTTTGGTCCAAGGAAAGATCAGACTTCAGATTCACTACAGAACTGCAGCATGACCCCTCCTCAAATGCAAGTGCTTTGAGAAACAGCATCCTCCTCTGAACTGGAGGGATGCAGGACCAGCTGGTAAATGTATCCTTGCTCTATTCAACTCCCCAACTTGGTGCCGTTCTCCATCACCACTCACTCACCCTTCCTCAACCCACCGACTCTATTGTGTTTTATTTTTTTGGTTTTTTAAGACAGGGTTTCACTCTGTAGACCAGGCTGGCCTCCAGCTCACAGAGATCTCCCTGTGCTGGGATTAAAGGCGTGTGCCACCATGGCTGGGCTAACTAAAACATGAGCTTCTGTTACCACCATTTCTCTGAAACTCCCTTTGTTGTAACACACTGCTGTGAGGGCTCAACAAGAGAGACACAGAGGAGTTCTCATACGTGCAAACTCTGCCAGACCTCAGCAGAGGGAACCACCATCCTAGCCTGTGCCATCCTCAATAGACAGTGGAACCCTGAGCTCTGAGCTCAGGTGTTTTTATTCTTTAGAACTCTTCAGGTGTTCTACTGACAGCACATGCAGGTCGTTAGCAATCAACATCTCCCACATAAACCCATCTGCAAACAATACCGAATGCCCTAGACCTAGGCTAGCCCCTCACCCAACAGTGCGTAAAACAATTTCAAACATAACTAAAAATAAACCTCCCCAGCATCCCTTTGTTTTAATTTTTGCTTTTTATCATAGTATCCTGTTGGTTGGTTATCTAGCCATATTTCCTCTGTTACTTCCCTTTTGGTTCCTTTGTGAAATCTGACACAGATGTTATATAGTGCTCTATGAATTCCCTTCTTGGTGTGTGCTGGGTTGGGTGTCACCTCAAGGCCCATGTACTAATGGCTTGGTCTCCAGTCTATGCTCTGAGAAGGTGGTGAAACCTTTGGGAGGTGGAGTGGAAGTCTTCAGGTCATTAAAGGGTGTGCCCCCAAAGAGGATTTCCTTTCCTTTTTGTTTTCTTTTTTCTCTTTTTGGTCATGGGGTTAGTGGTTTTACTCCACCTTGATGTGCTGCCTGCTCCAGGATGCTAATCGACAGAGCCAACTGATGTCAGCCTGAAACCTCCTAAACCACAAGTCAAAGTAAACTGTTCTGCTTAAAAGTGGATCATCTCAGGATAAGTCACAGTGAGAAGCTGACCTACACAACTCGTACGGCAGAGAAGCTTTGGAAACCTTCCTCCCTCCCTCCATGCTTACTTTTCTCCATATCCTTCGCTGACTTCCTTTGCTTTTCTTCCTGCTGATAACAGGTAGCCCAGGCTGCCCTCTCCCTTCTCTATGTGCTCACACCCCTAAGCTTCAGCCTTCAGTTTTGAGCCTGTAACACCCCAAACCTCAGCCAGTCCAGCCAGCCATCACTCTCTCCAGATCTAGGATCACACGTTCTTTTACTGAGCTCTTACTCGTGCTTTTTAAATTAACATAAGTTCATATTCTCTGAGAAACAGACCTTCTTTTGACCTAGCAATTTCAGTTAATGGACCTGAATCAGAACACTCTGGACAAAAATGAAGAGTACTCCAGCTTAAGTGGACGGATAATGTAAATTCATTGCCTACAACGGTAAGAAGCGTGCGTCTGTTCTGCTCACAAATGCATCTCTCTCAGCCCAGAGTTTGTTTCTCTAGTTATGAAAACCCTGCCCATTCTGAGAGAACACCTGATCTCCGCTCAGCCATGGCTCTGTGTCAGCACCGTTCTGACACCCATTGGGGTTGTTCCAAAGGCTCTTCTCCAGGAGTAAACAACATCTTGCCATTATTAGTACAGACTGAGGATCCTGGATCCAAAATGTTTAGGACTAGAAACGGTTTGGATTTCATTTTAAAAAGTGACAATGTCTGCACATATATGCAAATGTCTTGACTATTTATAAATTTTATATCTATTTATATGTAAGATAGTTGGGGAATGAGATCTGATTCTAAACACAAAATTCAAGTATATTTATGGACAACTCTTGTCAGCTTTCTGTCTATGACTACATACTTGAGACAATCCCCTTAAGGGAAGAAAGATTTTAGCTCTCAGTTTCGAAGGGTTTTCCTGGTTCTATTATTTCTGGGCTGGTGGTGAAGTATAATATTATGCTAAAGAGTAAGTGGTAGAGAAAGCCTGTCTGCTCCTTCGTAGAGGGGTGGGAGAGATGATGAGGGAGAGAAAGAGGGAGGGAGAAAAGGGGAGCGAGAGAGGGGGAAGGAAGGAGAGAGGGAGGCATACCTTTAAGGATTCACGTCCAGTGATTTACTTCCCCAAGGCATCATCACCTGACATCTCTACCCACTCCCACACAACAGCACATTCATCTCTGACTCCATCTATGGGTTCATTCATTGATGAAGGTAGAGCACTACAGATTCATCGCATCAGAAAGACTTGACCTCTGAAAGCTGCCTTGGGGGCTAAGTTTCAATACAGGAGCTTTGGAGGTACATTTCAGATCCAAACCGTACCAAATTAAAACATACAGCCCAAAGGGAGTTTAATGCAATATTCTTTTGTGTGCCTGTTCTGATTGCAATTCATCAAACAAAGCTAGGCGTCGTATTATCCACTGTGACATCATGCCAGTACCCCACAAATGTCCAGACTTTGGATTTTAAGATTAGAGAAATGCTCAACCTGTGTATCTGATGAGGAGACTGGGCTAAGTGTGTTGCCCAGGGAGACACAGCCACTAGGAAGTACAGCCAGTGTTTACCTCCTGACCACCGGACTCCTACCTGCAGACATCTGCTTCCTAAAGCCTTTTCCGATCCCACATCCTGTTTCCATCCTCTCTCCCATCTCCAGCTCTACTCACACGGCAGTGCGCCCCCCTCTTTTGAACCGTGCAGTGTTTTCCTTCTATCTAATGATACTTCTCACATTTGACTGTAGGATCTTACGATCATTCTCTTCCTTTCTAGTCACACACTGGGGGATAAAGATGCATCTTCCCCTTCATCATCCCTGGCACCACCCATCAGAGCAGCAGCAGCAGTGCTGTCTTGCAGAATGGTTTCTGAGTGTCTGGTTGGGATGAAAAAATTGAAAAAGTGAATGATAAAGAAAACTGGACTCAGAAGACACAGAGACCTGAGCATGAATTTTAGCTCCTTTGTGGTACCCCTAGAATAAACTAAGTGGGGGGATTTATTTAACCTACATATTTGTAAACTTTTCCTCTCATGTTCTTTTTTCAACGTGAGACAATTTTATAACCTTGAGTATATAGGTATATAAAATAGACACACAAATCAAGCACTTATTTATAATAAGTTATAAAGAAGTTTATTTTAAACTTTAAAATTTAAATTACATGGATACATGTAAGTTTATTACTTATTGAAGATGAAAGCAAATTTGCATACTAATGAGATAGATTTATTTATTTTTACATAAAGAATTAAATCTTGGCTGGATATTTGATACTGCAAGATACAGAGCATCTACAGTGAATTTTGAAGTTGATTGATATTTTGATTTTATAATCATCAATGCTGAGAGTGTCACTTTGCATAAATGCATAGTACAAAACAGCAAAAGTAGATTTAGATATTTAGGACCATGTTAGAAATTCTTGGAAATTCTTTCCTAATCCCAAGATAAAATTCACTTACTGGTGGTGTGTGTGTGTGTGTGTGTGTGTGTGTGTGTGTGTGTGTGTATGTGTATGAGAGAGAAAGAGAGACAGAGAGGGGGGGGCTAACAGCTCAAGTTGCAATTTTTAAAACTAAACATTCTAATGCAATACAATGATACACTAATTTGATATGTACATGCCATGGAATAGTGGTAGGAGAATGTTAAAACTCTTTTCCTTTCTGAAATTAAACCATCATGTTGCTATAAGAGCAAAATGGTCTGTACACACAGTACGAAGCACAGTAATTCATAAATATGAACAGTCTTGAATCTGAGCTGAGGTGTGGCAGGTAGCGTTTGCTGTTGCTGTGTTACAGTATGACATTGTGCATAGTGCAAAGTGTTCAGAACCAAGCTGCAATGAAGTCACATGACCCAGTACAGGCAAGCAGATGTCAGAGACACCTCAGTTTTATTTTATATTTGACTTCAAGATTTTAGTTGTGGGCTCAGAAAACTTTTTCTGTTGCCAAATTTATTGCTACTACCCATATGAATTATGTGACCCCCCCCAATCTGGAGATCACAAGCCACAGTTTAAGATGCTGAAACTTGACCACTCACAATGGGCTGAACCGTGTCTCCTCAAAACTCATATGTAGAAGTCCTAACAACTAGTAAGTACTTGGAAATTATGTGACTCTATTTGGAGATAAATCCATACATAGGGAGTTAAGTTTAACTGAAGTCAATACAATGTGCACCTAATACAACATCCAATCTCCTTCAGAAGGTATTTGGATGTAAGTGTGTGCAGACGAAGGTGCCATCTGCAAGCCAGGCAGAGAAGATCTTCCACCCACCCCCACCACCTAACAACTTAATCTCTGATTTTCACCTTCAGAAACCATGAGGAAACAAAGTTCTGTTGTTTATAGCATCCAGCCTATGATACATTGTTATGGAAGCCTTCAGTAATGGAGCCTCAGTTCCCTCAGCTGTAAAATGGATCTGTGGAGTGATCTCATGGAATAAAATTCTTAAAAGACTGGTGGGTCCTCCCCTGTACACTAACCATCAGTGAAATATTCTCTTTCAAGTCTCCTAAGGAGACACCTTTAGAGCAGCAGTGTTTCCCTTGGTGAGAACTTAAGGCTAAAACCTCTAACCGCTGGTAAATGAGAAAGCTGAGCTGAGCGTAGAGTGACAGAAGCTACAAATGGCAGATTCTAAGATCAAGGAGCTGGCCAGACACCAAATGACTGGCAGCCAGTGAGACATGTTGCACTGCATCTGCAAATATCAGGAAAGCCTATGCGAACACTGGCGTGAAGGCTGGGATGCATTTGACCCGCCACCTGGCAGCGAGGGGATGGAACAAGCAGCTCAAGAGGTGTCACAGGACCTCAGATTTCTGCCAGGTCCTTGGGCTCCTTTAACTGTAGTCCAGTTCTCAAATAGATTAATGTTTGTGTTCATAAGCAGCCTACAGAGACTCCCAGACCCCCAGTTTCTTGCATAGGTCAGGAGAGAAAAGTTCACAGTTTCTTTAATGCCTCGAATGGAACCTGAGGTTAGCTCTCCTGGGGTTTGAGCATCTCTGCTGGTGTCACTTGCCGACCTATGTAGCCATTTCTTCACAGGGAATCCAGTGATCTGATTGGCTTAGGCCTAGGTCTCTACCAAATCTGATCTCTGCCCCGCCTCCCCTAGAGGAAGTTTGAGGGAGGAGACCTGAGCAACTGTTGGAGGAATGATGTCCTAGTCAGCTTAAAATGTTCACTTGACACAGCCTAGGGTCACCTGAAAAGGGAATCTCAATTGAGCGATTTCCCAAATCAAATTGGCCTGTGGTTATGTCTGTGGGGGATTATCTCAAGTGTTAACTGGTAATGGCCTATCCCACTGTGGGCTGCACCATTCCCTAGACAGGCAGTCCTGAGTTGTATAATGAAGCTGCCTAAGCACGAGTGCCCTGAGCCGGAATGCAGCTCTCCTCCACAGTTTCTGCTTCAGATTTCTGCTGTAGTTCTTGCTCTGGATTCTCTCAGTATTAGACTGTAACCTGCAAGCTGAACTAAATTCTTTCCTCCCCAAAGTTGCTTTTTTCTCGTGTGTTTCATCGCAGCCAGAGATGAAACTGGAATGGATGGTGGAGAGATAGCAGCTCCACACACATGGCCACCACACCCGTGTTGACAACAAGGAGGCAACTGTAGAAGAAACCCAAGAAATCCTTCCTCCCTTTCTCTCTCCCTTTGTCCGTCTCTCTCTCTCTCTCCTTTACTCTTTTTTCTTAATATAGTCTTTGAGTTTTTACAGTGACCTACTTCAGGTCTACTTAGTCATCTGATTATTGGCTGTAGGAGTGATTATCTGCCAGGGGGCTGAAGTGGATAGGGGACAGAGTCCTTGAATGGAGGATAGAGTCATTTTCAACCACAGGATCCTTCCTTGGTATACATGAGCTTAATACTCTTGCAGAACACATGTGGTGCTTTGAATAAGACTCATGTACTTGAAGCTCGGTCATCAGGGAGTAGTGCTGCTTGAGAGGGATTAGGAGGTGTGGCCTTGATGGAGGAAGTATGTCACTGGGGGGGGGGCTTTGAGGTTTCAAAAGCCCAAGTTAGGCCTGTGGCTCACCCTCTCTTCCTGCTGCTTTCGGAGCTGGATGTAGAACTCTCAGCTACGTCTGCAGCACCATTTACGCCTAGCTGCTGCCGTGCTTCCCACCATGATGGCAATGGACTAAACCCTTAGAATTGTAAGCAAGCCCTAATTAAATGCTTCCTTTTATAAAAGTTGCTGAGGTCATGGTGTCTCTTCACAGCCATAGAACAGTGACTAAGACATTGCAGTTCCAAGTCACAGACACGGAGGAGCTCAACGCCAGGTGTCACCTGTGATGTGTGAAGTCCTAAGAGCTAGTAATACTAACAATGGTTACTATGAAAGGGGGTGACAACTACATGTCAGGAACTGTGACACACACTGCCTATCCAACTACTCTACACAACTCACGAGCACCCTCGTTTTTGTGACGCAAAAGCTGAGGCTTACACACTTGCTTAATGTTTCATGGGTAGAAAGCGGCAGAGCCAGAAATCCAAGTGCTAGAGTGCACTCCTTCGCTCCTGACCACTCAAGCCCAGCACTCCACCTCTGTAGTTGGCCAGCCAGACTGAATGGCCTACAGGCAATTAGCCTCTCTCCAGGGAGTCAGGGAGATGATTGAAAGTGTGGAAGGAAGGAGAAAGCCATCCTCTTCAGCTGGGGAGGGGCAAGGTTAGCCACAAGCTGCAGACGGCAAGATGGGAGCAGTGCTCATTCTTGCAGTTGTTTTTCTGTAACAGTGAGCTCACACTCCAGGGAAAATCCTGGGTCGGAGTGAAAGGTCTTTCAAAGCCACTCAGCCAGGGCTTCCAAGAGAGTGTGAAGTTTGTTGGTAGAAATCTATTTACTGCTCTGCCTCCCCCTGGTTTAGATCTGCCTGGTGAATTAAAAGACGACCTGGAAAACCTAAGTATACCCAACTCCATGTATGGAACACAGTTCATGCTTTTAATTGCTGACCTCAAACTCAGATTCTACTGGCCATCCTGTATTTTTATTTGCCAAACCCTGTCTGGCCTCCAGGAAGCCAATTTCCTTCTTTTAGAATCACCAATTGTACCATTACAATAAGGAAGGAGTAAAATCTTTGGCAAATTCTGCAAGCTGTTCACTCTACCTTGTTCCTTTAATGAATATATATATTTCAAGACAGAGTTTCTCTGTGTAGTCCTGGCTGTCCTGGCACTTCCTCTGCAAAGATACATCTGCCTCTGCCTCCTGAGAGGGGGGATTAAAGTCATGCACCACCACCACCACCACCACCCAGCTAAGAAATATTTTTAAAGGTTGTGGGCTTTATAAATTAAAAAAGCAGTGGTGATAATAATCCACTAAGGATTAAGGATTGGGGGAATGGCTTGAGGGTTTGGAGGGAATCAATTTTCCACTGTAATTCCCAGAAACAGGTCAGTACAGTTTGTATTTAGTGAAAAGCACCAGAGTCTTGCGGCGCGGACATCCTTCAAGAGGTCCCTCAGAGGAAGTGGGAGCCAGCCAGGAGCAGGTCTGACCTCCCTGGGGATTAGGACAGAATTCCAGGCTCTGTAGCTCCGTGTTACTGTGGGGGGGTTGGGTTCAGGGGCAGGAGGAGGAGGAGGAGGAGGAACTGGGCAGGGAGACAGAGGGAGCTTCAGTTCCCCACCACAGCGCCCACACCACTCTCATCTATGTCTGAGAGTGAGTTTCTAACACGGCGACTCCCCTCCCCCTTCCCTCCCCCTCCGTGTCTTCTCTTGGTCCTTGGCACAATAAATTTGGTCATTTGCTGAAGACATAGATGGGTCTTTCTGGGTAGTGCCTGTATAACCAGCAGCAGACCAGTCACCAGAGAACCTCTTCAAAACTAAGTATCCCCAATGTTTGCAAGTGTTGCGTGTATGTCAGTGGGTGTGTGCAGTGTTGAATACAAGGACCTATTGTGTTCTGCACCCTGAATCTGGCTGAGGGCCTGGTAGCCTGGGCGGGTCAGAATTCCATTCACTGTAACTCAACACACGTTTAGCGGTTGGGTGTGCACATCTTTGTGTGCGTGCAGATGTGTCTACAGGGGTGTATGTGCATGTGGGTGTACATGCATGTGGATGTACATGCATACGTGTGTCTGTGTTCATGTGCAATTATGGAAGTCTGAGGACCACATTGGGTTTCATTCCTCAGGCACCACCATCCTTTTTAAATTTAAGACAGGGTCTTTCACTGGCCTGGAGCTTACTAAGTATTCTGGACTGGCTTTCCAGCGAGCCCCAGGAACCCTCCTTTTTTTTTTTCCCCCCTTGGAGTGCTGGAATTCTAAGTGCACATCACTACACCTGTGCAGGTTCTGGGGACCAAACTGAGGTCCCCATGTTTGCAAAGTGGGCACCTTACTGACTGAGCTGCCTCCTCAATTCTCAACACACTCAGACTGAGTTTGGAGGTTCAACACCCCCTGCTCACCCTATAGCAGATGTAAAGATGAGGCTGATTTCTCCTGTCGAAGGACTTAAAATCTAATGGGGACAAGACAAACATAATAAAAACATCAGCAGAGCTGGACAGCTCTCCTAGGAGTGGGTAAGGGCTAAAGGTTTTCAAATGCTCAAGACTGTGGACAAACTGGCTCAAAGGGAGAGCAGGACAGTTAATGAGCCAGGTGTGGTGATGCAAGCCTGCAATCCCTGCACTCAGACAGCAGAGGCAGAAGTATCAGGAGTTCGAGGTCATCCTTGGCTATATAGTGAGTTTAAGGCCAGCCTAGGTTACATGAGAACCTATCTAAAAAGGAAAAGAAAGGAAAAGAAAAGATAAGAAGAGGTAAGAAAAGGAGAGAAAGAGTTAATGCAATTATACCATAGATGTCTGTAGTAGTCAGGTCTGTAGTAGTCAGTGTTCTCTAGAAAAAAAATTCAATTGACAGAATAAATATGATTACAGAAACAGACTTATTAGATTGGCTTATATATGTGCTCTGAAAAGTCCAGCAATGGCTATCTGCAGGCTGGAGAGGGTAAGGACCCTGCAGTTTCTCAATTTCCTTGGTGCTGGGTGTCTCAGCATTCCCAACGTGGTGCTGAAGACTTGGAAGATTTCTGGAGAGACCCTGGCCCTTAGTCCATATCGGAAAGCCTAAGAAGCTGGGCTCTGATGGCAGCTGCAGCAACAACAACAGGATAGATGCATTTACCAGCAAGAAGGGAAGGCAGGCAACAAGAAGTACTGCTCCTTTCTCAGACCTCTTTATACCTGGGTCACTTAGAAGGTGCTGCCACTCTATGGGAGGGTCTTCCCTCTCAATCAATCTTGAGAGGTACACTGTGTTTTCACAGGGCATGTCTCTTAGTTGATCCCAGATTCAGTCAAGTGAACAACCCCCCCCCCCATCTCCCCAGACAAAGGATCCTTTCCATCTGTATCATGGAACGGTCAGGATACTACTGCATCCTCTCCAGTCACTCTCTGTGAGGTACCATTTTTGTTAGCATGCAGTATGGTTAATTTGATTGTCAACTTGACTGGAGCTGGAGTAGTCTCTTTAAATATGCATCTGGGCAAGTCTGAGAGTGCATTTCCATGGAGGATTGGCTGAGGGAAGATCTTCCCCCAGAGTGGGTAGTCCAGAAATGAAGATGTCTGATGAAGGTGCTTGTTTGCCTGCTTCTGCTTCTTGCTGGCAGTCCTTATCATCACTGCTGCTATCATTCTTTGCTGGTATCAGAACCCAGCTTCTGCAGCCTCCCAGAGGGAAACGAAGACCAGTGATCATCCAAGAATCCCCCTAAGCCAGTGGTTCTCAACCTGTGGGTCGTGATCCCTCTGGGAGTTGAATGACCCTTTCATAGGAGTCTCCTAAGACCATCTGCATATCAGATATTCACATTCTGATTCATAGCCGTAGCAAAATTACAGTTATAAAGTAGCAGTGAAAATAGTTTTATGATTGGGGGTCAGGGCAGCATGAGGAACTGTATTAAAGCATTAGGAAGGTTGAGAAACACTGCAGGCCTTCAGTACCTGACTGGGACTGCTTGAGACACACAGCTTCAATGACTGAGTAGCTAATGATGGGTACTCAATCTCTCCAGTACACACATGGCCACTGCTGGACTTACCCATCCTGTATCTTGTAAGCCAGTGTAATAAATCCTTTCTTATTTTATTTACAGTTTCAGGTCTGTGTGTACTCCAGACCCTGTGTGGGGTTAGGAGGACAACTTCCCGGAGTCCTTTCTCTCCATCTACCACATGGGTGCCAGGGATTAAACTCAGATGATCAGGTTCAGTGAGAGCACTTTGACCCACCAAACCATCTCACTAGCCCATAAATCCTCCCTTATAGCATATATCCATTCTATTCTATTGGTTCTGTTTGTCAAGAAAACCCTAACACACATGAGACTGGCCAATATGAACTAATTGTATGACTAATTACTCCTTTATTTACATGGCTAGGTTTGCACTGTGAGTCTCTCTTCATAGATTTCACTACAGCTAGTGTGTTTTGGATCTGAGAACCATGTCCCCTTGGAGATTTTGTTCTAACCATTGACTAATATACAGTCAAGCGTACCACATCTATTTCACTGAAAAATTATGCATAGCAAGTTTTTTTTTTTTTTTTTTTTTTTTGCTGGTGTCTGATCAATGTCTATTACCTCTTTGTGAAGTTTTGGTTTTTCAGTAGAACATCTAGGTGTTGACTGATATTAAACAGCAGTCTTATGTTAAGCCCTGAACATATAGCACAATTTCTCAAATGCTCTGAAGACCTGTAGTGTGTCACTGTCTGATAACACTCTATATTAATTGTGTCTTCAGGTTCTGGAGAAGAAAAGGCTCCAGCTCCTTTAAGAAAGAGGTAGAGGTTCTGGCAGCCTGTAAAAGCTGTAGGCAGGGAGGGATTCTCATAGAAAGACTTCCCAAGCTGAGGAAGTGTTGATAAAGGAGGAGTGGGTAGCCTGCCTTCTGGGGACCTAAGCAGCTATTTCCTGATTCAGAAAAAAAAACCAAAAACGGTGCACTAACCTTGGTGGCTCAGTTTGCTTCCTAGCTAGTTCTCAAGGGGTGGGGAATGTTTTTCTTTAACCTGCTGGTGAAAAGAAGGGCTGTGCTGGAGATATGAGGAGGATCGCGGCAGGGAGGAAGCGAGTCGCAGAACACGAGCCTTCATCTCTCCCCGCAGCATGGCATCATGCTATTAGCTCATAAGGTTGCTGTAACGCACCTGCTCAGCATCTCCCCTGTCCAGCCTCGTGCAAATTCAGCAGACACCCCTGCTGGACCGGTTCCACACCACGGCGAGTCAATACACGCTAGACCTGAGGCTACTGGCCCAACTGCAGTTCAGTTGTTCATGCAGTTCCTGGAGGATCCGTCTCGGAAGCACCACGGAGTAGAGAGCTACCTATGCGCTTTAGCCCTTAGAAAGACTAAACCTCCTTAGGCTGGGAAGTGAGATGGAACGAGGCAAAGTTGTCATTGGTAGTTACAAGGCCTTGAAAAAATACTCAAATTACGTTTGCTTTTTTTTTCTCTTTTGAATAGACTTTAATGACATTTGCTATGTGCCTACGTTTGTAGTCAAGTGTTTAAACCATAGATTTATATATTTTTTAACAGATTTAAAAATAATTCGTTCTTTCCCCTCCCATGGGTGTCCAAAACCATAGATAATATCAAACTCCATATGTATTTTCCCCTACATGTCCAGGCCCACAGTAAAGTGTGTTTTATAACTTAAATATAGTATAAAATTAATAATAACTAAAAAACAAAATAGAATAACTTTTTAACAATATTTAGTAATGAAGTCTTTATGAGTGTTTTCTTCTCTGCGAGAAGTTACAACAAATATAAGCACTTTTGGACTGCAGAAATAGCCATACCCATAGCTGGGCATCTATGACACAAATGGCCATACCTAAAGCAGTGACTCTGCTACAGAAATAGCCACACCCAAAGCTCCATATCTACTACAGAAATGACTGTCCTGGGGCCTACTGAGAATTAACCAACATCTGTCAAGCAACAGAAGATGTCAAAGTAACATGGCAATATTATTTCATTGCATAAAGCAGACTATTCCCTTTTAAATACTGAGATCCAAGCCAATTCAAACCAGGAAGACTTTTTTTTTTCTAAAATAATGATTGTTTTTGAAGAATGTAGGCCAGTAAAAAAAAAAAAAAAAAGCAGAGCGATGCTTTTTTGTATTGCAAATGTAACTGACATGTGGTAAAAGCCAGATTGTACTTTTAGTATTTATCAATGAATAAATCAATCAGCCAACAGACAGTCAGGACCTACTTTGTGCAAGAATGTGGGTTGGAATAAGCAGACATTGCCTTCTCTTAAATGTAAGTTAATAAATAAAGTAGTGTTTTCCTTTGAGAACCATGTAGTTGGCGATATCAAAAGGTTAAAGGAGCTTTACAAGTACAGGGACCCAAGTTCGATTCCCAGAAACCACATGAAAATGGACATAGTAGCCCTAGGTTGTCCTCTGTCCCCAACATGACACACATGCACATTTCCACACAAGTAGATCTATATACACTTGAACACACATACACATGTGCATATATACAATCGGCTAAAAAAAGAAGCTAATGGACAATTCTGAGCCAAATGACTCTTGCTCCCCTGAAAATAACAGAGGAGACTTTTGGGAAGACTTTGTGGGGAAGGTCATCCTCAGAATACAGGTGTGGAGTGGGTAATTCATTTCCTAAAACTTGTATAATGGCAGGCAGGGACGGCTTCCCAGCAATATAGCTGTCCCGTGGTGCATATTTATTTCTCATATTTATCAGCTGATGAGTCCAACAGTCTATAAGCATCCCTTGAGTATCTGCATTGTACACAAACCATGCTGGATTAAAAAAAATTTCTTTTGGAACGTAATGAATTTCAGAACATACGTGTTGAATACCCGAGGATATATGCAGTCTCTGTTAATGCTTTGGGAGAAGCTGGGTCCATTCCTTGAGAGCCAGCCTCCTCCAGACCATCCAGAGCTTCGGTCAGTGCTTTGGATCTCTCCCACAGCACAGAGAAGCACATCGTTCTGAATCAGGGTTTGTAAGGATGCTGGCATTCTCACGAACCCTCCTCGGAGAAAGGAAAGGGGGACGTTGAGGCCAGGAGGCAGACCTATCTTGCAAGGCTGCTTCCGTGAATTCCAACGCAGGTTGAGTTCCCGTGTCAGACGGTAGTTAGCAGTTTGCTTTAGAAGGACTTCATTACAATCACCTACCAACTCCCAGGGTGCAAAATGGACTCACTCCATGTCACTTCCAAGTTGCGGGATCAGAGCCATCAAGGAAGAGTTTTGGTTCCTTAAAAAGGATCATTGGGTGTGCTGTGGAGCCTAGCCTGATTTCACAAGGTTGGAAACAAGTCCTACAAAGTGCCACCTAGGAAGAAAGGGAGATGTTTGGAAATACTTTTTCTGCTTACGGCCTTGTAATTGCAAGGGTTTTCTTAGTTCTAGGGAATTTCTCCAACTGCCTGGGGAATTCTAGGTTTCTAAGAAGTGTTAGGTGGCTGTTAACCTACTGCACAGGCCAAGATAGCCTATGCCAGCTGTGTGGCAGGACGTCCTCTAAAGAGGCTCTTTAAAATCAGGCTGTAGGGGAATCCTTTCTTGAGCCAGGGCCTCTGAAACTGGGTCAGTGGCTCTCATTCTTGTCTTCCTACTTCAAGCACAGCATAAGCAAATAAATATCAATGAATGCCCTAATGGTTTTCATAAGGCTCCATATTTTCAAGGCAAGAAGTTCTCCTGGAATGTTTGATCTACTCTGTATGAATCTGCTCTCCAAATGGCCAGCACATGTCGAGGCCCGCTGTCCTCTGGGTTACAGGAAGATGCCTTTGATGGGTTAACCGCAGAGTAACTGAACTCTTTTCAAGTGCCTTTCTAAAGTTCCTTTGTCCTGGTGTGGATCTTGCTACTTGGACCGGATTGGCAAGAAACTGCTTCTGGTGAGGGGTTCTAGTTTCTGGTATATTCTCCCTCTGATCTGAATTTGGCCCCTAGATAATGCCAATATCCCCAAATTCCAAGTGTAAGCACTGGGTAGTTATGAACAGTTACCCTACCTCTAGCTGGACCACTCAGATTTTTCCTACACCCTCCACACAATTCCTTAAAGTCAAAAGACATCCCAAGTCTCAGTCTTCCCGAGTGGTCTTGTTATTGACAAAGCATCCCAGAAACTGACTGATGTTGCCACCGGTGAGTGTTATTTATTTGTTTATGTATATGATATTTTGTGCTAAGTATTTGAGCAGAGATTGCTACAGCCATGACACAGAGCACTATACAATCACTGTGAGCTACTAGGAACCTAGTACTAAGTACTGAACACAGAGCTTATATGTGCTAGATTGGTCCTTACTGCAAACACTGAATGACACTTCCGACCTCAAAAGAAAAAATATTTTGAGGCAGGGTATCACTAAATTACCCATATTGTCCTTGAACTTACATTCCTCTTGTTTCAGCCTCCCAAGGACCTGGGATTACAGGTAAGTGCTACCACTCCTACCTCAAAGCTCAAGTTTCAATGCAAAAAGCATAGCAGCTGTCCAAAAATGCATACAAAAATATATTAAGGAGTAGGATTTAAGAAGATAAAGATGCCTTTCCCTCATTTTTGGTTTCTAATATTAAAATATTTTTAATAGTTTTAAAATATTTTAATAATCACTAATACTATTGTTATTAGACATGACTATGCATTGATTTTCTCTATGTAGTACTTTAAGATACTGTTTTTTCTTTCCTTGGTGGTCTGGCCATCTCAGTTCATCCCCTTACTGATTTGTTCAATGATTAAGCTGCTGGCAGCTCTGGACTAGTTCAGCAAACACTTATCAAGTGCTGGCTCTGCCAGACCAGGGTTTAAAAGCCCATTTTGCTACCTGCCCTTTCTGTTTACTCTGTTTCTTGATATTAATTGAAGCCTAGGGAAGCCAAAGGTGCCTTCCTTCCTCCCTTCTTTCCTCCCTCCCTCCCTCCTTCCTTCTCTCTCTCTCTCTCTCTCTCTCTCTCTCGTTCCTTTTTAGGTTACTGACACTCAGTTCTCTTAAGTAGTTACTGAATTCCCCTGTAAGCACCTTGCTAAGTTCAGACAAGTCTTTAGATTGTGTTTTCTACTTTGGTTTATTGAATTATCTAGCAGCCACCCAGCCACCTAGTCCAGGAAGCTGCAAGCCCTGGGTCCTAATAGACACTTTTCTCCTCATTACATCCCTCCTCCTTCATCCATTCAGCTGCCCATCTCCACCAGTCTTCTCCTTTGAACTTTGCTCAGTCTGTTCTCTGCTCTGTCTCCATCATGGTGCGCCTTTTCCAGCCTTTGATGCCTTGTTTTCTGCACCTGGCACCACCACAGTGACTTTTTCCAAAACACTCTTTTTGTTTCATCCTCATTCCTTTCCTAACCTATTCATTTCCCTCTTATAGAAATCTTAGATTTTAAAATATAAACTAAAATTCAACAATTAATAAGTCATAGAACTATGAGTCACAGCAGCTGGTAAATCTTTTTTTTTTGGTTGTTGTTCCATCACAAGTGAGGGTAGAGTTGTACTGACCATTTCCATTATCTATGTAATATGTCTGTGGTTGGCAGCTCATGTAGTTGATGTTTTAGTGCTCAGTGATCCTCAGATGCCACATATGATTCACTGTATAATATTTTTATACATTTGCTTTGGATTGCTCACTATTTAGCATTTTTGCATGTATGTCCATATCTGAGGTTGATTCTCACTCTGTCCTTTCCTGACTTTGACATCAGGATTATAATGGTTTTTAATATATTTGTAAAATATTCTCCTGTTCTCTGTGATAGGAAAGGCTATTATTTTCTCTTTTAATTTCCAGAAAGAAAATGATCTGAAGAATCTCTGGTTCTAATATTCCCTTTTAGCCTATTTCTGACTGTTGGTCAGCCATCCTGTCCCCTTATAGGTCATGTGTTCCTGAAGAGTCAAATTCTTTTTGAGTTAATTTCCATTAATTTATGCTATCTAAAATCTGGACAGTGTAGCTGGGCATAGATGGGGCACACTGTAATCCCAGAGCTTGGGAGGCTGAAGCAGCAGAATTTCAAAATTGAGGGCAGCCTGGGCTACATAGCAAGACACTGCCTCATAAAACAAGGACAACAGAACAACAAATTTCAGTGTATCTCAGGTTTCAACTATGTTGGCCTAAAGTTGTCGCCACGACTCTCTTATGGCTTTTAAATATTTACTTCTTCTGTTTCAATATCCCCCCTTTCATATCTAGCACTGTTTACTTCTGCCTCTTACCAAATCAATCATACCAAGAGTTTGTCTATGCGATTACTTTCTGGGGAAGCAAGCAGCTTTTCATTTTCCTGGTTAGATGATCAGCCATCTCTTCTGGACACTGTTCACAGCAGTAGTCTTCAGAAACTCAAATCCTCCTTAAAAACCCACTGGGGGGGGGTCTCACATGGTATCCCAGGATCCCATCCCTTCCAGCTGTTCAGTCCTTCCTGCTCCGCCCACAGCAGCACCGCATCCCTCCCTGTCCCCAAAGGTCAGCGCTGCAGACTCTGCCTCCGTAGATTTATTTTTCTTCCTTCTGTTTTTCACTCAATCAAAGCCTCGAATTTCCAGCTCAAGTTTTCCTTTTCTGTGAAGCTTTTCCTGGCCCTTTCCTCCCAGATCTTTCTGCAGTACTCACTTCCTTTGCTGCATGTGTATTTTTTTGCCTCTCACATTCTTACGTTTTCCATTGTTGATCGCGTTTCAGTTGTGTCTGCCTCTGGTGCAATCCATTGTTCATCTCTGTATCTCTGGGACTTTAAGCTAATTTCTCCTATCCCTTGTAAAGTCTGTTTTTTGTTTTTTTTGTTTTTGTTTTTGTTTTTGTCTTTTTTTTGAGAAGGCAATATAAAAATTAGAGTAAAGGTTACACTGTGTCTTTTTCTTCTAAGTGTTGGCAATCAGCCCTAGCTAAGGTACTGGTCATTTCCTTCTGCCCATCTTGTCAATAGGAACTTGAATTAGCATTGAATTGTCTATAGACTAATGTCTTTAACTTTACAACTTTTGAAGATGATATTGCTTCTTGTATGATCTGGACTGTAGACCGGGCATGATGGAGTACATCTGTAATCCTAGCACATAATGATCCTAGGTGAGATAGGAATATTATGAATTCTGGACCAAACTATGCTGCACAGTGAGTTCAAAGCCAGCACAGACTGTAATAGGACTGTCTCAAACTAACTGCCTATTATTTTATGTCTAGACATTCAATGAACTTTATATAACAGACCAGATTTAAGAGTTTATAAACTCATGCACTATTTAAATCAGAAGGAATAACAATATTTTACGGCTGACACAAGTACATTTAAACCTTCATTTGTCTAAGTATCAGAGATAAACAAATTCAAAAAACCTCTGTCATCGATTATAGTTTCTCCTCAACTGGGAACTTAACGCTTCGTAACAATTGACCTATATATGAATACATAACACAAGCTGCTGTTTAAAGGAGGCAGTTATGTGGTTGTGAAACCCCCAAGGGAGTTAAAAAAAAAAAAAAAAGAGGTAGGTTTGAATCTCATCTCTAAAGGAGCCCTCCAATGGGCTTTAATCCGTGTCTCAACAGGAAAACTCCAATGAGGATGGCTGACTGTTCAGGCTCTTATAAGAACTAAATCACATGATGTGCAGAAAACCGCCTGGATTGGTATCAGAAACAGAACAAATATTCACTCAGACTTAAGCAGAATGTGCATGTTGAGTAAACACAGATACACCGGTTTAGCAAATGATAAATTCACATTTGCAAGATTCTTACTGAGGCATCCAGTGTCAACCTAATTAAAGGAAATCTCATTTTCCTCGAAGCTCTGCTTTCTACTTGAACTTTTTAGGCAAGCACAATACCCTCTACGAATCCACTTTATTTTCATTGTTGTAGACAAAGGTTAATTAGTCACAGGGCTGGGCTCTAGGAGTCTTGCAATGTGAATTGAGCATACTACATTCGGTGACCTTGGAATGGTGAGCATATCTTACATTTTCCCAAAGTTAAAACCTTGGACCCGAATGCCATCCTTCCTGTCTGCTCAGCATTAATTCGGCAATGCTTGTTATGTCAGATCAGGTCGTTGATATGTTAATTTACAAGAAAAATATCTAATTTTATTTAATATGGATGGTTGGGACATATGAGCTGTGGGGGAAGGGAAGTAGTCAATCCCATGTTCAACTCAAAGCCTTTGCCAAAATCCCTTTAAAGTAATAATCTTTCCGTAAGGCTGGTGGTACTCTGTTGTCTCATTTTACTGTTGCTGGGGAAAAAAAAGAAAAACCTTTCCAGTGTTTTCTGCTTCTACCTGAAGTGCATAGCAACTGAAGACCATTTTGTTTTTCCAATTATGCTTAGCAGCTACATGGGTGTCACCCGGGCTGCTCCGCTATCTAAATCAGGAGTTAGGAAAAAGTCCTCAAGGGAGTGTGAATAGCCAGCATCTGCTTTTGGCCAAACCAGCTGAACTTCAGCCTGAAGCTTGGCCTACGCCCAGACTGATAAAGCCTCAGCTAAGCTCTGGATTTTTACAGAATTAGTGTGCAAAATGTAAAGCCTGTCTCCATCTGCTGTGCGCGTCTCTCTCAGGGCCATCCGGGCTTTACTTGCTTTGGGCAAGAAGACAGTAGAGTGAATTGGGATGGTCCCAGGCCTAGTCTGGGGGGCGTTCCTCTTGCTTCTGGCCTGCTTCAACCTATCCGTCAAACTACTGACCTATATTCCAGTGACACACATCAGATCCTAGGAGGACAAAGTGCCCAGGGTGTCATCTCCCCTCCCTCCGTAGTCAGGAGGGCAGCCACATCTGTGTGCAAAGTTCTTTCTTGTCAGCCCGATGATGTGAATATAGTGGAGTGTGATTAGGGG
Organism: Cricetomys ansorgei; assembly: GCA_026225945.1. Lineage (NCBI taxonomy): Eukaryota > Metazoa > Chordata > Mammalia > Rodentia > Nesomyidae > Cricetomys > Cricetomys ansorgei. The sequence continues at coordinate 17,811,779 of JAMJFZ010002601.1, forward strand.
GCAGGTCCACCGACCCCTGCATTCTCTCCAGGAAGGCAGCAGTAACCAAAAGGGTGAGAGAAAGTCAGATTTTGGGGCTCGAGCACCGCCCCTCCCCCGCCATTGTTTTTGAAACACTTTCCTGTGTTTCTGTAGAGTGGGCAGATGGCAGATCCTGGAAGTGTAAAACAGCTACAAAAAACAGAATGATTCAGACAAGAGGGAGTGTGTGTAAATCCCACTTGGTCGCCTCAATATTAATATTTATCAAGACACCCACCCCCTTTTGTGAGAGGCTTAAAGTTTTAAAATTAAATGAGATTTGGTGTGTTTGTGTGTGCATGATTGTATCTGTGTATACCTGCATCTCCCTATGCTGTAGTGTGCCCTATACTCTTGAAACAGGATCTCTCAGTAACCTGGAGCTTTTTTTGTTTGTTTTTGTTTTTGGCTAGGCTGGTGACTAACTGGCCACAGTGACCCTCCCCTGCCTCAGAGCTGCAGCTATAGGCATCCTTGGCCACATTCAGCTTTTTATATACATGCCGGGATCTGACCTCAGATCCTCACACGGGTGTAAGTAAGAGCCATCAAACCATCTCCTCAGCCTGACTTTAAGTTTTCATGTGTTTTCTTAGTGTTTAGAAGGATGTCATGTGTGAATGGGGCTCATTTTGAGGCTTTGAATTGGAAAACTGGTGGCATTTTTACACGTCACTTATTTTGCAAACTGGCCCAGTTGGAAGACAATGGGACAAGACCACTCACTGCCAGTAGAGGAAGAAAGAGAAAATGAATCTCTACAGAGGAAGCTGGAGCCCAGAGCCAGGGCTATAACCTAGGGCAGGGATGGTGCCCTCTACAGCACAGGAACCATGCCGAAGAGAGATATTTTCAAGTGGGCTTGTGGTTTACCACAGTGTCCTCGTGATCAGTCCAGTGGTCAGATGTCAGGCGTAACTGAAAGTAAGCTCATTTTCCCACAGTGGAGGGAGAGAAGAAAAAAAGAAGAAAACTTTTGCTCATATGAAACTAATACTTTTCCATTTTAGAGTTGGGCTGGCACAAGCTTGAAAACGTACCATCGCCCATGTGACTTTTCTGAAGAGAGCTGGAGAAACAGCAACGGTTGTTGACTTCTATTAGCAGAACATTTTAATCTTCACCCCTCATTTTCTCCAAAAAGTCTTCCACAGTGTGAGCGTGACCAGCTCCATTGTTGGCTCAGTTCAATAGACCTGGGGGCAAGGGTTGTGCCTTCCTGTTACTATGGGGCTGGTAGGGAGAAGAGAGGGAGACAGAGTAATCTCAGTCTAAGATTCAGGATTATAGCTCTCTACCAAGTGACCCCAAACCTTCCCAATTACAGAACCATCTCTTAGCTGCATGTATGCAGGAGGAACTCTGGGATCCAAAGAGTTAAATTGTCATCTGCAAGTGGGATAAATGGCTTAACCACAAATTCATCCTGTGCTCGCTTGGTTATGCGTTACTCTATATGAGTGACTTTCTTTTCCTTTTCAGATATTATTATCTTTTATGATATCATATTCCTAAAATGGCTCCTCTGTCATGTAGGAACAAGGTCTCCTTGGTTCACCACCAGAAATGGAACGGAGTACTTTTGTAAGTCACATATGTCACGAAAGCCCTGAGAATACGAGGTGACAACATGGAACACTGAACCACTCACTGCCTGGAAGACAGGAAGCCACACATCCTAGATAGCCTGAATCCCACCTTGGATGCTCCCTCCCCCACCCTGGGGTCTGATCTTTAGCATAATGCGAGCATCCAAACCTGATCTTCCTATCTCCTTAAGCCTGGAGCACCTTGAGCATCCAGTGTGAAATTTCCTGCTGACTTTGTTTTGGCTGGAATTGCTAGCTACATGTGGGAGAATTTAGCTCAAACAGCACAAAGCTAATAGCATGCCTCTTTGCAGGCAAAGGCAGATCAGTAGTAAAAGGTGACATCATGGATATTTCAGGGACTTCAGATCTACTGTGCAGAGCAGCTTCTTCACTACACATAAGTCAGAACCTGGATGTGAGACAAAAACAACTCTCCCTTCCCATAAATAGCTGCTCTGGGGCTAAAAAAAAAATACCCTAAGTGCAATGGCTCACAAATGGTCCCCTTTCCTTGGAGATCCATCTGATTTCCCAAATCCAATCACAAACTTCTTAATAGCGTGTCATGAACCTTATTATTTTTTTTCAAAGCCCTCTGGTTTGCCAGCCTGCAGCCCATGAAGCGTCACGCGATGAAGCACTGCACCGTAAATAAGCATGAGCAGGACATGTTAAAATCCACCCTTCACTGCTCCTGGCTGTTCCTCCAGGAGTCCTTCCACCCTACTAGGGGTGTGGGATTTGCTGCTTTAGCTCTGGATCTTTTTTCCCTCTTTGAACATGTCCAGTGTGTACTATGGAGACTATAATGGACTTATTTTGTTTATACAAATCACGCTTTTGTCTCCACGCTCCTTCACCTTCCTTTCTACTGTTTCTCACGGCGAGCATTCTGGAAATAAGGAGGGTAGGTATACAGACCCATCCTTTCAAATAGCGATCACAGCTTTAACCATTCAGGACCGTAGGAAATCAATGCATTAGATAATTTACCATGTCTCTAACACCAGTGTTCCCTCTGATGTCTTTAAGTTGTGAGCAGGCAACCATTTTACATGTGTAACCAGCCGTGAAGGTTAGCCTAGGGAGTGCAGGTTACTGCTGTGTTCAATAAACTTCACACAAGATACTATGACATGTGTTTTGACTAATTTTTTTCACTGTATGGTAATTGGGCACATGTGGTAAGCAGTTGACCTAAGTGACTGTCCTTCTTATTGTTTTGTTACAAACCATGGTAACATGAGGACAGTTTGGGAGCCACTGAGATGGTTCAGAGGGTAAAGGGGCTTGTCCCCAAGGCTGAGGATCAGAATTCCTGGGAACTACTTGGTGGGCGGAGAGAATTGACTCCCTCAAGTTCTCTGACTTCCACATTAAAGCTCTGGGATACACAAACACATACACACACATAAACATGCACACACATACACATACATACATACACATACACATGTACACACATACACATACATACATAGACAAACACATACACACATACACCCACATATACCCACACATACACATACACACACATACAATACATACATACACATATACACAAACACACACACATAAATGTAAAAACATTAAAAGACAGTTTAGGGGATGCAGAGATGGATCAGCCATTAAAGGCTAGGCTCACAACCAAAAGTATATGAGGGCGGGTCATGGGAACAGCTACATTCTGCTCTGTGCCGTCTTCCATGCCCTCTAAGCCACTGATTATATATGTACAGGGAGAACAATGACATACGAAAGGACACTTTACTAACACCTGAGACAGTGAAGACACAACCCAATGTATGGTTTGAGTAGAAGGATTGCTTTGGCTGGGGGTCCATTCTATCCAGAACCAGGGTGAAATGAAGCATTTGTTTTTCTCCTGAATGTAGAGTCTCTGGCCCAGCAGCAAAGTTATCCCCTAAGAACTTGCTAGAAATGTAGTCTTGTAAGGCCCCCACCCCTAAACCTGCCACAACCAGAACACATTGCAGTATCCTTAACAGTTCCTATGAATATTCTGATTTGAGAGACACTGACCCACATGGCTTGCTCTCGTCTCCTTGCCTCCAGTGAGCGGCTCTCAGAGTGGTTTGGCAACTCTTGAGAACTTACTAGAAATGCAGATTCTGAGGCCTCAACATGGCCCTCTGAATGAGGTCTGCCCTCAGTCTGTCCCCTGGTCCTCAGAATGCCATTAAAGTGATTCCTGATCTAGGTCAATATCCTCCATGCTTTCAAACACATTCAAATCACCTTGGAGTTTTAAACCTGATCAGGCTGTACTCCAGAGCAACCGAGTCTCAATCCTTAGGGGAGAGACATAGCAATGAATAGTTTTTAAAACTCCCTGGGGGATTTCAATGTGCAGCCAAATTGAAAGCAGATGTTGTTGAAACTTTAGTGAGAATTGATGGAAACACAGAGTTCCAGCAACTCCCCTGTTTCAGTAACTGTGGGCTCCAGGAAACAGGGATCTAAGTTTCAGAACCACTCACGGTGCCACTCAAAACGTGATCCAGAGACCAGCAAGATTAGCCTCCCACTTCCCAGCCTTGGTAATTCCCTTCAGAACTGCTGAGAATTTGTAGATGAGGTGAAGAAAAAAGCCCTCCAGTGACTCTGGTGCATGCTAAAGATTACGACTCCCTGATCTAAACTGCCTTCTCCAGCTCTTTGGTGGGGGCAGGGGAGTAAGAGGCTGTGCTTATCAATGCCACCCTTATAGAATAAGAAACAAGGCTGGATATGTTGGTGCATGCCTGTAATCCCAGCACTGAGGAGGTTGAGGCGGGACCATCATCAGTTTGAGATGACCCTGTGGTTCAGAAAAAAACCACAAACTAACTAACACAAACCAAAGCGGTGGCCACTAAAGTGTAGACCTTTCCATTCTTTTACTCCTTGGGCTCATGTGGTTGTTCAGTGTCTCTGACTTTAACCAGTCTTGCCCACTAAGATTAGACTGTAGTGATAGGGAGAGGGGCGAGGGTTTGAATTTTTTTAAATGCATATTAAAGGCAACAGTGTATCACAATAGTCCAGTAGCCCCAAATAGAACCTTTGATTCTTTTTCATGTCCCCAAATCCATACCCAGTATGGGCTCAAATTCCATTATTTAACTAATTTAATCAATATCTACTGGTACTTATTGTTAGACAAACTATGGATTCAATATAGCAGCAGAGATGCTATTAAGCACATAAGCAGACAAACCATCTTGTGATTTGAATAATGATGTAATGATAAGCACTATTAAGGAACCACATGGTGTAGGAGAGGGTTTAATAGGCCTATATTACCCTTGAGAGACGTGTAAGCTGGAACCTGAAGTGTGGGGCTAACCAAAGAGAACACCAGGGAAGACATATTAGAGGGAGATTTGTGCAAATCTTCTGATGTAAGAGAGTACTTAGTGAGTTCACACTACTCAGAGATGGTGGGTATAGAAGCTGAAGGGAATAAGATTAGAGAGGCCAGAGGTTGGGTCATGAAGGAAATTGGTAAGGAGAGAGTGTTTTGTTCTGAGCAAAGACAAAACTGCACACAAATGATCAAACACAGTTATATCCAGGTAGCAGAGAGATGCCTGACCTCATCTGTGACATCAGAGATTCCATGGGTCTGCTATTGAGGCCTTGGTTTTCAATTTTCTGTGGGTCTACCAACCTTTCCAAGTCGCAATATCCTAACCTGTAAAATGAGAACAATGGCAGGGATGTGATAGGTAAGTTAAGTAAATTGAAGCTTAGCACAGAAGTGTGGTCGATAGAATAATGTTCTCCCCCAAAGTTATTTACAAGAACACATTATACCACTTGGCAAGGAGCTATTGCAGTTTTTGGATGGTGAGAAGATTTTAAAAAAGATTATCAGTGTATGAATTTGGGTGGTTGGGGAAATGGAAAGATCTGGGAGGAGCTGGCGTTGGTGTTGGGGGGCAGATCATAATCAGAATATACTGTAGGGAAAAAAAACCCACTTTTTTTGGAGACAGGGTTTCTCTGTTGTAACTCTGGCTGTCCTGGAACTCACTCTGGAGACCAGGCTGTCCTCGAACTCACAGAGATCAGCCTGCCTCTGCCTCCTGAGCGCTGGGATTAAAGGTGTGTAACACCACTGACTGGCTGACAAACTTATTTTTAATTACAAAAAGATTAATATAATTACATGGAAGGGCCGAAGATCATTGCAAGAACCCTTTTGGTGTTGAAGAGGGAGCCCAAGAGTCGATGCTGGAGCGATTCAATTGAAGATTTTTATTACTTTCTTTTTTATTGTATTAATTTCTTTTTCGTTGCTGCGATAACTCTGACAAAAGCAAATTAAGGGGAAGCATTTATTCTAGTTCAGGGTTCGGGGGTACAATATATCATAGGGCAGTTGAGGCGACAGAAGCTTGAAGCTGAAGGGCATGTATTCACAATCATAAAGTAGGCTGTGATGGATGCACACACGTATTCACAATCAAAAAGAAGGATGTGATGAATTCACACATGCACACACGTATTCACAATCAAAAAGAAGGATGTGATGAATGCCCACATTCTGACTGTTGTGATTTCCCGACAAGGCTCGACTGTGGGCCAACTACATGTCTTCTCCCTTGAGAACATTTTACCACAATGAACAGGAATGGCATTAATTGTTGCCGAGAGGTGTAGCTATTGCTATGCTAACGCTGACTGTAAGGTTCTTGGGCCTTTGGAGCTACTTAGTGGCTGGAATGTGAAAGAGTTTGGTGTTTCGGTTAGAAAACCCCTTTAAAGCTGGAATGAGCGCACAACCCGGCCATTCTTTCAACATCCTGGAAGACAGGAATGCTAAGGGAAACGGAAACAGTAAAAGCTTCATTTATAAGGTTCCAGAGGTGAACAAGGGCTCTATCAGGAATTATGCTAGGAGTCATTCGTGTGCCATTTGGGCCAAGAATCTGACTGTTGTCTGCACACGTCCTGAGAACCGAGTGAAGATGAACTGAGATGAGATGGACTAACTTGAGAAGACTCTCAGGACGGGAGAACATTCAGGCTGGCGCCGAGAAGCAGCAGCTGTGATTGCTTACGTGAGCAGTGTCACCGTCACCGAGGTGAAGCCTCCTGTGCTGGCCCGGAACAGGGAAAACAACACTCCTCAGAGGTTTCCTCTTGTAAAGTTCCAAGTTTATTTAAAAGGAAAAAGCCTGGGCTGAAGGGATCCCCTGGTCCTCAAAAGGAAGTCCCTAAGAAAGTGGTCCAAAGGGGCTACATCTTGCGCTGGAGGAGGAACTTAGAAGCGCTGTCAATTCAGTTTCTTCTTAGTTTTGAAGACAGGGGAAATGCAACATCGAGAGATTCGTGGAGGGCAGCTGAGACCGCTGTGTGTTGAAGCCCCTGCGGAGTGGCCCTCAGAAGCTGTTGTGTAAAGCTGTGAAGGTGGAGCCTCTGTGGCAGTGGAGACCCCAGGATTTTGGAGATACCAGGACTGTGGGATAATGCCAAAGAGAGTCGTAAGCGTGGAATGGGTCGGCCCAGAAAAGGATCTCTGTGAGCTAGAGGGATAAGGCTACACAAGCCCTTTGGAGACCAGTTGATTTTATAATAAGCTCAAGATGCGAAGATTTGGTGTTTTTCCTTCTGGATTTTGGTTTTCTTTAGGTGTGATTATTCCTTCCCAACTCTTCCGTTTTGGAAAAGGAGTATTAACTCTGAGCCATTAAATGCATGATGGATTTAGGACTTTTAAAGTGTTAGAATTGTTAAAGACTATGAGGACTCTTGATAATGGAATGTATTTTCATTATGAGATAAATACGAAACACTGGAGACAAAGGGGGAAAGGTTATGGCTTACAAGGGATGTTTTGGGGTGTCAAGGTGACAGGGGTGGAGTTGTGATAATGTTAATGCCACAACCTAGACTCATCTGAGGGATTGTCTTGATTAAGTTAGTTGATTTGAGAAGAACTCCCCACTGTGGGTGGGAGCCTCCTCTGGACTAGAGATACCGTGTAAGAACAGAGAAAGGGAGCTGAGCACAGGCACCCGTGGGATCACTGCCCTCTTCTACAACCAGCCGCTTCCAGCTCCTGCCGCTGTGGTTTCCCTGCAATGAGGGATGCAGCCTGAAACTGTGAGGGAAATAAACCCTTTCTTCCTTAAGTTCCTTGATCAGAATATTTTATCACAGAAACAGCAGGAGAAACTAAGACAGTGACTCAACCCGCAACTGCTGGTTTTGCAGGTAGAAGGGGCCGCAGGGCCAGGCATGCGGGCACTCTGTGGAATGAACTGGAAAAGAAAGACAATGGATTCATTCTCACCTGAAGTCTCCAGGAAAGTCCACAGCTCTATGTTGTACACCTTGATGCTGGGCCAGCAAGATCCATGTCAGATTTATCAGATATCCAGATTGTATCCAGATCAGACCCCCACAACTATAAGATAATAAAAATGTGTTTAAAGCCACTAACTTTAGATGGTTAAGTTTTAATCAACTGCCTTGGTGAATATATTTTATAAATGTTTTACAGGTTACATGTATGTCTAGTCTTGATAAGACATAGAGGACCAGGTTATAGAAGAATTCTGCCAAATTGTATAAGATAGTCAGCTAATGATAGTCGGTGAAGTTAATGATTTCAGCTAAGGAAATAGTCGTGGAAGTGGAAGGAACAGACCTGGCATCGGAACTTGGAATCTTTTGATGTCTGGGCCTTGCACACGCAAAGTCCGTAGGGGTTGGTGAATTTTTCTGGGGCTTTGGCCGTACATAGCTTTGCTGAAGATAAAAGCAGTTTTAAGGGAACGTTTGGGCAATGTCTCAGGGCAGCAGCTAGCTTGAGCAATTTCAAAACCACTACCCTGAAGATGGGACAATGAACGCGATTACCCACTGTGTTTTAGAGTCCCGTCCCCATTCAGGCAAGAGTCTCAGAGGTCTGTCTCTGGGGCAGGAGTTAAGTACTCACACTGCTCACAAAGTTGCTTCAGAAGTCTTTGGCTTTAACGTGACAGTGACCATCTGTCCTACCCAATCCCCGAGGGGAACATTAGAGGAAGCAGCACATGGACATTCAGGCTAGAAGAAGCAGGGTGCCAAAGACTAAATGGAAAGCCTTTTCCTGGGTTATCCTCACTGGGGCCAGGGGTGGGAACTGGGGACAGAATGCCAGATGGGCTCAGAGGCTACCAGAGTGGGCGTGGGATCGTTTGTTTCTATAGAGACGTGTCTATAGGACTTCTGTAGGGCTTTTGGAAGTTGGCACCGGCCTTGCTCTGAAAAAAAAAAAACCACATGGTGGCTTTTCACAATGTTTCCGATGCCTTTTTACTACCCAGGGAGTTTTCTAGTAGCTGTCCTGTCTCTGGCTGGAATTTACAGACGTCCTGTGAAAACAAAATCGAGGCTTCAGGACTCTGAGCCAGGTTTCCATCTATCCATGAAGAGAGAGGCCTCAGCCCTGCAGGCTGTGAAGAACAAGGAGCTTGGCCTCCAGGACTCTTGGCATTTCCCTGCCCCCTCCCTCCTGCTGCTGGCCTCAGACTGTACCCCTGGAGGCCTGGCTCGAAGCCAGTTGTCAACTAATCCTTGCTAAGGTGTTAGGTGGCCAAGGCTCAAGGGTTATTAATCCTTGTAAGAGCTTTCCACATCCAACAAAGTTTTGTTATTAAATCAGAGAACATTAAAAAATCACCACCACAGCATAAAACAACTTCTTCGTGTTCCCTATAAATCTTTACCTTTATAAATGAGTATAGTTCATGACCATGATATATACGTACTTCTATCCACGAAGGACATTTTTACACTTTCTCGCATTTAAAAATATCACACTTCCGCCATTACACTAGCTTGGAAAGTACCTTTTGTAACATCTGGGCATAATTTCCCTCCCATAAATTCAGCGAATCTCCCTATCTGCTGTTTCCTGGGGACTATGGTGTCACTTGACCCCTGGATCCAGGCATGCCTGGCTCTCTCTAGGTGAATAAGTAGCTTACATTCAGGGGGAGTCTACTGGAGTTTGTGACATCAAGGACAGGAAAAGGATTCTTGTTGGTCTCTTTTGGGAAAGTCGAACCTGAAAGATGTCAGCTTAGGAGGTGGGAGATGGCTTTTCCCAACACTGAGCATGGTAGAGCAGAGATGCTGCCAAGGGAGAGTTGTGAAGCAGATGAGCAATGAAGGGCAATGGTGACAGAATTTCCCAGAGGCCCATGCACATTTCCACTCTTGATTTTTGTGAGACACACTTGTATTGCTGCTGCTGCTGTTGTTGACATTTTGCTTAAGCTAGCTTTGTTTCCCTTTTTTCACCTACAAAAAATGAACCCAAGCAAACTACCTGATGATTATTCTGATCATACTGAACATTCGTTATGTGTCAGGTACTTTGTTTCTACTTGACCCCTTACTCTCAATGAGCTAGCTCAGGTGTCTGCTAATTTTCCCAGGATAATATGCCTCCATGGTCTGGGGTTCGAATCCTGATCTGCCTGATGCTACAGTCTCTGGTTTTAACTGTTCTCTAATGTATCCTCCCAAGGTAAGTGTGTTGCCATAGAAGTGGAGTGAGGAGAAGGAAGAATCAGCATGCTCCCCAAGAGACTGTGTTAAACACTAAGATTGTCAGAAAGAAGGCATATTGAGATGATGCTTCTGTCTGCTCTGTGCTCTGTGGATTCCTTCCTTGTGTCCCAGCTCTTAATTGGTTATAGCACTTCTGAGAGTCTCACCTTTTCTCTAACAGACAGGAAATCCTGTGTTGAGTGTTGTTCCAGTCCATGTGTGTGTGATGCATGTGTGGTTTAGCCAGGGTGATTTTGGAAGGAATCTCCTCTGGCCATCAGCTGTGTGCTTGAACCACCGTTCCATGCCTTGAGAGAGTTTATTCTTCAGCAGTTAAAATTGATTCCTGTCAATCGTGCATTGATTCTCTATCTCTACAGTGTCAGTAGACCTGCATTCTGGGCCTATCCTGATCGGCTACATGGGACCAATCAAACGCCATAGTTGCTGTGCTCAAAATCCCGGTGGCATTTGAAGATTCTCCCTAATAGCATCACACATTAAAATCAGAGCAGAATCTCACACAGCTGTCTGCATAGTTGAAAGGATGGGGGAACTAAATCTGAGGACTTAGTGAAGACTTAATGGGGCACCGGGTCTTGGAAGCTCTGAGATTTTGTATGAATCTAAGTGAAATAAATACATGTTCATCTATTGCGATGAAACATCTATTGACGGCCATGCTATTTTGGAAGGCTATATCTCCCCAGGTCTCCCTTTAAGGAATGCCATGATTTCAGGAATTGATAGGATTAGTTACACACTCCTAAAAGAGCTTAACATCAAGTAGCGATTCACCTCTGTTCCATGCTGTTCAAAGGTGGCCAGTGAGGACCATGTGTCTGAAGAACTTCTGCTTCCTCAGGATGGGTGGTAGAGCAGAGTGACATTTTTTTTAAAAAAAAAAATTATTTTATTGTTTTTTTTTTTTTTTTTTTTTCTGGACTAGAAAGGCATCTCAGAATGGAGAACAGAATCTCAGGAAACTCAGATAAAACTAGCCTCTGGGGATTAAAAACAAACAAAAACACACAGGCAAATGATGAGACAGAACTGTTCTCAGTAGAAAGCCTTTCCGTTCTAACTATTGATTTTGTGGCCATCCAGAAAGCCTTTTGTAAGGAAATGGTCACAATTTCCCTTTTACATAATTGTCATAAGTGTACAGCCAAATTAAATGTGTCATCGATAAAAATTACCAACCGGAGTACCACCCGGCTGTCTCCTGTGAGCCGAGTTTATGGCTGCAGTGTTCTCCAGCGAGCATCGCAAATCCACAGAATGTTCCCGAGTGCTAAATTTGGAGCTCTGATTTAGCTGACAGATGTTTAAAATCACATTGAATTGGACAACTCCCCGAGGAGGGCATGGCTGCAGATGTGAAAGAGAACAAGTTAAGGGCTCATAGAACTCAGCCTCGAAGCCTCCGTGTCTATCAGCCTTCGATGAGGTGATGTGGGTGAACCATCATTTCTACGCTGAGTTCACCAAACCCCAACCTCCTGTTGAGTTGATGCCAAGATGAAAGTGGAGGTTGGAAGTTGTTCAAAGTGTGAGATGCTACACTTAGCTTGAACTGGGTACGAGGGGGCTGCAGGCTCCTTGAACAGGCAGGAAGCCATACCCTTGGAGCCTGCCCCAGCCCTCTAGTAACCCCTTATAATCAGAAATGAATGTAATTCTGAAGATTTAAACTTCAGCATCAGTATTTAACTGGGAGCCTCTCGGACAAGGTTGAAACGCTGTCACAATCCCCCACACCTAAATCTTAATCAGTTTCTCCTTCATTTTTGGAAAACAACAGAATTAAAATGATCCTAGACTCTGTCCCCCTCTCCCTCCCCAAACACATATTTTAGGCCCATGTTGAGACTCAGACTGACTGAAATGGATTTGTTTGAAAAAAAAAAAAAAGTCTGTGTATTTGATGTGGGAGACTAGTGACCTTTGGTATTTTGTATAAAAAAAATGTTTGATGTCTAAAATTTCCCTACTGAGCTTGTATTGTTGCTGTTTTGTTTTTTTTTTTCCTGTGATTTTTTTTTTCCATGCTCCATCATCCCCCACATTCAAAATAAGTTCTTTAATTACTCAATAAAGCTCATCCCGACGGCAACCTCAGATGAATACTGCTCACATTACGAAGTCAAAATCGACATGATATGAGTATAAGCCCAACATTGGCAAACAATTTTAAGACAGAGCCCAAGAAACACCATCGTTGTTAGGGGAATGGTAAGACTCATGGGAGAACTCTGTTGCATTTACATCAGGGTAACACTGTCCACACCAAGACGTCACTCAGAATACAAATACGTCACCCTCAGACACTACAGAACAACCTCAGAGGAAGTTGGTGGGCAGCTGGTGAAGGTGGCAGGGTGGGTACAGCTCACACCTTTTTTTCATTAGGATGAGCAGATATGATGTCAAGTGGGTGGCAAGCTGAGAACACAGCAAATTCAACCAATGCCTATGAATCCCTGGAGCCTCATCAGTGTTCAGGCTACGCAGCAAAACCTAGGTGGAGGAAACAGGGAAAGGAAAAGCAGATTTGAGACACCACCGAGGGAAGCTCACATAGGTTCTTGTGCTACAAAATTGTAAACGTCATACTTCTTGACTTACAGAAATGAGCTCCTTTTACCCCATTATTCAATTGATGATGATATCTTTCACACCTCGGGTCTGTACAATCTGTAGCAGAAAGTTATACACAGATCTGTGGTTTCACTAGAGTCTGAATGGAATAAGAAGGGGGGAGGGGAGATGCTTGAACTCCAATGCAGATCTGTATTGTTTGCTTTGTTAACGACAAATACTTATTCTTTCACTTGAAAAGAAATCTAGTAAAATAATTGTATCGCACATGGTAATCACAAAGGCAATTCTGTGGGCTAAGGAGTCAGTGGAACTTATGAGTCATTAGGCAAGACCTTTGACCTCCAGAGTACAGATTCCCCTGTCTAAGAAATAAAAGCATTTCTATGAGAAGAAAGTGCCACACTAGATACCAATAATATTTTGAGAATGTAAACAGGAGGTTCGGGATGCAAAATGTTGCCATTCTTCCTGACAGGACATAAAAGGTAGTTTATTAGTGTTGTTAACTAACTGTAATTCATGGTAATTCCTGCCAGAGTCCTTTATGCAATTTTCAGAGGACTTTGTACAGTGAAGATAAATATACAGGACTGTGAACTCTGGATCCATTAAATGAAATATTCTTTGAGTGATTGAAAGAGCAATGTTTACAGTCAGATTTAAACCCTGACTTCATTACTCACTTATTCTGATATCTTTTGGTCTTGTTACTTAATTTTTCTCAGTTTCCATGACTGGATGAAGAAAGTATACTACGCTTTCTTCTAGCACTGTTGCGGGAAATACATGAGGTGGTGCATATAAAATACACAGCCTAGGTGTCTTTTTAAATGTGGCTATGACCATTGCTGGGAGATTTCCATATGAAATCCAATCATAACTTGATCACAGTGATTCATTCTTACCTTTTACCAATGAACAAACGGAGGTACAGAAGGTGATGCCCCATAGCTGCCAGGTGAGGAAATGGGTTATTAGCAACAATCCCAGCTTATGAGCTGGCCAGCAGGCCACAATAGGATCTGCTTGATCATCCTGTGTAGAGGTAGTCTGACCTTGGGTATCTTAAGGATTACATAACCTTTAGGATGCCCAGATACTAAATAAGAAAGTCAGGCTCATCCATTTACCAGAACCTAGGCGCTCTGCTACAGTGATTGTGGAGAAAGAAAGAGTAGCGTTTTTATTTTCTATTTTTCATGGATTTGTGAATGTATGAAATGCATGTGTGTATGTGAGTGTGTGTTTGTGTGTGCGCCGAGGTTGATATTAGTACTCTTCCTTGACCAAAGAACAATCTTAATGTTCTGCTTCTGGCGAGTCTACTTATTTGTTTATTAGAATTTTCTTCTCTCATATACTGCATCCCAACACTCTTCTATCCCTCCCTTCATTCCTCTCAGCTCCTGCATCTTCCCTATCCCCCAGATCTACCCCCCTCATCCTCCCACTGCCATTCTGCCTCTCCCCAAGAAAGAGCAGTTTTCCCAGGGTTACTGCTCAAACATGGCAGAACAAGATGGAACAGGGTCAGGCCCTTTCTTCAGTGTTGGACTAGGCCACTATGGGGGCAAGGTAGTCAAGGACAAGCAAGAGGTTCAGGGACACACTCCTCTATTCCAGTCTGTATGAGTTCTGTAAGCAGCAGGCCAGGCAAACTCAAGACATATTTGGGGGACCCAGCAGGTTCCATGTCTGCCACTCCAGGCTCCGTGAACCTCTAAGAGTGCTGGTTGACTAACTCTATGGGGTTTGTTTGTTCTCCTGGTGTCCTCAACCCTTCTGATCCCAGAAATCCCTCCTCCACTTCATCTGTGGGGTTCTCTGAGCTCTGCTTTTTTTTTTTTTTTTTTGGTTTTAGGCGTCTGCACCTGCTCCCTTCAGCTGCCATAGAGATCCTCTCTGTTGAGGATTGGGCTAGGCGTTAATCTATGAGGAGAGCATAGGAGGAAAGACTCTAGTCTTATCCTGGAGTTTCAGTCATGGTTTTCCTCCTTTAGCTAAAAACTTGTCTATTATTCTATTAAATGGACATATTGATAAACTACCTCCTAGGTTTTTATCTTCATACACATAGATTAATACATCCTTCAACACCTCTCATCTCCAAAGAGCACTGTGATTGCGCCAGAATTCCTTGAACATTTGTCCTGAAGACTTTAGTCATATTATATTTCTAAATACTGTGCATAGCAGATTCTATTCCTCTTTGTTTCCCACAGACGTGTTCAGCATGTGGCCCATGGGCTGATAAATCCCAGGACATCTATGAATGTGGCTTGACACAAAATTATAAATGTACTTATTTATAAATGTACGTGGAATCTCTACTTTTTCTTCTATCAGGTTCAGGGTATCAGTCTTACTGAGGCCCTTTATATATCTGAAGCTGAGTGCCAGGGGAGAGGTATGGTCAATTTTCATTCTTCATGCAGCTATCCTGTTTGACCAGCATCAGTTGTTGAAGATGCTGTCTTTTCTCCAGTATGTATTTTTGACTTCATTGTCAAAAATCAGGTGTCCAAAGGTGTTGTGGACTTCTGTCAGTCTTCAATTTTATCTCATAGATAAATATGTGTTTTTATGCCAATGTCACATTGTTTTTTATTACTATAATTCTGTAGGAGTTCAAAGTCAGGAAAGGTGATACTTCCAGTAGTTATTTTATTATCCAGACTTGTTTAAGCTATCCTAGAATGTGTGTGTGTGTGTGTGTGTGTGTGTGTGTGTGTGTGTGTGTGTATGCACGTGTGTATCTGTTTCCATGTGAAGTTTAAGGTTGTTTTTCAGTTCCTATGAAGAATTGTATTGAAATTTTGATGAGTATTGCATTGAATCTGTAGTTTGCTTTTGGTAGAATGAACATTTTCACATTTCGGGGAAGATTATCCTTCTCATCAACAGCATTGCAATAATCACAACGTCCCAATCCAAAGTGAGTGTACCGCGGCTAATGAAGAGGCGCTCCAGCCTCTGCCCCTTACCCCTTGGCATCTCTCTGAGGCCCTGGGGTGAATTTTGTCTCCACAAATTTCTCTTTTTCTTAATGAATGCGTCTCATGACCTCCTTTCAACATGCACTTCTGACCACAGGGTCTTCAGGCTCTACAAAATCCGGGCCTACCTTGAATATAACAATTGGGAGATAGGGAATTATGGGAATATATTTAAGACTATAGACTTTGGAGTCAGAATGACTTAAGTCTCAGCTTAGTTATGTAATATTTTGATCAATTCCAGGAAATCACATATGCCTTCTTCACCTTAGTGGCCTCATCCAATCCATCCAAAAGGCAGAATGGTATAAAGTCCTCCCACACCCCAGTAGGGGATTGGACATGGGGGTTGGACCCAGGTGTTCATACATGCCATCTACGTGCTTGATTACTAAGCCACATCCCAGCCTAGCAATGCCTTCTCAACAGGGTTGTTCTCAATCTAAAATCAGACCATGCAGAAAGACACATTTAATACTGTTTATTATTACCGAGTTATATTTCCATTTTTAGTAAAAGGAGTGTCTGATCTTATTGTACGTGGTCTAACAAGTGAACCAGTTAACCATCCCTCTAGGATAAGGATGCTTTTCCTTTACATCTCAAGAAGCAACAGGATGGAGCTTGAGGAAGGTGTATTTTGGGTAGAAAGCTGCTACATTAACCTGACCCAGGGTCAATTGTGCATGAACCATTTCCTTCTTCTAGGAGGTGATATTTGCTATGGGACTTTCATAGG
Organism: Cricetomys ansorgei; assembly: GCA_026225945.1. NCBI lineage: Eukaryota > Metazoa > Chordata > Mammalia > Rodentia > Nesomyidae > Cricetomys > Cricetomys ansorgei. Next base: position 17,828,284 of record JAMJFZ010002601.1, read on the forward strand.
GCCAAGCTGAGGCCATTTGGGTTTGTTCTGTTTGGCCTCTTCTTCCTTAGTCCTTCTTCCTTCTTTGTCTCCTGCTGTGGGGCTCAGTCCTACTTCATGGTCTGAAGCCACCTCTGTGAACTCCTACTCCCTGTATCCCTTATCTTTAATGGATATTTTCTCTTCTACATCTGATTTGGTCTTGGTGTTTGCTTTTCAAAGGACCCAAACTAGTATACCAGAAATTCTGTGTTTAATGACTCACAGTCTCTTAGGTCAAGGCGCTGATGCTTGGCAGATGTTTGAAAACACATTGCTACAGACTCAATAAACAGTATATATGAGTTACTACAAAAAAGTAGATAGACTGAGGAAGAAAATTCTGCCAAAATATACTTTAAACTTACCTAAGGAGAACATAAAGCCTACAAATTGTAGACAAGTTAGCAAGAAATTCAGACTTTCATATTTTGAGTTTGTACACAATTAAAAACCAGTTAATGGTGGAAATTCTCAGAAAGAAGGCAGAAGAGGGGGAAGAGGGACTCCGGGTGAGTGGTAGGCAAGGAATATGTTCCAGGATCTTCTTAAGGCACCATAGTTATAAGGAACAACAGTCTGACAGTCCTGGGCTGCTCTTAGAGAAGTTTAGATGACAAATGTTATGAAAGAAACTGAATCACAAGCTGGTGGTCTTAGAGGAGAACTGTGATGTGAGATCAGCTGGTAAGCAAGAAATGTTCTGTGAATGCTCAATGGTCAAACTATCTTCTATTATATATACACTCCCCCTCATCCTTGTAGCAAAGCAACACAGACACTTGCCTCTAGTCCTAGGGTGGATTTCAGTATAAACCATCACACTCCCGGGGCTTCTCAATGGCCCTATTACTGGAACTTTGAGTAGGACTGTATTTATTTTGCAGAATAGTCATATGATTTTTAGACTGCTTAGTGTCTCTGACTTGTGCCCATTCAATGTCAGTTTCGGGAACTCCTTCCAGTCCTTGTGCAAAGAAGAAAGCTCCCAACACGTTCCCAAATTTCCAAATCATAGATGCGGCTCCTGGGTGATTGAACTAAAAAGGGAGTTGAAACTGACTAGACATAGCCATATTATACAAGGGAAGAGTTGGGGAGCATAGGGCTTGACCACACAGTTCATATCTATTATGAACTCTCTCTCTAGAACAACAGCTACAAACTGTATGTACCAGGCTCACTTACTCCACGTAGCAACTTATTGATTCAGTGAGTGTCCATCTCTTGGCCTTATTTTTCACTGCATTGACTTTGTTTTTGACCTTTCAGTGGGGTCTCATGCAACTCCAGGCTTGCTCCATGTGATAGCCAGCCTCCAGGAAATCCTACCCCCAGGCTTTTGTTCAAGTCCAGCAGGGAGGTCTCACAAGGTCTTCAGCTCCCTATCTGGCAGTGCAAGTTTCTTTTAGAGTATTTTACTGATGAACCAGGTGTCAGGACCAACAATTTTTGGAAGCTCTGATTAACTGTAGTCTAGAGCAGTGGTTCTCAATCTTCCTAACGCTGTAACCCTTTAATACAATTCTTCATGTTGTGGTGACCACCCAACCAGAAAATCAGTTTTAGCTGCTACCTTATAACTGTAATTTTGCTACTGTTATGAATCATAATGTAAATATCTGATATGAAGATGGTTTTAGGCGACTCCTGTGAAAGGGATGTTTGACTTTCAAAGGGGTCATGACCCACAGGTTGAGAACTGCCACTCTAGTGCTATTGCCTCGTCCTACCTTTACCCACAGGAAATGAGTGTAACAAGAGGAAGGGGACTCTAGCAAAACCTCTGGAAAGAAAGGCAGTAGGTATTAGAACAGTGAGCAAACATTTACCACAGTCAGTGAAGAGTTGGAGTTCATAATAAAAGATCATTGAAACTTTGGGAGCTATAAGCAATACAAAACAGAACATTTCTGATTCATTTTGGTCACTTTAAAAAGTATTTGATAACAAGGAAATTGAAACAAATGCTTTCAAGTACAAGACTCTAGTCTGGCACTCACAAAGACTACATGCGAATTGCCACTTGAAAATCCAGGGTATTTACAATGGGATTTCTAAGGATAGGCTCCCTGTATGTAAATTGGGCATTGTATATGCACGCATTTTTATAGGTCCTCTTCCCTGAAATCTCTCTCCCCCCTCCCCCCCACTGCTTATTTGATGCTTTGGCAGAAGAGATAGTGACATTATTCAGATCCAGGTGATCATGTGATCCAGGTGATCATACACACCCATTGTCAAGCTGGGCCTGGCCTGCCTCACACTGAGAGGGAGTACATACTACAACAGAAGGCTCTGACTTTAAAGATATTTTGATGCATAATTTAGATGGCTACCCACCACGGGCCCCACTGAGAACCATCTTTAGCAGGGACACAGAGTTGGGGAGCAAGATCTAGGAAGTCCCTTTATTCATAGTTTAAGGGACCCTCTGAAGGTCCAGTTGGAGTGTTACTTCAATCTGAAGAATTGCTCCTATATGTGACAAATTTATGATGGAAAAACTTACTTGAGTAATGCTTCTTTATAAAATTTTGTCTACAGCAAAGTTTGGTGGCTGCTCACCTCATTTCCAGTGAAGCCCTAAGAAGTGGAGCTGTTTTTAAAAATCACTTGCAAACCTACATCTTTAAACTTCTTAGGCCATTTTAGTCGAGCGAGAGATATTACCTGTTTGAGAAAGGAAAGGACAGAAGAAACGATGCTACCTTGTGTTGAAGTTTCCTCCAATTTGAAACTATCCCTCCAGCCAGAAGGGGGAGGTTCATGGCGCTTAGGAAATAAAATGTCACATGTCTGGGAAAGCTGAAACGTGCTCAAATCTTGAAGGCCTCTCCCCAGCTTCATAGAAGCAACTGATGGGGAAGGAGACTCTCACCAGAGCAGCTGCAGAGGGGAGATCTGTAGGAGCCAGCAATCTGTCTGCAAGCCCAGCAGAGACCTCCAGGTTGCAGTTTGCAGGAATTGAGACTCTGATGCAACTGTGTCTGAGCTATCCCTGGCTCTAAGCAACCCCTCACCCACTCTCCTATTAGGAACACCAATAAAAACTCCTTGGTTCACTGAGATGGACTTTGGTGCACTTGGTAGTTAGGTCTGCCTTAAGTTCTTTTTCTTGGATTTGAAGGGGTATGTGTGCATATGTGTGTGTGTGTGTGTGTGAGTGTGTGTGTGTGAAAGAACAATCTGTGGGACTTATTTCTCTCCTTTTACCATGTGGGTCCCTGAGATGGAGATTGGGTCATAAGGTGTGGCAGCAAATGTCTGTTGAGCTATCTTGCAACCTGCCTTCAGACTGCTGTGTTACTGTTCTGTGAAAGAAACTCACGCTCCCTCCGTGAGCAATCGAATCTGCCTCTCCTCAGCATCCTCGGAAAACTCAGCTCAATATTGCCATGTAGCAAACACTCCACAATGTTTGCTGAGTTGAGCCCATAATTGGAATTTAACGGAGGAGGAAGCCTGTGTATGTCTAGCTCATTCATTCATTGCTTGTTGGAGGGAAACTACATTTTCCAAATGCTAATATCTCAACAGTGGACAGGAAATACACAATCCCAACTACCAAGCGAAAGGGAAGTGCTTTTCTGGATGATTCTATTTGGAAGGAATTTTCTCATTTAAAAACACAATGCACAAATCCCTACTTTGGAGGACAGAACAAGACATTTCTTTGAAATTTCTGGCCTCCATCCCTTGCAGAACCAGACTCTGTGTCTGAGGTGGCCCCTGTGCCATTGTTGATACATAAAGTCCTTGTGGGGGCTGGTGGTCTGTGTGACATGTTGAGATCTAGCAAAGATTGAACTATGGAGGGTCACTATGAGGTTATGGGGGGGTCACCGTGAGGTTGTGGGGGGATCACTATGAGTCCATGGTCATAACCTCTCTCTTATTTGAGTTCATGGTCATAACCTCTTTCTTATTTATCTTTGGCATGTGGTATTGGAGCCTGTCTTTGACGGAGAGCATCTTCACCACAACTGTACAGAATTAAGCATTCTGGGTGATTTGGCTTGATGCGGGAGAGGCTCGGCTTCCAGTGCTGTGAAAACACTGGAGTCCAGCTGGGAATACCTCGTTCTGTTCTCTGGTGAGCAGATTCCCGTGTGAGGTTCATGGGTGGCACGTCTAAGACTGGAGTCAGGCTTGAATCCTTTGATAAGGACAGTTTTTAGTTTGAGTAATTCCATTTCCAATTCTCCACAAGCCACTCTTCTTGTTAGGAAATAGAGATAAATGTTGAGTGCCTCAGGCCTGGAGAGTGCCTCTCTACATCTCCAGTTATTACTCACCTGAGGCTGCCCTCGAAGGCCCAGCGGACCACTGATGCTGAACCAGTTCTCTTCCTGGTTCCAGAGAACTTCGGTGCTAGCATACAATAAACCACAGGAACATGTCTGGGCTGTTCAGCTCAGCAGGCTCTTGGGTTCCCCGGGTGTCTAGGAGGATTCAGCTCATCTCATGTGGGTTTATTCACCCTATCCTGTTTCATTTTGATTTACAACAACTGGGATCTCCCATCTGAGTCACACATGGGTTACATGTGGTTTTGATCTAGCATGAGGAGCCTGAATCAAACATCCAGCATTTTGGCCTGAAAAGAAGGTTGTGCTATGTCCTATGTACCTGTTTCCTAAAAGAACATCCTAGTATCTGGGCACACTGGCACGGTGCCTGTAATCTCAGCACTCTGAAGGCTGAGGCTGGATCAGGAGTTCAAGGTTTGAGTTGGCTGGTTCCACACCAGCCTGGGCTACAGGAGAACCTGTCTTAAAAACCAAAACCCAAAGCAAAAACACCTCCACCAACCAAAATAAGCAAAAGAAAGTTTCTTAGCAAATGGAGCGATTTGGTCTCAGGAGTTGCTGTGTGCAGCCATCCCTCTGCAGAAGGCCCTGGGACAGAGCACCGAGCTCTGTGATACCTGTCACAGTGATGCAGCATGTGGTGGGATGTGGGCCTTCTAGAGTGCTGCTCCAGGCTCAGCATCGCAGCAGGGCGTTCACTGAGTCGCTTCCCAGCAGCCTGTCCCTCCTAAGGCTGCTCTTCATCCCAGTATCTTCGTGTCTTACTATTTGGTCAAGGGAGAACCGTTGGGCGCAAGATTGAAGAAGAACTGGATCCATGATGTGTTTCATGTATATACTTTCTAACAGCCATTTTAAATGAACCTCAATGTGCTCTGGAACACAGAGTGTGAAATGACAATTACTTCTTTCCTGTGTCATGATTCTACATTTTCACTTTCTTCTCAATTTTAAATAAAAAACGAGAAACCATCAGTCAGTGCCCACATTTGCAAAACAACAGCACACTGATGTGTATAAGCAGCTTCTTAGGGGCATTTAGTGGCACCCATGGACTTTCTCTCAGGTGCAATAGCTTACATTTTATGTTACCTAGAATGTAAGCACGTGGAAGGCAGAAATCCTTAACCTATCACCTATGCTAGAACAGAGACCAGCTCAGATGGACTGATGAGCACATTGTTGATCTGTTCCCGGAATAGGAACCCATGAAAAGTGATCTTAATTCAAGTAGCCCGAAGATCACAGTTATTTTTGATTATTTTAATATACAGTTATTAAAGTATATCTTAATTTTTTTTACATAATAGACAATATGAAATACAATTATATAATAAATTAAAATACTAATTCTTAATTAATATTTTTATTTTATATTTACTTACATAAATATAAAACTATAAAATAATAAAATCAATAAAATAAAGTAAAAAATAAATATAAAAATAAAGGTATTTTTATATTTAATTGGTAATTAAATATATTTTAATATACGGTTAATTTAAAATATTTCTTAGAAGGAGAGTTATAAGTTTAAGGTTATAGAAAAGATGAGAGAAAGAAAAAAAAAAAAAGGACAAATGTTTCCAGAAATTCTAGAGAGCCCCACTCTGGACATCATACGTTACCAGGAGAACTGGGGTGTCCTTTCTGGTTGTTAGTTTTGTTGATGAAAGTATTTAAAAACAGACTCAGTAGGTGCCTAAGGGCAGTCGGAGAGAAAACAACAGAAGAGGCAGGCACTGAATCTTGGCAGTAGCCAGGAGGAGCGATGCAGAGAAGCCCAGAGAGGAAGCCATGGATTTTGAGCTAGGCTAGTGTTCCACAATGGAGGCCAGCAAGCTGCTAAATGGCAGTAAGCGGCCCTCACATCAGAGAAAGGTCAAGGAAAGCCCACAATGCAAGAGAAAGCGTGTCCAGGCTTGAGTCAGGAAAGGACAAGACAGGCTCTTCTGAGCTGGGACTGGAAAAAAAAAAAAAGCATGCTTAATGCTGCTTGACAACAGCTCCCTAAGTGACCAGGCCCAGGGTGGAGTCTCTGGGAAAAGTACATTATCTTGTTAAAGGGACAATCATTGCTCTCCTACCTTTAGCTTTAGGTGAATCCGGTGGGGTGGTCTCTAGGCTAGGTGATTGACAGGCCTACTTGAATTACCTCTTAAGGGAGGAGACAGTAGCATATAATGTTCTAATCTCTGAAGAGATCAGAATGTCGTGTTTCCACCCAGGGCCAGAGGAGGCTTCCACTAGTGAGAAGAACATCTCCAGTGGCCTTTAAGGCTCCTTTGACACAGAATCTCTGTTTATCTTTAAATTTCTAGTTTAGTTATTTTTACATTTCTGTCTCTCTCAATCTATCCATTTGTCTATCTATCTTTCTATGTGTCTAATTGTTTTACTTCTAAGCCATTAGAGAGTTATTTCTGGACAAAATTTAACTTTCTCACTTAATTCTGTGGTACTTTTTAAAGAAAAGAGCACTTTTCGATTCAAATTACAGTGTGAAGCCCCTAGACCAGATCTAAAAGCCCAAATCATAAATGATGGGTAGTCCTATTCCTTAGTGACTCTATCTTCCACCTTTTGCTCAGCTCCCTTGGTTTCCACATTGTTGATCTTGACTTTGTGACACACAGCCAGATCATCTCCAGACCTTTGAATATCATGATCACTTGGAGCAGCAGTTCTCAATCTGTAGGTCTCCAGCCTTTTGGGGGGCCAAATGACCCTTTCACAGGGGGGTCACATAAGACCATTTGCATATCCAAATATTTGCATTATGATTCATAACAGTAGCAAAATTATAGTTATGAAGCAGACACTTTTGAAAATAAGTTTATGGTTGGGACTCACCATAACACGAGGAACTGTATTAAAGGGTAGCAGCACTGGGAAGGCTGAGAACCACTGACCTGGAGTCTCCCCACTAGTAGGAACCATAAGAGTCTGATTGAGGAATTTTGACATGAAGAAACTTTCTCCCAAGCTTCTGAATTCTGCGTGGCGGGACTTGAGAGCAAATATGAACTTCCAGTTTTGGCCTTGCAGCTTCTGTGCAGGCAGGTGGGCTTCTTATTCTAGGATCCTCTACTTTGCCCTCCCCTCTGGCTACCATGGTCCAGCCAAGGTTGGAGGCACAATTAGTGTGCCTTTCTACTGCTTCCAGTCCTTATTCTGCCTTCAGAGTTCTTTAAACACATATTACATGCACTTTATGGTTTTAAAAATGTACTTAATTGAAATACAATTATACTACTCTCCTCCATTTCTCTCTCTGACTTCTTCTGTGAGCCCCCACTCTCCCAAGTTCTTAGAGTATATAACAATGTATTATGAATGTTTCTTAATAGTATAAAAAATAAACATGTCTTGAAAGTGCATTTTAAAATGATTGTATTACATTTTGCTGTTTTACCAGAATTTATTCAACTAGGACCCACAAGTTTAGAGCATTGATCTGGGACTTTCTAACTTCTCTGCAGTTTTCTGTGATGTTCTTAATTTGCTCTTAGCTGTGATATTTGCTAGCGTTTGTAATCGTCTTTATCTTTCAAAGGTGATTCCTCTTTTATAAAATTTCCATAAGGTTTTATAAATAGCTCATATTAAATTTTATAATTTCAGGACCTATTGAAATAATTATAGACCTTTATAATCTCAACTATTAGTACTGACTCTTTTAGCTCTTTTCTATAATATGCAGCTAGTTTGTTCAACCAGGATGGCCAAACCTGTTTCAACTGAGTGACACTTTCCACTTTCCCCCTCTGTAACATGTTCACTAACTTCCTATTTTCTGACAGTTTTTTAGTTCATAGGAAATGGTCTGATTATTTGTCTGAAGGGTTGGTAAGCATATTTGCTATAGTGTTTAAAATACATGGTGTAAATCTGAATTGGCAATTGTCCCACTCCAGGTCTAAAATAAAACAGAATCCAATGAACCTTGATTGCACTCTGCTAGATGAACCTCAGCAGCAGGTTTGCCCTCAAGAAGCTACACTGATGGACGTTCACTAAGGAGAGTCTGGGTCCCCGGCCCTTCTGCCACTCTGGCACAATTACCAAGTGTACAGACAGAGACCCGTTTTGAGTATTCTGTGCCAAGGACAGCTTCTGAGAATGAAGTGTTCATTTTCAATCACTTCATTCAACACAAATTTATTGAAGGTCTGCTAGGTTTAATGATGTATTCCAGCTAAGTTGGACATGGTATTTGTCTTTGTAGAGCTTACATATTTACAAGAAAGACTCATTTTTAAAAATATTTATTTGTATCTTGTCATTTTTTGTATGTGTGGTACACGTGTGTGAGTGCATGCACGTGTGCGTGTGTCAAAAGACATTGTTAGGTTTCTTCCTCAACCAGTTCACCTTATTTTCTCATGGAACCTGGAGCTCACCAATTGTCAAGACTGGTTGACCAGCAAGCTGCTCCAGGGATGTTCCTGTTTTTGCCTCTGCAGGGCTAGGACCACAGGTATTAATTCTTTTAAACATTTAATGTATGTGTACTATATTTACAAACTTATCCCTTTCTGTTTGTCCCTCTAACTCCTCCACATCCCCCCACTCCCTCTCAAACCTCGATTCATGGCCTCTTTTCTTTAACTATATATACACACATATGTATGAGTAAATAGACAACCAGCTGAGTTCATTCACTGTTGCCCGTATGCATATGTTTTTAGAACTTACCACTTGGTAGTGGATAACTAAGTAGAAGTACCTGGTTTTTATGTTGGTGCTGGGGACTGAATTCTGGTCCTTGTCCTTGTATGCCAAGTGTTGTTTTGATGGGGCCATCTCTCTAGATCTTCCTGAGAAACTCCTCATGTGTTAGCTTCCCATTTCCTTTGCTGCCTCACTTATTAACATCATACGGTGTAGTTTCCTAATTGTGTAATTTCTTAATTTCCTCAGTGTCTTTGATCTATTAATGCAATATGTGTCAAGTGCTATTCTGGACACTGGAGATTCCGAGATGACAACAAAAGGCAAAAACATGTTTCTACGGAGCTTACTACATTAGAATGAAATCCTGATTCCTCATATTTGCAAAAATACATTTGGTTTTTATTATGCCATCTAAACTCCTAAGTAGTAAAAAGAAAACAGAAAAAAACCCCAAATCATTCTATAAAGACGTTAACATTATAGGTGGCACAGTACAGGCATTTCTAGTTGAGAGCTACCTAAATTGAAATTCACATAATCGTCTTCTTCAGGTAACTCAATTATTTGTATTTTAAGTATCAGTATATGTGACCCCAGATTTTCAAGTGGATCATAAAGCTGATTCAGCAGGTTTCTGTACCCTGGAGCATTTTTTTTTCTGCTTAATTTTCTTGCTTCGTCTGCAGAAAACTTCAAGTAGCAAGCAGCACAGGATGGTATGAAGTACATACAGTTATTTTTTCAGGGGTGGAGCAGCTTTGTACCTCACCCCACCACCCTCACCAATGATGGGAATCAGCACAACTTAAGGACCTTCTGAAACTAAATGTCTTTGAACAGAAATGACAGGAGGAGCTTATAGCTATTTTGGTGTAGTCATTTATTGAGGACATGGTAGGTACACTCTTGTTCTGTGGGGTTCGTCAGCCACAGTGATGCTTTCTTTTGGTGCCTTTAGCCTTGGTTGAGGAAACAGCACTCAGTTGAATCCATTCATTCACTGGATACAGAGATATTTACCCAGCACCTTCTATGAGCTGAGCATTGCTTCTGCAGATCTTGTAGTTGTGTTGAAAAGTAAATACTGAACAAATGAGTGTGTGTGTGTGCGTGTACGTGTGTGTGTGGACTGTCCCAATGGTAGAGGTTAGGTGTGAGCTGGGAGAACAAGGCCTTGTGAGGTTTGTCAAGCAGCACAGAAAATATACCACAGCTTGCTCGATTCCTTCCTCCCTCTCCCCCTTCCTCTCATTCCTTCTCTCTCTCCTTTACTTCCCTTCCCCCTTCCTTCCTGTTTCTTCCCTTCCTCTCTCTCTCTTCCTTTAACTCCTTCTCTCTCTCCTTCACTTCCCTTCCCCCTTCCTTCCCCCTTCCTTCCTTCCTCCCTATCCCTTCCTCTTTCCTAGCTCTCCCTATCTTGAATCTCTCCCATTCCTTTCCCTTCCATCCTTTTTCTTCCTTCTCTATTCCCTCCCTTTCTTTCTTCCTTTCTTTCATTTCTCTCCATCCCTTGCCTCCCACTTCTGTCCCTTCTCTCAGGAGGAACTCCCTGTCTCCTTCCTTTTCAATAATTATTCTTTGAAGAAAAAACATTCAGAAGCTAGTCTTCCAATACTACCTAAATACAGGATACAAATATTCTACAGATATTACCTGGCTCCCAGCTGAGTCCTAGCTAGTCATGGATACAGTGATTGACATGATAGGGGATTCTTTTCCTAAGTCACACTTCACTAATGACAGAAGTAATAACAACAGCTGGCATTTATTCAGGGTCTTCTATTTATAAAGTGTAATGTTAAGTACTTTATAGCATATATTAGATGCTATAAACAACCTAAGGTAGGTATGATTAGTATCTACATTTTCTAGATGAAATGATAAGACATAGAAATTGGCTTAAGATCACACACCTAGAAGCAGTGGACTTATGGAAACACTATGAAGTGAACTTTTAAAAATGAAGACTAGGGACAGTAAATGCATCTGGACACTTAGTCAAGCATGTTAAGAATGGGAACTAACTCTTTCCTAGTTTTCAATGTTCCTAAGATTAAGTAGAAAACCTTCAGCAGAATTCAAGTGTGGGATTCTCTGCATTTGATAAGGAAAATGAGTATTTGTTGCAGAGAAGGTTTCAATGCTGTATCTCTCCTGGTATTGACCTTTCTTGGTTCCTTTCCAAGGACTGTGTTGGTACTTTTTTGGCCAATTAGGCTGTCAATGTACAGTTTCTAAAAGGAAAGGAGAAGGAAGCCTTAGCTTTCTCAGGTAGACTAACATTGTCTCATGGATTTTTTAAAATTTAATTTTATTATTTAAAAAATTGCTGGGTAGTGGTGGTACATGCCTTTAATCCCAGCACTTGGGAGGCAGAGGCAGGTGGATCTCTGTGAGTTCAAGACCAACTTGGTCTACAGAGTGAGTTCTAGGACAGCTAAAATTACAGGGAAACCCTATCTTGAAAAAAACAAGTGTATGTGTGTGTGTCAGTGTGTGGCTTTGTGAATGTGAGTGCAGTTCCCTCAGAGACCACAAGGTGGTGTTGGATTTCCCCTGAGGCTGGAGTTGCAGGTATCTGTGAACCACCCAATATGAGTGGTGGGAATCAAACTCTGGTCTTCTGGAAGAGAGTGTGTGCTCTTGACTACAGAGCCGTCTCTTCAGCCCTCATGAAAGTTTTGATGCAATCTGCCAGAATGCTTTGAAGTTTCTGAATTCTACCATGTTTGTTGTGGTGGTTTGTATGAGATGTCCCCCATTGTCTTGGGCATTTGAATACAGGATACTCAGTGGTGCTATTTGATAGGTTTAGAAGGTGTGGCAGAAGTATGTCACTGGGAGCCAGCTATGAGGTTTTGTCTTAGTTACTACTCTATTGCTGTGAAGGGGCACCATGACCAAGGCAACTTATGTGAGAAGGCATTTGATTGTGGGCTTCCTTACAGTTCCAGAGGGTGAGTCCATGATCATCATGGTGGAGAGCATGGCAACAGGCAGTTATGGTGCTAGAGCACTGCTGACAGCTTCCACTTGACCTGCAAATTGGAAGGAGAGAAAGAGAGAGAGAGAAAGAGAGAGAGAGAGAGAGAGAGAGAGAGGGAGAGAGTGTGAGGGGAGAGAGAAAGAGGGAGAGAGAGAGGGAGAAACTGGGCATGGTATGAGCTTTCGGAATCTCAAAGTCCACCTCCAGTGACATACCTCCTACTCCTTCCTAAACAGTCCACCAACAGAGAATTAGCCATTCAAATACATAGGCCTATGAGGCCCATCTCCTTCAATCCACCACAAGTTTCAAAAGCCACAGGCTAATCCCATTTCACTTTCTCTGGTTTCTGTTTGTGGTTCAAGATGGAAGCTCTCAGCTTCCAGCTCCAACCACCGGGCCTCCACTCTGCCACTGTGGACTCAATCCTCTGAAACTGTGAGCCCAAACAAAATCTTCTGTAAGTTGATTAACGTTTGTTTGTTTTTTTTTTTCATAGCAATAGAAAAGTTAGTAATACATTTGCTCCTCGTGCACAAATTGCTAAACATCTACTTTTCTATGTCCCAGGTAGATATTGAGGAAATTGACCTTTATAGCCTTTCAGGCACAGCTAGGAGCTGCTCACCTCCCCTCCCCCTCTCCCCCTCTCCCCCTCTCCCCCTCTCCCCCTCTCCCCCTCTCCCCCTCTTCCCCTTATCAGGAATGTTCCACTGACTCAGTCTTCAGAGGTAAAAGGAGTCTAGTGAGGTTCTGTAATTGCCTCAAGGTCACACAGTGAGGTACAAAATCCTTTCAATCATTAAAACAGAGATCTGACTTTCGGGGATGTTACGGCTTGCCTGAAAGGATTCTCTGTGTGGCCTAGGATCAAGAAAGAAAGGATCCATGCGAGGATCTGAGACAAACTTGCTCACTCGGGCTTCTTATCTCCTGTATGATCTTTTTTTCACATTGCCACCATTTCTTATGCAATGAGGCTTCTTCGCAGCTGATAACAGGCTTCCTGAGCTTTTCTGTATAAAGTATCCAGCCTCAGGTATTTCCGATAGCGCCAGAAAACTGACTAATGGAAAGTGCCTTTGCCTTTGCCCTGAATCCTGCACTTTGGGTTTTGCTTTTCCCATATAGACTCAGGGTGAGGACTGCTACTGCATTACAAGCATCCACTATAGCTCTGGCAGTGCACTTTTGCACATATGTGACAGGAGAATGAACAACTGGTGTGAAGAATTACACATTGTTTTTGAGGTTATTAGCACTGAGTTTCCTGAAAGCTATAGCTTGTTTCTAAAGTTTTGCTTTTTTTTTTTTTTTTGCTTTTGGAAATCAGAACCGCGTTGTTGAATAATAAACAACATTACATAATTAAATTTTAGAAACATCAATAACAACCACCGCAAAATCCTGGCATGCTAAAACAAGGAAGTACTGATACTGTGGATCACAATGAGACTGGCTTTACGCATGGAAATGAATTGTCAGGAATGAGCAGGAGAAACAACTGGAAAGAAAGAAATGGAATCAAGCAGAAGAGAATGCAGCAAGTGGGACAAATGGACAAAGAGAAACATGGACAGAAGGATGGCTGGACCAGAGGTGAAACATGTACTGCTAGAGGGAAATTCAGAATCGTTATGTTGCAGCTAGTCCCACAGCAAGTGCCCCCCTCCCCCAACCCCCAGAACCAGCCAATGGAAACAAGAGGAATATAAATCACTTAGCCAGTACTTATAGGGATTTTATTCCATATCAGACTCCCGTACATATCATGCCAGGATTAGTGTTTTCTCTCTGAGATGAAACAGTGGTAAGGAGACCTCGTAGTGTAGACTGCGCTCAAGGACTGTTTTGGCCAGCTGTAATTATCATGTTCATCTGGAAGCTGAGTGGTGCTAATAATAGAAATGGGTCATGGGAAGTGTGGGTTCTTGTCCTGGCATGTTATTATATGACCTTGGTCGGCCTAGCCCTAGGCCTTGCTTTCTTTATTTGTTAAATGTAGACAAGAATGTCCTGTCCTGATTATTTCGCAGGGGTGGTGGTAAGATGAAACGTGGAGGCATATATACCCACATGCTTCGATAAGGACAAAATGCCAGAAGACTGTAAAATTGACCTTGTACTTTTTTCACTTAAAAAAGTGGTGGGTAGTGGGGGTGGGGGGTGGGTATGATGGCATTGTGTGCAGAAGGCTTGGTGACTCAAAGAAGTGTCTTTTTTTAATTTCTTCTCAGTAATATCTGGTCAGGGATTATTACTGCTTTCCTGGTGGTTTTAGGCCTACCCTTCTCCTTCAGAAATGCCAAAGGTGCAAACACTATTCTACTGCTATAATTTGTCACCCTTGCTGCCTGAGCAAGATGCACAGAGACAGTTCAGTAATTAAGCTTTTCAATGTGCATCATAAAGTTTTGTTCTGGCAAAGGCTATATTTATCAGCTAACAAGTATTAAATCACCCCACTGCTCAAGCCGTTTCTCACTTAAATATGCTCCTTTCAAAATACAGCAGCTTTCCTTGGCTGGCTTGACTAATAAAAGTCCTTACTTGGAAATACGGTTGGTGATATGTGGTCTTGTGAAATAGAATTACACTCCAGCACTATTCTAAGTCTCTCTGACTCCCATCTCCCAAGGTGAGTAATGGTGGACATCTTTGTTCTGAAGTCTTTCATGGCATCCATCCAATGACTACCAGGACATGGATTTCCTTAGCTGTTTCTTTTCTAAACAGGAAGAGGCAAATGGAGATTTCAGTGCAGCAGGGGTCTTCAGAATGACTGAAACGGTGAGGTGACACTGCTCTAGGTATTGAGGATGGTGAAGTCTCTGCTCCCATTGTCAAGGTCTTAACGAAATGGACTGGAGGAGTGGGATACCAGGCCTAGAATGAATAGCTATGAAACGTTTTTAGTCATGACTTGGAAGAATGATTTGTAACTAACCCACTTCCCTCTTTACAAGCTTTTCCTCCTTTGTAGCTCATGAGTACACCACTGTTCTTAAAGATTCAGGACATTTTCTGCCCAATGGCTTCAGACGTATATCTGTTTAAAAGAAAATAGTAAAGACAGTTGAATGACTTTTCAGGTACTGTAAGGAAAAAAAAAAACCAAAGACAAATACTTATCAAGCACAGACCAGTATCATGCAATAAATAACTTCATTATTTTATATCAGAAACTACATCTTCTTTTTCCTTTTTATACTTATATTGTCAAATGAAGTGACATTAGCCATATGCAGTCATTTTAATTTTTTAGTTTTGCCCATTTACTGCTAAAAGGCAAGCTGTCCTCATATGCCAGAGGAACAGATCCTCATTTCTTGATAAAGCAGAAAGCTCTGCCAGGGCCTGTGTAGGTAAGTATGTGGCAACAATAAGCAGGTGAATGTAATTTAAATACTGCCAAGAGACAGATGCTTCGTATGAAACTTTCCTAGTTATGAGTCTGAAATAATTTCTTTGTTTCCAAAATGACAAAACAGGAGATGGAGACGTAGTTCAGTTGGTAGAGCACTTGCCTAGCTTACATAAAGTCCTGGGTTCAATATTCAGCACTACATAAACAGGGCATGTTGGTTGTAGTGGTTTGAATGAGAACCGTATGATCTAGCCACCATAGACTCATCTATTTGAGTGTTTCGCTTCTGGTTGGTGGAACTGTTACGAAGGATTAGGAGGTGTGGCCTTGTTGGAGGAGCTGTGCCAATGGGGGTGGGTTTGGAGGTTTCAAAAGCCCATGCCATTTCCAGTTAGCTCTCTCTACCTCAAGGTTTTATCTCAAGATGTAAACTCTCAGCTATTGCCCCAGTGCCATGTCTGCCTTCATGCTACCAAGCTCCCTACCACGACAGTCATGGACTCATCCTCTGAAACTGTAAGCCTCAATAAATTCTTTCTTCCACAAGTTCTCTTGGTTATGGTGTTTCATTACAGCAATTGAAAATTAACCAAGAGAGTACTATACACACCTATAATCCCAACATTCAGGAGGCAAAGGTAGGAGGATCATAAATTCAAGACCATCCTTGGTTAATAGGAAGTTTGAGGCCAGTCTTAAATCTGTTTTTTTTAAAAATTATTTAAAAAGTAAAATATATAATTACATCATCTTTTCCCTTCCCTTTCTTCCCTCTAATCCTTCCCACATCCATTCTCCATTCTCAAATTCATGGACTCTTTTTCTTTAATTATTACTATTACATACGTAAATAAAAAAAAAATTTGCTGAGTATGTTTAGTATGTGGTTTTAGAGCAGACCGCTTGGTATTGGAAAAGCAATTAGGTGACTCCTGGGGAAGACTAATATTCTTTCTCTCAGCATTCCTTAGTTGCCTGTAGTTCTTTGTTCAGGGCTGAGGCCCCATGATTTCCCTTTCCACCTTCGTACATCTATTGGATTCCTTGTTCAGGTCTTGTTTATATTATTGAGACATCACGAGTATAGCTTCCCTATTATTTCTAGGAGACACAATTTCACAGCAGATTTCCTGGTCCTCTGGCTCTTGCAATCTTTCTGCCCCTTCTTCCTAGGTGTTCCCTGAGCTTTAAGAGCAGTGGCTGTAGATGCATCAGCTAGGGCCAGGCACCTCACGATCAGTTGCTCTTTGCATTTCGGCCAGTTGTGGTTTTCTGTAAGGGTCTCCATCTGCTACAAAGGGAAACTTCTTTGATGATGGATAGATACAGTTTAGATGAATTTATGCTAATTAGGTTGACAATGCTACTACAAGAGCCATAGACTAACGAAAACCCAGGCATGAGAACTCCCTTATGAGTTGTTGGCCAGGGGAATCTAAGAGACTTCCCAAGCAATACATGCTGTTGCTGTTGCCCTTTGTAGCCTCCCAGAGATTGAAGGGAAGAGTCTATTGTTAAAGACACTTTGCATTTTGGACCCACAACACAGAGGATAAGGGCTGGATCTGACCTGAAAGCCTCCTCCCTGAGACTAGTTTTTACAGTGCTGGAAGGTGCTATGCAAGCTGGCTAACAAGGGGAGGGGGAGAGGAACCAACAGTCCTATGCAGCTGTGATACCTATGACCACAAAATGACCCCCATGGCAAGATATCCCTAAAGCTGTAATAGTAGCATTCATATGGTCCTTGGTGGTAATCAATAGCTGGCTAATAGAATCCAATGCCTTCTCAACAAAACAGAAATCATGCCTAATACTGGAAATGTAGCCAACTATTCGGGGCTCCTCAGGTTATAGATCTTAGAGGAGGACCTACTACTTACTACCACATTACTAAGTTAACACTTACCCTTACATCCGCCGAATCTTTCTTTCTTTTTTTAATTTTCAAAGACAAAATAGCATTATTTTGCTTTCCAAATTAACAACAAAAAGTTTGTTTGGAAACCTGAGGCTTGATTTCTCTCCAGCCAGCAATCATGAGACCAAATATTGAAGTTTATGGGTGATAAGCCAAACCTGTAAGTTAGCAAATACTGGGCGATTTTAAATGCATCTATTTTCTGTTCGGTAGAATTTTTGTTAAACAACAGAAAACTCATTAGCTGTGACATAGTCCAAAAGCCACAATGGACAGCACAGGCCACAGGGGATGTAGTGTTAAAGGTTGATAAACTTCCTCTCAGTTTGTATTTATCTCACATACAAAGACTGGAATTTGCTTTAAGGCTAAAAAGCATTGTGTCACTTGGAAAATGATGATGATTCATGTCATTTTCTGCCAATTCACGGGGTCCCTCTGTGAGTCGAGCTACTCTTCAAACTGTAGCCTGGAGATGGTCACATGACATATGTGACCTACTACCCAGAGCCTTAATGACTTGGAAAGTAAATGAGAAACAAAAACGACTCCATACTTTGGAGAAATCTTGCATTTCAAAAATTCACAAAAATATCAATTCAAGGATACACGTGAAGTTGTAAAATGAGACTTGGTATCAATGCTCTTTATTCATAACTGAAGTTTACAAAATGATAATAAAGGTTCGGGCCCCTGAGCAAGAACTTTGATTTGGTATAATCCTGGGGATGGGTCAGTGGTTCCTCATAAGGACCATTTTACTCAAGGATTGGTCATGGAAAATCAGAAAGTGGAGAAGGCAGCAAAGTCTGAGAAATTTCATTTTACTACGGGTGGTAGCTATCAGAATCATAACATTGTTTTTATATTTCATATGAAAAATGGCACCAAGTGAAGACATTTTTTCCAAGTAATTTCTCTCCACAAAATGGAAAACAGAATAATTAAGAACAGAGGTCTGTAAAAACAAAACTCATGTGAATGTAGAATACAGGAACGCAGACACTAAATGTGATTCCTTACGGCCTCCATGACACTCAGGGCAGAGGCGATGCAGCCATCGAAGTTGGAGTGAGTAAATCCATCTCCTCCACATACCAGGAAAGGCTTGCGATGAAGAGTCATCTGGCCAGGACAGTTGGTGACTGAGTTTGTAACCTGAAAAAAGCAAAAATAAAGAAAAAAAAAAGATTGCAGTTGACATCCAGTGTGCCACTGCCCTGTCATGGCAATGCTCACCGGGCTTTTGCTACCTGGAGAAATTAAAATTTTATATATGGAAAAAAAAGTCTACCCCAAGGTTCCCCATGCCAAAATGTTTGCATATATATTCTTAAGTGTTTAAATTTTCAATTATCAAATAACTGGAAATGCATTGAATATCTAGATCTGTGGCTGAATGCTTATTCACCCTCTCCAAATCCGTATTTTGCTCTCCTGTGCTGGCTAGTTTGATGTCAACCTGACACAAGCTAAAGTCATCTGAGAAGAGAAAATGCCTCTATAAGATTGGGTTGTGGGCAAGCATATAGGGCATTTTCTTAATTAGTGATTGAAGAGGGAGGGCCCAGGCCACTGTGGGTGATGCCACTCCTGGGGCTGGTGATCCTTGGTAAAGGACCGAGTAAACCATGAGGAGCAAGCCAGTTATCAGTATCTGTCCATAGCCTCCACCTTAGCCCCTGCTCCAGATTCCTGCCCTGTTTGAGTTTCTGTCCTGACTTCCTTTGATGGTGAACAGTATAAACCAAACAATCCCTTTCCTCCCCAAGTTGCTTTTTGGACATAGTAGCCCTAATGGTGATGGTATTATGGAGAAGGACTTTTTGGAACATGAAAGACCCTGTATATGATTAGTGCCCTTATGAAGGTCCAGAACAGCTTACGGACAGCTTCTAACATTGCATCACACAGTTAAAATCCACTAACTATGAAGAAAGCAGGTCTTCACCAGACACTGAACCTGCCAATGCCTTGGCTGTGGCCTTTCCAGCCTCCAGAACAGTGAGAAACATGCTTCTCTTGCACATATGCCACCACCCATATGACACCATGTCACTATGATACTCTATTAAGCAGGCTGAACAGACCAAGACATCCCTCCTCCCTGCCACTCCCCTCCTCATGTACTTTCTGAGCACTGCTCTCAGAAGTCTTGTCTCAGCACTGGAGCAGTTGAATCTTAAAACATCACATTCATGTTCTGTGATTAGAGAGTAACTTCCTTCTGGTATTTACTGAGCACCTCCTATATATCGGAAGGCATTTCAACATTTGTAGGCTGGCAAGGGAGAATTAAGTTCAGTGCTACCAATCTATGTCGGAGACTATGGGAGTCTGATGGATGCATAGGGTTTGGCAGTCAAGGTCATTCCAAGGAGAAGCAGCAGCATATACAAATGCTTAGACTGTAGGTGTCTAGGAAACTATGGAGCATCTCTCTCCCTCTCCCTCCCTCCCTCTCCCTCTCTCTCTCTCTCTCTCTCTTTCTTTCTCTCTCTCTCTCTCTCTCTCTCTCTCTATATATATATATATATATATATGATGTCTGTATACACAAATGTTGGGACAGGGAGTAGTATAGAGGAAGAGACATGGCAGAGAGGACAGATAGAAGGGATACAGACTTTCAAACATTAAAAATATAATAACTAGTAAGTAAAATAGCCATCAACTATGTAGAATTTACCACTTAAAGGGAGGAGAATGAGCTAAAGGTAGACATTTATTTTATTTTTATAACAAGGTTTATAATATTTGAAATGATAGAATCAGAGGTTATTTCCTGGAAAAAGTATTCACAGAATCAGGCAGATGCCTTAAGCATTCATAGCCAAGAGAATAAAGGGAGTTAAATTTAGTTAGGTTGGACAATGAGATGGTTTGCTACTGAGGCATCCCAAACTACACAGAACACCAAAATAGACAATTTATTACAGTGGGAACTCATTCAGTTGTCATGACACAGCTTTATCATGTTATCCCATGGCATCCCATGGCAGCTGTCTCTCTCTGTACAGTGGCCCTATGGAGGGTACTGCAGTAAGAGTTAAAAGGCTTTGCTTCCTCTAATTCCAGGAAAAGAATGAAGACATGTAACCCATTCTATCTGAACTATGGTACTGAGATTTGAGATTCTAGAGTGAGGTAGTCTATACCCTTAGAATATAATTTGGGTGTGTGTTCTTCTGTGTGTACGTGGCTCAAGAATGTGCACATGTGGGTGTATGCACATGAAGGCCACAGGTTGACACAGGGCGTCTTCCTCTGTTCCTCTCAACTTTTACCTTTTGAGACAGAGTCTCTCCCTGAACGTGTAGATCATGACTTTGACTAGGTTGGGTGGCCCATGAGCTCTGGGATCCCCCCACCCAACACAAGATTACAGGACAGTCGGTTCCTGGCTTCTTTTGTGGGTGCTGGGAATGCCAAGCCAGCCTGTCATGTTTGCACAGCAAACACTCTTACCAACTGAGATATCTCCCATCATTGTCCCTTAGAGTCTTTTAAAGGCAGGGAAGCTTTGCAGAGATATGTAGCAGACGCTTTACCAAGAAATCGTTTGTCCTGTGCAGCCTTCCTTATGGTTACATGCTGCTTGGATATCTGGGAACTTTGCTTAGGTTATAAAGGAGAGTGTTGGCAGTTGGTGGGATGGTTTGAGAGATGTTAGTTCAGTTCAGCTAGTTCTCTGCAGTTCCTGTTATCCAAGCCTAGGACAGCCAAAAAGGGCAGTGGATTTTTTCTTTCTCTCTATCTTTAAAGGCTGCCTATAAGAGTGGTGAAAACTTCTCTTTCTTTTCTATCATTTTAGAGCTAAAGGGTAAAAAAGGCACAGTGGGAATCTGTTACAAGTTAGGAATCAGTCACAAGATAGAAATCTTCACCAGTAGCAGTCGGGGCAAGAGAACAGGCCTTCAGTTACAGAGATATCCTTGTTTACATGCTATATTTCTCTCCCTTGCCTTGCCAGTACTGGCAGTTGAGTCCACAGACTTCAGAATGCTAGCCAGGCAAGGGTTCTACCGCAGAGCTGTGATCTTGAGACACCCATGTGATACATATACAAGCACAACGTCAATAGCCTCGTCTACCTACTTTTCTGGGGGCTACTGTAGAGAAACATTTATCCACAGAGAAGATAATATTGAAAGCTTTGAGATAAAGCTTAGAGTAGTAAACTAGCACACATTAGGGACACAGAAGCACAGACTTGAGAAGTCAACTAGAGTTTTCATTTTCTGCTTAGATAGGATTTTAACAAGTTGGATTATTTGATTTGTCAATGAAACATTAAGGAGGGGAGAGAAACTTCTAAGGTCTTAGCTATTCAGGTGGCAACATTCATAGTTTAGAGTCTGAAAGCAAGGGGATCTTAGTTTGAATGGAAACAGGACACATGGTAAAGAGAATGACGGCAGGACCTGAGACTAGCCTGGGGGTAAGCTCTCTGTGATGATGGCTCTGTCATGGGGAAGGCTTGGGAGTGTTCATTTTATTCTACAAGTGAATTGAAAACACTTCGAAAAAAAACTTTGCTTTTTCTGCCTTGAATTTGTACATCCAATCCATCTAAGTTTATAAGAACATTACATTAGCCACTCAAAGCAGACAAGAGTCCTTTCTGTATGGCCGTGTCACACATGTGAACCAGAGAAACCTGGGTTTCTACAGGGCTGTTTCAGCCCTGACATATATTTTAAATACAAGTATTGAGATGCGGTTCCTGGCCGTGGCTGGAAGCATAGCTAAAGGCTGTGTTATTGTGAGAGATTGCAGCTTTGCCAATGACAAGATAGTCTCTTGCAGAACTCTCTGCTTCACACAGCTGAAGACATTTGCCAACACGTAATCCATGCTTTCGTATTTTCCTCACTGGGTAATTGTAGAATGGGTGATTCTACCTTAAATGCAATGGCATTGATTTCACCCAGGCTGCTGGCTGGCTAATCAGTGGCCCACTTTTTCAGCCATGTGATCTGGCATCTGGCATTTACTATTCAGTAAATTAAATTATACAGCACTGACAAATTACCAGCTCACAACTGAGCAGAACATTTTTCCTAAAGCTCCCTTCTGCTTATTATTTGTAAGTTTAAGAGTGCTTTGGTTCATTATGGAGATGGCCACTGGAAGGTATTAAAACCACCACAAGTAAGGATTTTATGTGTGTGTCTATTCTTCATAGACACATCTACGGGGATGTGGACCAACTAGTTATCCCCTTTATGTGAGATTTCTAGATGTGTAAAGTTAAGTAACTATAATGTTTTGTTTTCAAAATTATACACAGTGTACTATTTTTTTGTCAGCTTTCCACAACCTTAGACCTAACAGGGAAGAAAGAATCTTAATTGAGAAAATGTCCCCATAAGACTGGCCTGTAGGAAAGTCTGAGGGGGTATTTTCTTACTAGGCGATTGATGTGGGAGGCCCAGCACATCTGAGTGGTACTGTCCCTGGGCAGGTGGTTCTGGGATATATAAGAAAGCAGGCTGAGCAAACTAAGATCAGCGATCCTCCATGACTTTTGCTCTAGTTCTTTCCCTATTTAGTTGCTGTCCTGACTTTCCTCAGCTATGGACTATTTCCTGGAAGTATAAGATCAAAGTTTCCTCTCAGATTTTCTTTTAGTCATGGCGTTTTGCCACATCAATAGAAACCCTAAGACACAGTCACACACACATGCGCTCACACAAAATATTTTAATCATAACTATAAAAACATCTTTTGCAAACATAAAAAGTTAATAAAGAAGCATCCCGAGTAAGCCTCTCCCAAGACTCTTTCATGTTCGGGATTTGCCTTCACTGAGCACACAGAGCTGTTGAAGTCTGGTGCCCATGTTCTTCCCCGCACCACCCATCTTCCCTCAGTACTGTCTAAAGCATGTACAACATGGCTTTCCTGTGAGAGTGGCTTATTGAGTTCTCTTGGGGTTTTCCTTTGAGATGCTGATGTCTCCTCTGCAAGTTCAGATCATATATTATAGAAAAGGAGTTCAAATGGAGTTTTTGTCAGCGGAACAGAAGTCTCCAGACAGCAGCCAGACTGCTTAAATAATCAAATAATTTGTGGTTTGGGGGCTGCTCACTTCAATGAGAGAGTAACCAAGTTCACATGTATGAAAACTGTATCTTGACTGTCTCTTTGCTTCTTGGTGGCATCTTATAATGGGTGAAATAAGACAGATGTTAAGTAGATTAGGAGGGGAGATATTGTGAAATACATAATAAGTAGCAAAAGCACACAAGTAAAAAGATTATAAAAGTGTGTCAGGACCCTTGAGGCAGGGCCTGTCCAATGTACAGCAACTCATTGTCTGGGCTTTAATGCGTTCAGCTATTTTGACTCAAGCTCTTAATTTTCTCAGCACATCTAAATGAACAGGGTCACGAAGAACTGACAGGAATAGCAGCTGATCAGAGAACCGACTTCTTCACCTACAAAGGTAAATTCACTGAATCCAGAACCAAATTTTATTTTCTTCCAGACCACTCATCTTGAAAGGCAAGTTTCACCAACTGTGTCAGTTTATCATGTGAAAGGTGCAGCAATTCCTGATAGACATCACTAATCAATTGTAGCACTCTTTTCTACTAAGCCCAGAAAAGGCTGCAACATTTTTGCTTCAATGCTCTAAGCAGCCACTAACAGTAGTTCAGGGCTTAGTGGTTAGGAATCCTATACATCAACCATAGATTAGAAAACTAAAGAACAAACATGTAATAAGAAATAAAGAAATAAATTATTCTTAGATGATTTTTCCTCTTTCTTCCTACTAAAGCTAGGATAGCCTCATGTCCTGCCTTTTTCTAAACTGGACACCTCTCAATGTGAAGAAAAAGGATTGTAGCAGAATCACTTCCTCCATGTTAGAAGCTCAATTACAATTCCTTCTAAAACCTTCTAAACTCCCCTACACTACAGACTACTGCCCTTCCATAGAATATCATACCAGAGCTCCAGTTGCACGTGGAAATAAAGTCTTGTCTGCAGGTGTAGTTCTGCAGAATCACATATTATAAAGATCAGAGTTGGAGAGGATGACTCCTAACCTACGGAGCCTGGAGCCAGGAACTAACAAAGCAGTGAGGATCAGGGTAGCGCCATCTTCATCGCCCCAGCCTTGTGCTTTGTGCTTCTCCTTTGAGATGCAGGTGCTGGAAGGCAGCTACTTCTAAAAAGAGATGATTTTGATCTAAATTAAAAAATATGACCCGGGATGTAGTCTTTTTTTCATCAATCCACCATTTTGATGCAGAGGAAGTGTCTTTGTGGTTTCTTAATCTGTGCTTGCCCCTTTGTCGAAGAACCTATTATGGTGTAAAACCCCACAATTCTTGAGGCCATTGAGAAAAAATTACTATTTGTACAAAGGGAAGGCATTTCTGGAGAATCTTCACAGGTTTTCCATATAATACTTCACAATTTTTCAAAGATTTATTTTTCATTGTGAAAAAGCATGTCTCAATTGCTTCAAAACCTAAACAACATATATGAAGCATATAGGGTTCCCATTATGTTTCTGACAGCACCCAGTGGTCCTCCTTATCCATAGGAGGTGTATTCTAAGACACCGAGCAGACATCTAGGCTAGTACTGTTTAAATATGAGTTCCTTCCACTACGTATGGTTTTGCTTCTGTAGTTCATTTACCATGGGTAACTAAAGGTAAAACATATTTCAGAAACAAACAGTTCACACATCTAAACTGACACGCTGCGCTGAGTAGTATGGCAAGGTCTCACGCTCCCTCTCAGCTGTCCAGAATATGAGTCATCGCCATGTCCAGTGTATCCGTGCTATATGCATTACCTGCCTTGTAGGGGTTCTTCATAGAAGTTTTATCACAGTATGTTATTTTAGTTGTCTTACTTTACTCTTATTTATTGTTAATCTTCCATTGTGTCTAAGTTATAAAAATCCTTAACACACTACATAGGTACAACAAAAAATAGTATATACATAGGTTGAACTGCTATCTTCAATTTCAGGCATTCGTTGTGGGGGGCTGGTCAAAAGCCATTCATGGATAATGGATGATTGGATAATTTTACCATATTTTTATATTACATCCCCGTGGGTCACTTTAATTCCCTAGGGTATGTGAAAGTCTTGATAGCAGAGATGGCTAAGCCCCCACTCGTGATTTTCATAGAAATAGTGTCTCTAAAAAATCTTTATTCATTCTGGTGGACCCAGTCAGGGTGAGTCTTAAATCTTATCTGAGTTGTCTCCTAGTTGCACGTTCACTTGCCTGAGGTACATTCTGACTACTAATCTCCTTGCTTTGCATTTCGCCTATCCTCTGTGTGTGAGGTATTGACCACAATGGCAGTCACACAAAGCCATGAAGGCAAAGATGGAGGGAACCGACTCACACGGACTCACAGTTCCTTGCCTTCTCTAGTATGCCGAAACATAAACGTAAACACAGGCCATTATATAGAATAAATGTGCCATAATGGCTCCTGTGTTTAAGGGTTGTTCACCAGCCTGCGGCGGAGAAACTGTTACAAGATGGGTCTGGAGGAGGAAGTTAGGTCACTGGGAATTGAACTTCTACCCCTCTTGTGATTCTCAGTTGAGAAGTGAGCAGTTTACATCTTCTATGGTCTTCCCACCATGAGGTAACAATACCTTGTCCAGATGACCGTAGACTGAGGCTTCTCAAATCACCAGACAACATAAATATTTCCTCCAGGAGCTTATTTTCTCAGGCGTTTTGCCACAGAACCAGTAACTAATAGTATAATTAGATGCGTCTGTTTGAATTTAAACACGTTCACCTTAATTTCCAAAGCTGGAGAACCTGAGTTCACACGATACCACACTGTAGCTACACTTCAGTGGAGTCAGAGATTTTAAGTAGTTTATTTATTTATTTATTTATTTATTTATTTATTTATTTTGAGAGTCATACGTAACAAAAGCTTTGAAAGCTACCGGCATCAGAGAGTAAAGGGATCACCTTTTCTGGGTGACTCAGCCATTCAATGCCCATACCTTTTAAAATCCTTTCTTAAGAATTCTCTATATGCTTATGCTTTTGTGTTACAACAGGAACAATACACACATGGAGCATATCTGTCATATCTCTTTATATCACTATGTCACTCAGAATAGTATAAAACTATCTGCCAACCACATACTTAATATTATTGAAAAGCGACTCAACTGGAAAAATCAGGACAAACTGGGGCATCTGTTACACCTTTTTGTCCGCTTTAGAATCTATTTCCTTGAATGACTCATCACAACCGACTACTGATTTCTAAGGATTCAGAACCCCCTCTTCTCATGCTGTAGAATTTAAAATTCATAAAGACCTTTATCAACACACGGGTACCTTCCTGCAGAGAAGGTAAATTTTAATTGGGATGTCCGTGTTCTGTCTGACACCTCACCTTTCCTCTGCTCTGCTCATCTCTCCACTCTCCTCTTACAGTTGATGGTGCTTTCATAAGCCCGTTTCTTTGTGGTACTTTAGGGAAAGTATTACTTGTATTGTAGATTCTTGGCTGCAAAGCGTTGTTGTGTCTAGTATGGCAGAGCTGAGGTAAAATCACTACTGGCTACAATATGTCCTCGGCGTGGAGAAAATGGCGTGGTTTGATCAATTCTCAGTGGAGCCGTTCACTTTATTGGTATTTGTCTATCCAATTTTAACAAACTGTTGGGCAGATGCAGGAAGAATGTGCGACAAATCAATGATATGATCCATGTAGACGCTTCAGTGATCTCAAACTGCAAAGGACATATTTTGCTGACATTGTGAGTTTGATTGCTGAGGTCTACATTGGGTCTCTTTTAAAGTTCTGAAAGCATTGGAGGAGCAGCCTATTTAGAGAAACCTTATTCAGAAGAAGCACACAATAAAGAATGACATATGGCTTCCTCGGGAACTGTCTCAGTTAGAACAGGCAATACAATAGTCACAACACACTTCCCTTTAGAATTGTTAATTTAGTGGAAAATCGCTCTGCCCTTCAGCAACTTTTAGTATATTAACTCATTAATTATTCAAATATTTGTCTTGTTCCTAGGTGCTGCCTGGCACTGTGAAAGGTGGGAAGGTACACAAACTATTTTGCCCTTCTGTAGGGGTGAGTTCATAGGTTTTGTTTTCATCTGAATATAAACATTCTTCATCTGCATGGAAGCATTCGACAGCAGCCTCCTAGCAAAGCTGATTGCTTGAACCTGTAGGATGCAGAGAGGCAGAAATGCTCCCAGTGGTGAGTCCAGAGAAGAGATGAAAACTGTCCTTCTCAACTCATCACTCCTTCCGGTGTCTAACTTGATCAGTGCTTAACTTTCCACTCAACCAACCCTTCCGCATCCCTCCTCCCTTCCCCCATCCATTCTTCTTGATGACCCTGATGTCTGGCCCTTGACATTTCTTTCTGGTTCTCACGCATGTTGAATGGAGCCTGAAGCTTTTTGTCTGAGATGTGAGATTAAAGTGAAAAAGAATTTGGGGTTCTTGAAATGACCTTCCTTCTACTTTTAGTACCACGAAACTAAAAGAGCCAACCTTAGGCTCCAAAGAGAGACAATGATGGATTACAAAATGCACAGGTAGTTTTAAAGTCAGCTTAGTTGAGTTAAAGTAGAATACAGTAAAAACACTTTTGTTATGTGGATTATTCTCTAACTTCGGCAATGTCCACAGTCACATATTATGAATTATGAATAACATAGAGAATATTTCAGTCTTTGCATTATATTCCCTCATGGTTCTTTGCAGTTAATTCCCTCCTTCTGAATATTTGTCATTATGTGTGATTTTTTTTTTTAACTAGACAGTCATATAAGCAGACTTTGAATCTGACTTCATCCATTTAGATGAATACTTCTGAGATTCACCCACATTATTAAAATTTTACTTTTTATTACTGAGTAATTTTCATTTATGAATA
This sequence comes from Cricetomys ansorgei, assembly GCA_026225945.1. Classification (NCBI taxonomy): domain Eukaryota; kingdom Metazoa; phylum Chordata; class Mammalia; order Rodentia; family Nesomyidae; genus Cricetomys; species Cricetomys ansorgei. The sequence continues at coordinate 17,856,491 of JAMJFZ010002601.1, forward strand.
AATAATCAATTTTTAACCTACTTTTAGATGATGAATATTTGGATTAGTTCTGGTTTGGGGAAGTTATTGATAAAGTTGGCATGCTAATTTGCAGATGGTTTTGACACAAATGTATTCACTTCTATGAGTGGATTCATTGGCTCACATGGTAAACATATATTTAACTTGCAAGAAGGTGCAACTTGTTTCTCAGGGAAAGAACGGCACCTTGTCTTTCCACCGGTGACATGCCAGAGTTCTAGTTCCTTCACATCTGTTTCAGAATTTGCCAGATTCAGAATTTTTTAAATAAGCCATATTTTAAGTGAGTAATAGAATCCTATTGAAGTTTTAAACTGCATGTCCCTAATAGCCAATGATGTTCAATACTGTGTGTGTGTGCATGTATGCACACGCACATGTGCTTACTTTCCATTCATCCATCTTTGTATGTGATGAACAACGTTAAACTCACTATTAGGTGCAACTATTGGCAAACACTAACCTACTTTCTTTTCTCTCTCATTTTTTTTAGCACTTTTCTTTTCTTATTAACATTTTAGAATTATATTTTTATTATTTCAAAACAATTTTAAATGTAAATATATTTAGAATATATTCCTCCCCTCTCCCAAGTCCTTCCAGATCCCCTCTCTTCCCTACCCACCCAACTTAAGTTCTTTGTAAAAAACAAACAGTACCCCAATATAACAACAAACTCCCCAAAACCAAGAAAAAATAACACTCAACAGAAAAATCACCCCCACCAAATTGTAACCAAATAAAAGCACACAGAAAGCTGTGGAGTCCCTTATATGTTGTTCAAGAACTCCTGAACATGAGGCCTGCCCTGTTGGTTGATACACCCAGCGTTGTGTCTGGATCTGCCCATAGTAGAGATGTCACATAAATTAAATAATTTGAGATATGATCTTTGGGATTGGCTTCTTTCATTTAACATGATGTTTTCAAGGTTCATCCATAAGCTATTATCTATCAGTAGTTCATAAATTTTTATGTCCAAATTATATCCCAGTGTATGGATATGCCAAATTCCATCTGTTGATGGACATTTGAGTTGTTTCTAAATATAGCTATTTTGAATACTGCTGCCAAAAATATCTGAATCGTGCAGTCAATTCTTTTGAGTTTATAACTGACTGTGAGTAGAATGTCATCATCATAACTCACTTCCATGTTTAACTTACTAAAGAACTACCCAGCTGCTTTCTTCAGTAGTCAAACCATTGTATTTATTCCCGCAAAATACAAGCATTTCACTTATCCACATCCTTACAAATACTCTTTTTTGTGTGTTAAAACATTATAGCCAGCTTCAACAAAACCACTACTTTATATAACTAATATACATTAATAAAATGATAGCCCCATGGCTATAATCACATTGTTTATCTCACTGTGGGCTTGCTATGCACTTACGTAGTGAATACTGATATTGAGTACATTTTCATGTAATCATCGATCGTCATCTGTATTTTGTTCGCATCATGTTCATTCACGTTCTTTATACATTTTAAAATTGGGCTCCTCCTCCCCTCGTTGAGTTGTAGGAGTGAGTTCATTACATATTCTTCATGAAGTTTCTTACTGGACATGTGACCCACCAATCTTTTCTCTCATTTTGTCTCTTTGTTTTCTTTTTTAAAAATTATTATTATTATTATTTTATGTTATAGTTGTTCTGTCTGCATGCACATCTGTACCCTGTGCATGCTGATTCATATGGAGGCCAGAAGAGGGTGTGAGATTCCCTAGAACTGGAGGTGCAGATGGTGATGAGCCACCATGAGGGTGAAGGGAATTGAACCGAGGTCCTCTGGAAGATCAGCCAGTGCTCTGGCCATCTGGTGCTCTTATCTGCTGAGCAATCTCTCTAGTCCCTTTTTAGTCTCTTGATAATTCCTAAATAAACAAAAGTTTGAATTCTGAAGTAGTTAATATATTTTCTTTTATTGCTTCTATTTGTGTATATGTGTAATATCTACAAAAACAGTCACCAAATCTAAGGTAATGAAGATTTACTCCTGTGTTTTTTCTAGGGTTTTTGTGTCATAGTTTGTGCTTTCTATTTTGTGTAGATTTGGGTATGCTGTATGAAGCAGAAGCCAGCTTCACCCTCTTGTCTTTGAGGTGCAGTTGCTCCATGCTCATGCTGGCAAGACTTGTTTTTTGTTTTTTCTTCATTCAGTGGACTTTGGAGCATTGTCAGAAGCCAGCTGATCACATGTGGCTTTGTTTCGGGGCTTTTGCTGGTGTCTCTCAAGCCCATCCTTATGTCAGTCCCACTTGGAATTGATAACTACAGCTTTGTAGTAGTTTTGAAATGGAAAAGTCTGAGTCTTCCAATTTAGCTCTTCTTTTAAAAGACTGTTTTGGGCTATTTAGAGAACACTTAAAATTCTATATGAAAAATCTTGAAACAGTTTTCTAAATATAACATTTATTTTATTTTTAATGTGTGTGTGTGTGTGTGTGTGTGTGTGTGTGTATGTGTGTATGTGTGTGTGTGCATGTGAATCTGTAGTAAACACATGTAAGTACACTGCTGGTGGAGTCCAGAGACATTAGACTCCCTGAAGTTGGAATTACAGGTGATTGTGAGCTACCAGACTGGGGTCCTCTGCAAAAGCACTACACACTTTTCACCTCTGAACCATCTTTCTAGCGCCTTGAATTGGGTTTTTCTTTTTTGCACAGGCAGGTGGGAGACGGATACAGAGAGTAGCAGATCTGAGCATCACTTTGGGTAGTGCTGCTTCTCACAGGTATTGAATTTCAACCCATGGGATCTTTTGGTCACTTAGGTCAGTGTTCCTTTCTTTCAACAATGTACACAGTTCTTATGTAAAATGCTCATGACCGCATGATCGAATACAGATAGCTTCCTTAGTGACATGTTCTTCAAATCTTTTGCTCACTTTTAAGCAATGGAACCATTTGTATTTTTTTTAATTATTGATTTGTGAGAATCCTTATACATTTGGGATACTAAGCTTTTATCGGATATGCTCTCTACTAACATTTTCTTTATTCTGCTGCTGCCTTTTCATTCTCCATATGGTGCCTTTCAAAGATACTGTTTTTAACACTCACTAGATTCCACTAGATTCAATTTATCATTTCCTTTTTTTAATTGTTTGTACTTTTTCCAATCTATCTAAAAATGTTCATGAAACTCAAGGTCATATATATTTTCTCCTGTATGTTCAGCTAGAACTTTTATAGCTTAAGGTTGAATAGTTAGGTCTCTGGTCCATCTTCAGCTCATCCTTGGGAGGATGTGAAACATGGGCTTCTGAGTCTAAAGTGAAGTACTCCAGTTTCTGTTTCACTGTTTACTGGTTACATCACCATATATACGTCATGTGCACAACATGCACCAGAAATCCGAGTTTCTTCACTTAAAGCAGAGATAATATTTACTTCCTGAAATCAGGACTGATTCAAACATCAGATGGGAACAGTATATTAGGATTGTCTAAAAATCAGAGAATAAATGCTAACCATAATTACTTCTCGCTGACACCAGGAGAGGAAGAATGGGATGACAGCGTGCTACTACTGGGGAAAGACTACAATTCGAAAATTACAAGCAGTTAAGGAGGCATAAAAAAGGACTAGCTTTTAAATAGGGCTATATTTGAATTCCTGGGGTTTTTACTTTCAGAATTTTAATGGTCCTGGAGTTCTCCAATCTTTAACTCACATACCTATGCAACAGAGAAGAATCTAAGCCTCTTAGAGCAGGTAAAGGAGGGAGTGAGTTTTAAACAGACCTTTGTGACTTACACCAAGTAAGGGACTAATAAAATTGTAGCAGGTTGCTACCATGATTTTTTTTTTTTTTACCCTATAGCTCAGGAAAGAAAAAAGAAAGATAGGAAGAAAAAAAGAAATCTCCACTGCCCTTTTTGGCAACCTGGAAAGAGAGAAAGAAAAAAAAAAAAAAAGAAAAATATTCACAGCCCTTATTGGCTGTCTGAATCTTGGAGAGCAGACGGCAATAATGAGCTAAAGTCTCAACACAATATCATGTAATACTCAGCTAAAACGTTATGTCTTAAGAAGCTGTTTCTTATGGTTTCTTCCCCACGTCTGCTCTGTGCTTCCAAACAGCACACTGCCTGTCTATTGTGTCACACTGTACTTTACCATGACTATGTGCTTAGTGGTCACCCTTTCTGATTGACTAAATGGAAACTCCTTGAAGGATGAGAGATGCTGAGAGATGCCTCTGAATCCAGTACAATAACTGGCACATAGTTACAGCTCAACAGATGTGTGTTGAATGAAAACATGAATATATAGTACCAATTTCTAATGCAGTATAAGTAGGTATTACTAACTGAACTTGTTAGTCGTATAGCAGAACACTGATATTTATTTACTCTAAATAGATCAAATAGACTTAATTTTCAATAAATACTGCAGAAAGGAACCTACTCCTCCTAGAGTGTCCATACACATGTAATAGAATCTACCATCCAGTTTTAATATTGGGTTCAGATGAATATGCATATATATATATTATGACATTTTCTTCTCATTAGATATTTGAACATTTTATGCGAAATATTACCATTTAAAATAATTCAGTTATTTTGAGTCAGGGTGAGTCCCAGTAAGTAGTACCTGAGAAAAAAAGTGAGTCCATTAAATGTACATGTGTTCATTCATTATGAATTTTGAGAAAGGGGATATTTAACTCTATAAACGTCAATTAAACTGTGACTGTACATTCTTAGATCAAGGATGAGATTTCTCAGAATGATATCATAACATGCTTTGTCATACCAAACTGAAGTGGCCAGTGGAGATGACTCAATGGAATGTTTAAAAATGACACTTGCCAGTACACCAAAGGTCTATGAACATATGGTACATAAGCAATTGTGCTTTGGGGCCATAATTTTATGTCAGGCAATTGATTCAGGGCACGAATGTGTTAAATTATCAAAATCCAAAATGTATGAGTTAGTTTAGGAGAACGGCAAAAAGCAGGGACATTTTCAAGCTTAAAAAAATGACAAACTGATAAAGACAGTGCTCCACTGCTGGCACCCGTCCTATTCTGATGCTGTCCAACAATTCTTTATAGGAACTGTGGCTAAATGTCAAAGCCTCTGGCAGCAAATCAGTTCTGGAACGTGTCATTTTAGAACTACCTATGTATATGAAATGAGAAGAGAGAAATTCTCAAAAGAGAAGATAATTAAAAAATAGGAAAAGTGGGGTGTGCTGAGAGGTAATCAATAAACAGCAGAAAGGGGGACAATCGCACAGCCCCCGCTCATGGCCCCTGCTCCTGCCCTCACGAGCAGTAGTCAGGGGTGACGAAGTTGCTCTGTGCAGTATCTGCAGTACAGGTTTCATGATGTTCTCTACAGTACCCCTAACTATGACTCTAGGGGGTAGGCTTGTCACCAATGAGGACTCCAATGCTTAGAGTTGCAATCTCTTTGCTCAAAGGCACACACAGAACCCAGGTAAAAATCCAAGTCACTGTGACTTCAGAATTTCAAGATTATAATCTTAACACTTTATTAAAAATCTAGGAATCATAAAGCTCAAGTGTAGAAGAAAAAGTCACAACACAAATGACAGAATGATTAAGAGAAAGATTTTGCTATGGAAATAAACACTTTCATATGCTTTGATATGCTTTGTCTCTTATCCTCCAAAGCACTTACGGTAGAGAGACTCAGAGTTATACCTGTGATATGCAGTAGCCAGTGTCTTTCACGGGTGAGAGATTTAAATTGCTTTCAGAATTAGCTTATGAGTTACATCAAAACACTTGGATAAAGATCAGCTATAGGTTTTACTTAAAAACTTAATAAAATTATCAAGTTGACAATCTACCTTATTAAAAGGATTGGATGACTTCTTTGTTTCTATTTGTTGCTTCTGGAATATCAAACGTGATGTCTGATTTCATAGACTTGATTCAACAGATGATAGACTGAACACTTGACAGGCATGTAAAGTGTGATAGATTGGCTCTTAAATGTTCCCAAAGACCCACGTGTTAAAGGGCTGAGTCTCAGAGTGGTCCTATCGCAAAGTAGCAGAAGCTTTAAGATCTGAAGGCAAGAGGAAGGTCCTCAGGTGAGCAGAGATGTGCTGTTGAAGAGGATTGTGGGTCCGAGCCTCTTCCTCCATCTGTCCTTTGCTACCGCTCTTGGATTGAGTGGTTATTTTCTGACACATGCTTCTGTCATTAGGTGCTACTGGCCGTGGATCCAAAACAGTAAAACTAATTAATCTTGCACTGGACTCTCCAGAGTTGTAAAATTAAACCTTTTTCTTTCTATGAGTTGATGATTGTGATATTTTGTTATAGAAACGGAAAGCTGACACAAAGAAAGGCCCAATCTAGTTGAAAAGGAGTCGTAGTTTACCAGAGTAGCTGACTGCTTTGAAGGAGAAAACAATCCTTAGGAGATGATACCACCTAGCATTCTCAACTTACTGAAAGGAATAAATTGAAAACACATATGAAAAAGAACGAAAAAAGAATCTATTGCTTTCTGCCAGTTCAGTCTTGAAGTTAGACACAATTTAACTACCTGAAATTATCCTCACGAGAGAACAATGTAATTCTGTGCACATAGCCTTAGCCTTCCAAATACAAATCCGAAAGGAAAATTTGAACATTGCATTAGCCCATATTTCTTCTTTTCTCCAGTAAGCCTTCTAACTAGGGGCTTTCTATTGAAATGGGCAAGCACTTCCTTGTCCAAGGAGACAAAGGGACTGTGTCAAAAGTGAGGAATGTGAATGGAGGGGTGAGGAACAGAGGAAAGAAGATGAGCCTCCACATTGGAATGTCTCTGCGGAGGATTCAGAGTCAAGGGTATGAAGAGAAAATCAAGGAATCTGCAAGGGCTCCAAAGGCTCTGCTGAGGTTGGCTTGTCTGTCCTTTAGGATTTTGCCAGAGATCAGCGAAAGCTGGGTTTGCTTTTAACTCTTTAACTGCTGCATTATATTCCTCTGACTGCAACAGTATGCTAAGCATAGGTCTTGATTTACTCAGATAATAGTGGAATAGTCACAAAAGGCGTCCTAATGCTGGGTTCGTGGGAGGATTTCAGGTTCATAATAAAATCTTCTAACTGTATGTCGCGTCTGTATTCATGTGCATACTCAGCTTTTTCTTTCTTTTTTACTGGTATATAAAGTAATAGGCTCCCTTATGGAATTTTCACAGATATATGCCCTTGTATTTTAAACATGCGGGCCCATGGGCCCACTGCAGCCAATCACCCTCCACCATTGCCCTTCCTCGTCCTCATCTGCCGCCCTCACGTTTGTTCCCTCAGCTCCTTCGGTAGTGTGCATTCTGCTACCACGCACACCTCAATATTCCATCTTTCTTTCCTCTCGTCTCTGTGGTAATCCCCATCGACTGCAAGAAGCAACTTATCTGATGATGATTGAGCAAGGCGCTGATCTATGTGTATAGCATTAGGAGTTGTTTTATTGCTATGTTCATTTAGAAGAATAATAGTAGTAGGTTTTCCCTTAGGGCCTATGACATATCTAGTCTTAGGTTCTTGGTTTCATTAATAGTGTCAGGTGTGGGTTCCATCTCATGGGGTGGGCCTCAAATTAAGTTTTTAAAACTGTGGTTGGCTACTTCTGTAACATTTGTACCTCTGTTGCTCCAGTGTATATTGTGGGCAGGTCACTACCGTAGTTCAAAAGCTGGAGAGATTGATGACTACCTTTCTCCTCTGACAGCACGCAGAGTACCTTCTAGTACCACTTAGTGCTAGGTAGTAGGGGTGAAGATTCCAATTGGACACCAGCTTGATTTTTCTGTGTTTGACGACATGGTTAAGTGGCACCTTCAGCAATAGGGCCTTATTGTCTCTCTGTGAAGGCCAATTGCAGGGTCAGCATCGTAGCCAAGGGCCCCATGTCAGATTATGTGGAAAGGCATTTCCAGTGATCATTTTTCTGCTGAAAGCGTTAAAATAACCAACTTGTTCCAGAATCCTTAATGAAATGCTGTATGGACTAAACACCAAATTACATTAACTGGATAAACATTTAAATTATGGAGGGGAAATTGATGTAAAATGGAAGAGCTGAGAACCATTGGAAAAAAAAAAGTCTGCCACTGCTTTTTTAAGTTAAACCCAAACCCAGCAGTTGAGGAATTTTATCCAAACCCTAAATGAGAAGCACAGAAACAGTTGCCAAGTTGTTCAAACACATTTTTTCCCTTCATTTGCAGCACCCACAAAAATGTACCACTGTGTTGTTTAAGACGAAATTCAATTTAGAGTCTTAGTGCCCTCAGCAGATATCAGTCTCTACGGTTTCAGAGCAGAGCTCTGGCGACGCTGTAGGCATTCCTGAGGGGATAGGTGAGTGAACACACCCACCTCCTCCTGCCATTGTGGAGACAGCACGGAGCATGGAGAACAGCAGAGAATGATAAACTGCTCCTCACATGCAAACACTCCCCTATTTCTTTAAGACAGTACCTGGAGCCTTGAAGTGTTGATGCTTTCCCTGAAGATTCTATGCGGGACCTTAGAAGGATCTGCCAAGGCCATTAGAGGAAAGAGGGTGTGATTGACAGAAATAAAGTCCTTACCAAAGATGTTCACATCTTAATCTCTCAAACCTGTGAATGATTAGTTGCCCAGAAGGGGAAGAATATTTATCAGATGAACTTATAGCCCACCATGCCATTATTATCCATGGGCATGTAAGGAAGTTACTTGAATTTTTTTCTCCCTGAGCCTTTGTCTTCTCATCACTATAGTGGGTTAACACTAGTCAACCCAAGATTCTTTTAAAGCACAGTTTGTTTATTTGACTTATTTGGGGTTTGCCAGTGGATTTTAAGAATCTGTACACACACACACACACACACACACACACACAATTTTATGAGCACTTTTTAAGGTGATTGTGATGGTGTGGAATTGGTTTGTGGGTGTCTTTGGAGGGTTCATGTTGCTTGAAGCTAGGCTGCCCGTGTAGCAGCAGAATGTTGAAGAGATGGGGTTCAGTGGGATTTGCTTGGGTTGCTGGGAATAGCTGATGGATGGGATTAGAGTAGTTCTCAGACTCTGCACTATTTCTTGTTTGACTCAGTTGTCTTAACAGGGCTCCTCCGACTCTGACTCTGACTTCGTGGTTCACTATGTAACCTTCACGCTTACTCTGCTCTTTCTACTGTGATTCGCCATTATGTGACTTAGCCAGTGGGGCCTTTACTGGTACCAGTGCCATGTTGTTTGGACTTTTAGCTTTCAGATCTGTGAGCTAATGAAATTGACAAATCTAGACTGACATAGTCTATCACCCGATGATGGTTGATCTCTCATTGTCTCGGTTTAGAATTTCCTAAGAGATGCATCTTTGGGTGTGCCCGAGAAGGTGTTACCAGAGAGGCTTACCTGAGCAGAGGAGATCCACCCTAATGTGGGTAGAACTTTCATGGGGACTGAGGCTCTAGACTGAATATAGAGGGTATAAAGAAAGTGTTCTGAGCATCACTATTCATTGATTTTTCTTCTTCCTGACTGCAGGAACAATTTCATTGTCCTTATACTTCTGTAGCCCTACTTGCTGTCCATGTTGGATCATAATCCCTCAGACCATGAACATACTCCCCGAATCCCTGTCCTTTCTTTAAGCTGCTTTTATATTGGTATTTTGTCACATCATTGAGAAAAATAAAACACCCCAAGTCCATAGCCTATATTAGGATTCATCTTCAATATTGTACATCCTACAGATTAGAACAGATGTATAATGTGATTTACTATTATGGAGTCAGAATATTTTCAGTACCTTAAAAATATTTGTAAGCCTAGCCATTCTTCCCTCCTTCCTGTCTAGTTTTCTAAAAAGCTACTAACCTGCCTACTTATGCCTCTACTAGTCTGTATCCCAACCAGTCATAAGTGGGAGTTACTTCTGCTCCACCCCTCACCAGCAATCCATGTTATCAGACTTTTGCATTTTGGCTATTCCAGTTGCCTGTCTACTTTTAACATTAAATAAGGCCATGCCTTTGAGTTGCCCAGCTTCAAGCCTGGTCCCTTCACCCATCTCTAGCAGCTAGTGCCAAGACATAGTTCAAGTATTGCAAAAGAAGAGAAAAGGAAGAGAAGAAACGAATGGAGAGAAACTATTGATCCTTCAGTGTTTGGGTCGAGAATCCATAATGCCCAGCACTGTTTGTGGTGGAGATCCTAGCTCTATATTCTATAGGAACTTTCATAATACAAAGGTGTGCAGGGCTCTGGCTTTTTGATTTTCAGGGAAAGAAAGGAAAAAGAATGGGATGGTGTGTGGAGAACAAAAGGAAAGGGAGGAGAGACAAAGAAAAAGAACATGGAGTGGGACCTGGTCTAGACAGGCATGTTTAGGCAGGGTTTCCTCCTCAAGAGCATTGTCTCTGCTCAGAATGGGGAGGAGGGAGGCGGTGGTGAAAATGTATCTCCGGTTCCTCTTTCTTTTGTGTCTCTGGTTTACATTATACTCATCCGTTTAGTGTTGTGCTGTATCCAACTTTCACACAAATGCACATGGATTAGTTGCAACCAGACCACTTGTACCAATGATAGCAAGGCTTAGGACATACACTTCTGAGTCACATTCCAAAGGTTAAGATGGACCTTTGAGAAGCATCAGGGCCGTACCATTTGAGGAGAGTAGCTGAGAGTAAGTACATCATCTTTAACTGCTTCATCTCCCATTGCTCATTCTTTTTTCTAATGTGTAGATAGGAGAGATGTTCACCACAGACAACAGTGCTGTGCTTTGCAGACCTGTGTTCAAGATCCTAGGGAAGTGTGTAAGCAGGGAAATGCAGCCTTTGAAGCCTGAGCCACAGCTTCTCCTTTCAGACTTTGCAGCCAAAGGAGTGTCCGTGTCGCCAGAGTTATGGATGGGTGGGATGACTTCAACATCCAATTGCAACAAAACCATTGCTAGAGTTTGTATATACATTGTGTTGAAAATAATCTTTTGACTAAATTTCCTGATAATGTACAACTTTGAATAGGTCATTTTATGATTAGGACAAGGCTATTTTAGAATAGATCAAACTGTAAGAAATGAGTAGATTTAAAAACTGACTTTTAGCCTATTAGTAAATTATTTATGAGATAAGCACAAAAAGGAACTCCATGATCCATTGCTCCTTTATAGGAGTATTTACAACAGGCAAAAATAACTAATGTATGCTATACCCAGCTTCAGATTACAACAAGTTCTCTCCCCCAGCTTCCTTTTCAAGTCAACCTAAACTTGAGTTAAACATCATTTAGAGACATTAGCTATTGAGATTCTTTGGTGCTTTTCAAAGGAAAGAGCAAAGTCTTCTAGAGTGACCATGACATACTTAAGTAAATATTTTCCCCAAAGGTTCACTGTATAATTTAACTTGAGAAGATATGAGTAAACAAAGACCTGCTGCAATATTTTAGCAAGTAATTTACTATTTCCTCTGATTTGGAAAGCCCTTTAAACCACAAAAAAAATCTGCTGTGATTTCCCATAACACCACCTTTTCTGAAGGCTTTACAGCTTGGATAACCAATAGTGCTCACAAAATCTGTTAATCAATGGGCTATGGAGCCTTAGGGGAAAAAACACAAGTCTCTGCATTTTCTCATCTTCACTCTATCGGACTCTTGCTCCATTGACCCCTGAATGACTTCACAAGTAAGTTTACAGATCCAAAGATGTTTCCGTGAACAGGATTCCAACTCTAGTAAAAGTGTGTGTGTGTTTAAGTCAAGATTTACTTTGCATTAAGAGCTTTAGGGTTGGCCTAGAAGAGTGATAAACAGGGTTATCTTACACTGGAAGGCAGCTCAGTCCAGTATTCTAGAGTTACTTATGAAAGACCTCTGCTGTCACCACTCAAAACTGAAGTAGATAGGCAAAAAAAAAAAAAAAAAAACAAAACCCTGGTAACTAAATACACACACAATGCTAATGTGCTATAGTGCAAAACCTCGGGCAGTCTCAGTGGCTACTATACAGCCACAGTGTCGCTTTGGGAAATCCCTAGAGAACAGCAGCATTTGGATGTATAACCTATCTTTCCTGCATAAGAAATCCCGGAATCTCAGGGTGTGAAATTTCTCACTGAGAAACAGCGGGACAAAGACACCTCTAGAATTTACATAAGTGTATGACAAACCCACGTTAACTTCAAAGATCCCATCATTCATTTCTTCTACTAGAGAATGGCAAAGAACACAAAGTGGCATCTGTTCTGCTAGCTTACTAAGAAAACACCTATGTTTCCCCACTACATTCTCTCATTACCTGTGAGTATTTCCACTTCTGGCATGTGGTAGCCACTGGCTGAGGCAAACCTGGCAGAATGGTTTCCAGCTGCTGGCTGATTAACTCCCGCACATCCTCCTCGCTGTGCTCCAAGTGTGTAACTCCAAATGGAACAGTGGTGTGGATCACCAGGGAAGGCCCAAATTCCGGCGACTCTGCAGCATGAGGAGAACAGAAAGATGCACCTTAAGGTGGGGGGACCTGGAAGCACAGCCCGGAGTTTGAATCCAAAGTTAGAAAGTGACCATAATAATCAGGCAGTAAATGGAGGAAAAACAGAGACTAAAGTCTGTAGCATATGTTCTGCTGTTTCTGAACCAGCTTCGGCTCTCCGGGGGAGGTGGTGGGTTTAAGGTGGGCTTTAGAAAGTACGTTGTCAGGTCTTGCTAAGTAACCGGAAGGGATGATAATGTCTTTAATACCTACTGCCCCGGATACAGTTAAATTTACTGGTATTTTTATCTCCCCTCATCATTGAATTGTAAGCCTTTTTAAATATATGTATTCTATTTTTTAATTCTGAGAATGAAATAGATATTCACAAAATATTGATGTTAGGAAGACTGTAAAATATCTTACGAAAATTATAACAATTCTACATTCTGTTTAGTACCTTGGGAAAAAATTAAGTATTTCTTTGAAATCAGAATTTTCCTCCTAATATTGTTTCTTGTATCTATTGTGTGAATGTGACACAAGGTCTTGTTATGTAGCCCAGGCTGGCTTGAAACGTGAAGTTTTCTCCTTCACCCCACCCCCACCCTGAGCGGCAGGAGGATAGTTGTGCCATTATACTTCTTTATCTTTCAGTTGAAAACAGAAATAAAAGTCTTTTCCATCTATAACTCCTCATTTTTATTTGTCATCAAATTTGTTTATGCTGTACTTTTGTGATCACGCAAAGATATGCCTGAATCTTCAATTATTTAAAAGAACATAAGGTAACCAATAAAGCCTGAATTTAAAGGTATATAGGCAACTAAGCCATTAGAAAATATAATCTTGGAGAGAACATTAACATGAGTTTGGTTTAAATAATGCTGAAGAGACAGCTAGGAAGAATATATTAACGTATGGTAAGACACTGATGGGTAGGCAACTTGATCTAAAATGTGTCTGATTTTGAATTATAAAAGGTCATATTATTTGAGATATATTGATTCAATACTGTATATAAAAATAAAAGGTTGAATTGCATCATCCAACAACTTGGCATATGCTCAGCCTCTCTACACATCAGAGATTTAACTTTTTTCTGTTTTTTAAATTCAGAATAAGCTTGTACCTCCTTACGATTATAATGTAGCTCAAAGAACATACAAAGTAGCTGCTCCATAAAAGTAAGATACAGGATGTAGGCAATAAATCAGCTAAATCTGCAACATTTCTAGGTGTTGCTCAAATTTTAATCATGAGTTATTTTTTAATAAGTACTTCATTTTCCCGTTTCACTTATCTCAGGGAACCCTGTCTTCTGAATTTTAAAGATAAACGCAAGGGAATCGTCTCTAAATGCTACAAGCCTTAGGAGTACAGGCAGCGCTTCCACACAATCTCATGTATCATATGTGTGAGGTTGTGATATAAATGGAAACATTGTACTCTAACTGCCATGGTGAATCAGACTGTCCAGCGTTCACCTCAGTGTAGCTGGAACAACCTAACACAGCAACAGAAGAGACATCCCTGGGATTGCTGAATCCTTAATCTGTACATGCAGACTTTCCTGGCCCTGCACAGAGGGAAAGATTCATCAGTGCAAAACTCCCAAGTTCGTCAGGGGATGCTTCCATAGTGACAAATCCTTTGCGTGCTGCCTCCGTAGTGTGGTGGTTTAAAAGGTGAAAGCTAGCTGCCCACTGGTAGTTCTTTGCTTCCTGCTGCTGATGCAGTGTGAGCAGCTACTTAAAATCCTGCTGCCAGGACTTCCCCACCATGATGTACTGCATCCAGAACTGTGAGTCAGAATAGCCCCTTCTTTCCTTAAGTCCATCTGCTAGGGTAAATGATCACAGCAACAGGAAAAGTGCCTGTGACAGCAGGCATTATTTACGTGTCAGTTAATAAATATATTATATGTCAGTCAAAAAACTCATGAAGCTCGTTCACAATGGAGGAGCTCAATGCCATCCTCCATTATGTGGTACCAGTTTCTAGAGACAGAAAGATACACAGTCAATATTGTGAAGCAGGAGATTAGAGATCTGCTTGCCATCACTGGAAGGCTTCAAAGGGACACAAGTGCTGACCGTCAAGAGGTACTCTTTTCCAGTCACTAAGACTAGTAGTGGTGCATGACATCATCTGCTTATAGGAGAGCGATACAAAAAGGAATTTTACGACTCAAATTCAAATGGTTCTCGCATAAGAATGAGAGAACAGAGAATCCTGGTTGGGATTGGGATTGGACAGATTTTTGAGAATTTATATAAAAAATTAAGACTAAAGAAGAAGTATAAGAGAAAGTGATTCCAACTCCTAAGCTAAAAGGCACCTTTAGAAAATAAAGTGAAAAAAAAATACAGAGTCAACTAGAGTTTAAACACAACCAAGATTTGGAAAAGAAAAATTATAAAGAGGCACAAATATGTTACTAGAATTTAGGATAAAAAGGGAAGACAGGAGATGGCAATGGAGGAGGAGACAAAACATCACGTTTTCTTTCATAGGAAGATTGTAGACACGGGTATACATACATATGTATATGTTACTAGAATGCCTAAAAGAGACGTTGGGGGTTAAGACAGGGACTAGCAAGAATGGAGGATTCAGGATGGGAAAGGCAATGACAGGGCCAACAAAAGCTATGCACTGATATGTATGTGTGATGCTTTCAGGATGACATTTTTTTTTCCTTTTTTCTTTTGCATCCTACCTAAATAGTTAACAAAGAAAGCAAAATTGGAACTGAATAGTGTTGGGAAAATGTGATCCAGATGATGCATTAAGATCTGTCAAATGGTCGGGCAGTGGTGGTGTATGCCTTTAATCCCACACTCGGGAGGCAGAGGCAGGTGGATCTCTGTGAGTTCGAGGCAGCATGGTCTACACAGTGAGTTCCAGGACAGCCAGAGTTGCAACAGAGAAACCCTGTTTCAAAAAACAAAACAAAAAACAATCTGCCAAATAACCTTATGTGTAGTCTATCCTCTTAAATGTTACATTTGGTTTTGAATATAATTTTTTATATGTTGAAGTAGCTTTTGTTCATGCTTTTCTTTGAGTACATGTGGTTACACAAGCACATGTGTGGTCAAAAGACAACCTTGTTGGTCTTCAGGTGTCTTTTTCTTTTTCTTTTTTTTTTCAGTTTTGTAGATAAAAGCATTTCGATATCAATAGGCAAGGCTAAGAATAATACTAGAAAACTGATAAAGCAAATAATTTTTGATAGAAAAACATGATTCTGCTTATAATTCTAATTTCTGCATAAAAGAAAGTGTTGTCTTGCTAAAGTAGTAAAAAACCGAATTTAGTTTTCCAGTAGTAGGCTATCATAACAGCCTATATAATATAATATAAATATATAATATAATATAAATCCCTATATCGAGAGATTGGACAAGGTGATCTCTCGGTTTAATCTTCAAATGCTTTTAAATTGCAAAGGTATCAAAGAACATTAGTATGTGATAGAGCCTCAGATTTCCTATTTTAAAAGATTTTAATTGAATGAGGGTTAAGAGACTTGAGTTTCTGGATATTTAAAAAAAAAAAACATAGGAAAAGACAGACATCAATGCTAGCCAGGAAGACAGGAAATAAAACTCTTTGTATACATCTTGTGTATGGGGATTTCAAGGTTGCCATCCTCAGCAAGACTTGGCTTGTCCAGGAATGTACGGCTGCTGCCCTTGACCTACAATGACACGATTCAAGCTGTAAAATGCTCTGGTAAGGAAGCCTGAGTCTGTTCAGCAAAAGCCCCATCGGAGTAGCAACCACTGGCATGTTCAAAGAAAATGACAGTCTTGCAACCAACTCACTGGAGTTTAGTGATCTAAGGTTATCTGTAAGTAGCAGTTTTACCTTACAAGCAATATCTGGCCTCTTGATTTTTAGAAGCCCTGCCATCTATTAGATGATTGCAAGTCCCTTTGTTCTCATAAAACTCTGCATGTGTCATCTATCTGCCTTCTACCTTTTATTGGAGACAGGCTCTCTCTTTGTCTTGGAACTTTGCCACATAGGTCTGGTTCGCTGGCCGTGAGTTTACCGGGGTTTGCCTGTTTCCACCTCCCATCTTGTCAGTGGTAGGACTTTGTGGGATAGGGGCTTCCACAACACCCAGCTTTTTAAGTGGATCCCGGGCATCCAAAAGCAGTCCTCATACTTGTATAGCAAGGACTTTTTACCCGTAAGCCATCTTCTCTGTACCCATGTATTCTATTTTCCCCTAGTTTGGAAGTTTACATGTTTATTTGCAACTGCAAAAGACATCTGTACACTTAAATATTCATATTATCTCTAAAGTCAAAGTGAGTCAACATCTTTCTCCTTTTCTGAATAATAACAGACTCGCAAAGTATTTCATCTCAGCTCTCAGCTATGTGCTCCCATTGTTCAGGAGTAATTCTACTCTTTGGTTTTGTTCGACACTGCAGTGCTTATTCTTATCCATCCAAGCTTCCTTCTTGGATATCAGATCCTCCCACCAGGCTTATTTGCTGTTTCCAAAGTATCTTATTTTAAAGTCCTTAAATGATGACCCCTTACCCCTGGAAGTAGCCACTCTCAGTTTTTATTTCATAGAAGGGTCATCACCCTTATTTGTGAAATAGGAGTTTTGTTGGCATATAACAATACATTCAGCATGTTGTCACTATGGTGTTTAAACATGTGATTCCACAATGCGGGTTAGCATCTAGAAATCCGTCCTTAAACTTCATGCCATTGCAGGTAATTTTTCTTTTACAGACTTGGTGTTTTGCAGTTTTACTCAGATCTCCTGAAGTTCAAATTTTGTTTACTCTTCTATGGACTCACTGCATTTTCAGAATACAAGGACTTGGCTTTATCCGTAGCTGTGGAAAGTGCTTAGCCTCTGCTTCTCCCAATGTGTTCTCCTCTCCGTGCTCGATTTGCCTCCTGTGGGAATCCAGCTGAACACGCTCCCATCTTCATTTGACTTTAAATATTATTTCCTGTCTTGAACTCTCCATGCCAAGTTCTAATACATTTCGTTCCTGATTCACTTATTCACCAGTTCACCATTTCCCCCACACCTCTGTTATTTCATGTTTAATTTGTCCTTTGAATTTCAAACTTACATTATTTTTCACTGGCAAAAGTTGTACTTGGGTCCTTTTGAAGCTCCATGGTCCACTTTGCCAGTCTCTTTCTACTCAGGCACACAACCAGTGTTCTTTCATTTTTAAAGCACATTCAACAGGATTATTTGTTTCATAGGATAGGGTATTCCTAAATATTTAGGCTTTATGAAATTGGGTATGATTTTTAAAAAAATTATTTGGCTGACTACTAATAAAGGAGGTATGTGCCTTTGTGTGCTTTTTAAAGGACACACATTTTTCTATATTTACATGTTATATACACACATTCACGTAGACACACATCATTATTTGGAGGGGGGGTCCTAGGGGGTCCTACAATTTCCTTGAGGCTTGAGTTTAGCATGTTCCTTTGCAGATTTGCTTTTATTTCTGCTAGATACTTGTGGGTAATATTGCCTATGACCACTTTAACAAGATTCATGCAGTCTCTGGCAGAATGAATTCTGGCAGCAAACCTGCCTCAGGGTAGATCTGTGGTTTGGGCATCTCAGGGGAGATCTTCCCTTTTTTTCTTTTTTTCCCTGTGTTTTTCCATTCTACTTGAAGACAGGCATGCATCCCAGCTGTGTTGTTCTGACAGACAGGACATATCTGACACAGAGAAATTCTTAAAGATGTAAGAGTGGAGGACTTAAGCTAAAGCTTTGAGATCATAAAATAAAGAAGGCAATTGTTCTTGAAAATAAGGCATAGAAATACTTATTCAACCAAAAAGAAAATGAATTGTCAACCAAGAAACACAAAGGAAACTAAAAACACAGTCAATACATTAATTAAAAGAAAACCCTGATCCCAACTTCAGAATCTGGCTGTTTTACTTGTGATTTCTTTCATTGACCAAACTACTGTAATGTTGATTTTACATACACACACACACACACATTCACACACACACACACACACACACACACACACACACACACACACACACACCACATTTATAGACACAAGTACACATACCAAAATAGAGACCATTCTTCCATATGATCATAAAGAAAATGCACAATGTTCACCAATCATACTTATTTTAAAACTTCCTGGTTCTGGTCATGGCACAGCTACTCAGGAGGCTGAAGCAGAAAGATTGAAACGCAAGACTCAATGCAAGCCCAGGTGACTAAATGAGACTCTGCTTCTAATTAAGAAAAAAGATGCTGAGTGTATTGTTCAGTGGCAGAGTACTTGCCCAGCACGAAGATCACTAATGCTCAACAAATTCCCTCAAGAGTCATACAGATTTTCCAATGATTTATGTACTATAATATATCATGTTAATCGGTACAATTAAGTAAAGCGTGGTGATTTCAATTTATATTAGAGACATCCATTGTCACTTAACATAAATTTATAAGAAATAAGAGATAACATGAAGAAGGAGACTTTATCAGAATGAGATAAAATATCTTGTGTATTGTTTTAATTGGATTTTAAAATGAAATGATATAGACTCTTATAGTAACATTTAAAACATGGTCCACTGCAATAATATAAAAATAGGTAAGAGAATTATAAGTAAGTAGGAAAATTATCTGATTAAAAAGTGAATTCCATAAAAATTAACCAAATTAAAACATCTTGATATGAAGTTGATTTCTCTATATTTAAGAATAATTATTAAGTAGATTAATGAATTGATTCTATAAAATTACTTGAGACCCGACAACTAGGTCTAAAGGTAAAATTCAACAATGATGATATCTGATTTTTTTTTGGTGAAAAAATCAAACGAAGACTTTGTAATAGTTAAATGTGTGATACAGCTACATAATTAAGGTAGTTTGGTATATTTGATAATCATAGACAGTTAATGAGGATAATAGTCACCAATAAACTTCTAACCTGTGTTAAGTCTGTAGTGTAGTCACAAGAACGCAAAGAGTGCATTTAGTTCAGGAAACCCGAGCACATGGAAAAAATTAACTCTAAGGACTCTTTCTACTTCTTGTCATTTCTGATGTCCTATTTTGAAATCTATGTGGGATGCAGATCCTTAAGTAACACAAGATTCCTGTCCCCAAATTTTCTCATAACTTTGCACTAAAAGCCAAACTCCTTATTCACATGCAAATGCATCAGAGAGTTTTCATCTGGTAGATTTTATTTTTGTCCACAGTAATGGACGGAGGTTGGGTTCCCCCAAAATCAGCTCTGAATTTCATCTCAGAAAAAAGCAGAGGACTAGAACAACTTAGGGAGCAGCAGATACAGCTGTGGGCCAAGAAGAAAAGGAAGTAGGTGCAAATGATTCTTTTTCACTGGTACAAGCAGATGCATGTTCAGTGAAGTGTCTGGCACCTCAGGACACATGACTGAGGCATTTCAGGAAGGCCTATTTCAGAGAGGAAGAGACAAAGCATGTACAATGTTATTGCAGAACCACTAGCCACTAAATGGAATCACATCGGTGGTGTAAGTGGGTTAGGCTTGTTTGAAGTACTACACAGCAAGATGAGAGGCACACAGCAGTAATTTTCCTTCTCTCCACGTGTGTGGAACTGTCAATTATTCTCATCCTCTTGCCTGAAGGGCTTTTCTTAACAATGTAGCTTTTCTATAAGGCTCAGGGACCCAGCACAAACTCTGACAGAGAGGAAGACAATCTGTAAACACCAAGGAAACTCTACTTCCTTCTTGATGAGAGAATAACAGAGGAAAAGGAAGGGAGTAAAGCAGGGCAGGGACAGAAACTCCAGCAGACTGACACATGCTTTTCAGGCCTGTTTCTCTCCCTCCTCGCTTTTCCAGCAGGTCAAATGTGCATATAGCATTCTGTCTTGGCATCCTGCCTCTTGGCAGCATGCTGCTGTTCTGTGCCTACTGATGGTCCAAAATCAGGAACAGGGGGACACTTGTAGGTTTATTTACTTTAAAAAGTATCAACCGAAAGCTAAAATTTGGCCCATCTTGTCCCAGACAAGTCCAGTACCTCCAACTCTGTCTACGGCTAAGATTTCTATAGTAAGTATTTATATCAATTCAATATAAGCTTATGGTTTTAACAGGAGTACAAAGTTCTGAGATTAAGTGCTTCTCAAAGGGACTGGGCATGGAGCAAAGATGGCTTTATAGGCTTCCCCCTTACCTATTTCATTTTGTTCCATTATCTTTTGAAGAAAATATGGGTTTTGTTTTCTTCCATGTTGTTTCTCTGGGGATAGATTCTACAGATATTAATCGATAACAGTACCCAGTTTAAATGCCCCGTGAAAACAGAGGAAGAGAGTGGAATGGACAGCTTTATTTGGGAGACAAATGTAACAACTTCCAAAGAAGTGATTGAAGAAAGCAAATGGCCCAAATGGAGTCTTAAATATAAATGAGTAGGGAAAATTGTGCTCTTGTCGGCAGGCAATCAGACATGAAAGTTACCCGACAAGTCCTTACTTCTCTTTTAAAGACAAACTACCTATCACAAAGGGGGAAATGATAAGACTAGAAATGGCAGCCTTTTAAATGACAGGAAATTCAGCTGAAGTTCAGTGTCCTTTGCCTCCCTTTCCTACAGAAGGTTATATTTAACATTTATTAGGAAACTATGCTATACCAAGACTTACAGAAAATCCTTGACTATAATTTTCTATCTTAAGAAATATTATACGATCCATTTAACATGGACACCCTGAGTCCTTCCTTCTGCTCTGTGCAGAGCTGAGGAACAGAAGCTGAAAGTGCACCAGAAATTATCATCTCCTCACTCATTGGCTGAATGACTTTCAGCTGGTCATGATGTTTCTGTGAGTCCCCAGTGGGGTATTCAATACTATGCACTAATATTTACTCGAGAAAACAACAGCATAATTGTTTAGACCGACATATTCTTGAAATGCCATTTTTAAGCAAATTCAAAAAGTCTCTAGTATGATTGTAAAAAGAGAAGGCAGGATGAAACCATTTTTGCTTTTAAACCGCATTTGTTTAAGTGGTAACGCTGTAAAAATTATTCAAATATGATCAAAGGGGAAAAGCAATAAGTAACTTTCTGTTTCGCGACCTGACAGCTCCATTATCCATCGATAGTTGTGCTAAATGGCTCGTCGGGTTTCCTTTCTGAAATACTTTCCCTTCTGCGATACTTACTGACAATATTAATGTGGAAAAGTAAGCCAACTATAACCATCATTTTTTTTAAAACTGGATTTGTATACTTAAAAAATATTACAGAGCTTTCTATCAGATCATCGGCATCTATCTAGTTTAATAATATTGGGATTACTGGAGTTTAGTATTTAATCTTTTACAGCTGGACATTTTTTTTCACAGCTTGCTACTATTACAAACAATTTTGCAATGAACATGTTTATTCTTCCAGAGACTGAATGTCTTGTCCTGAAATTCATATACTGGGATCTAATCCCCGCCGTGATGGTATTGGGAGGTATGACTTTAGGGGAGGTGATGAGGTCATAGAGCAGAGCCTGTGCATGGCCGCAGTGCCCTTTGGAAGGAGATTGCCTCTCTACACTGTGTGAGAATAAGGAGAGATGACAGTTGTCTGAGATGGGAAGTGAGTCCTTGCCACATACTCAAGTGTCTTGTGTCTTGACCTCATACTTCTCAGCCTCCAGAACGGGAAGCAATTTGCTCTTCATAACTTATGTACAAGTCTAAAACAGTTTGTCACAGGAGCCAAAACAGACTAAGTCCTATCTCTTTGTTGCACTTTTGTTTAGCCCCTTGTAGGGCATATTTCCTAGAAGTAGAATTGCTGAGTCAAAGATTAAGTATGTTGGGGCTGGAGAGATGGCTCAGTGGTTATGAACAGCGGCTGCTTCCCCAGAGGACCCAGGTTCTATTGCCATCATCCATATGGCAACCAACAACACTAACAAACCTGTAACTCAAGTTCTAGGAGATCCAATGGCATCTTCTGGTCTCTGAGGGCATCAGGCACAGCGTGCATAGACAGACATGCAGGCAAAACACCCACACACATAAATAAAAATTAAAGAAAGTTAAAAGAAGAGTAAAAAGGGATGTTTTTGTTCCTTATTTCATTTAGGACATTGATAAACATAGGGTGGTGCTCTTAAACATTTATTGCATTGTATGAAAATGTCTATTGTCTTCTCTGCAGACCGTAGACAGGTACGTGTGTTTAGAGATCAACACCTACTTGCTTTACCCTTTTTTTTTGTTGTTTTGTTGTAGTTGAAATCTGGACTTTATTGAGCTGGGTACACATGGCAATTGGGAATTAATACAATATGAATCTACCCACAGCTCAACAGAGTCCAAGGCCGATGATCTCCAACCTCTCAAAACACCATGCAACTTTTTCTCTATAGTTTCACATTCACGTATTCGGATTTCTTGTTCCGAAGGAATAAATTACAATTCTTTTAAACCACATCTTAGCACTTTCACTAATCAGTTAATTCATCTGGGGTTCTAACTAGGTGACATTTTTAACAATTTATAATTTATAGAAAAAGTATTCACAAACATCTTTAGATCCCCTCTAAAACTTATTTTATACAGCAAAAGTATCAAAATTCCTGTTTTAAAAACATCATATGTTTTAATGATTTGCACACTTAGAACACAAGCTCTCACATGCAGAATACCCAGGAAGGCTGACACACTGACCTGTGGGCTCCAGCTGTTCTAAACGTTGGCTCAACATTTTATATTCTTCACATAATGGTGGCCCATTGGATATACGCGGTTATAAAGCAAAGCTCATTTATTAAAAACAGGACGGAGGTGAGATGTAGTGGTGATGCAGATTACAGCTGCCTGAAAGAACTTCATCTGGGGTCTATGGTGGAGTTTGCCCTGTGTTCTTCCCCAACACCCAAACCTCACTAGGGGTTAATTTTCTGCAGTTAAAGAAAGTTATCCATAAAACTGGGTTGATTGGTGTTCATTATTTTTTTTTCTATTATGTTTGAGAAGTGCTATTTTACATTTTTGATGCCTGGCTCAGGGTCTGGCAAATGGTAAGTACTTGACAACTGTTGATTGTTTAGATGATCAATCGATGAATGAAGGAATACTTTAGCCATCATCTCCCAAGGAGTATGAGTGGATACAGCAAGCTTTCCCTATGTACTGAGTAAACAGTATGGATGAGCAGAGATGGTCTGAGCTGAAAACATTTAAAATCCATGGCACTGAATGCTTGCAGCCCAATAGTCACATCCCCGGTGCTGCATGTGACCCTCAGGAGCATTCCCATCACTGAGCAGGGAAGACTAGCATTCTTAATTACATCATTTTCTCTTTCCTTTTCCTTCCCCCAAACCCTCCCAAGTTTACTCTCTTTCAAATTCAAGGCCTCTTTTTCTTTAGCTGTTGTTATATATATATATGTATATATTAAAAAAAAAAACTAACATATCTACAAGTTTCTCTTCTGTAAAAACTCTTTGGGCTCTTTAACTTGTTTATGCTAGGTCAGCAAACACTAACAAATCTGTAGATGTATGCATTTGCCAATTTAAATAAAGGCTTCTAGGAAAGGAAGTTTTAAAACGAATGCACATGTATATTTGTAATCCTTGTTATCCAAAGCTACATATGTTTGGATAGATTGTGTTTAACAAGGCACATGGACATCCTCTAAATAGTTCTGTATAAGATAACCATTATGATGGGCATTGAGTTAAATATAAACACGTTGGAAAAACCCCACACGATGAGATGAAATAAAGCGCAGAATTCCAGTTTCAGAAGATGTTTTCCTGAAGTGCCCATGTAACAAAATGTACACAAGCTTGGGAAGCAATTTTACAGTAAATTATGGGAAACTATTCACAGAGAGTGTAGCCAGCTCAGAAAGTAAATGATAACATTCTCCAGTAATTCAACCTCCTTGAGTAATAAACATGTTATTTCCACCACATCTGTGAGAGCTGGAGCGAGGTGTGGCAGAGAAGCAGGAGGATGGAGATAGGGGCTGGGTTGGAACACTGGGGACAATTTTCTACAGAAAACTGAACATCTGCAAGTCCCACTGTTGAAAAGCAATTTCTCTGTGATAAAACAGTCTATCTTAGAAGGAAGCTCATTAAGATCCAAGATGTTCTAAAAAGGGTGGAATATCTATTCATTCCATTCTGTAAGGAGATCTCTTAAAAATCAGAAAGTAAACAATTCAAAAGCTTCAGGAAGTCCCTGAAACTGACCAGGTACACCATGTTCCTCCCTCCCCAAGCTTATACAGGCAGTAAGGACTGCTGAGAAACACCCTCAAACTATCTGAGTTGCCTGGCATAGGCTCAGACTGACTGAGCTGACCCGAAGAGACAACCTCCAACCTGTTGAACCAACTGTGAGTTGTGCAGTGCCCTGTGGGTTTCCAGCTTTTGTGACCTGTTACCCATGCTGGTAGGCTTTTTGTGATCCAGCTGTCTTTGAGTCATTTCTGTTCCTTTTACCTATTTTCTTATAAATAACCCCAATAAAACTCATTGGTTCAGGCAGTTAGATTTTAGTGGCATCCTTACTTTAATTAGAAAGTTTTCCCCTATCTTGGGTGAGTAGACATTTGTCCACATCTCCTCAGGAATGACACCTATGATATAAGTAGATATAAGATCAAGGCATTCAGCAGTTGCTTACAGACCTTACTACCAAGCTTGTCTGTTTTTGGTTTTTTAATTCAGAGTGTACAACTTTCCCTCTTTATATTGCCCTTTCCAGACATGGTCACAGTCCCAAGCCTACGGTCCCTGACATGCTATGAATTCTTTCTCTCTGAAGACCACTTCTCTCTGCAGTGCTGAGCCTGCCTGCTTCCTCATGCTCTAACTCCGGAAGCATGGCTCTCTCCCTTTCCCTTGTCCACTCTCTCCTTGCAGCAGCTGCTGAGAGCCCTAGTTAGCCTCATTGTTTTCTCTCTCACACCCTAATAAGATTATCCTTGAGCTTCTTTCTAAGACCATTTATTTGTTTGTTTGTTTATTTAATTTATGGTTTTTGAGACAAGGTTTCTCTATGGTAGCCCTGGCTGTCCTGGAACTCACTCTGTAGACCAGGCTGGCTTCAAACTCACAGACATCCACCTGCCTCTGTCTCCTGAGTGCTGGGACTAAAAGCATGCACTACCACCGCCTCTTTCTAAGTCCATTTTAAGTTCTTTTATCTATGAGACTAATGAGATGCAAAAGAGACCCAACATTTCCCAGTAACATTCCCAGTTGCCCTGAATTTTACTTTATATCTTTAGCGTATTGTAGAAAATTAGATCTGACCATCTTCTTTAGGAAGCCAGAGACTCCTTCTTCTGGGCCTCATTTTTCTTATGTGTAAAGGAAAGGAGGTTTTAAAAAAGTTCATTCTTTTAAGATTCCACTTAGCTTTAACTTTCTAGAACTCTTTGAAATTATACACATTTTTAAAAATCCATTCCTCTGTTGGTGTACATGTAGACTCTTTTCAGTAATAAAAAAAATGTTTGTAGGGAAATGGATGCAACCAGGAATAATCATATTAAATTGTCAGCCTCAGATGGACAGGTATTATATGCTTTTTCCTATTTGTGGGTCTTGGATTTTATATAGATACATAAAACCATATATGTAATATGATAGGAAAGTAGAATTGAAATTGTCTAGGGAATAAGAGGGGCTAATGGAAGTGGATATTAAGAAAAGGGAGCTAGAGAGATGGCTCAGCAGTTAAGAGCACTGGCTACTCTTCCAGAAGATGTGGGTTCAATTCCCAGCACCACACGACAGGTTATAACTGTCTATAATTCCAATTCCAGGGAATCCAACACCCTCACAGAGACAAAAAAGCAGGCAAAACACCAATGCACATAAAATAAAAATAAATAACATTTAAAAAAGGAGAAGGAGAGGGGACAGAGAAAAGGAAGTATGTACAAAGTATAGAGAATACTTCTATGAAAATGTTTTATGTAATTCAGTACCATCTAAAATTGATCTATGGCAATAGAATACACACACATATATATGCATACACAATAAAGACACATACATATGTATGTATAATTAGGTACCATTTGAGATGACGTTTGGGTATGGAAGCTTATCCTTTCTCTGATTTCTTTATACTCTCACCGGTGTGGAAGTTTCTGGTCCATGGAGACAGCAAAATGAAAATACTTTTATCTTATCATTCCCAATCCTTGAGTTTTCCCTGTGATTTTAATCTTACCCTCTGGACCACTTTGTGGTCAAATGAGCTATTTTATAGTATGGTGAGAAAAGGCACTAGATCACTGAAGAAAGCCTTGGTTGTTGACATACTATAGATACTTCATTTATGTGCTAAACGGATAAAATGGATAAAAAATTCACAAGTACCACACTTCTGTGGAAATCCATGTATAAGAAACACTAGCTTAATTAGTACACACAGGATTAGGAACCATTTAATTTTTAAAGATTTATGCAGGTGTATTCAAATTTATTTCTCAAATATTATCCTTGGTCACATATGTTAAGGAATAGATGACTTTGTGTGAGGGAATTCTGGGTCTCTTGAGATTCCTAGTTAACGAGTTCTCTTCATGATTTCTGTCAGGAATCTTGGTGTAATTAACAGGAGGAGGAGGACAAGGCTTCTAGAGTTCCAGGACTTCCTATGCTGGGAATGGTGCTGGGAATGGTG
Organism: Cricetomys ansorgei; assembly: GCA_026225945.1. Taxonomy (NCBI): domain Eukaryota; kingdom Metazoa; phylum Chordata; class Mammalia; order Rodentia; family Nesomyidae; genus Cricetomys; species Cricetomys ansorgei. Next base: position 17,883,695 of record JAMJFZ010002601.1, read on the forward strand.
ATGGGAATGGAATTGGAGTTTAGCAATAGAGGTATGTACTGAGGATTTGATGAACCCAAATCTGAGAGAAAGGCAGAGGAAGCAAATGAAATTAGAAAGACTATGTGATGTCATACACTGATCTTTTAAGAATGAAGTTTAAAATCTACAATTTTCATCATACAAATGATAGAACATACAACAGGTCATAGAGGAATATTGAAGAGAGGGGTGCAGTTTCCAATTTCAGTCAATCTCAGTATGCTATATGGTAGGAGGTGGGGCAGGCACTAAGTCTCCATGGGGTGTTTTATTAGGCTCTATGGGACAGAAATTTTTATTTTTATCAGAAAAAATTAATATACTGGAGAAAAATCTGAGGCTGATGTCATGTTTTTACTTAATTTCTCAACTTCAGCTCTCTCCCATAATAATAATAATAATAATAATAATAATAATAATAATAATAATAATAATAGTTATAGGGTGTTGTAAGGATTAAATGAAACAGACCATCTAAAGAGCTTAGCACAGTAACTGGTTCAGAGACTATTCTAATAAGATAATGACTACACAATTTAAAAGTGAGCAACATCTCTCTTTCTCTGTGTGTGTGTGTGTGTGTGTGTGTGTGTGTGTGTGTTTTGTGTTTGGGCACATGTATTTGTATGCATGCATGTGGAGGAATCCAGATGTCAACATTAGGTGTAATTCCTTAGGTGCTATCCACCTTGAATTATTGAGACAGGGTCTCAAAGGGCCAAAGGCTGGAACCCGCCAAGTAGGCTAGGACCCACCTGTCTCCGCAGACTCAGCACTAGGATTACAAGTGCACATAACTATACACACAGAGCCCTTTCAGAAGGTAGGTTCTGGGGATGCATCTCAGGTCCTCATGCTTGCTAGGGAAGCCTTTTAACAACAGCTATCTCCCCCAACTTTATGTTTTTTCCAAAAAAGACAATGCTTCTTTGAGACATCATTATTTTGACTCTACAGACATTGCATTGCATAGAATTTAAAATAGATACCTTCAAAATCCCGTTGAAACAAAATAGAGACATCAGATAGAATATTATTAAGATTTTGTTTATAAGAAATCTGAGCTTTTAAAGCTTCATATCGGGATATACTTACATATTCCTTTTTAAATATAAGCACCAGGAGAGTACAAGCTTGGCTGTCTCTTTCACCTAGACACCCAGAACAAATACCTACAGCTACAGTGCAATAAATTCTTAATAAATATATGTATGACTGATGAATTCCTTATAGAATCATAAATAATTTGGGAGTAAAAAGAGCATACACATTCCTATCCTTATGAAGATCATCTCTCTAATGGTTCATATATTCTGATCTTTACCTTTAAAAAGTGATATATAATTCTTTGAAAAATAAAATAATAATTAAAATTTTATAAAATAATTTTCTAAATGATCATTTTGTCAATTATATTAAAGTTCTTTGTAGAAAAGGATTTGAGAGATTTGTGAAAGTAAGACATGAATAATCTAATATATAACTAATACTAAGCCAATATATGAGGTTTATGACTGAGACATATCTTTGGAGTGATTTTTGCATTCTCTGGCAGGGATAATCATACTTTACCAAACATCCCATGATCTGTGAGAATTTACCTCTCTTTGGCAGGAGCCATTTTGGTCAGTGGACTATGAGGAGAGAGGTGCTTACATCTGGGCCAAGCCTAGTGAAAATGGTTGGATTTTCTTCCATTCACCCCACCCCAATGTTCCAGATTTATAATTCAGGTGGCAGAGCTATTAGCAGATTTGTCTAACCTCCATCAGGCTACATAGCCTTAGGGTATGAACTCCTAAGGCCTTTGTATATTTTAAATTTTGGGGGAAATGTTCATTAATTACCCTAACTAGTACTCAAGTACATAACTTTAAAATGATGCACTTTGGGGAAGAATGGACTTCAAGGAAAGCATCTTATGTTTCATAACTGAGCTAACCAAGTTATATCTTTTTGTTTTTCTCTCTCCTTTTTCAATTGGATTTCATTTATTAATTATTAACTGAGTAGCATGCTATTGAGAACATCCTATATGTTAAGCACTATCTCAAGTGATGGAGGATATAAGGCAGAGCAGACAGATCCACCCATGGACCCTTAAATTTGAAGATAAGTTAGATACTAAACAAAGATCTCATGGCTACATATATAATTATTGTCTCAATTACTTTTTGTGGCTCACATTTCAAGGTATAATGGCAGGGAAGTCATTGGCATGATATTGAAGTAGATATTCTCATTGCACCCACATGTGCTCAGCTCATAGTCTCCTTTTATATAGTCAAAGATCCCAGCTCAGGGAATGGTGCCACCCACAATGGGCAGGTCATCTCATCTCAATTAACCTAATCAAGATAATCTTTAATAGACATGCACAGAGATCTGTCTCCCAGGTGAGTCTAGATCTGTGCAAGTTGGCAATTGAGATTAACTGTCACAGTTACTAAAAATTAAAATACAGTCTGCTATTTAAGAGAACAGTAGGAAAACTGAATTAAATAGAGAATTTAGAAATGGCTTCTGCTAGAAATGGTGATGCACACTTAATTCTAGTACCGGGTAGGTAGAGGCATAAAGATGACTGGAAATTCAAGGCCAGCCTAGTCTACATAGGCCAGCCAAGATTGCATAGCAACACCCTGTCTCAATAACTAAACAAAAGAAACAAAAACAAATCAAAATACATAGCCTCTGTAGAAGGAACAATTCAACTTCAACAGTCTACAAGAAAATTATTGAAATGGAAAAATTTACAACTGGTTAAGAAAGCGTGTGACAGGGCAGCTAAACTGACTAAGATATGAGGAGTTGGTGAGGTAGACACACGCTGAATCAGAGGTAGGCAAACCTTTTGTTTTTTTTGTTGCCAAATCCTTCCCACACTTGTAATAATCGTATTGAGGCACAGTCACACCCATGTCATTACATAGTATAGCTTGAATTACACCAGGAGATCCAAGTAGCTGCTTCTTAGGTTGTACGGCTCACAGAATCTAAAGTATTTATCATCTGCCATTTGTAGAAAAAGTTCTGTGTCCCCTATATTAGATCACTTAATCCAGTGTAGGACATGTTAAGGTTCTGAGGTTTAATCTGACATGCAAATCAAGGTGTTATCGGGCTTTCAATAGGAAGCGAGTGGCATGGATGGATATGGGCTTTGCGAAAACAGTTCTGGCTTCACGAAGAAGGGACTGGAGTGGGTAAGGATACAGAGGCATGGCAGTGAAACTGACAGTGAAGAGATGAGAGCTCAAAGTCTACTTTGGAAGCAAAGTCCATAGGATTTAGTCACATGTTTTTCACTGACATAAAGGAAAGGAAGAAATCAGAGACATGTCTTGAGTTTTGCCTGAAAGAGCGAGAAGACTGGTGGCTTCATTTTCCAGAAACCTAGAAGACTGGGAAAGAACGGACAGAGTACAGGACTGTGAATATGGGCAGTCGGTCGTTAGCAAGGAAGAACAGGTATGTGTCATGAAAATAAAAATGAATAAAGCAATTTTCACAAATATTTCTGATTTGTACTTTTGTCCAGGGATGGAATAATTTTTCCTAGCATCAATTCCTTTTTAAAAAAAAAAAAAAAAAACTCCATAGAGTGACATTAAGTGGGACTGTATATATTTCTGGATCTGCTTAAGAGAAGTTTTGTCCTTTGGCTAAGACCTCCCAGGCTTTATGAAAACATCTATTTATCCTGGGACAACAGGAGATTTTCAGGCCATTACAGCTCTTACTTGCACTGCCAAAAGGAAAAACCAGAAGGTTTCAATGGTCCTTTAATTGGGCCTTACTCAGGTCCCTAGGGTAGAGGCCTTAACCTAACTCACATTTGGATTTTAGGAGCTCGGTTGTAGTTCTCTTTCCACACTATGTAAAAAAGCCCAGGTTTTCTATGACGGCAGTCCACTAAAATGCTCCATTTCCCTCAATACTTACCAGTGTTACTAAGTCACCCTTTATTATATATTGTTATTCTTGCCTACTCAGCACTGTGCCTGGTATGGAATTTTGTGTGTTGAGTGATGTTATGACTGGCATGTTTTCCTGAATTGGGCAAGATTTTTTTCCTTGAGACTGTGGACTAGTTTGCCTCTAAGAAGATGACATTGTCACTGTAGTTGCTGCATGGTTTGTCTCAGCTTTAGATCTGTCACTGTTCAAAAGGATCCTGTGAAAAGATGAAATAGTATCTCTTGGTTAGAATAGATCAAAAGTTTTGCTTTAGTTCATTTGGTTCATTACAGGGAAGGCTTTGTTTTGATATTATAAAATTTTGAATTTTAAAATCTGAGACCAATCAGATGGTGAGGTTATTTAAGCTAGTGTTCAAATGTTCCTGGAGAGGAATATTGCTGCAGAGGAAATCAACCAGGCCACGGCGGACATTCTTATCTTCTTTCCCAATAAGATGGATGGAATTGTCTTTCCTCTTATATTTTTGAATTTTAAAAGATTAAAGATTTATATATGAGTATGTGGGCAAAATTCTTCAAAGAAGAAATTCTCCAAAGAAGAAATTCTCCAATCCCAAGAAGCAACTATTAGGAAAATAAGCGGTGGGGAGACAAACAGGGATTTTGTTTTTAATAAAAAAGAGAATTAGGCTCAGTTGAACTCAGGTTGCAGTGACCTTCCTGACCCTACTAAGTAGTGTAAGGACATATAGCAATAGCAACAAAGGGTTCACTAGTAACACATAGGAGAGAAAGGCATTTCAGTGAGAAAAACGATACATTTTTAATCTCAAGGATGCTACGTTATGACAATCATGAATTTGAAATATTTTATACTAAAGAATTCCCCTAGTCACACAGTTCAGTTATAAATATTAATGGAATTTCAACAGATTCTTTTCAGATTCTGATGTTTAATATTCATTCATATTTTGTAGGGAATTGTATGTCCTGGGTGGTACATGTGGATTCTTCTCATATAAGGGAGCACATATATGACATTGATAGGGGCAGTCACCATTGAAAAAACCAAGATCTGCACATGATTTTAGCAAATACATCAAAGTCTTCTCAGCTCACCTAATAACAAGAAGAGCACTAGTAATAAGGCACAGGACTCTTTAGGCTGAATTGAGTTGATAATGTCAAAAGTGACAAGAAGACGGACTAGTGATTCTGGGCAGTTAAAAATGCTGACATAAAGTTTCATGAAATGCAGTGAAGCAATTTCCTGTGGTAAGGTTCTGTAGTTAGACTTTGAAACTTGCTCTTGAAATGGTCTTAATCTTTGGAGCTGCTGGTGGCTCTCATCAGACAGTGCCTTATTCTCTGATAGTCTATACAGCCATCTTTAAAAAAAAGGCTTATTTACAAAGCATTTGAGATTCCATAAACAGAAAGAACTCTAACTTCTTGTGCCCTGAGTTTAACAACTTGAGATATTGTTTAGGTTCATTACATGTAAGGGCTGTCACTTTAACAAAGATAATATAACAAAGACACCCAACTTAGTGGTATTTTTGTCTCATTCTCAAAATGAATATGCTTACACAAATGATAGACTAATAAAATATGTTGTTTGTGACAATTATAAAAATAGCATTTACTATAGATATTCCAGTTGCTGTACTAGGGGTTTTACATATACTATTTTATTCAACCCTTATAACATTTTAGAGAGACAATAGCCTTGTCACACAGCATTTTGAAACTCAGATCAACTAAGAAACATGGTTATAGAGCTGTTAGTTGAGTCACATAAGGATGCTGGCATTCAATTGATTTTATTCCACAGAGAGAGGAGCAATATCACATGGGCCAACCCTAATTCTAAGTGCTGAATTACAACTTAACAGTAGGAGTGCATATTCCAAAGTCCACTTCACTATGCCGAATAACACTGGTTCTTGACTACCCATGAAATATATAATAAAGAGTCTATCACTCTCTAACATTGGATTCAACATGAACTCATTTATGAAAGATTACTATCTATGGCAGTTTGAATGAGAATGGTACCCAGAGGCTCATATATTTGACTGCTTAGTCCCCAGATGAACTGTTAGGGAAGGATTAGGTGGTGTGACCTTGTTGGAGGAGGTGTGGTACTGGGGGGTGGGCTCTGAGGAATCAAAAACCCATGTCAGGCCCAGTCCTCCTCTCTCTCTCTCTCTCTCCCTCTTCTCTCTCTCTCTCTCTCTCTCTCTCTCTCTCTCTCTCTCTCTCTCTCTCTTTTCTCTCTCTCTGCCCAAGGATCATCAGGATGTAAAGCTCTCAGCTACTGTTACTGCTTCTGCTCCAGTGCCATGCCTGTCTCCTTCACATCATGATGATCATGGACTAACACTCTACAATATAAGCAAGCCCCCAATTAAACAATTTCTTTTATAAGATTTGCCTTGGTTGTGGTGTCTCTTCACAGCAGTTAAGCTGCTACCCAAGATGACATTTTAATATTATTTTGGTATTCAAAAACAAAACTGCTAAAGTAAAGCAGAGAAACATCAACTTTATTGAGTTTATCACGTTTTCTAAGTTAAAATCTCAGCTGGAGCACAGTTGTTTTTCAATCAAATATTAAAAAGAAATATCTTTCACAAAGAGAACAGCAGGATCCTTTGAAGTGTAACTTTGGAAATTAAGGTCTACGTTACACGGCACCATTGAAAGCAGATGCATATTCCTCAAGGACCTTGGTGAAATGGTGACTGAGAATACCCCCTGAGAAAAAAGATTCAATAGGCTTCCAGATCATACTGGTAATACCCCATAGTTCAGTAGTCCCAATATTCTAGTCATTGAGCATCTAAAAGGGGGCTTCTACTCACTGCAATTGCCTGAGATTCATATATATTCTTTAGTGGTATTCAGATCTAGCAATTAAACAGAGAGTTCATTCATTTTCTATAATTTAAGGGTAACAGTAACAGGCCCCTAGCTTGCCCTTGGGATAAATAATTCATTGCCTAGTCATTTCTCTTCCTGGCCAGTTAAGTGGATGGTTAGTGCTAAGTTCCTAATTCTCAAATGCTATTTCAGAGCTAGGAGAGGGCTTTTAAGACTTGCATATGAGACGGCTATCTCAGAAAATATTTGCTAAGCACTGGATGGACACCCTTATGATCCTGTGATGACAATGTCTGCCTCTTGTTTTCAATATTGATCAAGATAAGAAGGACCAATGGACATATAGCATGTATGATAAGTGATGACATATATTTACAGTGACCACAGAACCTCTGATTTTGCTGAGAGCAGCAGGCTCTGCAGTCAGGACTTATCAATTCTGTGACCCATGAGATTCTTAGATTGATCTGAGGAGAAAATCTTGACAGTAAGGGAAGTGGTGAAATTGTTTCTGAAGGGCCTCTAGGTAAAGGAATGATCCCATCTCTTTTGGATAGTGTTGTCATGGTCACAGATAAAAATGGACCACAATGAAGACTTGTCAAGCTCTCATCCAGTTCAAGCCTTTGCTGTTTCCCAGGACCTGAGGCTCATAAGCTGTCTGAATTTTACACGATTTTACAATACCTATCTCAACTTCCAAGGTTTTGAGATGCCTCCAGAATGATGAAAACCAGGCACTTGTCTGGGAAGCTGAGCAGCACACATTATTTTGAGCCCTGGCTTACAACTCAGAGTGCTGACAGCCTCATTTAAGACTGCAATAAGGGCTTAACTTGAAGATCTTTCAAAGACAGCCCAGGCTTACAGACACGGCTTTCGTTCAGTTTCTGTCTCTCCTAACAGCCGACATGGTTGCAGGTATTACTGAAACATCAACTTGAGTTTTCCATATCTGAATCCAGAGGATGAATTCTGTCTTAATTAAAAATAAGGTTCTTGTCCAGATGTGATGTGAGGATTGCCATATTAACTCAGCTGACAGGGAATTTTGCAAAGGAACCTACTTAAACACCCCTACCTGATTCCAACCAAGACATCGCAAAAAATACCTGGGCTTTAATTTATTACACCAGTGTCCCTCTCAACAAAAAAGAAGCAAGGACATGCAACAATTGCTCAGATCAGGATCATCTCTAGACAGTAGGAAGTTAAGGGCAGGTTTCAGAGTAACTTACACAACAAACAAATTAAAAAGCTCTAAACCCTTAGGCTCATCCTTTATTTCCTCACCTAAATGAATTACTTGGTATGTGATGTCAAAAGCCTCTAAGTGTTCTTATAAAAAGCCCATAATGTTTTACACTCTATAGTGTGTATTTGCATAGGTCCTCACATGGCTTTATACTTATTAGAAGTCTCATTGAACTAACACAAATGGCATCTTTTACCATCAGAATCTTCCATTTGATCAGACTTCACGAAATTGTATTTGGGACTTTGGAATCTTCAGTTCTTTGTATAATGACTGGCACAAAGAAAGCATTTAAAACTTATTTGTGCATATTTGTCCAACTGAATAATTTGAGAATGAAAAACATACAAGTAACAAAATTTGGGACTTTAATCTAGCTGAAAGAAACTTACAGTGTGTGTGTGTGTGTGTCCTGTGGTGTACACACACACACACACACACACACACACACACACACACACACACACACCAGTAATATATTTCATGTTTTAGACTGTTTCTAATGTATACATTTAGCTGATATTCTATTTCTTTCCGACCATGGCACCAATTATCATACTGAAACAAACTGGTTGGCAAGTGGGTGAACAAATGTGATCAGAGATGAAATTTCCTGTTGAGGACAGATTGGCAGGGAAACCAGAGACTAAAAGGGGTCTGTTGTTTGGTCTGACTTTGTATGCAAATGTTCTCTTTACAACATGGACTGAGTTATTTCATTCTCTAATGAAAGACATTTTTTGTTTTTAAATGTGGGAAATACATAAAATGAGACTATTTCACAACTTGTATTACTTTAAAATAATATTTATATATATATACATATAAAACATGCATTTTTATATAAGTGTTTACATATGTTATATATGTGTTTGTGTATAAAGATATTTTATATACTTAAATATATCTTTTTGTTTTTGTTAAGTTATAACTCTAAGATTTGATATTATCATCCATATATATATATACATATATATATATATATATATATATCTTGTGATAGTCTATACCTATTTGCAATTAGTGTTTGACTTCTCTTAATTAAAAAGACTTACCCGATTTATCTGGAAAGCTTCAGTTTTATAAGTGTACTGAACCCTACTGTTTGTATAATGCAGCTTTTGTAAGTTGTTACTGCCATTTTAGCCTGGTTGATACTTTACTCAGATCTTAAGGCAGAAACCTGAACTAGAAACATGACAGATTTTTAAGATTATGGTTCTTTTCCTTTCTTCTTTCCTATCTTTCCATTTTCTTTTGTCCCTGTAATATATATATATATATATATATATGTATGTATATATATGTATGTATTATGTCTATAGATTGCATTTTCTGCAGAGTAAATCATCCCCATTATTCACATCTCAAAAGAGATCATTTTGTGCTGTCATTATCACAGACTGTCCACTTAGTTGGAAAAAATCATGAACAGTCTCTTAGCTGATCACAAGGCAACTGGATGTAATGTGTTGGATCTATTACAATTACTTATTGGTTTTTATATTATGCTCCTATCTTTTATGATGTAAAAAGTTGATGCAATAAACAGTCCATGAAGAACATTTCTACAAGTTTTGGGAAACAGTCATTCAGGGCATCATGTACTATATTAACATTTGTTGTTAAATGATCCCAATAATAAAATTCTTGCAATGATAAGTTCTGTGTGATAAAGATGGTGTTTTCAAATGTATTTATCTTCCTTCTAAATGAGTTGGATGTGTATCTTTGATCATAGTTGAAAACCATTCCGCTATGGCCACTGACCATCATGTTTCTAGAGTTGCAAGTTACATTTAATTGCTTTATATTGTTACCCATTGTCCATTTATTGATTATCAACAGTCTTGTGAATATGAACAAGAATGCAAGACAAAAATCTGATCAATTATTTTCAAGGTCATTAATATGCTTTATTTACTTAACTTGCCCGGAATCCTATATGTACTAGTAAAAGAGGACAAAATTCACCCAAGTTTGACTTTTATGTTTATATCTTTTGCCTTGGAGAATATAATATCTAAGTTAAAGATTAAAATCTTTAAATATAATAGAATCTTTAAAATATAATAGCATAATATAATATTTAAATGTAATCTTTAAATATATAAGTGTAATGGGTACACTGACTTACGATTTGCTAAGTGCCATGTGAAACTGTTTATATACTCAAGCTGTTTACTTCTCAATAACTCTATTGGGATTATTATTATCTCATAGTACTGAGGGGAATGTAGAGAGGTTACACAATTAGTAAGTGGTGGGAGTCAGTCAAATATGAGCAATTTACCTCCTGCCTTAGTTAACATGAAGTTCAAGTGTTTGAGGGGCTGCAGATATCTCAGGAGGCAAACATGTTACTAATCTGGCACATCCTACCCCCTCAATAACATTGCTAATTATTTTTGGAATCCTTGTCTACTGATTCTGTAGCCCTCCTTGGAATTACTCATTTTTTTGCCCTCTGGGTAGCTACATGTTAAAGGATTTGCACTTATACACTTATATTTGAAACCTACTTACAATTCATATATGTCTAATCAAGTTTCTATGGAAAAATATATACAATATACCATAGCAAGAACTAGCATTATGTTCACCAAACCCACTTTTCTTATTCCTATACACATAGGTAAAAGACAGACCGAAATTTCTTTCAAAATCAGTGTGCCCCACTTAACTATATTCTAATTGACAGAATGTAAGCCTACATGATGTGCACTGTCTGTAGGCCTAGCCCTCATTTCCTCCATCACCTTATTGGAAGCCTGTGGACATAGAAGTCAAAAGATAGATGACTCTGGGTCCATTAATAATTTCCTTCTTATTGTAATATTCTTTAAACATCTACAGATCTGATGTGAGTGGGTGCTTAGCCTGCCTGTATATCTGTGCACTATATGCGTGCTGTGCCCACAGAGGTCAGAAGAAGGTATCAGATCCCCTGGGACTGGAGTTAACAGACAGTTGTGAGTTGCCATATGGGTACTGGGAATTGAACCCAGGTACTCTGGAAGAGCGGCTCATGATCTGAACTACTGAGCCATCTTTCCATTACCTTTTAAAAATGTTAATTGACATATACTAATTGTATTTATTTACAGAATACAGCGATAATTTGATACAGGTGAACAACATATGATGATCAAACCAGATGATTGGCATTTTCATCTCCTTCAATGTTTATTTCTTAAAGAACCTCCTTGAAGAAAGCTACCTACCAATCAACACCTATTTGGGGTGATCAAGAAATAAACATCTGTCATGCTTAAGCCATTACACTTTCACATGTGTTTGTTATTTAAAAATAGTCCGGGCAAGTACAAGGCTCATGCAAGAACACATTGCTAGACAATTTCAGAAACAGAATTTTAATCCAGATCTTAATTTTACAACAAAATTCTCCATATTCACCTTGAAAATAATTTCAAAAATTATGTAAGTGAGTTTACTGAGCTTTTAATTATAGCAATAAATACTAGAGATAATGATATTATAATAAAAACCTGAGGTTTACATTGTCTAGGAGGTTTGGAGGTTTGGCTCACAGTTGCCTGACTTCATTGCTTTTGGGCTTGTGGTAAGGGAGCACGCCATCACAGAAGCTGTTGGACTCATGAATGGGAAACAAAACAGGGAGAGGAAGAGGTAGGGTCCCCATATCCCCACAAGGACACAGCCCCAGTAACTAGGCCCCATTTCTTTGTTATTTATTTTTCTTATCTCATATAACACATCCCAACACCCCTACTCCCCTCCCTCCACACCTCCCAGCTCCCCTGTCTCATTTCTTCCCCAGATCTAGCCCCCATCCTCCCACTCCCACCACCGCCTCTCCTCCAGGAAGATCAGTCCTCCCAGGGTTACTGCTCAAACATGGCACAACAAGATGGAACAGGGTCAGGAAATATTCCCTACTTTGAGAGTGGACTAGGCAACTGAGAAGGGGAACAAGGGTCCCAAGGGCAGGAAAAAGGTTCAGAGATACACACCCATACTCCAATCTGTATGAGTTCTGCAAGAGCACCAAGCCAGGAAACCTCAAGACATATTTGGGGGACCCAGCAGGTTCAATGAAGCCTGCTGCTTCTGGCCCTGTGAGCCCCTAAGAGTTCTGTTCAATTGACTCTGTGGGTTTTTTTCTCCTGGTGTCTTCAACCCCTTTTGTCCCCACAGTCCCTCCTTTATCTCTTCTGTGGAGTTCCCTGAGGTCTGCATTTTATTTGACCCTGGGCCTCTGTATTTGCTCCCATCAGCTGCTGGAGGGAACCTCCCTGATTAAGATTGGGAATAACATTAGAAGTCCTCTCCTGGCTATCCATCCAGTCTCTAGTTCTTGTCCTGTCCGGAGTATCAGTCATTGAGTTCCTTCCTTTAGCTGGGGTTTTGTTCTTCCACTATCTCAGCAGATCCTGTAGGAAGATAGGTTATAGGCCCAAAATTTTGTGGCTGGGATGTTGTCTCAGACCCACCACTGGAAGCCTTGCCTGGTTACAGGAGAGGGCCTGTTTAGGATCCCTATCTCCCATTACTAGAGGTCTTCGCTAGGAACTCCGTTGATTCCAGTGAGTTTCCACTCTACAGGGTCTCCTGATTCTCCCCTTAATGTCCTCCAATTCGGGTCATCTCTCCATACATTTTTTTCCCTCCATCTCTCTCTCCCCTCCTGGTCCTTTCTATTCCCGTTCTCATCCTTCCCCATCCCATCTGCATCATCAGTTCTATTTCCCCTTCACCAGGAAGATCCTTGTGTCCCCGCTGGTAGGCCCCACCTCTTAGAGGATTCGGCCTCTTAAACCCATTAACCTTTTGGGGACATTTAAGATCCAAACTACTTATATGATAAAGGCCTTTTTATTTAAACCTACAATATTTTAGCAGGACCAGATCTATCTGTCCTGAAGTTTCTGCCTTATAGGAAGCACAAAAGATAATATCTAGTCAGGATTTCTCAAATGTTTACTGAAGGATTTCCACAGGTTTGATGCACCTACAAATGATCAAGTACATTTGAAAATTTATTGAAGAAATAAGGGTGTCTATTCTGTAGAAATTTCTTTTAATAAGATATTTTGTGGACGTCTCTAAACTAAGGGTAAATCTGTCAACAAACTGATTTGATGATAGAGTATCCGAGGGACTAGTGCCCCACCGAAGAGTTTTGAGAACATGAACTAATGCTGGTTCAAACTCAAACTGTTGGCCTTGAAATTGGGCCTGGAATGCCTTGGAACATCCTTTGTCTCCCTAAAAGGAAAGTTGGTTCTGGCTGAGGCTTTCTGCACTGACATCCCACAAATGAGTGTGGCTTGAAACTTCATCTGATTTGGGTCACTTCTTTGTCTTCTGTCCTTGGAGACATATTAATAGGCTGCATTTTGTGGGCTCATCCTGGTAAACTTTGTGTATCTTATTTATATTTACATTATTCTACCCTCACAGAACACAAATATCCCTTCTTTTATTTGTATGTGGTTACGGTATTAGTTCTTGATTCCAACAAATCCCTCAAAGGCTAGATATGGGGTCAAGCTAGAGAAACTTAGATGTCAGTATTGCTGAAACACATGGGATTACATTACACAAGCATTTATATCATGTTAACGCAGCTTGGCATAGTTAGTACTCTGGAAGCTGACAGAAAAATAAAAGAAAGAAAACAGCTTAAGTGAAGGCAGCTCAATTTTATGAAAATTAAAAAAAAATTATTACTGGAGGTTTTACATGAGTTAATGAATGCACAAGAGAAGATTAATTTCCATATAATTGAAGAAAGAAGGTAGATATTTCTTGGCGACTTGAAATGCCACCACAACTGGCATGAAACAAAACATGATTTCGAACTTACCTGGCTCCTCAGTTTTAAAATTGTGTGTTTGTTGATATGAACAGAAATTTAAATTTCTGTTATTACAAAAAATTGACGACCATGGGAGATTCTTAATATGTTTCACTTTTTCAGACCCATTCAGTCTCGTGAATTGTTACTTCAGTGTCCTGCAGGTGCTTTCACACACCTTTCCATCCCATTTGTAGGGAAAATTTATTCCGTTCAGAGACATGGCTATTTCTTTCCTTCTTGTGTGACTTTCCCAGTAGAAAATATCACTCTGTCCTATATCTGCAACCCAGCTATTTAATATAACCCAAGGAAACTGAAATCTATTTAACTGGTGAAAATGGTTGTATCAAGTTTACTGATTTTTGCCATTCTCAAAACTATCGTGTAGTTTTATGGGTTTTAAAAGGTAATTTTGAATATATGAGATTCTTTTCTTTTTATGCTAAGTTTAGAGCTTTACCTACTACATAAGAGGTAGCTGCTAGAAGATGGCAGGTAGCACCTAGGGCCACACAGCCACCAGCCCTGCCTTCTTCCTTTCTCTACAGCAAAACCTTATATATTCAGGGAATGATCTCATGGCCAACAGTACTGTGACCCTGGCTCCAGAAGTATATGCGATGTAGGCTTGTGATAATCTCACCTGCCTCAGACTTATGATACTCTCGCCAGCCTCACTAGTAGCTAGTTTGGAATTGGTCCAGATAGCAATTCTGGCTCATATGAAAGTATGAAAATGGGAACATTAGAGAATCATGGGACAGATTCTCTGGAAGGAGCAGAGTCAGTAATGGTACCTCCTAAAGTGTGTTGCTAATGTGTAATGTGTAATTCTAATGTGTTAGGCATAGCTTTGGTCCTTGTAACTTGAAAAAAAAGGATAGAAGCAAGATTGATGAACCCTAAGACCTTAAGAAGACTGTGCAGTTCATATAAATTGACTTTGTTCAATTTTGGAGCCCGAGAACTCCATGATCCAGGTATTGCTTGTCTTGGTTCCCGGTAAGGACTTGCTTCCTGATATGCAGATGGCTGCTATCTTGCTATATCTCTGATATAGATTTTTCCCTCGGTATATGAAAGTAGTAATAGAGAGAAGAACAGCTTTTCTCTTCTGCTCTTGTAAGACCATTATCCTGTGCCACCCTTAGAACTGCATGTGATCATCACTACCTGAACTGAATGTCCAGTTATAATTTCAGTGGGATTAGGGCTTTGTGATGGTTAATACTGTTTGTCAGTTTCATTGTATTGAGAATTGCCTAGGAGATTAGTGGAGAACACCTGTGGATGTGTCTCTGAGGACACTTCCAAGGATGATTTATTGAATGGCAGAAGACCCAGTAGGCTGGATAATGAGGAGAAGTAAAAGAGGAAGGATGAGGAAGCCAGCTAATGATGTCATTCTTATTTCAGCATCTTGTCCTCTATGAGGTGGATAAGCTTGCTCTGCCAGACACTCTTTTTAAAAACTAACATACAAAGTATCAGGCATCAGTATGGCATTTTCATACATATTCTGTTTTGCTTGATCCCTTGTCCCTGCTAGCTCCTTCTCCTGGTCTCTTTTTTCACTTGTATCATTTTGTCCCTGGTTGTTTCCACTTTAAAGTCTCATATATTACATGACTCTTCCTACTTCTCCTCCTTAAATACTGTTTTTTTTTCTTCTGTCTCATGGTTCCCTTTCCAGTTTCATGTCCTTCATGTCCAAAAACCAACAATCACTACCACTTAAATGCATACACATTAAAACTGGAAGATAGGCTGCGTGTGGTGGCATAGCCTTTAATTCCAGCACCCAGGAGGCAGAGACAGGCAGATATCTATGGATTTCCAGCTTAGCCTGGTCTACATAGTGAGCTCTAGTCCATCCAGGATTACATAATGAGATCCCTGCCTCTTTCTCTGTCTCTGTCTCTCTCTCTGTCTCTGTCTATCTCTCTCCATCTATCTATATCTATATCTATATCTATATCTATATCTATATCTATCTATATCTATATCTATATCTATATAGCTATATGTCATCGTGGTAAAATAGCGACTAGCATAGATTTCAATCTATGGATTTTTTACTCTATTTTATTTTGTGCTAAGGATTTGAACCCAGGGCTTTGTATGTGCTAGACAAATGCTCTACTACTGAGAGACACCCTATGTCTCCAACAGATCAATCTAGGAAATACAACCATTTGTTCATAGAAGATCATACAAATGACCTTATGTTGTTTAAACATGCTGTTTTATGTACAGCTGAATATATACCCTGACAGATATCCTATCTTATAAAATAACACACAAAAGATAATGTCTAATTCATGGAGGAGATCAGGGATTATTTTCATTTCCTCAGAACAAAGCAGGTGTTGAGTTGAGATGGTTACATGTAACAGTTAATGTCCATTGCTGTTACAGGGCATTTCATGAGCTGCTGATCATATATAGATATGGTATCATGTTAACATAAGCAGCACAGCCCTCGGGGAGTTTTAAGTTATAAAAGAAACATTTGTCTAAGATTGTGTGCACTGATAGAAAAAACACACTCCAGTCTAGGCCTATCATAAAATCCTGGCAAGCCAAGAGACATTAGTTGGTGATTTTATCAGGCAAGACATTCAGCTAATGGACTGATGAGAGCAGGGTAAAGCCATACCAGACTCAACCATGGTTCCTTTTAAGAGTTTTGCCAGCTTAGATCATTACAGTTTATTTATTAAAAGCATTACCTTAGACATCACCACAGTCCTACAGATATGAACACACACTCACTTTTTTTCTGAAGTGAATCAGTTAGCTTTTTCTTGTGATTCAATTTCTCTCTCTCCTTCCCTCTGTTGTTCCCTCCTTCCCTCCCTCCTCCTCTTCCCCCCACCACCTCTCATTTTTCCCTGTCTTACTCTGCAGTCCTGGCTAGCCTGGAACTTGCCATGAAGACCAGACTGGCCAGAAAGTCTCAGAGATCTGCCTGTGTATGTCTCTACAACACACAGTCTTGCAATTCAAACTTAAGTTTTAGAACTATCCTTAACAAAAACCAAAGTGTAGAATTCACTGACTCCTAGGAAGGTTCTCATGAACCATTTGAGAGGCACCTTAGTTACATTGCATTCAAACCAATTTTACCCCATTTAAAAAAGATGAAATGTACATAGACATTAAAACAATATGGAAGTGAAGGATTTGGTGGCATGGTAAAATTTACTCTTTAATCTAACTGGGGAATTGGGAGGTCAGCAATTACCATACTAAAAAAGCCTGATCCAAATACCTCAAAGGAATCTCCATCAAGAAACAGACAATGAGAGAAACATTTGCATATACACGGATCCAAATTAAAGTAAGATCACAGGACATTTTGAAATCTTTAACCTTCTGACACCGTTTTTATGAACTCAATAACACAAACATGTGGTGAAAGATTTTCTGAAAACCTTTTTCTGGTTTCACTGTGTATTTCATGACTGAGCAAATGTGACATTAAGTTTTATCCCCTGTGGCTTGGAGTTAAACACTTGCTCTGTTCAGAACAGCAACACTCAATTAAACAGTGCATTTCTCAGTGCTACAACCACCATTGTTACTGTGTTTAAGGGGAATAATGGGAGTACTGACCTATATTGCGCTTCTTATTATCAATGGAGACGAAGCATATGCAGGGATTACTGGTGATGTACTGGCCAGCCCAAGGGACATCAATTTTCATGCCTGCTTCATAAAAGAGGCCCAGAGCATAGCGAGAGGAGTAGCTCACAGATGTCAGTTGCTGCCTTTGGTATTCACTAATTACTGTGGAAGAAAAACAAAAAACAAACAAACTCAAAAATATCATCTTTTCTTTTAGTCATCAAATCCAAAGCTCCTTTAAATAAGTTCTGTATCAGTCCTGTCTTATTCACCATGAGTTCTGAAAGGTAATATAAATGTTCTAATTTCTTTTCAGAATGTTTACCAATGTTAGCACAATTGCCTTTAATAAGCTGAAGTTTTGAGTTCAGTAGACTCTATCTGTTGAGTCTCTCAAAATCTGGCTCTCAGTGGCCGCTCCAGCTTCATAGCATATTTGCTGGCCACAGCCCGTCTGTAAAAACATTATAGATTTTGTATATTTTCCATTTAACTATGTGTTGAATGCTTTTGCCAATTATTGCCACAACATTTGGCACAGTCTTGTAAGGTTGAGTATTATCTCAGGAAACTGATTCTTCACCTCTTATGGCCCCTTCAATATTTCTATGTGATTTAATTTGCTTGTCTGCCACCTTTCCATTTTCGGGCTGTAGAAGCTTCCTGGATGATGACCATACCTCAGTCATCAGTATGATAGGACCCTTTCCTGCCGCACGTCCTCAGCAAGGCCCAGCAAGGTTTAGGGAAGACAGGATACAGAATACATGAAAGATTCTCAGTGAGAAATATCCTGATCTAAAAGAGAATGAGCAGCACATATAAAGGATCTTTGGTCAAACCTCGAAGAAATGGCTTTAGGGATAAAAAGAGGTAGGAAGGGCATTGGATAAACTATTTAAACACGATTATAATCTCACACATTAGTCAAAACTACAAATAGCAATAGAGTCATGGTTGGCAAACATTTTTAAAACGATGTTGAAATTCACCAAAGTCTTGTTAAGATAGATGCTATATATTTTTAAATATTCTTATTTTACATCTCCAGAGAGCTGTAATTTGAAGAGGTTTTATGCTGACTGGCCATGATGAAGTAGAATCCTCACTTTGGAGACATGAACACATCCTTATCACCTCTACTACTTCCTGTTGACTATAGTTTAAGAATGAACTCCAACATTGTTTTCTTCTCCAAATTAATGATTATTTTACACACAAAAGTAATTTTTTTTCATTTCCTTAAGACATAATTTTCTGCTTCATTAAAAAGTTTTACTTTCTTAACAAACAAATGTTCATTTGATATTGGCCCTATTATATCCAAAGAATGAAGGGCCTTAATTTTATTAATTTAATTTACTTTTCAAGCTATGGCTTGATACTAAGTTACGCTTACTCTTTTCTGCAAGAGGTGAGAATGTTAAATTCCAGAAATTAAGCTCATTTTCCCACATTGCCCATTTATGGAATTAAAAAAAACCAAATTTCTTAATTTTATAATTAAGAAAAACTGAAAACAAAGCAATCAACCAAAAAAAAAAAAAAAACCAAAATTGTGAGCTATTGAGTACACATGAAAGCTCGAAACATCTTTTAAAACTAAAACTAAAGGGTCAAGAAGGTTGACAGGCAAATTGGATCTCACCTCTACCACATTTGTACTTTGAGATAAATTTTAAACAAACTGTCAAGTGGCAGATCCCTCTGGGTAGCCTTTTGAAAAGGTAATTGGTGTCTATAGAGAAAAAGCAACTAACCGTAAACACCCATGTCTGATGGGGCACGAGAGCTAAGACTTCTGACTGAAACGATCCAATTTTCAACAGACTCACTTTTCAAAAATGGCATCTTTAGGATGTGAAGTTTTTGATTTTTGAAATATAGGTCAGACCTAAGAAAACCATCCCATTTTGTCTGAAAGAAGCTTCTTGTGCTGAAGGAACTAACCTTAAAGGATCTCAAATTTGTATGTACATATGTATGTATATTCCAGAAAGCAAAATAATAATTTATCAAGTATCATGATATAGAAAAAAGATATATGAGAGCCAGGTGTGGTGATGTGCATCTTTTTTGTTTTGTTTTGTTTTTTCGAGACAGGGTTTCTCTGTTGTAACTCTGGCTGTCCTGGAACTCACTCTGTAGACCAGGCTGGCCTCCACCTCACAGAGATCCACATACGTCTGCCTCCTGAGTTCTGGGATTAAAGACACACACCACCTGCTAGGTAGTGGTGGCACATGCCTTTAATCTCAGCACTCAGGCAGGCAGAGGGTCTCTGTGAGTTTGAGGGTAGCCTAGTCTACATAATGAGTTCTAGTGAGGTCCTGTCTTAAAAGCAAGACTCAGATAAAAATGAATAATTTCTATATAATCAACTTTTACTTGAATGCCACCATCCGCCATCTTCATTTAATTGTGAGTCAATGGATTACATAGTCTCTATAGTCATATGAAACATGTATTGATACATTTCATAATCTTCAAATCATCTATTATTTTATATATGTATGCATGATTGTAAGTATGGAAATAAATTATAAGAGACATTTCATGATTTTGATGCGAGTAAAACGGCTAGAAGGCGGAGTGAAGAGTTCATTAATTAGAGAACTGTCCCTACTGCATGATCCTTTCATGTTGTCTTTGTGCACACATGGGTTGAGAGGAAAGGAGGGGAGAAGAGGGCAAGAATGGAAGACTTGGGCAATCCTCCTGAGTGACCTTAGGCAATTTCAGTTTCTTAGTTTTCTACTATGACTCATTCCTCTGGTTTCAAACTCTCTAAAAGAAGGCTGATAGCATATACTCTTCCTGTTTTCTGTCTTTGATAACAAAATATTCATTCATCATAATTGTATATTGATGTGAGGGGTTAAAAGAGGACAGAAAAAGTGTGTGCTCTCATTCAACTTTCATGTTACTGGTAGAGAGGAAAGTCCTAAAATGCAGAACTAGGGAAAGAGAGAATCAGAATAAAGAAAAATAAAGCAGTTTAAGGGGACGGTTTACAGGTGAGGACGTTGTGGCTATTTTATTTCAGCTGTCAGAGATATGTCTCCTCAGAGGATCTTATTATGATTAACAGTGGAAGCTGCTACTCCTTTGCCAATCAAAGACACACACGACTTGGTTTCTGTCATAATAATTGTAATTTTGGTAAAGGAGAAGACTACAGGCATGTAAGAGTGAAACTGGGCTAAATAGCTATTGCGATAGTCTTCAATTTGATATAACAACAGAGGAAGCAAGAAGCCATTCCATCTTAGACAGAATATGTATGTGTACTCATATAATATATATGATATATGCATATATGTCCATCTATGTAAGTAAATATGTATCAATGTTGAAATACAGATTATGAGAGTCCATCCATTTGGCCTGAGATCTTTGAGTGCCCTAATGTTTTCATTTGGGGTTGTTTGACTTTTTCTTATTACTATGTAGTAATTCTTTATATATTCTATATGTAAATCTTATAAGTGGAATATAAAATCTTTCTCCTCAGAGGCTTACCCTGTACTCTTTTAATAGTGTGGCTTTATGTAAAGACTTTAAAAAAGTTTATCATTTTTTAAATAATAGTATTTTTATATCTTTGTTTATAAATATTTATCTAGTATCCTTCTTCTAGGTCATGAAAAAACTCTTGAGATATTTTGTTTTTTATTTTTCTGAAAGCTTTAATGAGTTACCTTTCCTGAGGTTTGGTATTATTTTGAAGATAAGTCTGATAGGGTTACTACTGGTTTGGAAAGTTGGTGTGAGGGAAAGAGATCAATTAAAAAATATAAAAAATAATGTTGCTTTGTTTTATAAGCCTTAACTACAGAAGTAATAGCTTTATTATTAAACAACAACAACATAAAATTAAGAACTAGATTATAAATAACCTAATGCAAGAACTATATCTCATGGGCTTTGCATGTCCAGGTACTGTGATTTGTTCCTATGTGGGCATTAACAACTATTAATGAAGATATCCTCACATTAGATTTGGTAATTTCATAAGGATGGAAAAAATCACTATGGAGTCAGTACCCAGAGAAACAATTAACATTTTAATAATACTTTTCATTTCTAGCTTCTTAGCTTTGCTGTGAACATGTTAGATACACAGATTTTGCAGACTAAGCATTCATTAGCATTATATGACAGAGGACCTCCACGTGACTGTAATTTTTAATGGTTTTAATGGATGTCCTTTAATAGCTTCAATATTTCCTTAATGTTGGTCCTTGTTCCTTCTTTCTGTTGTCATAGTTGTTATAAACATGTTTAATGTATAGATCTTTATCTATGTTTCTGATTATAGTCCACAGACTTGAAGCAGAATGACTATTACGTTAATTTTTAGAAATCTATGCCCATTTATAGTTTCTGTTAATGGCTCATGAAAGACCCATTTTATTATACCTTTGCTTGTATTTTTTCTCTAATATGAAAGAAAAAATCTTAATTTTGGTGTTCATGTAATAGAATTGAACACTTCTCACAGACCTAGGAGTTAATATGTATTTTCTGCTATGGAAATTGTCTGTTAATGTCACTTTGCTAACTGGCCTATTTGATTTTTCATGTGACTAACCTGATTTTTAATAATGGATAATGTAGAGATTTTTCACTTTTTGTTATGTTATATAGCTTTTTCATAGATCTTATTTGTTTCTTATTATTAAATGACATAGTATTTATTCACTTAATCAAAGAGCTTCTTCTACTTCCCTCTCATATTTAAATGGTTGGAAACCAGAAAAGCATCCCAACCACCTTCACCTTCCCAGTTGCTCTGTAGCCAGGGCCACCGACTCTCTAGCTCAGTGGCTTTCAACCTTTCTAATGCTGTGACCCTTCAGTACAGTTCCTCACGTTGTGGTGACCCCCCACCACAAAATTATTTTTGTTGCTACTTCATAACTGTAATTTTGCTACTGTTATGAATCATAGTGTAAATATCTGATGTGCAGATGGCCTTAGGCGACCCCTATAAGAGAGTCATTCGACCCCCAGGTTGAGAACCACAGCTTTAGAATTCACATTCCCTCTAGCTCTGGTTTCCTATGGCCAATTAAAACATAAAAGAGCATGACAGTGCAGAATGAGACAGAGACTGTGGATAAATATGGATTCATCCTGTTTGGCTACATTGCCAGGTGCTGGCAATGCTTTCCTTTCCACAGCTACATTGCTTTCAGGTGGTGTTCCCCCCTATTTCCAACCCTCCTGGACACTGGCCACCTATCTCTCTTGCACTAATTTAGGTCTACTGGTAGTAATGGCTTCCTGCTGTTATCATCCCTGGTGCCACAACTTTTTTTACTGGTTGCCTCAACCCATCCATGGCTTGATAAATGTCCTTGCAGCAAACCGTGGCAGAACAATTCTTTCAAAGATAATGTCTTTCAAGCTGGGACCTTGAGTGAAATTATATTAAATATATGCTTTTCTAGTTTCTTCTAAGAAAGCACCCAAGCAAAATCTGTCAACATTCTACTCTTGTGAATGGTAGGAATGAACATCTTAGGATCAAATCCATGGGCCCAGCAGTATGCTGAGTGAAAGTGTTTTGTAGTGTGTGAAGTCAGCACTGTTTTATATGGAATTGTTTCTACTTTCCACTGTAGTCCTTTCACCTGGTATTAACATTTTGGGCATGCTAATGAATACCAAGATGTTGATAACAAAGCACCCATTCTCACTACTACTGGGTGTCTATTCCTGATATCGTAGTCAATGGTAACACTGTTCATGCCAACATTTGCTCAAAGTCTCAACTTCCTACCACAAGTTTATTGCTTGAAGTTAATTACAGAGCACTGCTAATTTCCTGATTTGCCACATATGGGAAGGACTATAGTTCACAGACAGTAGATGTTAGGAGGGCGATTTGTATTGTAACTGTTTAAGCTCTAATCAAAGGAATCTTCTCTTGATTTACTTATTGTTTTTATGTTTATGTTGAATTCAAGAATGTCAAGAAATTTCACCCATTGTACTGATTCAAATCCTAAGGTCAGGCCATCCAGCTCTGAGGATACACAAAGATAATGGTATCTCCACCAGGATAGCTGGTCTTTCTTTACTTAAAATGGATGTAGATGTAGAACCAAAAGACCAAGTTTCCATAAACAGGAAAGCCAGTGCACAGGGAGCCAGCACAGAGCCTGACAATTTACCACACACCAGTCATTTCTTTTGTGTAAAACCATCACAGAAGCAGCCTTCCTTCACTTCACCTGGAATAAATTGAGTGTGCACTTGGACTCCATAGGCATAACAGTCATTAAGCCTAGGAGCACAGTTTCAGAAGTACTTTTGGCAAGCAATAAATCTAGAGTTTATTGATGACAGACTTCAGCAGCTATAGCTGTGCAGGAGTTCCCTGGGGAAATATTTCTTTTATCCTGAGAGGCATCTCTGGAGCCAGAGAATCTGGGTTTGAATTTTGGTTCTGACATCTGTATGACCTTAGTCAAGTTACTTAATCTCCCTAAGCATCTGTTTTCTTGTAAAATGAGAGTAATAATAGTGCCTGCCTTGAAGGGCTGTTTAAAAAAATGAAATTAGCTAACAGAAAGTACTTAACATAATACCTAGTATAGAAACAGTATTGCAAACACACAATAGTAATTGATTTTTAAAAGGCTTTTGGGGTGTCTCTGAGTATATCCATTGTGTTTGTATGTAATTTTGTGTCAGTGTATACATTCTCTCTCTGTCTCTGTCTCTGTCTCTCTCTCTCTGGGGATCCAACTGAAAGCCTTTCACTTGCTAAGCATATGACCTAGAAGCACCGAGTTACACTCCAGCCTGGTGACATTCTGTTGTTCCAACATATCAGGATAGCATTATGGAAGCAATACCTTGTGACTAGTAAAGGATACTTCCTGCCTCAGAGCAGAAGATAAAAACAAAACAGACACTTAGTGGACCATCATACATGCCAAACTTTTGGGGAGTAATATTTTTAAACACCTAATGTAATCTGTGGATTTTTAAAAAAAGAAATCTGTTTTAGAAGGCTAAGAATTTATGTATTTGTCTTTGGAAATGAACAAAAACCTGTATTTTGGATAATTTTCCTATCATCAGGGGTAGCCTGCAGATAGTGATCCTCCTGCATTGGCTTCCTAAGTGCTGGAGTTACAGGCATGTGCCACCACATGGCTACTTTTCTTACTGTTCATTCTATTTCAGAATTGCATAAGAATAGATATCACTAAAAATGAATTTCTCTAGCTAGGCGGTGGTGGTGCACCCCTTTAATCCTAGCACTCGGGAAGCAGAGGCAAGTAGATCTCTGAGTTCAAGCCCAGTTTGGTCTACAGAGCGATTTCCAGGGCAGTCAGGACTACACAGAAAAAACCTGTCTCAAAAACAAAACAAAACAGAAAGAAAAGTAAAGAACAAAACAAGATTTCTCCGTTTCTCTGTTTTGTAGTGTTATCACTTGAGGTTGTATTTTGCCGGAAATTTTAGGATTAAGCCATTTTTATACTCACAGGCTTGGTAAGAATATTATTACCCAAATAAAACCATTTAGCATGTAAGTTATATCTAGTTGCTATGCATAGATTTTTTTTTCTAAGTCTGTGGGATGAATTTCAAAAGCACTGTTGTTCTAGGGAAACGAAGTTCCCATCGAGCAGGACCAGTCTATCTGCATGCTTCCTGGATGTGGGATCCTAAGTCAGTATCTTACATGCTGTTTGAATGGGAGGAAAAGAACACAGTGGTACCTCTAGCTTATAAACAGACTGCCATTTAATTCATCACGACTTCATATTAATTTGTGCCTAGTGAAGATGCAAATAGCTGAGGCGGATTTTTAGGAGCATGCTCTTATGCTTTTGTGGTTGAACAGGTGATCCTTCCACACCACACAGATTCTATTCTAAAGGCCTTGGCACCAGGAAGGACAAAACTGAGCCTGTTGCCAGCATGGGTGGTGAATTGAGTCCTTTGAATTTTCTATTTTCTCTCTGACTCTCTATGCCTGTAATTATAAAGAACAATATATGACGATAAAAAAGATATTTATTTTGTTGGTTCCTGCTTCTACTCCTCTTTGTTTCTCTCCTCCTGCTCACCCCCACACCCCCACCTGATGATCAGAGTAAATGAGTATTTAGCCATGTAGATGTGGTGCAGCTGGCTCTTCATAAAACCTTATGACTTTCTTACAATCAGTGCATCACAAACTCACTCCTCACTTTTCTCTATCTGAAGATTCCTTGAAGCTAAAATGACATTTGATTGTTTCTATAGCAACAAATTCTAACCACACCACTATGGGGGAAAAAAACAAAACACTTTCAGATGTGGAAACTGTTTTCTGATATAATGAAGGGTTAGTTAAGTCAAGTAATGTTTACTGTAAGCCCACTATGCATCCAGCACTGTGTTAGCCACTATAAAATACATCTCAACCAAACATTTACAAGAGCAGAAGTTGGATTTTGGACAAAGATGCAAATTAGTTTCATCTTGGTTACTGATAGTTTCATCCTCAGGAATTTTCATCTGGGGGTTTCAGACTCTAAGTGTAGCTGGCTTTCTGGTTCTCCCTTTAGAACACATATTGTAAGTCAGCAAACCACAGCCAAATGATTGGAAAATGCTTTCCTTATTTCCGCGCATTCTAAACTTTTTAGACCAGTATGCCATCCTTCTTTCTGCAGGAAAAGTGCTGAGTTTCAGATGGGAAAGAATATGAAAATACAGCATTGTGTGTGCAATTATACAAAATGTCACAGAATATCATGCATATTTTACAGCCATTCTTCCTACTTGCCACTTAATTACTTCAGGCCACGCCATTCATGAGCAATGCAGTTGTGGTAAAATTCATAACAGTAAAAATTTTATTACATGTCACCTCTTATTTTCATACAGACATTATACATATATTTGCATGTATGGGTAGAGTCCTTTGTACTGAGACTTAAGAGAATTAATATTCTAATTCAAAACTTTCATAGTTTTAGAAATCATAAAACAATATTTGCCAGGACTTGGAGTCTGTGGTGTTGAGGCAGAATGTCAGAATCTGGTAGAATGAGCTACTCAAAAAATATGTTCATTTTGTATTTTGCAGATTCACAAGCTGCTTTTCTGTTTACATAATAACAACTACCCACAATGCTCAGCTAAAGCCAAAGCAAATAAACTGAAATAGGGAACAAAAATTACAAATGGCACGAGCCTTCATTTACTGTAATCCTATAGGGTTTTATTTATGTTTAAATAATTATACTTTCATAAATGACAAAGTTTTCAGTTTGATGGGAAAGCACAATTATTTTTTAGTTTCAGGTCAGCCTTTCTTTTCAATGTTTTAAAAGAACATTATTAATACACTTTAGGGCATATTATTCAGTTTTGATTATTTTTGTTTTGTTTTCATTTTATCCATGATATTGAACTGTAGATATTTACTGTAAGGATCTGATTATTTCCCTCAATTTCTCATCTGAACTTTCTATCATTGTAAATGTTCAATGCCAACAACAGGGCCTAACTGCACCTGCATTTCAGAGTCTAAGCAAAATACTGGGTGTATAACTAAGCATATACCAATATAATGTGATACACTTATTTCATCTCATTGAACTTCACGTCCTCTGCCTACTAAACAGTGGTATAACCTAGCTTAAGGGGCTGTGGTGAAGGTTAGCAATTTTGCATTTTCATCCCTGGAACAGAACAAGGTCAAATGAAAATAGCAATGGTTGTCATAGGGAAAGAACTGAACAAGATAGCCATAGGGGGGACCACTGATAGAGGTTCAGTGTTGAGAACCAAGGAAAAGGAAAATGAAGACTTTGTCCTGCCTCCTCTCAGAAAGATGTGTAATATAGTCTCAAAGTATTTGCTTCTTATTATAAGTTCAGGCATGTACTATATCCTCAAAAATTATTTCCAGGTACATTTATACCAGGTATTTGCTATGAATCACAGTTGCATATAATTTGATTCTAATGCTACAAAACCTCAAAAGCCTGGAACACAGTGAGTCATCTTTTATGGTATAATCCAGATCCACGATTTATCATCTGTAGATGCAGAAGCATAAATTCTTCCCTTTGCTTTCCTGACTTAATGAACCCATCTCACTGCTGTTTACTTTCTGTGTGTAGGTTCAGTCTGGTCTCCAAGATGGAGTGCCAAGTTACGAAGTCATTCCATCATTCAAATAGCAAATTCCAATGGCTAAACTTCTCTTCACACCTTGAATACCAAATAGGGACTTACCATGGACTGGAGCCAGTCTCACGCACTACAAGAAAAATTACAATAAAATTGAGTTACTGTCAAAAATCTTCTCTGACACAGCCAGTTCCACCCTCAACTGTGTGTGTCCCAGACTGACTGCGCCTCCCTGACTCCTGGTACTCAACACCCTATCTTAGTTAGGAAACAAGCTGTTCTGGGGGGTTATCATCTGATGCCTTCTTACTTCCTCATGGACAGTGAGTGATTCTCCACCTTCCTAACACTGCGACCCTTTAGTACAGTCCCTCACGTGGTAACTCCAAATCATAACATTACTTTTGTTGCTACATCACAACTGTAGTTTTCTTACTGTTATGAATCATAATGTGAATATCTGATATGCAGATGGTCTTAGGTGACTCTTGTGAAAGGGTCGTTCGACCCCTAAAGGGGTTCTCGAATCACTGGTTGAGAACTGCTGCTCTACCACAAACCCAAGTCACCTCATCCTTGTTTTCCCCAAAGTTTTCTCAGTTACAGATCCCTTCAAATTTCCTTCTCAAAGTGTCTATAACTTTAAAAATTTTTTCAATATGTTCTCTCTCTCTCCCCTCTCCCTTCTCCCATTTCTTTTCTGGTAATCATAGGCAGATCTTTTTTTAGTGCACAGATTTCCCCCCTTTCCTTTTATCTTTTATTCTATTTATAAATAAAACACGAGACATCCCCAGCACAACAACAACAAAAAAACCCTGTCTTGAAAATACCAGAAAATATTCAAATTAATTTGGAAATGACTTTTAGTGCTCGGTGATGAAAAGATAAAGAATGCAACAAAGTATTTGAAGTGAGATACAAAGTCATAGAATCAAGGGTCGGAAAGATGGATGGCTTAGTAGTTAAGAGCTCCTTCTGCTCTTGAAGAAGACTAGTGTTTGGTTCCCAGCACACATGCAGCTCATGCTACAGTCTCAGGGAACTGATGTCCCCTTCTGGCCTCTGTGGGCACTGCATGCATGTAGTCCACATACACATAAAACAAAAATAAATAAATCTTAAGAAACCATGGAATCACAAGTCAAAAAGGACCACCAACTTGTAAGAGTTCCCTGAAAGCCCCTATAGAATCCTACACTGATCTCATTGTTTGACCTTGCCTCAGTAACCGGTTTCCATTATAAACTTTTGTTCCCACACAGCTGTATCGTCCTCTATTTTATTTGTAAGAACCAGTAGTATTTCTACTTTATTAATGATAATTACCTTTGATGTTTGTAAGCTTGAGAAATATTAGGGCATTATTTCTATAGAAAAAAATATTTGTAACTTGAAACAAATAGATTATCAACTGAGTTGAATAAGTTTATTTAAATTCATAGCAAAAGACAAGCTATCAGAAAAAAATGCAGTTTTTATTTTCAATAGAATATACGCTTTCATGTGCAGTGAGTTAAATTAAGAATGGAGAATTTCTGTTTTTGTTTATTTAAATGTGAAATTGAATTGCTATTTGAATAGAATGCACAAAATAAGCAATTATTTCATATTCTGAGTTCATAAACTCAGCGATGTCTGGAGTGAACAGTGATTTACACCCTGGTTTCTCACTCTTAACAATTTCACTGTGCAAACTTTCCTTTTGTATAAAGATTCATGTGTGAAGGAGAGAATCTGAGCAGGCATCCCATAAAAAACATTAATTTACTTCTATTTCAAGCAATGCCTACCGAGAAATTGAATGACGCAGCACAGATGAGTCAGTGTCTCTGTGAGAGATTTACGATATAATCTCAAACCTAGTGTTTATATTTCATTAGCAATTTCAAGTTAATAATCTTTTATGAGTGCCAAAATGACATTGCCGCCTTAGAAGATCTACATTTTACTCTAGCATGACTGGAAAAATAAGCACCCTTTATTGTTTTATGCTAGTGATTCGACCCTCAGCTTTATTTCAATAGAGTCAGATACCAAACCTAGAACGAGAGTTGAAACTCACATTACAATACAGTACATACAGCAATCCAATGATGTGAAACATATGCTTATCTACTTCTATAAGTTATGAATGAATTATATAATTGACATTACATGAATATCATTAGACAGTAAGCATAAAACTACTCACTCATATTTACAATATTATAAGATGTGTAGGTAGCTTTGGCAAGTAAAATAAAATAAAATCATTTTCTTTTGTGAAAAGGAAAAAAAAAACCCTGTTCTAATAGATTTGGTAAGAACACTGAAACATAAGATATGTACTTCTCACATAAACAAATTTCAATATCAACCCCTTACTAAAAATCATTCATGGAAGGAAATCTTGTATATTTGAAAATTCTCTTTAAAGAAAATACTTTTTGGCTTTTTAGGATCAGAGAAGATGCCCATCCCTTCTCACCCAATAGCCACACAATCTTTCTTTCATTCTCTTCCATCTTTCTTGTCCAACTCTGTGGACATAGATTCAGGGCTAATGGAAGCTCATTCTTCTCCAGTCCTTAGAGGGGTTTAGCTTCCATACAATCTAATCTTAAGCCTAGAACTGGAAGGCTCCAGTCTCCATACCCACTGAGAATTACTGCTGACTGACTCCAATCCGATTAGTTTCTTCTGAACTCAAAGTTGTACTGAACTCAGCTGATTTTTCTGGCTGGCTGATTCAACTCACTTGCTGTTCTGGCTCAAACTCTTCTCCAAACTGCAGGTTCAAACTGTCCTTATAAGCTGGCTGACTGTTTCTGACTGAACTGTTCTGACTCTGGCTGACTCTGCTAACACCTGCAACTTCTCTGACTGAACTGCTCTTCTTGACTTCAAACAGACTCTTGCTGTTAGCTGATCTTTCTCCCAAACTCACTCTCCTTCTGGTGAACTGCTTCTGCGTCTCTGCCTAAGACTGCCTCTTTGAGCTGAGAGCCTGCTTTTATATCATTAGAACTGGGTATGTCCTCTCTCTGACTTACTCTGCTAACTCTTCCTCTGATTCATTACTTTGCCTGCTCTTTACTCTGATCTCAGACATCACTTCCTGTCTCTGACTCCTTCTGAACTCTGCTTCCTCATCTGCTTTTACATGCTCTGTCTTGGTGATTAAAAGTGTGTGCTACCATTGCTTTCTGAATACTGATTAAAGGTGTGTACTAACATTCTTTCTACCGTAGAGCATCAATGCTGCTGATTAAAAGATTAAATGTTCCTCTACATATTCCCCCTTTCTTTTAAGTTATAAATCATGCTGTGAAAATAGCTTTAACACAGTTTAACTATTACAATAGGAACAATTATCAATCCTATAAAATTAACAGTCTGAATGTCCTTTTGAAGATCCACTTCAGCCATTGATGAGATGATATGATCTTCCATAATTACAGCAACTATCAGTCCTGATAATCTATTGAGTTTTCTTCATTATTCCGTTAGCAAGTATCCTTTTCAGCATCAAGGTCTTCCATTTTGATGAATCATTGACTCTCCATCTTCAGCCAGTTTCTTGAGCTGTCTTTCTGTGCCTCTTCCTTCCCTGAGTAACACCTTTCATGTTAGTAGTTGGTATCTAGGAAGCTTCTCTTACTCAGATAAAATCTTTATTAATTTTGATGGAACCCATAGCTTTTCATCTCTTGTTGAAATAAAAGCAAAAATCTCTTCCTGAACATAACCTATTCCCTAATTTCCATTCTGATGTTAACACATCCTTATTAGCAGTTTTTTCTACAGTCCAGTGTCTTTCGGCAGCTGTTGTTCCTTCCTCATTGGCATTCAAAAAATCTAAAGTTAATAAAGCATCTCTGTGAGTCCTTATTCTTATTCTCCCTTTCTGTTTATTAAATATCTCTGCACGATCCCCAGTAGAAGACAATATAAGTACAGAAAAACAAAACAAAACAAAACAACAAAAATGCTACTGTGCTCTTGGTAGAATACATGTCCTAGTGTTGAAGAGTGAGTTGAATCAAGGTTGGGGAACTTATTTTTGCTTATTTGTATATGACACTGAACTGTTTTATTGCCCCATATTCACTATAGATAGTAATGAGCTTCCTAATGACATTTTCATAAACATATACCATGTTTTTCTTAATCATGTTTCCTATCCTGCCTTCCCTGTTCCCTTTCCCTACTATTTCTATTTACCTTCCCAGACAATCTAACTTAATATCCATGTCACATGTATACACATATGTACACATGTGTGTGTGTGGTGTGTGTGTATATATATATATTTATATGGATATTGTGTGTGTACGAGAGAAAACATGGCTATTTTTTGAGTCTTATTTTACTTAATATGATGATTTACAGTTGTACTCATTTTATTACAGACAATATAATTTCATTTTTCTTTATGGATGAATAAAACTCCATGGCATATATACTTCCAAAATTTATTTGTCCATTAATTTTTTGACAGACACTTAGACTGATGCTATAACTTTGCAAGTGTGAATAGTGCTGCAATAAACACAGATGTTCAAGTTTCTGTTATGATGATTTGGGGTCCTTTGCGATTACACCCAGGAGTGGTGTAGACAGGCTATATAGTAGTTTCAATTTTTGTTTTCTGAGGAACCTCCATGCTGATTTTCAGAACAGCTGAACTAATTTAAATGCCCACTAGCAGTCTAATATGTGATCATACTCCCACCTCTACCTCCTACCCAGCATTTGTTGTTATTCCTTTCTTAATGATGACCATTGTGATTGGAACAAAGGGACTCTCAGTGATATTTTAATTTTGATTTCCCTGTTGGCTAAGGATGTTGAACTTTTTTCATATGTTTATTGTTCTTTTGTGTTTCTTCTTTTGACAGCTATACATTTACTGATTGGATTGTTTTATATTGGGATATTTAATTATTTATTTATCTATTTATTTTCAATTTTTCTTTCTCCTACAATACATCCCAATCCCCCTCCTCCCTTCCCTCCACTCCTCCAAGCTCTCCACATCTCCCTCTCCCTCAGATTTATTTTTAAGTTCTTTATATATTATAGTTATTAATCCACCATCAGATAGACACTTAGCAATATTTTCTCCCATTCTGTGTACTATCTTTTCAGTCAATAATTGTTTCCCATGCTGTGCAGAAGTTTTCCAATTTTATAATACCCCATAAGTTAATGCTTAGTTTCATTTGTGTGAGCTGTTGGAATCCTATTCACAAAGTCCTTACCCATGCCTACATCTTCTGTGTTTTCCATGTTTTTTGTTTTTGCTTGTTTGCTTTTTTTTTTTTTTTTGCCAGGTTCATGGTTTCAGTTTTGATAGAAAGGTCTTTATTCTATTTGAAATTATTTTTATGCAAGTGAGAGATACAGAGTTCGTTTAATTCTTGTATCCAATTCCTAGTATTGGTGATATCCAATTCCTAGGATTATTTGCAGAAGAGTCTATCTTTTCTCCAGTGTATGTGTTTGATATCTTTGTCACAAATCAGGTGGCTTCAGTTGTGTGGGTTGTGATCTATACCAGTGATCTACATTTCTGTTTATTGACAACACCATGCTGTTTGAACAACAAAGTATATGTTTAAATCAGGCATGGTGATACTTCCAACACTGGTTTTTGCTCAGGATTGCTTTGCTCATTCAGGGTTTTATGCTCCCATGTAAATTTTATGATTTTTCTTCTATCTCTGTGAAGGCCTTCCCTTGGAATACTAATTGTATTAGTCACATTGAATCTGTAGACTCAATCTGCAGACACTTTCAGTAATAAAACCATTTGTACAGTATAAATTCTCTTGACCCATGAGCACGGAGTAAGGAAGATCTTCAGATCTTCCAGTGTCTTCTTCAGCTTCTTTCTTAAAAGTTTTAAATTTCAGAGACTCTCACTTCCTTGATTAGGTTTATTTCATGAAATTATATTTACTTGTTGTTTGATGCTATTCTGAATGGAATTGCTTGTTTTGGTGTAATTCCCAGCATGTTTATTATTGGTATACAGGAAGGCTACTGATTTTGTGTGTTGTATTTGCATTCTGCTTCTTTGTGGAAGGAGTTTCTCAGTTCTAAGACTTTTCTAGTGGGGTCCATAGAGTCTCTCATATATAGGATCAAGCCACCCAAACACGAGGATAATTTGAGTTTGGTTTTCCTTCTTTTGTCATTTTTATTTCTTCCTCTTACCTTTTTAACTTCAACTAAGTCTTCAAGCACTATACTAAAGAAGAATGGAGAAAGTGGGCTGACTTATCTCATTTCTTATGTTGGACATTGTGAAAGTCCCTTTGTACATTTACGGGTAGGTTCATGTGACTTCTGTCCTTGGCTCATTTTATGTGACATACTACATGCTTTGGTTTGCAGGCATTGACCTATCCTTGCAACCCTGAAATTAAGCCAACTTGATCACTATCTTTTAATGCATTGTTGGATTTTGTTTTGGCTGTTTTTATTGAGGTACTTTTCATCTTAGTTCAATAACAAGATTGGCCTATAATTTTCTTTTTTATTGTTTCTTTACCTGGGTTTGCTACCAGGTTAATATTGGCTTTGCAAACTGATGAGAAGCACTGGTATCAGTTTTCTAAAGATATAACAGAACTTTGTAGTGAACCCATCTCAGCATGAACTTATTTATTTATTTACTTCTATTTTTATTAATGTTTCAATTTCATTGTTGGTTATAGATGTGTTTGTTTATATCCTCTTGGTTTGGTGTTGGTAGATAGCACATATCTAAAAATTTAACCAATTCTAGATTCTTATATTTATTGGAACATAGGTTTTCAGATAAGCCACAATGATCTTCTGAATTTCACAGGTATTTTCTGAATATCTCCATTTTTATCTCTAACCTTATCAATGAGGGCGATTTCTCCCTTTCTTTTCATTAGCTTAGTTAAGGATTTACAATTTCCAAAGTTTACCTTTCCAAAGAATCAACATTCACAATACTATACACAATACACAACACTAATACACAAATGCTATTTGTATTGTTTTTGTTTCTGTTGCACTAATTTCTGCTCTGATCACTATTCCCTACACCCCCTGGGTCTGGGCTTTGCTTGTTCTTGTTCATAAAACCTATTTGAAATCTTTCTACTTCATCAACATAAGCGTTTGTAGCCAAACATTTTCTTCTTAGCACTTTTTTCAGTTTATCTCCTGGGTTTTGTTACAGTGCGTTATCATTCACATTTAATTCTAGAAAAATTTAAATCTCCTTCCTGATTTCTTTGATGACTTAATAATTGCTCAATAATGCAGTATTCACTCATCATAAGCTTATGTTTCTTTTCCTGTAGTTTGTCTTGCTCCTTCTAGTTTCAATCCATTGTGATCAGAGAACATTTAGGCAATTATATTAGCTTTTGTTGTACTTTCTAAGACTTGCTTTGTCTTCTAAAATATGCTCTGTTTTAGAGAATGTTCCATTGGATGATGAGGAAAATGTGTATTTTATAGTCTTCATGTACAATATTCTGTAAATTCTTGTTAAGTATATTTAACTTATAGAATCATTTAACTATGATGTTTCTCTTGACATTTTTTTTTCTTTTTTGGTCTAGATAACTATTGGTGAATATGAGGTACTGAAGTCACTCACTATTAATGTGTTGATGTGAATCTGTGCCTTTCCATTTAGTAGTACTTGTTTTATAAAGCTGTTTTTTGTGAGCTGGTATTCAATGTTTATGTGTTAGGGTTGTTATATCTTTTTGATAGTTTGAAGTCAAATTTTTCAGCCATTAATATGACTGCATTTTTATCTACACTTGTTCACTTGGCATGCCTTTCTCTACCCTTTCATCATGAGCTTTTGTCTGTCTTTGGCAAATAGATGTGCTTCTTGTAAGAAACCAAAAGATGGGTCCCATGATTCATTCAAATTTGCTAATATGTGTATTTGGTTGGGGAATTTAAACCATTATCATTGAGAGTAATTAATGAAGGTTATGTATTAATTCTAGCAACCTGTATGATACCCTGTATGATATTTATTTCCCTAGTTCTTGTAGGTTCATCTACTATTTCATTGTAGTTTATTTTTTCCTGATATCTTACGGATTTGCTTTTCTGTTCAATGTAGTATACTCTATAGTGGTGTCTTGGAAGCTGTGAATTACTTTAGTTTATGCTTATAATGGGAAGTGTTTCTTTCTCTTTCAGTAATGAAAGAGAATGTAACCTTGATAGATGGGGTAATTTGGTTTGGTAGTTACTGTCCTTATCAGCTTGAAATATTGTTGCATGCACTCTTGCCTTTTTGAGTTACAATTGAGAGGTGTGTTTTTATTCTGACAGGTTTGCTTTTCCTAACAACCTGGTGATTCTCTCCTGCAGATTTCAATTTTCTTTTTTGGGTCTATAAACTCAGTGGTTTAATTATATATAATATGATATGGGGAGGTTCTTTTATAATCTTGTCTTTTTGCCTCCTGAATGCCACTTGTATGATGGTGGCCATCTCTGCCCTTAGATATGGAAGGACTTTCTGCTATGCCTTTATTATATATACTGTATACTTTCTATTTTCTTATCTTGTATTCCTCCTCTGACCATAATTGATAAATCTAATTTATAGCATTGCCCTAGAGAGCTCCCACATCTTTACTTTGTACATCTTTGTTATTTTACTCTGATTATTGTTGGAATGTTCTAATTCTACCTTGTCCTAGTCTCGCTGTACTATTTATCTTCCACTTGATCTTTTCTATTAGGATGGCTTGATAGTGCACTTATTTGTTCATTTGTTTGAATATTTACTCAAATTGCAATTTCTTTTTGTTCTTCCACTGAATTCCTCATTCATATCTCTAATTGGCTTCCTTGTTTCATTCAGCAATTTATTGAATCAATCAGGAGTTGGTGTCTTCTTGGAGTCCATTGAATATTCTTTTAAGCATTCTTTTGCATTATTTGGTATTTCACTTCATTTCACTTCTATGGGACCCATTAATGTAGGACTGGTGATTTTCACAGCAGCTATATTGTCTAGAATTTCATGGTTTTTTTTTTTTGTGTGTGTTTGTACATTGGCACTTTACACATTTGGGATTAGGTCATTTGATAGATATTATAAAAAAAATCACCCAGGTCCTTTCAGTTGAAGATTTTGTTATGTTGAAGTAAGAGTAACTTACAGAAGGGTTGAATCATTCCTGCTCACCCTCTGGACCAGGGTATAGCCTAGTATCTAAACCCTCAGTCCATGTTCTTGAGACACAGTTCAATATCCCAGAAACCGAATATTAACTGTAGAAACAATTTCCAATGGCTGCATAGGTTACTAGAAAAATAAAGTCGTAGAAACATTTGCTCCTTCAGCTCCAGCAAGATTTGCAGAATAGTGGAAAAAAACAGATGGAAAGATGCTAAAATATGCTTATTAAGGGTACAGATGAAGAAAAAACTTACGTTAAGAATAGGAAGTAGCCTAAGAACAATGGAGAAATTGTAAGATAAGCAACCAGTGAATAGAAGGGGTTAATTGTTAGAGGAAATTGAATTTAGAGATCACTAAAAGTACAAGAAATTATAATTTCAAAGTTTATAGAGAATGGGATGAGAGAGAGAGAAAATAAAGTAGGCTCCAGGTAAGAGAAATTGTATGGCACTCAATAGAGTAGATGCAGAAACAGAGAAAATAATCATACAGCCTGACTAAGCAACAGAGGAATGAACATAAAACCAATATTTATGCAACAGTGAAGATTTAAAAATATAAGTGGAATATAAATAATTGCATCTATAGTTAAAGTCTCTCAGTTGCTTATAGCCCTAGAGAATTTCCTTTCTCTATCTGAGTTGTCTTATGGGTTTAACTCTGCTAGCCTGAGAGCTGCCCACCTCTGTCTCCAGTTCAAATCTGTGTGGCCAGATTGGTCAGTATGAAGTGTTTCAGTGCAGAAGCACAGTTTTCATATGGGGTTGATTTTCTGCCCTGGTCTCAGTGAGGGTCATCACTCCTTTGAGTTTTCTAGTCTTCAGCATGCTATGTCACCTCAGGGCAGTTGTAACCAGGCCAGCTTCAGTTTCCCAAGTGTGCTGGATGGTCCCTCTTTCCTCATGAGGATTTCAACATCCAAGTCTCTGTTGTAGCCCTTCCCTGACTCATGTTTACTTTTGTAGCTGGATATTTTCATCCTTCTAGAGCTTAGACCACTTGTGTCCTTGGCCTTAGCATGAGCATTCTTGCCCCGTTCAGTTTCAGCTCAGGGCAGCTGCCATCGGGTGTTCCTGTGGTTCTCTGAGTCTCCTGCTTTTACAGGCTGAAGTGGGGAGCTTTGGAGTTTGGAGACATAGTTCTGACAGTAATTTTTACTTTTTATAGCAGAGCAGTTTTGATTGGTGAGCTCCCTGTGGGATTTGTTCCCTGCTTGCCCAGTGTAATAGGCAGTGTCACAGGATGCTGGCCCTGAGTAATTTCTCGGTGTCTGCCTCATGTAGCTTGCTGCTCCATTGTTGAAATTTTTATTTTTGCAGTCTTTGCTTCTGGAGAGTTTTGTTTTCATTTTTCTTTAAGGTTGAGGGTGAGGGTAGATTCTCTCCCTTCTCATCTACTCTGTTCAGTGTGGCAGGTTACTACTGTCTGCTCTGACCCTTTAGAATCTCTTGTGTTTCACCTTGTCTTCACAGTGTTAGCTGTTATGTTCCTTTGCTTTTCTATACTTCTCACCTCCTTCTGAAGCTGTAAATTGGATGTTTTTGTCTATATTTGTAGAACACAGGAAGGTGCTGGTTGCTACTACTCTATGATTGTTAGCAATTAAAACACTCTCACGTTTAACAACATTTTGAACAGAAGCAATTCTCAGATCAAGTTTTTCATATTTAAAAACAATGCTATTTTTCATTCTGTTTCTGTTATTTTTAGCTTTTTTTCTTCCTTATTTTCTCTACCAAGGAATGAACAAAATTGAAAAAAATTATGAATTTGATACATATAATTTTGATTTGTAGTTACTTAATTTGCATTTTCCTGATAAATAGTGCTGTGGATAGATTTTCCCCAAGTAGCTGTAACAATGTCCACCTCCACCCCCCTTCTTTTCTAAAGTGTGACTAACATCCTTCTGCCAAGAGGCATGGACTGTCTATGCACTTGCTTTGCATCTAGAGAGGCATGTGATTAAGGCAAAACTGACAATATGTGGCTTTTAAAGTAGATCATAAAAGATGACAAAACTTAGGCCTGGTTCTCTTGAGAGATTTGATTTTGAAACTCAGCCATGCTGTTCTGAAGACTCTCAAGAATTTTCAGGAGCTATCACGGGTTTCTGGCTGACTGTTTCAGCCTACAGCAATGTCAAACCACACACTTGTGAGTGAAGATGCCTCAGGATGACTTCAGAACCTTTTTAGTTGCCATTCAGCTTTTGAGTTTTTCCAGCTGAGACTTTATGTCACTGTAGAGACAACATGTCCTTCTTGTAACCTGTCCAGTTTTCCAAGCCACAGAATTCTTGACCTAGTACAATGATTCTTTTGGTCCTAACATGGTGCGGTGTGCCACACTGCAACAACCATGGAGGCTGTCCATTGTGTGTTTACTAACAATTTGGATTTCTTCTGCACACTGCTTGTTAATGAACTTTGCCCGTTTGACTTTTTGTATTGTTCTCTTCCAATCCAAAGATATTCCAAAGGATCTCTTCCAATCGATCCCTTTGTTACATATGTTGTGAATGTATCAAACTGTTTACTTGCTAGGAGACAGAAATAGCATGGTATTCTGTAACATACTAAGTACTTCATGAAATTATCACTGCACAATGATCACATGAAAACAAGACAAATGCACTTCAAGTGATATGTAGAGTTGAGTGTGATGCCTTATTATTTGAGATGTAAAGCACTAAGTTATAGCTCTATTAAAATGGAGTAGACACATTAGTTCTAGTTTATAAACATTCATCACATTATTCCCACTACACTGGTGAACAATAGTCCACAAACTTTTAAAGGTAACTTTATCTGATTTTTGTGGATTTTCTTCACACAAAAAGTGGGAAAGAGCCTATATCTAAAGTAATTTTCTGAAGAGCTCATTTATTTCTTAAGCAATGAAAGCTGTATACCAATTGTGAATAAATTAAATTGTGTTTGATTATAGACGTTGAAGAAATTATCCAGAGAAAAGAAAATTATTTAGTACTGTTAGCTTTTTGCCAAAATAATTGCTGGAAAACACAAGACTATTGGAAGCAACATCAACTGTAAACTAACACACCAAGCAAGTGGCTGTGAGTAGTTACCTTGCCTCTGGATGTATTGTGAGGTGGAATTGATACAATAGTTGTTATTTAGTTGAAGAAGCAATCCTGCATTTGAGATGACTTAAGCATTACCCTCTATGAACAAGCTGTATTTTAAAACTACAGGTGATAATATTTTCAGAAAAGTGAAGAGGGCATTAATTCAGAATAACCCAAAGGAGGACTGTCAACAAATAGCTGTAAAAACACTGTTTTAAAGTAGAGAAAAGAAGATTAGTTGTAAAAATTTATATAGCTTGTGAAAATGTATGGCTTTCTAAACCTATGACTATCTGCTGTGTTATTCACTAACAAGTGGTCTGTGGGATACATTTGAATTGAGCATATTTTACTGAAATAGTGTTGTCAATGGTGAGATCCTTTCACCTTTGATGATTTAAACCACATTAGATACCTCTCCCCCTTTTCTTTTTTCATAACAGAGTCTGAGCATCTTTCTTTTCTACCACATAGCAGGCCAATTGCTAAGCTATGGTAATGTTATTATAATACTTCTGAGCTCAGGGCCAAGGCTAAATTTGTTTTGAATGAGACAGACTACCGCCCGCTATTATAGCTGCACATGAAATAGTTTTGAAACTGAACTTTTTTACAGGCTTGATAATGTTTCTTAATGAACTCAACTGAAACTATAAGACAAAAAATTGGCCACTTCAGTGTAATTTATATTTTGGCAACATTTCAATAAGACTAACATTGTTTTTGACATGTAATGTCAAGCTGTTTTCTCTATTTCTTGTGCTGACAGAAGTTAAAACAAGAAGCAAGACCTCAATTTCCACACAAATGTGCAGGGGCTGAAATTACAGATCCAGCAGCACATTCATGGACCTTGATGCAAGTCAAGTGCAATTTCCATATTTCAAAGCCTATTTAACTGCAACGGAGAAGCTCCCATCTACTCTTCAGTTGGAAGTGCTGAACACAATGGCATGCCAGAGGCGCAGCAAGAGAGGAACTGAATGGAATTCTTTAAGTACCGTCCAAGCAATGGATGTGCTCAATTAAAATCATATGCTCATGGACACACATTAGCACTTGGCAGTGCCTATCTGTGTGAAAAGGCATTTCAAATATGAAATATGTAAAACCTCATTATGAAGCAGCATTAACAGATGGACATGTACAATCAATTCTGATGACAGAAAACACTGACTTTGAGTACCAATGAATTGAAACATTACCCCTTCTCCCGTGTAGAAGCATTCTATTTTCTTTTGTGGACCTACATGATGGACAATTACTAAATCAGTAATTATTCTTGGAATTTTTTTCTGTCTTTTCACAAGACTGCCTACATGATTTTGCCTCTTAGACTGCAAATGTTTTAATCCAGAATATTCTCTGGTGACCCTATTGTCAAAGGTGTTAGCTTTTCATTACTGGGTCAAAATATATAAGAAAGTGGAGGAGGATCAGCATTTTAAGTGTTTCAGTCCAAGTCACTGGGCTCATTGCTTCAGGGCCTTTGTGCATCGAGGCAGAACATCATGCAGCGAACGTCATGGAACAAAGTGTCTCACATGACAGACAAGAGGCAGAGAGGAAGCTGAAGCCAGAACGA
The DNA here is from genome assembly GCA_026225945.1 of Cricetomys ansorgei. Taxonomy (NCBI): domain Eukaryota; kingdom Metazoa; phylum Chordata; class Mammalia; order Rodentia; family Nesomyidae; genus Cricetomys; species Cricetomys ansorgei. The sequence goes on from JAMJFZ010002601.1 coordinate 17,925,276, forward strand.
GATAGACCTTCAGAGTATGGCCACCTTCACAGGATCAGTTTCCTAAAATTAGGATTAGTCTGCTGATGATGTTGGCACTTTCTGATCCAATCAGTCCTCAAAGCAACACCACTTGTGGACTAATCCTTCATCTGAAAAGCATCTGGGACTATTTTATATCCAAGCCATAACACCCAGTAGATCATTTCCAAAACCAGTTTCTCCACCTATATTTGTAGAGTGCTTATATGTGGCAGGCACTTTCTCTATATGAGAGAAGCCCCTACTACTTACAATTAGCTAGTAGAGAAAAGGAATGTCAGAGTTTTAAGGTTGTACATGGGTAAGTCAATTGACTCTGACTTAAATCGACTCTTCTTAGCTGCCAAGTATAGGATGCATGGCTTTCAGTAAGTAGCTTGACACCTAGGAGCCTTGGCTTTTAAATCTGTCAGTGGGGGATTACAACCATAGCTACAGCTGCTGTTACAGCCTGAGTACCACTTAGACCACACGGTGACTTTTATCATACACTGTGCTGTATCATATAGATCACAGCATAGAACACGCAGAGAGCACTTAGAGTTGCTCGAGGGAGAGCAATTGGAAGCAGGTTGGAAGTTCACTCATAGGAAAGAGATAAACACAGTAGTTGAGAATGAGTTGGGGTAAAACAGTCTCAATTCAGGTGGAAAGTTGTGCTTTTCACTAGGATCTCTGTGCCATTGCCATTTGTGAAGAAAGAGAACCTAAGATGCATTAACCACTAAAGCCACATTTATACACAGCTGACGCAGTGGACTAGGTACCTGGAACAACAGGTTAGCATCATTCTCACTTATTCCTGGCTTTGGTACTTGTTAGCTGTGTGACTTTGGTCAAGTTACTTAGCCTTTCAGAGCCCAGCATCCTTATCTATAAAATGTGGGCTCTAAGGAGCCTATCACAAAGGATGATATGATTACTAAAAAGACCATTCATTGGGTTGGGGGGAAGGCTCAGCAGGTAAGGGCAATGGCTCTTCAGAAGACCTAGGTTCTATTCCCAGCACCCACATGGCATCACACAACCATATATAACTCCTGTTCCAGGGGGATCTGATGGCCTCTTTTGGCCCCTGAAGGCATCAGGCACACACAGGGTACACGCAGGCAAAGGACCCATACACATAAATTATTAAAAAAAAAAACCAAAAAACAAAAAACAAACCAGGCATCAAAGCACCTACCACTGAGGTAAGAATGAACCCAGTTGTTGCTCCTTTATCTCTCCATCTCCAGCTTTGTAAACTGATCTGAAGCTTGAAATGCAGGGTAAAGCAGAACTAAACAAGACCAGACAAATCAAGCTAAAGACCTTAGGCAAGGAGTACAACTGACTTGTTATCTGGGCATCAGAAGGTGAGAAGACTGAGGAGGGAAAATTTTACTACAGCTGTCAGATAAAATACATGACACCCGAATTGGAATTTCAGATGAACGATGATTTTTTTTTTTCCTCAGTATATCCCAAATATTGCACCAGACATTTGTCTATGAAATAAATTATTCATTGTTTATCTGAAATTCTAGTTTAAGTGGGTATCACTATTTTCATTTAGCAAACCACGCAACCTAGACAGACTGATCTTTGTAAGAAATCTCATAACCCTGTAAAGAGTTCAGCACAGCTGACTTTTGTAACTGCAAAGACACCCAGGGAAAAGGTCACACCCTCCACCACCCATTGTCTCTGTCAAGCAAGGGCCTAGATGAAAAACCCCAAGTGAGCAATTTTGTCTTCCCCATACCGGCTACATTAGCCCGGTGCAGAGGGTACTGGGAAAACCACTGCAGCCTCCTTGCCTCCTCAGGTCTCCGTGACCCAGGTTTTTCCTTGGGTGAGGCTCTGTGGTCACGCTGTAGTGACTGTTTGAACCCCTGCCACACCCTGCTTGGTTGCCAGGGTGTGGGGGCAGAAGAGGTTGAAACAGGGAAAGAATGCTTAAACATTTTTATCAGCTGGGTCGTGCTTTGCTGTACCGGCTCACAAAACTTTAATTATTGCTTCGAGGCCGAGAGGCTGCACACTGTCCAGGCCAGGCTCCATTTGACAGCCTGCCTGCATGAAGTCGGACAGATTGCTTTTGTTGCACTTTCGAATACCTCAAGACAGCAGCTCTTTTACGTTAAGGAGGAAACTCTGTGGTTAAACTGTAGCCTAGGTATTTTTAGAGCCGTTACCATGTTAACCAAATTTCATACATTTCACCTGCAGGATATGCAGTAATACCAAGGCCTTCCCTAAATACTAACCATATATATATATGTGTGTGTGCGACTAATATTGTCTTTAGGACTAAGCCCACATTATCTGAGAACATATTTCTAGTACTGGCGTTTTTTTCTTTTTGGATGGAAGGGTGGTAATGCCTTTAGGAACTACCTTTTTCCTTGATACAAATTACTGGAAGGGACAGAACCAAGAGCTTAAAGCTGGTTAGTTCTAAAGGTCAGAGCCCAAAGGCAGCGACCCCTTTGTTAATCATTAAGCTTTTCTAAGCTGCCTCTGACAGAATTCTGGCTCTGTGCCACTGTCTTTGGTCATTTTACACTGCAAATCCTTGTCCTGTTCCCGTTTGTAAGTGTATAACAGAGGTTATGAGAAAGACGTAACTTGTGTTGTTGATGTATTCCTAATCAATTTGCCATTGCCCTTAGGATTTTTAAAGGCTGAGCCAATTTGTGTTTAGGTCATCTTCACATGCCCAGCTAGAGAGCATCTAAAGAGGAACCTGGGGTCCATAGATGATCCAGATGTGAAGGGAGGGATACTCGCTTAGCAATAAGGTAAGAGTCTCCAAATCACTGCTGACCAGGGGTTTCCCCCAGTAATCCCAGCACTGAAAGTTAAAGACAGAACATAACAACTGTGGTGCTATCAGATGTTATCATCCATCATCAGTTAAATCTGGAGGAGCTTTAAAATACTTAGAATTCATTCTGTTAAGCCCAAGGAGGTTCAAGTGATAGGACATTTCACGGCCAAATTTAATGCCAGTTTATGTTCTAGTCACCTGAATAAAAGTCAATCTGTACCAAAAAATTCCCTTAAACACAACTAAATTCTGTTTTATGGAGCCAAGGGACATTAAGCTGCTAAAGCGCATGCTTTAAAAATGGAACATGGAATAGCTGTCCTGTTTCTCAAGGGAAAAAATATACAGTTAAACCTTGCTCATTCATAATAACCCAAACTTCCGGAAGGCTTAAGCATTTGGAATTGCTCCAAACCGGGGGGGGGGGGGGGGGGGGGTGTAGGGAAAGGGGAAGGAGTAGGGAACAAGGGATGGGGGTGGGGTGAGAGTGGGGAGGTAAGGGTGAAAGGGAGGGAGAAAGGGACAGAATGAACCAGCAGCAAGCAAGCCAGCTTTTAGAAGTAGTCCTGAAACCCTAGCAACACTGAAAAGAGACCTGGAGCTTACAACTGATTGGCTTACCAGCCAGAAGCAATGCTGAGCTCTGATTGGCTGGTGATGATGTCTCCAAATAATCAGCCTTTTGCAGGGAAGCAAATTTATCTGGCTGAAAGGACAGGAGGTAGAAGAAGCAGGCAAGAAGAAAAGGGAAGAGAGCTGCGCAAAATGAATGGCAGGTTATTTGTAACAAAGGTGGCAGCTGAGATGAAAATGAGACCAAAAATATCTATTTATGTAACTGCTTACAGTTTATAAGATGGGTTACAATAATCACTGGTATTGTCTTCAGAAAGACCTCTAAGACTTCCAGAAGTTAAATGACATTCCCCAGGTTACACAGCTAGTAAGAAAAAAGGCTGAGGTGGCCTGGCTCAAACCCAGGGCTGTTGACACAACAGATTCTCTGGAGATAACAATTTGGAGTTATTCTGAGGAACAGAGAGCTAATATTCTGATCACAGAAAAGAACATCAGCAGCTGCATCAGCACACAGCTTAGTGGGAGATGTGGAAAGGGTGAAGGGCTCCCTGCCCTTCACTATGCAGAGGTTGGAAACATCGCACAGGGAGCATCTCAGTGCACACCAGAAAGAGGGACAGGAGGCTTATGTCTGGAGTGCTCAGAGTGAACACGTTTACTGGGGATGGCTCACGGCCATCCCTTTCTCAGGCTTAGTCAACAGCACAACCTTTTACCCAGGTGTTCCAGCTAAAAACTGGCAAGTCATTTTCGCCTTAACTCTCTCCCCTATATGCAAAGCCTCAGCAAGACCCGCAGATGCCATTTCTAAGACATTTAAATTCACGTTGCTTATGTCATACCTGTAGTCACCATTTTCTCCTCTGAGCACTGTATGGATATTTCAGTTCATTTCTGCAGTTTCTCGTACCCTCTCTTCCCTAACTTCATCTTCGTCCAGTCAAATCAATTCTTTGGAACGTATCAAATACTTAAAAGTTAAACCGAGAATAAAATTTAAAGTTTTTAGCATCGTCCAGCCTGGGTTTGCTTCAAGTGCCTCTGCCCAGGGCATTCTGCTCCACACATGGCGGCCTCCTTTGTCGCTGGAGCAGAACCCCTCTCTCTCCAGTTTAAGGGCCTTCAGTCATGCTGCTTCTTGTCTTCAGTCACCACACTCCAGGTTATTGTTCTATCTCATGCCGCCCACACAGGGCTTTTCTTACAAGCTCCTTTAATTAAGTTCCCGATTATTTTTTTTCATAAAACTTTTTTCTTGGCATACTGTTGATTTCTTAATCGGAAAATGTGTGTTTTTATTTGACTGCTTAGCCCTTCTTTTATATATTTCTCTAGTATCAAGTTCCATTAAGGTAAAACTAGTATTTCTCACACCACTATTACCCCAGAGGCCCAGGACAGTAGTGTATAGTGAATACTTAATAGCTGTATTGAATGAACGAATGAATTGAATGAAGAGTAGATGAGCACCAGAGTCTTAGCATTCCTTGTGCTCCATGTCACCTCTGAATCAACAGCTATGGGCGGACGGGGCTCCTGTAGGGCATCCTGTTATCTCGTAATTCTATTGGAAGTTGTGTTCTCTAGTAAACTGCCACCATTTGAGATGTTTTGTAGAATTCCTAACATAATTTGTGAAAAAGGGAGGAAAATATCATTCAGATTGAGGCTTGGGGCATGGTAACAATGTATGGTTATTACCCATTGGTCATTACTTTTTTTTTTTTCCTTTTAAAAAAAAAAATTGCCCAAATTGTGTCTCTGAGACATTAACATGTCCTTAGCAAAATGATTCACCCCATAGGGATTTTAAAGTCATAATTGAACCAATGTCTTGGTCAAGGTACTGCTGCTTTAATTAGGTCCATTTATTTCAACATCCCAATTTTGGAAATTTTTTAGCTATCCTATTACAGTTGAAAGTGAAAATTGTCATGGTGCCCTCTGGTGGAATATAAAAAGAATTTCCTTCCTTCCTTCCTCCCTCCCTTCCTTCCTTCCTTCCTTCCTTCCTTCCTTCCTTCCTTCCTTCCTCTTCCTTCTTTTTATTTAGAGACCAAATGACTAGTTAGAGATATGAAAGGATCGACTTTTATATAAATGATATAATTTGCAGGCAGGTTGTTCTTCTCTGGCAGAACTACAAGAAATATATGCATTAGAAACTCTGCTTGCAGAGTTAGGGGTACAGGAGCAGGTGCTGCGGAGGAAGGGCACGCATGTAGAGGATGGTGGCCTGACATTCATTAGAAGGAAATACACGAGCCTTAGCATTTACATTACCTTGCAGTGGTGACTAACTAGGTATTATGTCTAAAAGGTCAGATAAAGAGGATGGTGATTAGAACATTCACAGCTATATTTACAAACAGTCACCGCCAGAACGGAGGAGCAGAATTTGGTGGTGGCTCACTAAGATTCAGTAGGACCTTTGTCATTATATTCAGCACCAAAGTTGATAAAATCATGACGCATCCAACAGAACGGCGAGGTTTTCACTCCTGGTTCTGTAGACCAGGTCAGGACTCCAGCATTTCTTTGTAGAGCCACGATATCTTCACAAGGGTGTAAAGTGAGGGCTTTTTGGAGGCAATCTGGATCTCACACAGAAAGGGATCCTGCTAAAAGAGCAGCTTATTGGGTCAGCCAACCCCAGGAAGATGTCATGGTTATTCCTTAAGCACCTAAGGCCTTGAGACAGAGGGAAGTGTTGCTTAGCTAAGTAGATCAGTTTCCGTATTTGTTTATCTGAATTCACTAAATCAAATTCACTAAAAAAATTAAAAAGGAAATAAGTGAGCATTTAAACATCTACCAATGTGTCCTCAAATTATTTAGTGATCGTTTTTTAAATTTCCTAAAAGGCAGAATATAGACAATAGAATAGTTGCATTTGGTCAGCTGATTGCTTTACTTATTGAAGACCCATGTTTGAATTCAGTGCTCCTCAAATTCAAAGACAAAAAACAAAACAAACAAACAAACAAAAAAAAGGAAAAACAAAACAGCTCATCTAAAGCAGGCCCATCTAAATCGGGCTCTCAAAGGAGCAGTACTGCCCTCTAGCGGCTGTTGGGAAAATTTCTAAGGGCCAAATATGAGGTGCTTGTCTCAGGAGGCTGATATTCAGAGATGTGAAGGGCAGTTCCACACCATGCTGGCGTTGACTACTCTACCAACTGTTCACACAATCAAAAAACCTGTCTGCAATGCCTTGTGCCCGGGGCCAAGTTCAGTTTTCCATTCAGACAAAACAGAACAAACGCAAATCCAATTATTTCCCCATTAATTTCTTTTTCCAGAAATGCGAATCCGATGCACACTGAGGGAGGCATGAGTGTTGTTTCAGTAGTACTAACATTTTGAGAACTTTAGTATCAGCATCTATGCACACAGATGGAGCTGGATGTCTCTGAAAAGCACGGCTCTGGTCACTTTATTGTAATGTCCCCAATTCAACGTCAGTCCACAAACGGGTGTGCTGACTTCTTTCCTTCTTTACAATTAGGTAATTACATCAGTCATTTTAAAAATGTGTGTTTGAGTAGGTCATATTATCAATGAATTTCATACAAGTATAGTAAAGATTTCTATAAATGCTTGCTATAAAGGAAGACACGGGAATGAACAAAGACAGGGGAGACAGATGCTGGAAACTTTTCCTTCATGAAGGCAATGTAGCTGCTGTGAAAACCAGTCAGAAGGATCTTTTCAGAATCCTTAAGAGGAATTGAAGGCTTGCAGCAATTAGGAGATTGTTGATCAAAGAACATGGATGGATAGCCCTTAAAACAGTGAATCGTGTCAACTTTGTACTTTGTTTCATTACCACTGCTTCATTTCTAGCTTCACAATAACCCTGAGAACTACCACCCTGCAGTCACGCCAGCCCAGCAGTCACAGGAGAGTAGAACAGGGTTAGAGCTCCTTCTAACCTCCATTTCCATAGAACTGTCATCATCTGGCCCACTGGATGGCTCCCTGAAAACCTACCACGTACAGCATTGTCTACATGTCACTTGTCTCAGAACTCACTGAATCTGAAAGTTCCCCAGTAGAAATGATTTTCAGTCATTTATAGAAGAATCAGCAGAGATCACTGACATCACAACTATCCGAGGGAGTCAGTGACTACTGCAGCACATCAGGAAGGAGCTTCTCGAAGCTTAAAGGAAAAGGTGGGAAGGGGGCTTTAAAAACACAAGCATATTATTGAAGACTACAAGGCCACCCACTCATTCATGAACAGGGATGTTAGCATACCTACCGCTGTATGAATACTCAGGAAGAAGGCAAACCTTTGACTTTTGCTTAGTGTTATGGCTCTATGAAAGCAGGAAATGAAATCTAAAGCAGATTTTCATAATACCCTGGAGTGTTGGGGTGTGCGCAAATGCACACAGAACTCCTTGGAAAGTACCGGGGTATTAGTGAGCATCTGGTCCAATCATTAGCGGAATGCTAAGTCAACATCAGAGGCTATGGTGGCTGCCTGTGACAATGGAAGCAGAAATGAAGTAACATTAACAACCAATAGAAATGTTCACCCTGGTGGAGTGTGAGATTCAAATCTTAAGAGTTGCCATGTGATATTATTTCAGATGTACTATTTCTTTTTTGTTGTTGTATTTTTTGTTTGTTTGTTTTTTTGAGACAGGGTTTCTCTACTGTAATCTGGCTATCCTGGAACTCGCTCTGTAGACCAGGCTGGCCTTGAACTTGCAGAGATCCTCTTGCCTTTGCCTCTTGAGTGCTGGGATTAAAGGCATGCACCACCACTGCTGGGCTAAATGTACTATTTCAATAAAATTAATTATTATCCAAGAAAATTAAAACACAGTACACCATCAATATGAAGACAGTCAATTATAAACTCCTATTAACTCCTATTGGGGTCAAGATGTAGATATGAGACAAAGACTTAAATCTATTTTTATCTATGTTCAAAGAACTAAATAAGACCATGTGCAAAAGAAAATATGAGACTAGTTTCTCAACATGTAGAGATCAACATAGAGAAATTATTTAAAGGTCAAATATAAATCCTAGAGCTTAGAAGTGAAATACCAGGAGTGAAAATTTCAGTTAAGGGCCTCAGCAGAAGATCGGAACAGTTACACAAAACAATCAGCCTATCTCAAGAAACGTCAGTTAGCATTACTGACACTGAGGATAAAAAAGAAAAATTGAAGAAGACTGAATAGTGTATCAGAGAGTTAGGGAATACAGTCTAGTCCATCTCAGTCTGAGTTGCAGAAGGATGGGGGAGAGGGGAGCGGGGAGACAAGATGAAGATACACCAGAAACTTTCTAAATTTCATGAAGACTGTTAGTTTGGGATTCCAACAAGCTCAACACAGTAAGGAGGAGAAAAATATCCTCTATCCACTCTTAGACACATTAAAATCTAACTACTAAAAGCTAACCATCAAGAGAATATTGGAGGATCAAAAGAGAAGTGATTCATGTTTAAAATTCCTTGGCTGACTTCCCGTCAGAAGCTGCAGTGATAGAATGCAGTGGCCTGTGATATTTAAAATGTTGAAATAATAATAAGAAACCCTACCAACTAAGAAGTCTATGTCCAGTAGATCTGTCCTTTGAGGCAAGAGAAAAACAAACAAACAAACAAACAAACAAACAAACAAACCATATTTAGACGAACAAAGCTATGAGACAGTTCATTGGCAATAGGCCAGTCTGGCAAACAATACTAAAAGAACTCTTTAGGCACAAGTGAAAGGCTGATAGACAGTACGTTGACTCCAGATAATGAAACAAACAGACAGTTATTTTTACTACTACCCACTAGCAAATACAAACTGTAGGTAAATATAAAAAAAGGTATAAACAGAGGGCTGGAAAGATGGCTCAGCAGTTAAGAGTGTGTACTGTTTTTGTTGAAGTCCTGAGTTTGATTCCCAGCACACATGTTAGGTGGCTAACGGCTGCCTATGACTCTGTAACTCCAGTTCCAGAGGGATCTGGCCTCCATGGGCACCTGCACTTATGGACATCTAACTCCATGCAAACACATATATGCATAATTAAACATAAAATCAATCTTGCAGGTGGTTCCTTACTGCAGTAGGAAGCATATCAGTTGGATAACAGTAAAATAAATCTTAAAAGGAAGTATGAGTATATTTCATTTGTAATTATATCATTTGAAAGATAGATTTACATAGCAATAATTATGAATTTGTGTTGATATATGAGTAACATATTAGATATGTGGTTTGTATGACCATAAAAGCACCAAGGAAGTAGCAGAGAATAAATAGGAAAAAAAAAGATTTTGCATAATACTAAAGTTAATACTGACCATTGTGGACTGGTATACGATACATATAACATTAAGGGAAACACTTAAAAATAAGCTTAAAACTGTATTACATTAAATTTGCATGTGGTGTGTGTGTATGTGTACAATTCGTTCAACATACATGTAGAGGTCAGATGACTACTTGCAGGAGTTGGCTTTCCCCTTCTACTATGGGGGTCCTAGGAATCAAACTTGTTTTGTCAGACCTGGTGGCAAACACCTGTATGCTCTAAGACGTCTCACTGGTCCTGAGCTTTTAAAAAAAATTACCCAATGAGAAATAGCAGAAGAATTAAAATGTCACACTAGAAATACTTAAATGATAAAGAAAATAGAAGTGGAAGAACATGTAATGAAAAAGTCACAAGCCACACAAAAAACCAACAGTGAGATGACAACTGTATATCCTACTGAGTAATAATATTAAAATACATGAACGTGTTCATTCAAAGGCTGGCAAATGGATAAAGAGGGGAACAAACAACGCAAACCTGATCCAAATCCAGACTATGTACAAGAGAGACCCCTTGGATTGAGAGAGTAATAGGATGTATTAGGAGTTGTGTTTCAGTAATGTCTGGTGAGGCTAGACCAGTCTAGCATTAGATATCCTTAAAATTAAACAATTAAGCTTTCTACCAAGACAGTCACACCTAACACTGCAGAGACACACTGATGAAAGGAGAATCCAAACTGTCCGATGCCGAAGCAAACGTGTAGAAAGCAGATCCAGGAAAACAGGTGCAGCTTTCTGAAAATATGAAGAATAATTTTCCCGATCGTATTTTGTAACTTAGAGTTCTTTAGAGTTTTGAATTAGAAAAACCTCTCTTCTGGGATGAATAATGTAAATGTGAAACATACACACATGGGATTTAACTGAACTGTAAAGAAAAAAATGGAAATTTTCAGGAAAATGGATGGATCTGGAATGCTTTATATTAAATGAGGTGGTACAGTGTCAGAAAGACAAAAATCACATGCTCTCTTTCACATGAGGATCCTAACGTTTAATGTTTGTGTGTATCTACATAAGGAGTTGCAGGAGTGAGCATAGTCTATACTCTAGATGGGACACCACGAGAGGGAAATTGCACACATGTTACAAAACATTAGCTTTATCTCAAGAAAATATAGTACTGATTACACACAGACAGCCTACAGAAATATGATCATTACCTGGCCATGTGATTATATTAAGCAATTATGTGACTGAATATTTGCTATTTAGAAATATCTGTTAAAATCACTGTTACAGTTTAAAACAAGCATCCTTATCTTTTACCTGTACATGATGAAATAGCTACAGTGAAATAATAAAATGCCTAAAATTTCCATCAAATAATTGGAAAACTGCACAGGATTTCTGATAAAATATTTTTGGTATCATTATTCTGTGCTGTCTACATTTGATGAAATTTATTGACTTATACTGAAGAAATTAAAAAAAAAACAAGGAAGAAGCAGGGTGTGATGAGTACCCATAATCCCAGCAGTCAGGAAGGAGAGACAGGAGGATCAAGTTCAAATAAATCTGATGTACAGAATGAGCACTATACCAGTCAGGGCTAGATACAGAGACTTTGCCTCAAAACAAAACAAGAAAACCAACAATAAAATGCAATTCAGTGAGAAAGAACCTATTTTGATAAAAAGTCCTTGTAGTTTTTTTCCTGGCTAACTAAAATATATAAAGTATTTAGCTTGCTATAACTTTTGAGTACAGTCTAAGATGTACATACTATTTATTGATTACACTCTGAAATTTATAATAAAAGTAATGCTCTTAAACCACTTTAAGTTTTTAACTCCTAGACTACTCTCATTTGGCAACTGTAGCTTATCAACTTTGTTGAAGTAGGCAAAGAAGGCCTGAAAGGTTTTGGTGCCTTATAGAAAGGCTAAGTAGGCAAATAAACATCAGGTTACCTTAATTTAGTTCCTGGATTTTGGCAATGTTTGTGTCCTAGAACAAACTGTTTAGTTATTCTAAGACAGAGTTTAAGTTAAGACACACTATGTGTATCATTAAGGAGTTGGATATGCCTCTTCTGCTCCTATGGGGTATTCTCCAGACACATCTTATATTGAAAGTATACTATAGTGTTTTCCTAATATCAAAGAGCTGAGAGTTTAAAATGATGTCTCAACCTCTAAGGCATGAGTCAGGTAGCATTCAAAATAGAAGAGTAATTTACCTAGGAAGCAAATAATTAGAACTAATTAATTTAAATTAAAAGATGTGGAAAACATGACTTTAAGCATAATAGGGAAGTCTAAATTGTATAATAGATTCCAAACATACACAAAAGTAGTAAGCAATGAACATCACAAGTTTAGTAACACCAGATGTACAGATAACTGCAGCAAGGGAAACCCAAGGTGACCCAGGCACTTGATTCAGCACTGCCAAAATTTTACCATGTTTATTCTTTGGTAATTTATGCCCAAGGCCATATACTTCAGGGACATCTGAAAGACAGATGAATGTTCTGAATTACAAATTCAGTTACAAATTAGGCAAAGCTAAGAGAACTAAAACCACTTGGCCAGTTTAATGTTAGAACAGAGGGAAGCTGTAATAACAATCTTCAAATAGGCAAAGAAATATTATCCAGATGAAGATAAAGAGCTGTTTCAGTCAGCTGGGTAGAGTCAGGGCTTACGTCACATAGGAAGAATCATAGTTAGGCTCAGGAAAAACTTCCTGGCACCTGGGAAATTGAAAGTGATTTTTCTCCAGAGATCTCAAAGTACAGAGAAGATGACTACCCTGAGATGGCTTTAATACAGCTTTCTTGAAGTTTTAAGGATAACTAAATGATGCATGTCCAGTGATTTATGTTCAAATCTCAGAGATGTGGGTAAAATAATTGCTTTGGTGTGGACTGCAGATACAAATCTACCAGACAAAGATCAGGACTCATTTCTTCTCTGACTCTTTAATTTCCTGCTCCCTTGAACCATCATAATCATCAACATCAAACAATTCTTAGTAAGGTCTAGATGCATGTGTTATCTGGGAGCCCACACCAATGAGAAACACGACACCAGTCCTCTTGAGGGAGACAACTTCCTCCCTGTGGAGGCCAGGAATGTGACATGGAGGTCTATTTTAATGTTTTACCGTTGACTTCACTTGAGATTTAGTTTTCTACAGCTACACTTTTCGAGTTTCTTTTCTCCTTTCAATGATGAGAAGATGGGAAAAGGAGCGGTAGCAATGTCGTTCATGGGTGGCTCTTTGCGGAGACTAATGGCATAGAAGAAGCGAGGGGGATGAGAATTTAACAGGTACACTCATGAGAGGAAAAAGCAGGAGAGGAAGACCTCATTGTAAAAAAGTTAGACTAAGAAATGGAGAATGGGCACCTTTAGCTCCCCTAGCAGCCTAAGGACTGAGTAGGAAGAGCTAGGAATACAGGGGTGGACAGAGGACAATTCTGTTCTCCTGGTGCCTACTGCTGCATGAGCAGCTGCACCTTGGGATCACTATCAGGGAGGAAGGACAGCTGATTCGTAGACTCTCTAATTTCAGTATGGTTATTTCTTCTCTAACACGTGAACATCTGTTTTTGTACAGATGACATGAATGATGCTGATGACCCGACTTCCAGACTGGGTTAACATATAGCACAAAAACGCTTCCTCCGAGGAAATCATTATTAAAAGGAACTTTGACTCTGCTGTCCTCTCTACTGTTTTGATGAATGTTTTAAATGTATCTGCCTTTACCTCTCCCTTAACCCTAATAGTATGCTGAAGCCCAAAGAGGGAAGTCCTTTAAGGAGATTATACACATATTACATAATGTAGATGTTAAAAGTGTTTATATTTTCCTCATCTCAGTGAAGGGGTCCTGAAATGTGCACAGAATATATTATAAAAAGATAAATGGCCTTGGGACTGTGTTCATTACAATGTGAAAGCTTTGTTTTGTCTCTTTGTTTAATCTTTAAGTATCATTTTGGAATACAATAGGATAGTATGGATAGTTAGGGTCTTCTAGGAAGATCCTTCACATGTGAGATGAATGCCTTTATCCAGGATCTGAATTAGGCTGTGCTGACCTTTCCATCATGTGAGAACATAGTAAGAGGTGCCAGCTCTGGGACACAGAAGCTCATCAGACACAGAACTTATTAGCTCCTTGGTCTTGCAGTTCTTGGCCCACAGACACCTAAACAGTAATTTCTATTGCTTACAAAACACCTAGCCTAAGGAAGTGTATTATAGGGACTACACAGACTAAGACAATTGTACTTACAATCTGTAGTTACATAATATAATTTTAAACTAAAAGATAGTTTTGCTTACTGTTTATTTATTTATTTTATAATTCTCCTTTCTCAAATATGTGTTAGTTGAGATCCATTTAGTAAGATATAACTTAAATAAATGATATTTAATTCACGAAAATGTTTCTTTATACAAAATTGTTCAATTTCAGGAAATCATTTTTTGTGTAAAAATTTTAACACATATGGTGCTACAGAATGAGCAAATAATCATCTAAATGTAATATCCTTTAGTCATTAGCTGAATGCACTGAGGCCACCATGTCTGGCAACGGCTTCTTATTTTCAGATATCATGTGTGAATGCTTTCACAGGGAAGCCATTAGGAGGCTAACTTAATTAGCCTTGTGTTCCATTTGGGATGCCAAATCCGGAACGGAACCTGTGCAAGAACACACATCTCAAGCATTAGAAATGATTTCTCCACTCTGTGCCATGAGAACAACGCACATGAACTAATATTAGATGAATCACGACTCCTTTCTTACTTCTGCTGGATCCATCATGCATATGAATCATTCATTTCCATTTCAAATGATTTGAATAGAGCCCAGAAAGACTCTCTGAGTCATCAGGGTCTCTGACTTAAGAAGGTGATATCTCATACTCTCTATTTTCCTGTAAAGAGATCACTTACAGATCACAGGTCATATATAATTTGCACTCTATCAGAAAATGTATGTTACTTACTTAAGAAACTAAATAAAAACAGCCAAATAATTCACTTTACTATGCACATAAATATCTGTCATATTAAGATTTCAAACATAGAAACTAAATTAAGTCATTTTATAATTACTGTTGAATTTAAATTCATTATTGATGACTGACATATTTTTCTTATAAAAATCTTTTTTTTAAGAAAAACTATGTCAAAGTTGCCATCTCAGTAGTCTGGGTTCCAGATTCTAAAGATCAGACTTTATATTGCTTTTATGCTGTTGTTTTATGGTTTTTTTTTTTTTTTTTTTTTTTTTTTTTTTTTTTTTTGAGGCACGGTTTCTCTGTTGCAACTCCAGCTGTCCTGGAACTCACTTTGTAGACCAGGCTGGCCTTGAACTCACAGAGATCCGCATGCCTCTGCCTCCCGAGTGCTGGGATCTAAGGCTTGTACTACCATCGCCCAGCTTATATTGTCTTAACATCCACTGTTAGAAACAAAGGTCAATATGTTTTATTTTGTTTGTTTTGTTTTTAAGAATTAGATAGTAAATATTTTATATCACGGACAATACAATGTATGATAACTACTAACTTTGACATTAAACCATGAAAGTATTAACAGGCAATATACAAATGAATGTACAGCTATGTCTCAGTAAAAATTTATGAAACTGGAAGTCAGACTGGATTTGGCCCATTGAACTGTATGGTTTATATCTTTGATGGCAATATTCATATAACAGTAAAGAATTCAAGAATTCAGGCTGGAGGTAGGGATTAGCAATTAGGAGCATTTGCTGCTCTTGCAGAAGACTTGGTCTCCTGGCGCTCACCTGATGACTCAGAAACATCTGTAATTCCAGTTGCCAGGCTTGTGATGCTGTCTTTTGGCCTCCATGGCACCAGACACACAAATGGCAACATGAATACATGAAGGCAAGCACTCACTCACATAAAATAAAAGTAAATAACTCTTCAAAAAAATAGAGAATGGCATGTATTTTCTAATAGTTTTTGCATATTCTTTTCATTATTAATTGTAGGGTTTTTAAAAAAAATTTTCTCTTCAATAAAGAATTAAGCAATTGACCCAGAAGGAAAGAAAAAATTCAAAAAATGTTTTATGCCAAGTTTGGTAAGGGAGAAAAAAATATAATGGCCTTATTGATTTTTAGACTATTGGTGAGGTAGACAGATGAAAGACCTTTTAATGAGACTTTAAACATGTTTACAGCTCTAATAAGTCTAAATTTGACATTTTAATCATAATTTAACATCATTAATTATCAATAATCAACATAATTGTTTCACCGAATGATGGTTTTTTCCATTTTCTTTTTCTATGACAGTTTTATCATCTCTCATATCAATCCTCTTTGATCACGGTTTCAGCAAATAAAAGCTGAGTTTGGACCACAGTACCATAGTGCTTCAGAGTACTACAGTTACAAAATTATAGTCCTTTTTTACATCTTTGACTAAGTTCAAACAAGAAATGATCTGCAGCAGCAGAACCTAATTATTTCAATTCCAGGATGTTCCTGAAGAAACTATTCCTGTAAAAATATAATGAGGTCTAAGAATTAAATTCAGTGATCTGTGTTAAAATATTAACAGCTTGAGGCATTTAAAAACACAGCACCACAGCCCTTTCTAGCATGGGTTCAAGGGACTCTTCATTTGAACTTAGCCAAGAATCCAAGAATCAATTCAAAGGAATTTTTCAGAAGAGATTAAAAATCATGAAAATGCATATTAAGATACATGATTTTTATATTGTTCTCTTTGAGTTGATTCCTGGTTTGGCTCAGAATCCTGCTGCAGAGCAGTCTAAATTTCATGATTCCAAAAGACCGGACTATTTCTTGAATGACCTCTGCTGTTTTTCATCTGTCAGTGAGCTGTATAGGAGTTGATCACTGCATAGTCTATTAGCCAACCTCATGTCCACCCTTGTGGTCTTACCTCACTCTTCATGCTCTAAGTAATTTACATTTAATCAGTCCTCCATGCTTTAGAGCTTACATATATACTTATGCTTTTCTTAGTTTTAAAAAATGTAATATATGTTTCCTCAAGGGATTATGAGAAAAATGAACATGAACCCATATTTATTAGGTAAACTTTAGTGCTGTTTTACATTGCTTTCATCATTGATTCTTATTTTTTCCTTTCTCTTCTCTCTCTCTCTCTCTCTCTCTCTCTCTCTCTCTCTCTCTCTCTCTCAGTCTCTCTCTCTTTGTGAGACAAGGTTTCTTTGTTGTAACTCTGGCTGTCCTGGAACTCACTCTGTAGACTAGACTGGCCTCGAACTCATAAGATCCCCCGGCCTTTGCCTCCCAAGTGCTGGAATTAAAGGCATGCGCCACCCCCAGCTGGCTCATCATTGATTTTTCAATCTGCCCACCTAATTCTGTTTTGTTAGCTTTCATATTCAGACTGACTCAAACCATACCATCTTCTTTTTCTTCACCAAAACACTAAAATTCATTGCTTATCTAGCTAAACCAACACATGTGTTATGGTATACTATGTTTCAGGCCTTATGAAAAGAACATGAAGGCCAAAGGTACATTCCCCCTTGTTAAGAAGAACTTTAATTGGGAAGACAAGATAGACAATTAATAGTTAACTCTAAACTATAGATCACATGATAATCTCACTTCAGAGGGAGAGTTGACTTTGCTTTTAGGAAGAATTCCAAAAGATATAATGGTGATGTTAATCTTGAAGATGCACAGAGAATTTTCAGGCAGACTTATGGGAAAAATTATTCTTAGTAAGGACTATGTGCAAAGGCACAGAGGTGTGTAAGTATGCAGAGTACTCTAGAATGCCATTCAATATGGCCAAGGACAAGGGTGAGGGATGATGATGTTGTGAAGAATGAGGCTGGGGAAATGAGGTGAGTGACATCACACTTAGGGTCTGCTCTCTGTTTATTCTACAATTCACTGCATTCCAAATCATTCTAAGAAGGAATATGCTATAAACCAATTTATATTTGCTATTATTGCCTAGTAGAGAATGGAACCATGGGAGGCTGAAGGAAGGGGTAGAGATGAGATGACTACTGTCATCTCATAATTGAAAGAAATGAGGACAGCAGATAGCAAGTCAGTAGCAGTGTGGCTGGAGGGAAGGGGAAACAAAAATAACATTTTCTATGTTTATCCTGTTATTTTACTGTGTGCCAGGTATCAAGGCTTATCCCCATGAAATCCTCACTCTAAGAAGAGTTCCGAATGAAGCTATACTCAACATATTGCATAGATGGAGAGAATAATTTAGTTTGAGTAATTAGTTCAGATTCATAACAAACAGGAGATCTGTATTCACATACCAGTGGTTCCAAGTTCATTTTTATTTACTTTTGGATCAGGTGTCTTAGTGGATTTTTGGTTGTGAAAATGGAACTTGAGATTGTTAATTTATAAAGAAAATGGTTTACTTTGGCTTCCAGGTTGGGAGGCCAGAAAGGTCAAAAACTTCCAGATTGAGTGGCTGAATCTGTTTGACTTTTGGTGAATACCTTATTGGGTAGAGATCACATGGCAAGCGAGGAAGCAAGAAGGAAAGCCAAGGCTGGGCTCTCTTTCATAAGAATCCATTCACAACATATATAATTAGTCATATGAAAGAGAGACATCACTCATGTTTGAAAAGCATTAGTCAGTTAATGAAGTTCTGTCTGTTCTCAAGACCCAGACACTCCCCATGACGTTCCCCTCCCAACACTGTTGAGCAAACACTCATTAGCAATCAAAATTTAACAAAAGTGTTAGAGGGCACAAACCATATTCTAACCATAACTAACCAGGGGAATGGAAAGCCTTTAATAATATCAGTAATATCAAGTGCAACAACAAACTTTCTGAAGAAGAAGCATCAACAAATTAGGACGAGGAGTCACATGTGACCTTGAGAAAGGTAGTCTGCAGAAAGCACGTGCGATGGGAACCAGATGGCAAAGGGCAGAGAAATGAGCAAGAGGTGGGAAGCATTAGCAATGATGAAAACAAAGTGATTCCAAAATCTTCACAGCTTTCCGTGGATTATGCCTCAAATGACTTCACGAACATATGGAAAATTTTACCCACGTCTACTATACTACATGTCAGAAAACAGGCACCCTCTAAATAATGGCTGAGTGCATAATGTTTACCCTAGCAGTGATTTTGAAGAGAACCTGGAAATATTTAAAGCCGTTGTATCTTTTGACAAGGCTTCGTTTTGGTTTTCATCCCTCAAGGAGAAATATTCATTTACTATTTGTTTAGTGAATTTCTTATGTCCCTTAGAAAGTGTCAATAAGAAATAAATAGATTCTCAGACTGAGGTCACATAATGCATTACAGTCGAGGCCAGACTCACTTCCCCCATTCTCAGATGCATCCGGATGTCACAGTCCCAGCTCTCTGCACCAGCACTGAATGCCTTTTGCTTTTCTTTTTTAAAATTATAATTTAATTACAAGATTTCTCCCTCTCCATTCCTCTCTCCAAACCCTTCCATATGCCCCTTCACTCTCTCCTTCAAATTCATGGTCTCCTTTTCACTAATTGTTATTGCGTGTATATATGTAGATGTACATACGTACATACATAACCTGTTCAGTCCATATAACGTTACTTGTTATGTTTTGAGGACTGACCGTTTGGCACTGGACAATTTTTTCTGGTCTTGATCTTCTTCTCTTCCCCACTCCTCCTCTCTGTTCTAGAACATATGTTCCAGCTGTTAGCTTGTGCTGCCTCTGGGCTTCATTCATTCATTCTACTTGCAAACTGAGATTTAATTCCCACCATTACCAGACATTCACTTATTCATTCCATACATGTTAAGCTTGTACATGCCAGCACTGCCTCTGGCATGGTAACGAGGGTCAAAGGCAAGTGTCCCCTTCCCTGGTAGAGCAAGTCTACTTTGAAGGACCTGTCACAACTTGACAGTATAAGAACTTGATTTTACATCAATTCAATCTTCAAATACCTTTATGATTTTCATAAATACTGTATTTACATTATTTACATGCTTATTCCAACTCCCCCTTTATTCCCATGATTCCCCTTCTCATATTCATGACTTCATTTACTATATATATTTTCATAAAATTGTATGTATGTACTTCATGAACATATGGAAAATTTTATCCATATCTACTATACTACATGTCAAAAAGCAGGCACTCTCTAAATAATGGCTGAATTCATAATGTGTGTGTATGTGTATATATATATATATATATATCATATATATCAAATATATATATTATATATATATATATATATAATTATTGTTTTACACCCACATATGTATAGCCTACAGAGTCCATTGTATGTTTTTGAGGCTGGCCATTTGAGATTGGATAACCTATTAGGGAGTTCATCTCTGGAGAGAACTGATTCTCCCATCTCAGTAGCCATCACTGACTGTAACTCTTTATCTAGGGGGTGGGGTTTTGTGAAATTTCCCCTACTCATATCAGCATATCAGCTTGTGTGATCATTGTCCCTTTATGCAGGTCTTGTCAATTTAAATGTTTTTTTTTTTTTAAAATCACAAGAAGTTTTAATTTTTTAATCTTTTATTTTTTGAGATTAAAATATGACTACATAATTTCACTCTCTTCCATAATTTTCTATATACCCCTCCTTACTGTCTTTAAAATTTATGGCCTCTTTGTTATTAATTGTTGTTAAAAATACACATATAAAATAGTCTCTACTGGCATGTCTGTATTAAGATTAAATAATTAGAAACCCCTCCTGAAGTTGTTAATACAAATATCATAAATCATTTTCTTACTTAGGCTGACTCTTTGGAAACGTATCTTCCACTTTAAAGGAACTATAAAGAATTCCTTATTCGTTTATATATGATACCTAGGCACTATTAAGCAAATATTCTCAATATTCATCGAAATGCACAGAAGGCTTATAATTTGTTCTTTATTAATTGAAGTTCAACCCAAGAGATGTACTATTAGCATAGAAGGAAGACTTCCATGTGCATAAAACAAAGGCAATCACCAATTGCCAACTCTGACAGGAAAGCAGAGGTAAGGAAGTTGACATAGCTTAATTTTAGGGATGAGGAAACTCAGAGTGAAGTTCAGAGCAGAGTCCGTTGTTTATAATGGTGTTGGGGCCCAGTTGCTGTTTCTTTTCTTTGATATTTGATGGCCCGTGTTATGACCTTATACTATCAATATGTGTGTTCATACAAATCACTGTTCAAATTCTTCATGAATGAGAACTCTTGGCTTCAGATTCACCATATTCTTGGCTTTACAGGTTCTGCTCTGACTGTGATTCCTTCTCATATGAAATCCTAAAATATATGTATGGATTTTTGTATGGGAAAATAATAAAAGTAGAAAGATTCTTTTAAAGTTTATTTGTAAATATTTTTGACTAGCTAGCATTGGACCATAACTTTTTCCTTTAAAAAGTACTATAAACCAGGCAGTGGTGACACACTCCTTTAATCCCAGCACTCAAGAGGCAGAGGCAGGTGGATCTCTGTGAGTTCGAGGCCAGCCTAGTACACAGAGTGAGTTCCAGGACAGCCAGGGATACACAGAGAAACCCTGTCTGGAAAATTCCAAAACAAAGAAAGTGCTATAAATATTTCCATGGCTCTTGTACACAAATGACCCTTCTCATCAAGCTGCCTGTCTGTCAGTTAAGCAGACTCAGCTTTAAATTGATTGTAATGGCTTTATCAGATTGCTACTGTGGTCTCACTCTACTGCAATGAAAAAATAGAAGTCTGAACTTGAGCAAGGAGGAATACTTTTGTGGCAAATAGGCAGAAAGTCAGGTTGTGGGTGTCTAGAGCACTGGAAGAGATGAGTAGAGGGAAGGCTAAAAAGTGCCAGAATTGTATGTTTTTAGTGCTTCCTTCAACCAAAGAACCATTCTGCTCAGATAGGAAGCAAACAGATTCTAGATAGAATGTGTGAGTTTCATAGGCAGACTGTGGTTTTTCACATCCATTTTTTAAAAAATTTTTGACAGTGTCTCATTCTGTAGCCCAGAAACTCATGGTTATCCTCCTGTTTCAGCATGAAAAACACTGGGATTATACATTTGAGCCACCATATCTGTTTTAACAAAGACACTCTAGGCAGGTTGGAAAAGAATCACTGAGCAGGGTGAAATTCTTTAGGCATGTGGGCAAATGAGCCTAAAAATAGTTGAAACAGTTCACACCTCTCCCCAGATCAACCATCCATGCTGTAGTTGGAGCTGAGAATGAAGCTCATAAAGAGCATATGGTCTTTGAAAGAACTAGAACTCAAGAGCACACTGAGGTTGCAGTTATAGCCAAAGGAGAGGTTACTAAATTTGACTTCATTGACTACACTGAAATTTCATATCCAAAACTTAACACATACCATTTATCAGCCTGTGGTGACTGGAACTTTCTCCATTGTTTTTTTTCAGTTGATCAATATGATGACTATATTGACTTTAGTCTATAGAATAAACACTGACTTCATACACATTTGTTAGTTGTGTCACTAAGCAAGTTACTTGGGGCTGGAGAAGAAAGAGCACTGGCTACTCTTTCAGAGGACTGGGGTTTGATTCCTGTGCCCAAATGGAGGCTTTCAACTGTTTTTAACTCTAGTTCCAAGGGATCTAGTCTTTATGGGCACTGCAAGCACAAGTTGCACTGTCATACATACAGGCAAAACACCCACACGCAAAATAAAAATAGAAAAATCTTAAAAAAAAAAAAAGCAATTTACTTGTTTTACCATCTGTTAACTGTGCCCACAGCAGTAGTCCTGTCCTTTGGGCTCATGTTAAGATGAGATTAGACGTGCAAGTATAGTCCTTGGATGAGAACCTTGGCACAGTGATTACTCAGGGATAACCATCACACTTTGTTAAGGATGTCTATGTTCTCTCCTAGACTAGAGGTGCTTATAGATTTCGTGACATAAAAGGCAAGAAGCTGTGGAGGAGGACACATTATGAAGGATTGCAACATCTGTGGTTCTCAGGTGCCCTGCCCCTCGTGTCTGATCCATACTGCTCTGGGAGTGACCCATAGGGTGACTTCTTGCATGCCTTCTTGCCACTTTTGGTTTTCTGACGGAAGTTGGCATGGCCAGACCTGCTTTTGAGCTTCATTTATCACTTATCACCACTGCAAATCTGCCTTATCCATTCCTGCACATTAAACATGCTCCCTCTCCTTCGCTTAGAGAAAACGATACAGTGAATTATAAGTAAGTGAGGGTTTCAAAATTATTTAATCACTACCTGGTAACTTGACCTAATTTTTCTCTTTTCTCTACAAAGAAAAATATGTGAATTGTGTTATTCAGAAATGCCTAAACACGTACTAGCTGTTTTTTATGGGATTTCATTTTTTTTTATTTTGTGTTTTATTTTTAATGTTTTACAACATGCATATGTAATGTTGTACTTAAAACCATACTTATAAAAATGCTATTAGGTTTCTGCTTAAAATTTGTTTTTTTCCTATGTGTCCTAGTTCTGACCATATTGAAAATTGGATAAAAAAGATGAAGCAATTTTACAAATATAGTTACATTCCTTGATGGCAATTCAGTTAGTTGCTGAGTGGCTTACTAAGTTCTTGGGAACCCAGGAAACAAAGTTATTGGAGCCCCAAGAGTATCTTTCTCAGTTAACATCTGGGGCTTCATGGAAGGTTAGAGATCAAATCTTAAAGAATTTAATGTTTATTATTTATAAAGCAGATTCTCAACCTACATAGCTCAGTGGGAATTTCCGCTAGGAACATTACTGAATTCTTTCACAGACTTCCATATGGGGATTCTCAGTAATATAGGATGGGAATCTGGCCTTCCCTGACTTCAGGAAATGTCTGGATAGGGCAGTTAGAGGTCATCTAAGTAGTTTTTAAAAAAATATGTTTTAAAATAATAGAGGTTCTTAAATAGCAAGGTCTAAAGACTACCGTATTGGTGCTTAGTCTACTGGATTTGCAAGTAGCATGAGAAGATAATTCTTAAACTCTTTAAATTTACTGTTTCCTTTTACGTGCTTCCAACAGAATCTTGGAATCAAATGTCACAGATAAGTTGGAGTTTAGATTTAAAGACCCTTGACTAATGAAGTGGGTCTTTTACAATTGATAGGAATATACATTTAGGAGAAATTTTCATTAACAATGCTTTACATAGGACTGTTGCAAAGAGTCCACTTTGTTAGTGTCATAGACAAATTAAAAAGTGTTGTAATGATATGAAATACAGCATGTTTCCCAAAAGGCTAAAGGGCCACCAGTGCTGAACAAAATGGCAAAGGCCAGCTCCTGAAATTGGAGCCACAGTCCTTCATATGTTTTTAAGACGATGACAAGATCTCAACAATCATCCCACAAGATAACGACAAAACCAGTTCATTTTACCTAAGGAAATTTCGACCTCAGTTCCAGCAGGGTATTTTTTTCTGGGACTTATATGATTTGGGTTAGGGTTGATCATGTGTCATAATTTTCTATACCACTTTTTAAAAAAGATTTATTATTTTTATTTTATGTTTGTGTTTTCCTGGATGTGTGTATGTGTTTCCTGGTGACTACAGAGGACAGAAGAGAGTGTAAGATTCCTAGAACTGGAGTTACAGATGGTTTTGATCCTCCGTGTGGGTGCTACGAACTAAACCCATGCCCTCTGCAGTAACAGCCCCTAACTGCTGAGCATCTCTCCAAATGGCAGAAGCATTCATATTAGGAAGCAAATACAAATACTATGCTTCTGTGATCGTGTTGATCTTTCTGACTCACTCTCTATAAAGTTATATGATTACTCTTGGGGAGTTAATGTTCTGAAATGGATTCCCATGAGCTTTAAAACTACACAAAATATTCGCTTTAAACCATGCCAAGGTTATTAAACATTCAGTACATTCAGAATATAAATAGTGAAACCCTGCCTCCCACATAAAAATTCTTTGGTGAACAGGCAACAGTGAACAACCATGTTTGGGCTTGACAAAGTTGAAGAATCAACAGAATTGTTTAAATAGCATACCTGTAGGTGCTAAACACTTTCTTCTGTTATTTCATTTGCTTCTTGCAACAGCTCTGATAAGCAGAGGTAATAAATTCTAATTTATAGTTGAGGAAGTAAAAGCTCAGAGGTAAAACTCGGGTCAATCAGGTAGTATGTGATATGTGTGTGATTTTAAAACAGCCTCCTCAACATTGGCCTCTGCTCACTATTCCACAAAGAAACCTCAGTCACAAGTGCTGGATCATTTGCAAGACGTGCATTATTAACTTACCATATTATATTGTATTCGTGACCACATTTTATTGTGATGTTGTTAAAATAAATGGTGTTTCTTCAGTTTTGGCTATTCAAGTGTCGGTGTTTATTGCATCAAAGGCTCATATAATCTGACAGAAAGCCTCTCCTGAATTAATGTCTAAAAGGCACTGTTAGACAAAGATCAAGTATGTACCATCCATCCTCTGTCTCGGTAGGGTTCTCATAGAATTGTACAAGTGGATCAACAGTTTCATCTCTTAATTCGGAGTCCTTGGGACATGCACTTATAAAGTAGAATATAAACCCTAGGACATGAAGTCTTCAAATGTTACAGAGAACCCCGGGAGTAATGGATTAAGTCAAACCTGTGGGATCCTTAGGAAAGAGTCTTTGTAGAAAGAATTGCATTCTCAAGGATATTACAAACATTATTTTAAAGCAATTTTCACAATGATTTTACTCCTTCCTGTAAACCACTCCAATGGCCAATCTTGAGGAAGGATATGGATTAGGGGGCTTAGAATCTGCAGTATTCTGTTTGACAATATCTTCATCTGCTTGCCAAAGCAGCTTCAATGTGGCCCAGTGAAGCTTTGAGGTTCTTCTCAAACACAGACATACCATCTAAGAACAAATAGTGCCGTTGTTATGCAAATGTTATGTCTCCTAACTCTTTCTTGCAAAATCTCTAACCCTAGACCTGACTCTAGCTCATGAACATAAGGCAAGAACTGTGTCTCAGAGACATGCACGAGGCCACTGCCAGAAGACACTCAACTGGCTGTTTTAGAGACCTCATTCCTGTGATGTACGCATTCTTGCGTCCATACAGAATCCTCTGTCTGACTTCCTTATGGAGGAAAGATGTTTGGAAAACAAAAATAGAACTAGGACCATGCTCCACCCCCAAGTTATTTTTCTTATGCTTTTGTATTTAGAAACATATAGCATCAGCAGGACAAAACAAAAACAAAAATTAACAAAAAAAACCAATTGAAACATTCAAATGTCTTTTAATGAAATAAAAAAAATTCATTTTCATATTTTTAGAATATTTTAGAATATTTAGAATATTCTCCTTTTCTGATACTATAAAGCACTTAAGAGAGAGCACTGGATTTAGAGTCAGAAGGTACAGTCTTGGCTCTAGTTATATGTATCATTATAGTTTTTCTTGATAGTTGGAATTCATCTCCTTGATTTTTTTGAGAATAAAATGAGAACATGTTTGCAAAGGCCACTGACAGACAGCCTACCGTGTAGTAGGCACCTAGTTTTTAGAGTCAATTATTATTACTATTATTTTATCATAAAACATAATATGATATAAATACCAAATATTTCCTATTGACTACACATTAGTCACTTTTCTTATTGCTATGAGAAAATGCTTGGAAAGAAGAAAGAATTTATTTTAACTCAGTTTGAGGACACAGTCCATCAAGGTGGGAAAGGAATAGATATGGGAACATGATGTGGCTCATCACATTGTGTCCACAAACAGGAAGGAGAGGGAGACCAGGCAATGATGTATTAGACCCTCCTTGCCTTAGTGGCTTCCTGGAGACTGGTATACAACCACCTCACTTTT
This sequence comes from Cricetomys ansorgei, assembly GCA_026225945.1. Lineage (NCBI taxonomy): Eukaryota > Metazoa > Chordata > Mammalia > Rodentia > Nesomyidae > Cricetomys > Cricetomys ansorgei. Next base: position 17,951,850 of record JAMJFZ010002601.1, read on the forward strand.
TCATGTTCTATTCCTATAAAACCAGTACCATGTCAATGTGGATACAGTGCAATGTTCTGCTTCCTTCTCAAGATGCAGTCTGGCCCCTTAGACCACAGTAGCAACAGGCTCTGTGTGTATTGGAGGCTAACTCCAGTGTGTACACTGGGGAAACACATTCCTCATCAGCCATTTCTGGATAGGATACTTGCTGGTGGCGGCCTCAGTTTAGCCTCTTTCCTTGCAATTGAATTTTCATTTTCACACACTAGAGCCCACAATGAGTGTGGTCCTGATCTCAGGGGATCTTTCCTGTGGTCCCTGTGCAGAGTCTAAATCTCTCTTTAGGAGTGTTCATCTTTTTTTAAACAATTACTATTATTTTCTCTGCACCTGCCTTATCTGCAACTTCCAGCTCAGCCTCCTTTCCTCATCAAACTGAACATTGTATTATCTTTCTTTGCCATTGTTGCTCTCTCCCACTGTAGACTTCGATGAGAGAAGTGAAACCATGACACAGCCTAAATGCTATTCTGTCTTGAAATTTCCTCCACAAATGATGCTACTAGCCCATTACTTTGGAACTGAGCCTCACTAGGGTTCTCCGAACATGGGAAGAATAAAGGGAGATTCTTTGTCAGAATATAGCACAAAGCACCTCTACCATAGTTCATGAAAGAGTCTTTGCTTCCTTGCACCCCCACAAACTGCTTGAGCCAAACTTCCATTGTCTGCATTTCTCTTGTATTCTGGTTTTCCACATTCCTTCCAGAATGCTTCATTAGTCTCTTCTTACAGAAGTCTATGGCTTCTCCAGTTTGCAGCTCCAAATTCATCCATATTCCTCAGAAGGGTCTTGTATTCACTTATTTTTATGTCAGTTCATCATAGTCTAGAGCCATTTGGGAAAAAGGAACGTGAACTGAGAAAATGCTCCTGCTAGATTTACTGTGGGCAAGCCTTCAGGACATTTTCTTTATTAAAGATTGATGTGGGTGGGCCCTTCCCATAGGTACTGGTGCTATCCCTAGGCAGGTGATCCTGGGAGCTATAAGAAAGCCGGATAAGCAAGCCATGGAGGCAAGACAGTAATCAGCATTCCTTCATAACTCCACATCAGCTCCTGCTTCCAGGTTCATGCCTTGAGTTCTCTTACTGGTGGACTATGACATGGAACTATAAGCCAAAGTAAATCCTTTCTTCTCCAATGTGCTTTTGGTCGTGGTGTTTTATCACAGCAATAGAAACTCCAAGGCAGGCCTCAAAACTGCGTGGTCAGATTTTTCACAATGGCTGCACTCTTTGGTACTACTTTTCTGTATTGGCTACTTTCCTTGTTGCTGTGACAACTTAAGGAAGGTAGCATTTGTTTTGACACAGTTGGAAGGGGGTAGTTTTTCATGGTGTGGAAGGAATAGACATGGGAATTTACTGTGGTGGTTACATTGTATCTGCAGTCATGAGTAGAGAGAGATAAGTATTAGAACTCCTTTCTCTCCTCTCTTTCTCCCTCTCCCTCCTCTCCCCCCCTCTGTCTCCCCACTGTCTCCCTTCCTCCAAGAAAGGTCTACCCATTCAGGGTGGATCTTCCTTCAGCAGTACAACCTCTTGAGAAATGTCCTCAGAGACAAACTCTGAGGTTTGTTTCTTAGTTGATTCCAAATTCTATAAAGTTGACAATCAAGATTAACGATCACAGGAAATGTGAGCACCATACAAATTATTAAGACTTATATGCCACTAAATATAAAACTGTCCGATGATAATTGATTTTCAATATAGCTATCTTAGTACACTAGATCCGCTACACAATTATCACAAAATTAATGGATTCACACAAGAGAAATGTATTCTTCCACAGTTTTGGGAGTCAAATGTCTTAATTCAAGGTATTGGTAGTATCACACTCCTTAGGCCCTAGGGAAGAGTCTTCTCTGTGCTTCTTCTTATTTCCAACAACTGCTGCCTTTCTTAGCTTGTGATTACACTGGTTCTCTCTCAAGACTCTTATTTTTACTTACCTCTGCAAAGACCAGTATTCCAAATAATATCATATTTATATGTTCCACTTATTAATGTATAAACATTTTGGGGGTCAGGGGAACCACTCAATCTATTAGAACAGCATTAATCACTATCACCATTTGAAATATAAGGGTATGACTGGTTTGGAAAAGTTACTTGTGTTTGACTGGCTACATGTGATTAGATCAAGTCCATACTAGCAATCAGAATGGGACGGACCCATTCATACCTTCACAAAGTTCCTCACATGTCGATTCCCTGCCACCTCTCTAGTCTGCTTTCTCTACACATCTGGACTCCTGAATTGGTCCTTCAACAAGATCACCTTCCTTCAACCACTCTCCTTTAAAATCCATATGGTATTCTCATTGGAGTAATTGTCCTCAAATATCTTGTATGCAAGGGGAAAAAAAGCCAATTTCATAGCCTAGTATTGAAGGCTTTATAAAGCCAGACATAGTGTTCTGTCCCAGCTAGTCTTCTTGCTGGTATGTGTCCTTTTCCTGTACTATTGCGGCTTTGTCTGCAAAGTATATTCTTTATTTTCCATTCCTTCTCTTAAGCTCCTTGCAAAGACAGACACATCATGGTTTTTGTTACCATTCATTATAAGAGGTCATTCTAGTTTGTAATTCATCTTTGATGTGCTTCCTTCCTTATCTCATCTTGACCTGGTTCATCAAGGACAAGATTTCATAAAATCTTTCTAGTACCAAAGTTTCTATTGTCTATTATTCATAACTAGCTAACTCTTGATAAGGCTTACATCTTTAAAGAGAAATGTTCTTTCTTTCATTAATGTGTGCTGTGCTTTGAAACAGCCACTTAAATTTTAAATGACTACTTCACAAAATATTAAGCACAGCCTTCCTATGGAAGGAGAGTGCCCCATTTTCTTATACTTTATCCTGCAGTTAACGTTGTCTTCTAGTGTTTTATTTTGGATACTTTTAAAATGCTGTATTATATGAGTGAATAGAGGACATAAACTAGAAGCCATGGACAAAAACATAATTCCACAAGGAATATAATTTTTATATTGATAGTTACTATTTCAAATCCAAGCTATAGCATATAGCAAATCACTTAAAACTACATTTGGCTTTTCATTTCTTTCAAGGAATTGGAAATGGATTTTTTTAATGTCCTGGTTTCCTTCAGTGAACATTGACTGTTGGACTGTCATTTCTTTTAGAGACCTAGAGATTATGAGGGTTGGTCTATTTAGGTTTCTTCAGAGTTAGCTGTCTGTTAATTGTAACTAATTCTCTGAACAGATTTCTGATCTTTGGTTTGAAAGTGTTCCAGTGACATGGCCTGGTCTTCTTAGGTATGTAGTTTGATAGACATGCCACAAAGAACAAGACTATAAATGAAGTGTTCCACTGACATGATCTGACTTTAAGTGAGAAGCTTTATGGACATCCTACAAAGGACAAGAAGATAAAGTAAGTGTTCCACTGACATGATCTGATTTTAGGTGTGAAACTTGATGGACATCCCACAACAGACAAGATCATGAACAAAGTATTCTACTGACATAATCTCATTTTAAGTGTGAAGCTTGATGGACATCCCACAACAGACAAGATCATGAACAGAGTGTTCCACCGACATGATCTGATTGTAGGTGTGAAGCTTTATGGACATCCCATAACAAACAAGATCACAAACAAAGTGTTACACTCACATGATCTGATTTTAGGTGTGAAGCTTGATGGACATCCCACAACAGACAAGATCATGAACAGAGTGTTCCACCGACATGATCTGATTGACCGACATAATCTGATTGTAGATGTGAAACTCGACAGACATCCCACAAAGGACAAACTCAAGAACAAAAAGGAAAAGTCAGTGTGGGAGGCTACTTTGTCCTCCTTCATTGCTATTATACAGCTGTTACTGTTTTTTTTTTTTTTTTTATTATGAGATTTTATAAGAGACTTTTAAATCTCCAAAGGTCTTGGTGAGGGAGCTAAAGCCACTATATAATCTCTTTTTTGGTAAGGGATTCTATTATCCTCATCTTTCTAAATGGGTTTCCATAGAATCTAATTCCTACTTTCTCTAATAGCATTGCTCATGATCCCAAGCTACAGGGGCTGGCACAGTTATTTTGCCTCGTGTTTACAGATATGCTACACATCGACTGACACACAATCTGTCAGCATTCCACCATCCCCCACTCTCTATATTTCTTAGTTTTTCAAGACAGGGTTTATCTGTATAGCCCTGGCTCTCCTGGAACTCACTTAGTAGACAAGGCTGGCCTTGAACTTACAGAGATCCACCTGCCTCTGCCTCCCAAGTGCTGGGATTAAAGGCATGTGCCACCACTGCCAGGTATTTCTATATCACTTATATTATAAGAACATATTATTCATTTCATCCCTAGAATATTGTTAATAGACACTGTGGTACAGCCAATGCTCTTAATATTTGTTTAGAAACGAATTTTATAGAAATAGACACTGACTTTGTTGAAATAAGTTTCTAAGGATTTGCCACATCTGAAGGAACACTGACTGAGAAAATACTTTTTGAATAAAGAGTGATGATGAATTCATGGGCTTAAGAATCTCCTGAAATTAACAATGCTTACAACAGATTTGAATCACATAGAATAATTTCAAAAGAGAATTAAGCAAATGTTTACAAATATTGCTGATTTTTTAAAAATTAGCCAACTATCCTGGCCATCAGGGCATCTATCAGTTAAGCTTTGTTTGTTGGTTTGTTTGTTTTCAATTGATTTATGTATTATGCGTCCTCTTGAATGTCTTGGGTTCTTTCATAACATTAGTTCTTGTGGGAATTACATGGATGCTGAGGGCAGGTATGGGTCCTCCTTTGGAAATGCTCCCAGCTCTGCAGTAGGGAATGGCATGGGGTCAAGAGTACCACTTGGTCCAGTGCTGAAGAGTGTGGACTCACGAGGTAGGCATCTGAGCTCTGAATCTAGTTCAGCTACTCACTAAGTATGTGACTTGAGGCCAATTATACATCCCCTTTAGATCTCACCTCTCTGTCATGCAAAGACTTGTTTTCACCTCATCATCTTTTATATTTTCACCTCATATATTTTCCAACATAGTCTTACTACATCTTGGTATGAGGTGTCTGTTGCTCATTTATTCCTTCATTCTCAACTAGAATTAAGGTCCATGAGTACTTGGATTGTATCTTGTTCTCTCAGCATGCCTGACAGTGCACAGCACATACTGAGGACATCTGTATAAGTTGGCAAAGGAATGAATGAATGAGTGAGTGGAAAACAGGGAAGGAGGCTGACTATGCAGTATGTCTACATGATGCCTCTGGAAGATTGGCCAGTTTAAGCAGAGAAAATCTGAAAGGCCATCAGTAGAAATAAATAAATTAAATAAGCCAGGAAAAAGATTAGAAACTTCGTGCCTAGAAAAGAGGGTAGTGTTTTAAATGTATTTTCATAGAAGCTGAATGTGACTCTCTGAGAAGTAGAACAGAAGACACTCTTCAATGAGGTAGGGGCAGCCATAGAGGATGCTTATGTGCTTGCTGGTGACTTCGGGCAGCTCTCCTTGTCCTCAAGTGTTGTGCTGTCAACAATGTCCATCCAAGTGGGGCATCCCTCTCCCTTGTGGATACGTGGTCACAGGCAAATGATTTGTTCATAAGGTAATCAGTGAAGAAAGCCATGCATCTGGCATCGCAGAGGTGCTAGTACATTATTATTACTCAGTTGCCTTATTTACACAATGAAGAGATGCAAAAGATTTTAATGCATTAATTCAGATTAAAGGACACGCATAGCACCAGATGCTCTTACCCACTGGGTGGGGGAGATGTCCAGAGTCAAAGACCAACCTGGTCCCTGGGATAAACCTCACCATTCTGCAGCTATTCTAGACTAGTTCACTAGAATTTAAAATATGTAACGAGAACTTACATGACCTCCCAGAGTCCTGCTCGTTTACAACCTTTTAGGTGGCTTTGGGTTTGGCTACACTCCAATAACCAGGATGCTCAAGCAATAAACACTCCAATAACCAGGATGCTCAAGCATATTGCTGCATTCTGTAAATATGGGTGATTTCCACACCACAGTCATTAGCACTTGTTCCTGAAAAGCTCAAAGAGAAGGGAGAGAGTTGTGCGTATAACACCTCACCCCCATCCACGCCTTCCCTACACTTCATCAGAACAGATGGCTCAGATGCAGTAGTCATCTCTGGCTTTGTTTTGAAATCCTTTTTGTAAAATAAACAATGCTGCAGTAGCATTTCTATTAGTGTATGAAATTAGATTAAAAGTTAAAGGCTCTAATGTGAATCCCCTATCTCCAAACTATAAATCAACAAAAACTTTAAAAAGGACACGTCCAATCAATAGAAACAAAATACAATGCAACAGGCATGGACACAGGTGAAACTGTTGGTAATGTCCCTCTTTGTTCCCTGTATCACAGCACCTGAATTTCCCCATGTGCCCACAGGCTATGCTCCAGTGTGCATTTGGCTTTATTTTGCCGTGCAGTATGTTTAAGGTGGTTTGGAGCAAGTCATCCCACTAAACATTATTTTGGATTATTGTACCAAGCATAAGGCATAAAGTTGGATGTGGAAGTATATGGCCTGGTTGTGGTTAAGAGGTTTACACTCTGGTTAAGTGTATTTCTTGTAAAATGGTAACTAAAGGGACAGTGTATGTCAGCTGATAGCTAAGTGGTTTAGACATTAGCTGCTATAGAAATCAGAAATGATTTCTGAAGTGTGCGTACTAAAAATCCAGATAAGTAAAGAGGAAGGAAATGCATTCCAACAAGAAAAGATGGCAAATACAAAGGGGGGCATGTTTGGGCTAGAGGAATGTTAGAACTAGAGAGAAGGCAGGAAGTCTCCAAAAAGGATACATGAGGGAATCCTCCAAATTTAAGTTTCTGGAATCTTAAAGGACTAAGTTGGAAGTTTATGTGGAAACAGAAGGGTAGGAAATAAATATACTTAATATCACAGAATTCCCTTTGCATTCCTTATATGTTTCTCTGCCCTCAAGAAGATAGTAGTCTAATGTGGAACACAGAGAAGAACACATGGATTAAAACAGACGGGGCCAGTTACAGCCGTGTTAAAATGAGAACCACTGTCAGGCCACCACAGTCCTGTTTCAACAAAGCAGGCTCATGTAAACAGCCATCACCCACATCCTCAATGGCAACAGAGACAATGGCATTGCCAGCCATGGTGCTATGTGTCATGTGCAGAAAATAGGTTCCCTCCTTCTCTTACTTTAGGAAAAAGAAATCATGGGTGAAAATCTTCACAATAAGACATTTCCAAGTGTTGCATGGCTTTAGAGATTGAACTGATTGGGGAGATGAGGGGATGAAGAAAGGAAAGACACATAGACACACACACAGAAAAGCTGGGGTTGGGTGGGCCATGGGCAGTCTGATGGAAGCTCAGCACATTTGTTTTGTACATCCAAACTGCAGAGGCAGGTTTACAGTACACAGCTGAACAGGAGGCAGATTTCCTAATCTTGGTGGAGGGTTTCTGTAGGGGAGTAGTCTCGGGCTGTAAACATCTGGCAGGCAGAAATTGTAGTTGACATTTTCTGTCATTTCCCTGAGCCTAACTGAGGGGAGGTGCAGGAGTGGGAGCTTTGCCATTCCCAGAAGTTAAATGCATTGGGGCTCTTGACATGGCCATGTTTAGTGCTTATGTCAACAACCTACATTCACTCAGGACTTTATCTACTCCCCACAGAAAATCAAAGCCCCTGAACAAACAGGTGAATCCAGAGCATAGATGAATACTTCTGCCTACTCTTCACTGTAATGATTTAATCTATGTAAGATTCACAGAGCATACATCCCTTGCACAGTACTACTCAAGATGCTTTGTGTGTATCATCTCAACTATCACTGCCCCACGCGTCATGAAATACTATTATGAACATCACAGGTACCAAGTGACTAATGTGGATTCAAATTGGCCTCTATTTTTAGCTGGTATGCAACACAGATTTCTTATGTGTAGCATGATGCCATAGGATCATGGTGCTGCTGGGGAATGGGGTGAGCTTCAGAAACATATGAGACAAAGATGAGTTAAATCTCAGAAAATTAAAACTAGCCAAAGAAAACTGAGGCAAAGAGGCTCTGTTTTTTTTTTATAACCCACTTGTTGGAATCAATTATAAGCAGGGAATGGTGTCTTTCACGTAGCTAACACAACAGCAGCTAAGTACTGATTATCTATATCTGTCTTGCGTTTCCCACCAGGCACTCTCACAATCCCCGGTTTTAAAAAGGAAGCTCAAAGGGATTGGGCTAAACAGAGGTTTCTTTTGTCTTTATCACAATTTGTATGGCTGGTAAGGTTGGCATTTCTAATTCTTCTTTGTCATCATAGTGTATATAAACTGCATCTACAATTAATTGTGGATTCTCTGGATTTATCCTCTTTTTTGCTGATCTGTTCGGATACCAAAATTACTTCAAGTTGAAATGGGATCAAGGTGTGCCTGAAGGAAAAAAAAAAATCCTTGTTTCTCTGATGGGGTAGTTGGTTCTTTATGGTATTTCAAAGGCAGAATTTACTTGAGATTTTGGATAAACCATAACTGGAAACTTTTCATCATTACATATGGAAAACTGTTAATTTCACTGCAATATCTAATATTAAACAACTGCACACAATTTGACATCTTGTATGTCAACTCCAGCAGGTCTTCCTGGGACCCACAGATTATAACCTTATCTCACACGGGAAGCAACTGTATCCCAGTGTGTGCAAACACGTTTACTGCAGGTCAAACAGCCAACCACTAGCAGAGCAGCTAGATACCTATGAGATTTGAACTTTTTAACCTCTGCTAGATGGTAGAAAATTAACTTTTTTTTTGTTACCAGATTTGTTCCAGGACTAAAATACACTGAGAAATGGGGAGAAAACAGAGGTTAGTGTCAGAGATAAAGTGAATCACAAAGGGAAAAATCGTGTTAAATGTTAGACCAACATTTAACCAACATTCTTTCGGCACTTGAAGTAAATTAGTTTGCTTCCTCTACTTCCCAAACTTCTTGTTCCATTTCTGTCTTGGGATAATGTGCAGACATGATATTGAATTTGTTTTCCAAGCAAGGGGACTAGGACAATTACTAGTAAGAAAGTAGAATTTGCATTTCTCTTGATAACTCTGTAAAGTCTGTTTCCTTCATGTGTAATTGGTTGGTGAGTGGTTCAATTTTACTCATTTATCTTTCTCAATGTCTTTTGAAATAAATATACTGGTATAGATGTAATGTCATTAAATACACTGTACAGCGACTTCTGAATTGCTTAACTGTGTGTGCAGCACAGTAATCTGACAGAGACTGATAAAGCGGTCTATGTGGTTTTGATGCTCAGAGAGAACAGTGGGAGGGTGCTATCCTTTCTGCTTTGTGCCACTCTCAGAGGACAGTCACAAACATGTGAACACGTGTCAAAGAGAAATATAACGGGTAGCCAGATTGCCAGAGATCCATTACATTGCCTCTGGGGTATATGGTTGTTACAGAACTAGGCCAAATGCCAAGAACACTGAATTTGAAGGTAGGCTCCCTGAAGCAAGTCCATATTTACATAGCATCAGAGAAATAGCAAGGCAGATCTTACTGAACACAGAAGTTACACTATGGGTCATCAGTAGTAACTTGGGGAATTTTATTAATTGACAGTAGCCTGAGTTAACTGGGCAGTCAACTGGGAAGTTAGTCATGGAAGGCTAAAGCAGATTTATATCTCATCAAGATGAAGAAGCTAGTTGGTCATGCACCCACCCCCCATCCCGCGCCCTTGGGAATACTTGCAAACATGAATGTTAGCCTTGACAAATTGGACAAAAAATGAAGGTTTACTAAGTACTATCTTGGTGTGATGAAATAGTTATTCATCTCATTAATCTTTTTTTGGCAAGAACTGGTTTAAAGAAGATTTTCTTTTAAAAACCAGGGATAAATTCACCAATCTGTATAGAGAGACAAAGTGAGGCAAGGGAAATCAGCCGGGTCTCTGGTTTAGGCAGGTGCTGTGCAGCCAGGTGCTCCACTGTGGAGCAGTACAACTCTGGGCAAGGAACTGAAACTCGCTGAGTGCCAGTTTCCTCAGTTGGAAGCTGGGGACGAAGCAGTGGTATTTAGAAAGCCCATATGAAATTAAGTTGACATATAGAAAATCTATCTGTAGCTTGAACTTTAGTACAAATATTAGCTGTTAACTGCTATACTAAAGAGCAAACAGAAGAGAAGGAGGAAGAAAAGATAAGCAGGCAATATATAAATTTATTTTAGTTGCCTGAATAGAAAGGTTGAATGAACCTGGAATTTAACCCAGTCTGTCTTAAAGCACTAGGAAGGAGAGGCTGGAATCATTTCCTGAGCCCAGTCCTGTTCAGCAACCTGTTCTGAAAAAATAGATTGTATTTTTGGTGTTATGTCTAAGAAATCTTTGCTACTATAGCCACTTGGGCTTTATTATGATTATGCTAGCATGAAAATTTCATCTTTTTAATCAATTTTATCTTTATATTTGAAGTATGTTTCTTTTGGAAGCATACAGCTATGTCTTGTTTTTATAGGGCTTTTGGAGTTTACATTTACTTCCATTATTTATAAGGCTGGGCTTAGGTCTCTAGCCATTTGTTTTGGATTCATCAGCTACACTTTGCTCCAGTTTTCCTCATTTCTATTTTACTAGTCTTTTGGTATTGAGTAGTTTTTACGACTTACATTATTATCTCTTGTTGATATTTTAAGATTACATAGCAGTTTCTAAAGTCAAAGTTTTCAAATCAAGTAGCAATGAGGGGTGGAGACATGGCTCAGTGGTTACAGAGCAGTGGCTACTCTCTCAGATAACTCAGGTTCAGTTCCCAGAACCCACACAGTGGCTCACAATCATCTGTAACTCCAGTTCCAGGGGATCTGATACCCTCTCCTTGCCTCCATGGACACTGTACACACATGATACACAGAAATACATGCAGGCAAAATACTCAGACACATTAAAAATAAAACAAATATTAAAAAATATCAATATGGCAATAAATCTGGCCTTCTAGAAAAACTGTGTAACTATGTATTTTAGCTTCAGTATTTGAAGAGGCAGTAAAATGAATGACCTGGGAGAGTAGGCTGAAATAAATATTTACAATTTGCAATGTTTTAATTGGTACCCAAATATCAAAATCTATCATATTCAATCAGTAAAATGAGGAGAAAGTCTAGAAACTCTCACATATGCTGTGATTTTTTGGTGGTATGTACTAAGTTGAGTTGAGAAGCAGAAAGGAAACACTCTAAGGCATTAATGAATCATAAGACACACATGTCTATATGGCCAAGGTCTCCCTTTGATGGATGGATACAGCACAGAAGACCCAAATGGTTTAGCTGTCCTGAGTGATGCTAGGCATGCACGGCAATATGCCACAGCCATGGGAATTCTGAAATTAGATGACTAAGTTTGAGTTTTGATTTTTTCATGTGATCATTTTCAAGCTGTGCTGTCTAATCATTTTCCTTAAAAGTACATTCCCTTATTAATTATCATGATTTTCATGTTACCAGATATTATCTAGACATGGTAATATTTCTTTTATAATATTCTGATAGAGGCTAAAACATTTATAAAAATTATCTACAGTTAATGAAATAGCATGTAATTTTACCACTCCTATTATTTACTTCCTTTTCTCTTTATTAGTGTGACAATGTTAAGTGGGACAGGTGAATGAAGAGACTAAGATTCCAGCCCTGGAGCTTTGTGAACATACAGTGATTATCATCACTAGTGTTATTAACAATAATGGCTAATGAAGAGTAACTAAGGATTTAGATGAAGCTTCTTTAATTCAGGGAGGTAATAGGATCTTTAATCCACTCTCCTCAGCATTGTTATTTAGAAATTGCTGACTTTGTCTTCTTCCACTCAGAGGGAAATGAGCAAAGAAATAGAACCCAAATCAGGATAACACAATGCAAGTGTTTCGTAATGTTTGCCATCTTATCTCGGACATCAACAGAAGTCTGAAGTTCAACATGGTTGATTAAGAATTTAGTGCTGCTTAAATTGGATGACAAGGTTTTCATTCTTCTATGCTTTCTCATTAACACAGCTGGTTCATTCTCTTTTATTTCCAACCATACTGCACAGCTATCTTAAAAGCAGAGATCCATGATTTTTGAGCACCAAGGCCATATTGGAAATATTTTTCAAACCCAAGGGCTATTTCACTGATGTATATTTCTAAGACACATGATGTATTGATGAATATATTCATATCAAAACCAAACTAGGCTTGTTGCTTGAAATCTTCCAAAGGAGTAACAGACTCTAGTTACAAAGACTTGGTCAGAATTGTCAGACTCAGGTCTGTAGACACAGTCTTTAAGTTAAATGTAATAATCCACTTATTGTTGGTGCTAGTGAACAATACCAGGGCCCTACAGACAAACAGCACAGGGTCCTGACATGTTACTCAACCTTGTAGTATTTAATCTGGAGAATGGAAGCAAAGATTGGACCAAGATTACTGAGTGGATACAGGAATCTCTGCCCCTTCCCATATAAAATCTCTTGAAATTATAGAAAAAATTTAATGATTATAAAATATGTAGCACTGATAAGATATATTATGCTGTTGATGGGCTCCAGTGCCCCCTTAAAATGGAGAAGGCATCCAGTATAGCACTGTGGGCTTCTGTTCAGGAGCAGCTGAAGTTAGAGCTTGGATCTTCCTTTCTGTCCTCATTTCCCTGAAGTGAAAAAAAGCCAAACACTAAATAGTAGAGACAAATTAAGATCATATTACCCATTTAGGGAGTAAAACAAAATAACATGGAAAATATAAATGCAAATCAACAAACTGTAAGGAAACAGAATTGTCAAAACTAATAAAATACTTTAAACAGTCACCATATTCTAAGAAAAATCTTGGGGATAGCAAAGGCATAAAAAGGGAAAAGTATTATGACAATGAAATAATTAGATAAGAATCTGAAATTAAAATTTTCTAGATAACACAAAAAGCAACATAGTGCCTACTGTGATGTATACACATGCGTATGTGATATATAATATGTATATATACACATATATACAAACATATATATTATATCACAAAAAGGACTTAGCTCTAGTACAGAAAAAAAGATTATTATAATACTTGGTTTTAATAGTTTTATTTGATATAGGGTATTATGTAGCTCAAATTGGCTTCCAGTTTACTATATAGCAGAAGATGAACTTGAACTCCTGATCTTCCTGCTTCTACCTTCCAAATTCTGGGATTTTAGGCATATGCCACCGCATCAGCACCCTCATAGCACCCTCATATTTTTTTTACAGGATTAAACAAGACAAACTAGTTAAGATGGCCTAATCCAGTGGCTACCAAACCAGGAAGGAGTGCCATATTAAAGAGATTTTTATTATTGTTATGACCATATCCCTCATTTTAGCACATGATGATGTGATGTATTCACAGAGTGGTATCCATAAGCAGAGTGCCTCAACAGGCACTCTATCTGGGAAAGCTCCCAGAACTGACACTAACCTGATGGCATTCAGAAAGAAGGAAAGAAACAAAGAGCAGCCATGAGAGAAGGATGACAGGATCCTGGGGCGGGGTCCTACACTCATTGAAGTTAGGGAAGATGTAGCAAGGTACAGTGAGAGAGTAAAGAGGAATCTCTCTTTGTGATCAGATGGGAACAGCTCCAGGACTGGCGGTGTAGACTCTCTCCAATTTAACACGGCAACTTTCTACCTCCATTGAATAAAGTATGATGCTACCAGAGACTTGTGGAGCTGTGCATGTGTCAGGTGCACACAGTCTGCCAACACTGAATTCTTTCTGTGGCCTCTTGTTTGTTGGTTTTTTAATTTTTTTTAATATTTCCTACAAGTTTTTCCTATTCCTCTTCTGGATCAGAGTTAGATTCTGAGACGATTTCTCTTCTGAACAAGTTGGGTCTCTAGGACACCTCCAAATTAAAATAAGACTTACAGCTCTCTGCCTTGTAACATATATCAAATTTGTTGTTCATTTTTTTTTTTTAGCAAGATATATATAAAACTTTGCCAGGCTACAGAGCTTTAGATGTATCCACAAAACCTAAAATGCAAACAACCCCCCTAATGCCTTTTAGAGTTGTTTCTCTAAAACTATCCTTTGAGCTTCAAGTTGTCATTTGTCCCCGTAACAGGCCGGAAGAGAAGAATTCGGGGTATCTGGGGATCCATTTCTAGATTTTAGGAAGAACTCCTTCCACTAAACGTCACGCTTCATTACCTTTAAGGGACCAATAAAAAATCAGTTTGCAAATACCATCTGTGTTTCCAGGTACTATTTATACAAGCATGAGATTTATAATTCTGAAACCAAAATATTGATAAGGATGTGCATCTTATTAACTAGGAATGATTATTGATGAAGCACACTAATAACAGAGGTGATGCTGACAGCAGTTTTGAGACTGTTTAATTTACAACACTAAGCAACTTCCTGGACAAGGGTAAGAATTTACACTAGGTCTTGCCTGAGAAGACACTCGCTTTCAATGAGGCATTGAAGCATTCTCCTTTACTCCAAGAATCTCTTGGTGGGACACCGACAATCTGTTGGCTGTCCCTGAGACAAACTTAAAGACGTATCAGTCTGCATGAGGATAAAAGGTTGTCATGCCCCACCTGCCCTGCTCGCCTCTCTAACTCTTCCTTAACATTTTAATGTGGAAATTTAATAAGAGACTGAATTTAAAGCTCTAAACAGAAAGGGACCAAGCTAAGCTAAATTACAGCTGAAAACAATGTATGTCAAAACTAGACATTTATTTTATAGTAAGAATTACTACAATTATTATTCCTAATGTTTATATTTTATAAGGAAACCCAGTGGAGAAGTTTTTTATAAAGAAGTTCCAGGTCCCAGGATAATGGACTGTCATGGAGATTGGTAGAAGACTTCCCAATTCTTATTCCCATATCCTACTTTCTAATAAAACTCATATCCATTACAGCATCCCATTAACCTCCATATGACTCATGTCTAATATAAAGCTAACTTGCTCCTGGCTTTCAGGGAATGAGGGAAGATGTAATTAAGTCCAAGACAATCATGGAAATACTATTCCTGATGCTCCTGAGGTCTAGTCCCAGCAACAAGATGTGTGAGGGAGCCTTCTGATATGCCTATGTGCATATATTTGTGGAAGCCTGAAGAGGGCATCAGAACCCCCAGAGTTAGAGATATAGTTGGTGGTGAGCTGTCTGATGTGGGTGATGGGAACTAAACTCTGGTCCTCTGTGGGAATAGCAGGTGCTCTCATTTGTTGACCTATTTCTCCAGCTCCTTATTTAAGTAATTTTAAATAGAAATGTGTGCTACTTATTAGTGAAAACTTCATAGCTTATTTATGGGCTATTAGTCAATTTTCTGGAGCCTAACATCTGTTCTGTCATTCAAATGCCACCCTGTGAGGGTTTGTTTATTACTGATAACATAAGGTAATTGTGGTGAGTGTATAAATTGATGACATGCCTGCTCCATGGTGTGGTTAGGGAGGAGGATTTTATTATAGATATGGGAGAGAGAAGAGCTAGAGGCATCTAGAAGAGTACAGAGCAGAGAAAGAAAGCAGATGGAACATGGGCAGCAGACTGGACACAGCCAGGGCTACCTGTAAGAGAGAGGGGAGAATAGCATGGAATAGAGAATAGAGAATGCATAGAGAATAGAGAGAAGTAGGAGCAGAGAACAGAGGGAACAAAGTGAAAATAGAGGGTTATAAAGAGAAAGGGTAGCTGGGGAGGGGAGCCAATGAGCAGGACGGAGTTTAGGGGAGGGGAGGCGGTGAGAATGGCTAGGATACTAGCATGGATTTTGAAATGTGTAACAGACATTTGTGATATTGAGGGAGCCTGGAGGTCAGCATGGGCTTTGATATGCTAATAGAAACCACAGGTAGCTATATGCCCCTAGAGAAATGACTCCTCTTGGTAGATGAGAACCAGCTCCACAAGTTCCCAAAGAATGCTGGCTTTTATTTAAGGACAAGAAATCACCCTATAGTCCAGGTTGAGCTCATTTCTGGATGTTTGGGCTGCCTTTAGGGGTTTGGGGAATTGGAGTTTCATTTGGATCTGACAGTAAAAAATGTATGTTTTTTAGCTCAGAAGCAGAAATGGACAGATCCCACCCTTGTCTCCTGCCTAAAAATATCATGGAACAGATAGGTAATCATAGATAAGCCCAGTGTGTTTAAACTTTGTCTCTAATCTTAAACTGTTGATATAAGAATGAAAAAAGATATAGGTGATATATAGTTCAGCAGGATAGGCGAACAGAGGCCTACTGAAGAGTACATATTTTCTTCCTCCTTGGCTCCCTTAGTTTCTACCCATTCTAAAGCCCAATTGTTGAGACTTCTTTTTATTCTATGGCTGCAGTGATATACACAGCCATATTCTCATAATAAATTCTCTTCTTTGTAAATTACAGCAACCAGAGGACCAATCACTGGGAGACTTTATTCCCAGCAATGAGCTAATACTGATACTAATCCTAACACAGGCCAATCCAACATATATTCTGTCAACACAATAGCTTTTCTCCATGCTGTATTTTATTTTCCCTTTCGCACATATTAAAACCATTTTATGATGAAAGAAAAAACACCCAACTTCAGAGTCTTTCAAACAGAAAAGAATTAGGAATTACTGTTGCCATGGCTGCTGTCAATGAATCTCACAGGTGGCTTGCTAGTAGATCCAGGAGCAACAGGGTGCCATAAGCTCTAGGTGTCACTGCTGTCATTTAAACTTTAGCTTCTGGTTATTGCTTCAATTATAAGCCCCGAAGTTCTAGGTGAGCTTATCAGATAGTACAAAACACATACATGCATGTTGGTTTTCCTCAAAGCAGTTTTAGACTCTGAAGCCATCAAAAAGATGATCTGTCACCATGGTTCATAAATGGTAAAAATATTTTTGTGAGTTAAGATGGTTTCTAGACCCATTTAAACAACACAGATTTTAAGAAGTACATATGCACAGATAGGGTTGGATAAACAACATTATTACAATGCTAATGGTTTATAAAAGCAAGGAAGCTTTCTGGTAGTACACACCTTCAATCTCAGCACTCACTGGATCTCTATGAGTTCCATGTCAGCCTGGTCTACATAGTGAGTTCCAGGCTAGCCAGGGCTACACAGTGAGAAATTGTTTCAAAGCAAGAACAAAATAAAACACCAACCAAGCAAACATAAAATAAAAAATAAAAATGCAAGGAAGGTCATATATAGTATTGATATTTCTTGAGGCACTTACACATTCAGGACCCATCAGAGTTGGAAAAGTCTCACAGAAGACTCAAATGCTAAATTTACCAATGTGGAAAGGAAGACCCAGAGCCATATGGAAAATGATAGCTGTAGAGCTATGATTCAACCCTCCAGTTCTGAATCCAATATAGCATAACACATTAACATCTTGCTTTACTGTTTCTTTCAAGTAGATATTTCAAATGTCTAGGCTGTCTACTCTCCTCAAATTCCAAAACAAAGTCAGATGGTGTATTAATTACTCTTTCTCTCTCTCTTTTTTAATCAGTGACCAACACCTGACAAACAATAACCTAGGAATTATTTTGGCTTAGTGTCTGAAAGGGTATAGTTGCTGATGGCTCAGACATGACAGGACAGTTCCAGTGTGATGGTAGTATGTGGAAGCTTGTGTGCATCGATGGACCAGGGAACAGAGAGAGATGGATGTTAACACATAGCTTGCTCTCTCTTTCTTCCTGTTTTGTTTCAATGAAGGTCCTAGCCCAAAGGATGGCGCCCCACACAGTCACGGTAGGCTTTTTCTCCTCAGCTAATTGTCTCAGAGATGCCATCACTGACACACTAGGAGGAGGTGTACCTCATTATTCTAGGTGATTCGAATCCAGTCGGGTTGACAAGATAAACCATCCTAGAAGTTATTTCCGGAAACATTTAAGATCTCCAGTGCATCCTGTAAGAAGTAATCAAGTCTGTTCTCAAGGTTCCCTGTCACATTATTGTACTCTTCATTAACTGCTTGTTATATTGCTGTTTATTTGATGCGCTTGCTGGCTTATAAATTTCATGCAGGCAAAGACTGTCTTCACCTTTAATTTTATTCTACATAGATACTAGCAGCCTGTATGTGGTAATTTAGCACATGCACTGGAGTGGATTCAACATTTTCTTCTCACAAATATTTGTGACAATTCATACTTTAAGAGATTAGTTCTCTTGATAGCTCAATAAGTATTATCTACGACAATGCTTTAGCTGCAAATAGTCATAAAGTATTGGGACTTCTGGTCTGGACTCAGGAATGGTAGAAGAGCAGGATGGTGGTTGCACAAGCCTTTAATCCCTCAGGAGGCAGAGGCAACCAGATCTCTGTGAGTTCTACAGAGTCTCGCCCTCCCCCCCCAAAAAAATGGCAGAAGAGATAATCTATGGCTGGTAGTATTGTAGTCTAAGCCTGGAGGCAGCCACTACTTCATTTAATTAGATTCTGCCCAGATAGCATTATGAAACACTTGTAATAATATATTACCCATGATGTTTTCACATACAAAGGAAGAGAGTCTGACTTTTACTTCAATATAAGGAAATGGGTTCTATGGCATAACTGTAAGCACAAAAGCATGTCTGACTCACTGGCCATATCATGCGTATGTGGGATAGTATTTCCTTTTGTCTCTATAGCCACTGTTTTTTGTTTTTTTCACCAATGTTTGCTTCCCTGCTAAGTCGTTAGGTATCTGCTGGTAGCAATGATAACTATATCCTTTCTTCTATTCGTCAAGCTGAGGGAAAAAAAATCCCACCCTATTATAAACAAAATTCTTCTTCTACATCTATTCCTACATTGTAGTACCAACAAAAGGACTATTACAGTCATTGTAGGAAAGTTAGCACATGCCACGAAATCCAGGACTGTGACTAGACCTAATTAGCTTCCCCAAGTCTCCTGGGATGCTCTGGGGAGTGGTGGATTTTCAAACAAACTCAACTTCTGTTCAGCTGGATGAGGTAGGGTAAACTCTGAGTATGAATTCATAGGTGTACAGTACACTGAAAGTGACAATTCTTCAATTGCAAATTTGCACAAATACACCCTTTATGGAATTCTGATTTGACTCGACTCAATAGAAAGAAAATCACTGTTGTTTTTTGTTTTTTTTTTGCTTGTTTATTTTTAAAAATCAGATGTTATAAATAAGAATTCAGTGTTCTCTTTCCTTTGGTTCTACAGGTAATGTATATTCTGATGACTTTATGAATTGACAGTTCAAGAGGAGGTTCTTTTTCATGTCTGTCATGTTCCCTTACCTATTTTGGGAATTTCATGATCATTTATAATTTCCTAGACTTAGCAATGTCTTTGTAAGAAAATCTAGTTAATTTTCCTTTTTAATTCTGCATTTCTATTATGCAGCACTCATGAAGAGCAGCTGAACCTCCCCACTTACATGCACAAGTTGGTGGCAATTAATTGAAATCACGCTGGAAGGTTCACAGTGAGGAAGAGAGGGAAAGAGTACCTTTTTCTTTTTGTGCTTGGAAGTTGGCTTTTGTGTCAAGATTTTTAAAAAGTGGGAAGGAAGGGCAAATTAGGCATGGGTCTTAGCCTTCTCCCAGTGTGCTTGCAGGGCTCAATGTTGCCCCCTGTTTGAGGAGGCAAATGTTAAGTCTGGATGCCTGCTGCTTCAAGATTTGGAGCATATGAAAGTGATTTCTTTCCCCTAGGAAAGCATGAGTATGCTCCCTTCCTTCACATCCTGCTTGGTAGGTACTGCAGCGAGCCTTTTTGTGTTGTGTGAAGCGATTCAGCAAGCACAGTTCCTGGGAAATTCACTTTTGAAGCATTAAAATATCAAACAAGTATCTACAATGGGCACAAGATGAAACAGCTACTTTCAAATGTTAGGGAGTTTATGCTGTGACAAATAAACATAGAAAGGATATCTTAATGAGACTCCCTCCTGAGAAGGACAGCTCCAAGCAGTGATGCATTTATCTGCTCAGCCAACTCGAAGCTTCAAGCCTGCAAGGAAAGAAATGGGCTCTTGTGGAAGAGGTGATAAGGTTAATATACTCTATGGTGACACCTTCCCAAAAGCTCTCTGACAGAAGTAACAAGCTTGCATAATATGACAGGAAGTGGGAGCATTTCTCTGGAATATAGATCCTGTCAGAAGCCTTTCTCCAGAGTGAGTATCCTCATGGGTCATCAGTAATATGACATATAAATTGTAAGTGCTTAGTATTTTCTTATATGTAGGGTAATGTATTTCTGTGTGTAATTTTCCTGTTTAGCATTTTCAGAAGAAAGAAGTAGTTTACTGATACAAAGAATTAGTCTGGAGAATAATTGATGATACACACACACACACACACACACACACACACATAATGCCAAAAATTGACTTAGAAAGTGTGTTTATGTGTGGCTCACCAAAATTAGTTTCCTTTTCATTCATGTTTCAGAGTTCAGTATTCATCTAAATAAAACTTTATTTTAATACTCAGAATCTGGTTGGGCCGAATAAATCTCTATTGATTCAATCCCCTTACTTTTCTTTCCTCTCCTTATGGAACAATTAGATTTCATGACCCAATTTTTCCTTATACTGTAGTTCTATGACCGTCCTCTTCACTCCATGATTTTCTTCTTAGTTTTTAGTGCGTTCCTTATTATGGCCTCTCACAGTCTCCCAGCTCTATTTGTTTCTGTTCTCTCATGAGCAGCTCCTTCTCCTTTGATTCTGGGGGTTTCTTTTCATGACCTGAACCACATTCCATGGGATTCTGCGCTCTCCTTTTTATTTCTCCGTGTTTTATGCTCCCTTTGATCATGCCTGCTATAAGCAATCACTTTCATGTTTGCTCACACCAATACACCCAACTCTACCACTTAGCTGAGCTAAGATCCTATAATCAGATTTCCACCAGACATCTCTACTTTCTATGGCTTAGGTCTAAGTGAAAACATCCACGTGTGAAGTGGGCACTTGCCGTAGGACTGGCGTTTGCTCCCTTACTGGTTTGCTTCAGAGACAACAGACCCTTTCCACAGACCTCTGCTTCACGTTGACTACTGTCTGCAATCACAGTCTCTGTCCAGTAGTAAACCAACCACGAAAGCAGAGTGTCCATTGACTACAAAACAGCCATCCCTTCAGTACCAATTGTTTTGAGGAATAAAAGGATGCAAGTAGTACTATGTGTATTAATATCTTAGTTATCGAGGATACAAGTGGGAAAAAAAGAGAAAGAAATCATAGCAGGAATAGTGACCACTCTTAGGTTGCTAGATAGGAAATAGAAAAGGGGGACACACACAGAAGGAGGGATGGTAGAAACAGGAAAAAAAAAGGTGGGGGGAGATGTAAGAATTTCAGTTAAAGGTAGACTGAAAGAGACAGGTAAAGACATGTGCTCAAATAGTCTAGAGCAGTCTCATCTGTCTGGAGGTTGAGAAAATCTGTAGCTACGGTAGTATGTGTTCTTAGGGAGAAGCTAAAGGAAGCATATTGGTTATAGAGAAAAAGGCAAGAGAAAAAGGGACAGGAACAAGGAAGGACCAAGGTGACCTGTTAAGTTGACCTTTGGTATTATATAAACAAGGAAGAACTGGAGAGAGGATCAAGACTGAAGTGGAGACTGGGTGTGAGGCCAGATTCTCTGTAGCCTCCCTGACCTCTTAGGATGGCCCTGGGGTGGGAACTGAAGTCTCAGTGTGTTCTCAAACTCAAATGGAGACCAGATGTTGGAACTGAAATATGGGGCATAATTCTTAGCTCAAATGGTGAACTGAAGCTGGGCTCAAAATATGGGAACATTTCCCAATCTCAAATAGTGAACTAGAACAGGTTTCCTAACCAGAAATGGTGATCTAGAACTCTGTCTAATATATGGGCTTCCTTCCTACCTCAAAAAGCACACCATAGCTGGGGCACAGTCTAGTGTTTGCTCAGTTCAGGCGAGTAACTTCCCAGAAACATAAGCAAGCAACTACAAACTGTCTAAATACAAGGAGTCTCTTGTTTTGTTTTGTTTTCATTTTATGTCATCTTATTTCATCCATGTAAATATCTTATAATATTTTTTTGATGATTTTGTAATTGGGAACCTAGTGAAAAAACAGAAAAAGTCCAAATTCAAAGGAAAGTATGAATCTTGAATTTCAGTTATTTGTTACAAAAAGAAAGTACTCTGGAAACTCAAATTCTTCATCTGTATAGATAAAATGTGTTTTACAAGTAACTGATTCATCGTTACAGCTTAAAATCTTATCTATAGTTATGTGCCAGGCCCAGAATAATTCCTTCTACCTTAAAGGCCTGAATAAATAGGATCCACTAGTGTTAGTTTGATTTTTACATTCTCTAGGAGTTGCTAGACTATGTGATAAATCAGCCCATTGACAATATAATTGTGGAAAGAGTTTAGTGGGGATTTTCTGGAAGAAAAGGGTGCCATCTTCCAGGGTTAGTCTACACTACAAATGAGTGTATTCATAATCATGGAAACCAAGGGTTAGATGCATAAGAACTCTCACCTCCAGCCCAGCCAAGTTACTTCCAAAATTCCAGGGTCCGGTTTGTAAATAGGAACTAAAACCCTGGTTTCTAAACAGGAATTGCTTCCTCTAAGTGATACAGAGAAAGTCTCATGAACTTCAAGCCTGACTACTACTATTGGGCCTCTGGTGGCAGTGTCCAGCAGCAATGGCAAGGAGTTTGTGCAGATCAAAAGGTTATCCCAGTCAAGAATCAAAACAAGGAATAGGAAGGAGTTGGAGATCCCACAATTTCCTGCAGAGCATGCTGTCAATAATCTAAAGACCTTCTCTTAAGCCTCATCTACTAACAGTTCTACACTGGGGAGCAAGCCATTAACACAAGAGCCTTTGGAAATCTTAAATAACCAAACTACAGCAGCAAAAGTCTTTGTTGACCCTTTCCTGTGAAATCTGGGTGGCATGATGGGAAGAAATACACCCTAAGTTGATTCTGTAAACCCAGTGTTTTCTGTGGGTAATTTCTTCAATATGTCTGGAGATGTAATAAAAGTTCCAACTTCATATTCTTTTTAAAGCTGTGTTCTCACACTGCAGTTCAGCAGGGACATTATTCTTTAGGAGACTATTGGGGTTCCACTAAGAATGCTGTAATAGTCCCATGGCCCTTTGTATTTGTTTTCAATGGTTAGAATTGAGAAGAGGTCAGGTATATGATTAACCTTCAAACATCCCCCAAGGTCAACTCCTTAATGAAAGTTACAAAAGCCAACCAAGAATTACTCAAAGCTCAAATAAATAGAGGTGATTAGGTCACTCTGGGGGAAACATAATAAAGTAAATTACATTTCAATATGGATAGGTTTATCAGTTTTCTTTCCCCCATGAACACAGAAGCAAGAAGTGCCTGCTTAAAAGTTTGGAATGAAAGTAGGGCGTGTGCATGAGTGGCCAATAATCAAGGAACAGAGATATTCTTTGCTTGTTTCTCTAAAAGTTACCCAAGTCTGGACCTTCTTCTTACACTTGAATGATTTCATCTATACATAGATATCAATTTTATTGCAGTTTAATAGATGCTAATTGTATTAGCTATGGTTTCTATTGCTGTGATAAAAATACATGACCAAAAGGAACTTGGGGAATAAGGGTTTGTTACAGTTTACAGCTCTCTGATCACAGTCCATCACTAGGAGAAGTCAGAGAAGGAACCTAGAAGCAGGAACACAAGCAGAGGCCACAGAGAAACACTGCTTTCTGGCTTGCTCCTCCTGACTTGCTCAGGCTGCTTTCTTACAGCACCCAGGATGACCTGCCCAGGGCTATGGAATTAAGCAAAATAACTTCTATGCTCCAGGACTTCACATAAAGTGAAGACAAGAAGAGCACACAAAATTACCACATCACTTCAAAGGCATTGGAGGAATTGGCTATAAAATCACTGAAGTAACACATAGCAGGAGACAGGCCAGTGAAAATGGGATGGAGATTGTACTCCTGCAGGTGTGGAAGTAAGCTCTGGAATGCTCATTACAATGTTGGCATGCAAAAGTTCTTGAACAATAAGTTCAAGGATTTTAAAGTCTATGCAGGTGAAGTTATTAGTGTAATTGTCTCTAGCTTAATGGACTTATAATTTTAAGCCTTCCTCCCTTTTCTTTTTCTTTGAGAAAAAACTGGAAATATAAACAACATGTTATTTACATTTATATTACAAAAGCCCTCCTAGTAACTTTTATTTTACAGAGAACAAATAAAACCCAAAATCTATCAAATCATTATATTATACTGTATACCAAGTCGTCATTGAGTCTTTTTTTTTTTTTTTTGAAAGTGAATAGCAATCTACCTCTAGTAAAAGCTGGGGAGATCCTGACCTCAGTTCTATTTAGGGAATTTAGGGATTAAAGGATGGGCGATCCTGTGTATGATGTCAATAACGTTCCTTGGTAAAACATGTTCTCAGCACAGTTCTTAATATTTGGAAGGGGAGTCCAATTTGGCCAGCTGTTGGAGACCTCCTTCTGTCTCAACCAAGTGAATCACAAACAGTCCACAGTGTTTCTCCCCATGTTGGGCATAACAGATACAGGTGATCCAGACTGTCCCCTGAGGGCTTGGATAAACCCCTGAAGTCTAGCAGATTAAACTTCTTATGGCTTTCCTGATGTGCACATATAGCTTGCTTTTGTTTCTTTTCTCGATAATATGTCATATATTTATTTGTATTTGATAATATACATTTTCCCTTAGAATGTACTATATTGGTAAAGGCTATGGAGTCTGTATTCAGAAGTCCTAATATAATATCAAGAAACAGTATAAATTTAAAAAAAAGCAACAGAAACCAAATTAGTGGTAATTTTAGAAACTGGAAGGAGCATGGGGACTATTTATAGATAAGGCAAAGCTGAGGTTTGTATGTGCTTGAGGTCAAGCACAATTTAATTGCTGAGCTGAGAATAGGATCCAGATGAGGGAGCAAGCACCTCCACTCACAGGCTGGGCCACCCACTCCACAACTCAAAGGCAACATTCAGAACAGAGTGGGCAGCACACCCTGAGCATAGCAAACATGGGGTTGGAATCAAACCCTAGTGGATGTTCTAACGACCTACTACTAAGCCAGGTTAGGGCCACTAGAAGCTTATCAATTGTTCTATTGTTCTCATTTTCAAGGTGGGAGGTACCCAGTTGTTTTGGTTCCTCCAATGCGTTGGTTTCCTCAAGAGAACTGGGTAGCTTTGTGGTTTACCATTGAAATTCACCTAATAATTCTTCAGATTTAAGACATTTTCTTTACTGCCTTCTTATGCAGCATCAGTGACTTTTTGGAAGTAGGCCATTGAGTCATACTTCCAGAATTTATATAGCATAATCCTTCTGCATGATCTGGTAAAAAGAGAATAGGAAATAAACACAGTTTCCTTCTTCTGTTCACATTTTAATACAAATCAACATGTTTTAGGAAAGGCATCAGGTCTAGCTAAAATCCTCAGGTCTCCTCTGAAACCTTAGGAGTTATTTCTGATCAAGAACCCAGAAGTAGAATTTGGAGTTGTCTTGGGGGAATTTTAACTCAAAATAGCCCTCCACATTTCTGCTAATGTTTAGGTGTCAGGGTTGATGATACACACCACAGTTTCTTCATCCACAAAGCATGAGCATACAATGGTTGCTTTTATGAGGAGTTTGGGGATTTATGTCTAACTAAATTATAATACTAAGTGTGAGCTCATTATCTGAAGCATTGATGCACTCTAGTGAGAAAAACATCAGCAGGGGGCAGAAACAATGAAGATGATGATGCAAAGCATCCAAGAAAGCCATTTGCTGCTAAAACTGCTCAACAGAGACTGTGTAGCTCACTGGAATCCCACATTCACACAAATCTAGTGGACCTTTCTGCTGAATGAATGCAAGGACAATCAAATCAAAGCAAGGGGCTATCTCTGGTGAGGGGTATATTATAAGGAAAAAAATATAGGCTCACTGTGGCTTCCATTGATATACTGAAAATTTTAGTTGGCCATCTGCAACTTAGACCCAGGACATACATTTTACTAGAATGTCTACTCTTCAGAAAGTGTTGTGAAATCCAAGTGGTTCACTATTGGTCACCCTTCAATAACTTGATGAATCTATCAAATAAATCTTCAAAACTCTCGAACAGACCCCCAAAGAAGGCCTGTCAGTCTTGAAGCTAGATTTGACTTTTGAGGTAACAAGACAATGTGGTGAGATAATTATGCAGCAAGTATCCCAGTGTGCAGATCTTGTATCCTGTTGAGTTTGGAGCCAAGTTGGCTCTTTGAAAACAATGCCACACACACACACACACACACACACACACACACACACAGACAGACACGGAGAGAGAGAGAGAGAGAGAGAGAGAGAGAAATAGAGAGGGGGATGGAAGAAGAAACATATTTTGGACTGAATGTCAACTTTTGGGCACTTCATCATCCAAATTCTTTTAAAAAAAGGATTTATCTTTATGTGTGTGTGTGTGTGTGTGTGTGTGTGTGTGTGTGTGTGTGTGTACATAAGTGTAGGTGCCTGCTGAGGCCCAAGGTGTCACATCTTCCTCATCTGGAGTTACAGGCAGTTGCAAGTTGCCCATTATGAGTGCTGGAAATCAAATTTAGGTCCTCTGAAATAACAGAATGTTCTCTTAACCACAGAATCATCTCTGATGTCCTCACATAAATTCTTTACCCCACAATGATCAGAATATTCATCATGAAATTGATATAAAAGGTAGTCCATCAACTTTGGGCCAGCTTTGACTTTATAGCATGGTATGTTCGCCAAGTAAATCTTGAATTGTTTTAATTGGTCATTCATCATAATCCTCCAACTAGGAGAACTGGATCTATTCCATCTGTTCTAAAGATGTGGGGCACATGTGTAGCAGAAGTGTAACAAAAGCTATTGTGTGTCAAGATTCTATTCTATTGGGCTGATTCCAAATAGAGCATCTGAGAGCGAGACAAAGACTACTGACAATAGTTCTTTCCTCATCTGTTAAGGTGTTCCCTTTCTAGTGTGCTTTCTCTTCATCCTCCTTCTCTAGAAACATTCACAACTTTGCACCCTTCCGAACCCATTTCCACTCAGAATTTGTCCTGCCCATTCTGAAAGTTATTGGCTTTCTGCACATGTTTTAAAGTAGTAAGGACTTACTATTTGGTGTTAAGTTTTTCTGTATAGATGTTCTGAGTTTACTGCACTATAATCTCTAAAATACAGGACCTAGTTTAAATCGTTTGCTTTCCTTTTAAGGTCTAGAAGAACGCTTCTTACAAAGGCTATTGGAAGAATCCTATTCGTGTATGGATTATGAAAGAGAGAAAAAAGTGAAGCAGTCCTCAAAAAGGCTTGGAAAAGAGCATATGGGTTCCTCAACTCCCATCTTACCTTGGTTGATATTTTGAACAAGAGCTTCAAGGGAGAAGTCAAAGGGCATATTTCTCTAGGAAACATAAAACGGATGGCTGAAAAATCTCTAAAGGTGAAAGGAAAGATGAAATAAAGGGAGGACAGGTTGCCTTGTACCACAGACACATTAAGAAGTAACAGTGTTTCCATTTTTTAATTTTTAATTTAAACTCTTTTTTTTTTATAATGCAGAAACTTGCTGTTAAATAGGGACATATGGTGTAAAGCTTTCTTTCACTCTTTTTTTTGTTTGATAGAGATGCAGGGAGGGGAGATCTGGCAGCAGGAGGTGGGTGGGAGCAGGAGGGGGTGATTGTTTGCACAAAGCTTTGAGAAGGATAAACCCACGTTTGCATTTCTATTTTTGATATTAAAATGAATTTATAGTGCTTAGATCTTATATTTTCCAGCAGTTATGTCCACAATGGAAACGTGTTTAGAAGTTTATAGTGATAAAGTCTATTGCTGGGTATTCGGCATTCAATCTAGAGCCTATGCCATAAAGACTCAACCACTATATTTTACTGGAAATGTCAGGAAAAAAAGGGAGACAGTCCATAAAGACAAACCTATATGAAGCAATTTGCTCTTTATGACTTTTGGCATTTTCCATAGCAGTATGAAGTCCATGAACCCCTGGGAACTTGCTGATCAGTTTTGAATTAAGGCGACAGAACTCTAGGACACTCAGGAAATCCATGGCTTTCACTGATAGGAAAACAAATGACTAGTCCTGCTTCTCTCTGTGTTTCCGCTAGTTGACAAGAGGACAGATGTCGCTTGTGGCTGATGGAGATTGTGTGCACTGGTGACTCCTGACCAGCACCACCTCAGTCAGGTCAGCTCCCGTTCAGGGAAAGACACTTGTGTTGCTGCATAACTGTGCTTCTGATGAAAGGGCACTGGGCCATTCCAGACCTTTAACAGCACTAAATGGACTATTAGGCAGAATTGAAACTGAAATGACCTCTATAATTTACAGCTCTGAATTACACAGCTACCAAGGAAGTACGTCATATACCTAACTGCCTTTCAGTCTGGCACTGAAATGAAAACAATGAATAAGCAAGGATAGAACACTGAGCAAATTCATTATGGTGCTAAGCAGCTTACTAGTTTATCTAATACTCACCAGATCCCTCTGAAGGTGGATCTTTATGTTTCTGATGTAGAAGTGGAAACTAAAGCTTAAACAGTTACAAAATTCTGTCACTCTTTAAGGAGATGACATGATAAGGCAAAAGGGACAAGACTCACTTCTCTTTGGCTATCTGCTTATTAGCACACAATTAAAAAACCTGATAATTATATAATTTTTCTTTTCCTACTTCCATGTCCTTGCCAGTTAAATGGAGAATGACATCTACATAAAGCAATTGTGTGAGATAGAAACAAAATTGCCTGGGTGATGGAAAGATGGCTTATCAGTTAAGTTCAGTTGCTGCTCTTGCAGAGGACCCAGGTTCAGTTCTCTGCACACACATGGTGGCTTACAATGCCTGCAACTCGAGTTCCAGGGGTGCAGTTCTCTCTTCTGGATGCCCACATGCAGGTAAATACACATACTCAGACCATAAAAAATAAATAGATCTTAAAAAATAGCTCTTGTTAACCTTTACATCTACTGATATTTGAAGGCTCTTACTTAGCTTTCATGTTTCACCTTAAATATCTCTTCTTCCAGCAGCTCTTCCCAGATCTGAGGTTGCCCCAACTTACTAACTTGCTGTCACTTTCCATTTATCACTTTTATAGAACCTAATACAAGATACAATCATCTAATTGTTTTCCTTCATCCGCAAGATGCAGCCCTGTATCAGAAGGACTGCCTCTATTTTGCTGTCTAGCAGCGTGCCTGGCATGTAGTTGCTACTCAAACTAGCTCAGTGAATGAAACTGCATGGCTGAAGAGAAATGGTTTAAAGATATTGTGTTTATAATTCAGGGATAATAAATACAAGCTTCGCTCTTATCCCTCTGACTTTTTATGATTACTTCCCTTTGACCTCACCAGTGATCCTCTGTCACGATATACTGAACTTCAGTTGACATGGGACAAAGAAGCCAGTGTCACCTCTGCTCTGTAACAAAGACTTGGGTGGTTTTTCTGTAGCTCCTGGGACAAGATCTGTCTGTGTGGAGTCTGAGTTGGTGCCCAGCTGGGTATAAATACACCTGGAGACTCTCTGAGTCAGTATTTGACATAGTGGAGATACTTAACAATGAGAAGGAAAAAAAAATGGCTTGTTGGACATAAAGAAACTTAACCCAATTCTCCCAGAAGGCTCCTGAAAATGATCAGAATTTCTCCTTGGATTCTAAACTTATAGCATGATTTCTTGTCCTTTTTCCCAGTTCCAGGGATGGAACTCAGGGTTTTGTATACTTTAGGCAAGTGCTCTACCACTGAGCCCATCCCCATCCCTGTAAATTCTGAGCTTCTAAATTCAGGTTTTACACTCAGGGGTCACAATCTACTCAGAGCTCAGGCAGAAGTAAGGCTGCAGATCTTGGCTTCAGGATTAGAAGTTTTAGAGTAGTTTTGTTTGAACTCTGTCCCTCTTGCATGATACTGCAGACCTTTCAGGTGTCAGTTCAAAGGCAAGTGAAAGCAAGGACCTGATCACCCCTTTGAAGTCTACCAAATTTAAAGCCAGCAGGCCTTTTCCATGAAAGTCAGCTTTTCTTTTGCTACTATTCAGTAGCCATAGTTCAAAGCACAGAGTAATCTCCTATGAAACTTTTTCTGGCTTCCTAAGGCAATCAGGAGCTCACACCATCTTTGCCCTCTGACTAATATAGCTTGAGTAATAGACATTCTATGTGTCTTGGAATTGTGTATAGAATCTAATCATAGAATACATCTCATTACATTTTGGGTACATAGGTAAGATTGAGTGTATGATAAGAGGTTAGGGATATATGACGTCTTCAAAAGATTCCTTTGGATATATATTTCAGCAATATAATTTTGTAGTTAAAAGGGACTTGAAACTAGGGGTGTGATGTTAAGTAAATACCAAAAAGAGACAAATTCATTGCCAATAGTGTCTGAAAAACAGCAGATAAAATATACTCACATAAATATTATTCATTATATTGTATT